>CM072530.1:11732500-12365000 GCA_036898165.1 Silybum marianum
ACATACATATATACATATATATATATATATATACATACATATATACACATAGGGTTGGGTTCACGTGAGATCAACTTGTTTTCGTGAGACACGTGAAACCACATTTTTACACTTGAAACTTCACAGCAAATCACTCTGAATGTAAAACAAAATTCGAACCTTCACAGCAAAAACACTATGAATGTTACCTTCACAGTGTTTTGCCGTTAAATTTCAAGTGTAAAAATGGTCTCATGAAAACATCAAAAAAAAAATTACCTTCACAGTGATTTGCTGTGAACTTTCAAGTGTAAAAATGTGGTCTCATGGGCCTCACGAAAATAGGCTGGTCTCACATGATCTCAACCCTATATACATATATATACATATACATACATATATATATATATATGGACGGGTTCAAATGAGAACTAAAATTCAGTTGTGAACATGAGGACAAATGAGTGCGCGACACGTGTCATATTCAGATTGAATAATCAAAGAAATATTCTGACTGAATATAGTATTTATTCATCTAAATAAACATTATATTCAGTCTGAATATTTCTTTGATTATTATGTGTGAATAATGTACATTCAGATACGTGTCGCGCTCTCATTTGTCCTCACGTTCACAACCAAATTTGAGTTCGCATTTGAACTTTCCTTTACTGTTCTCATCAATTGGGATAAACATTCCCGATACCCTAAAAAAAGAAATTACAAAATAAATATGATAATCTAGTTAAAATATTTTTGAAACTCACATTGACAATTATCGAAAATAGAAAATGGAGAGGTAAGTAAACATTGACTTACAAGAAGAAATTTATGAAGAGAGAGCAATAAGAATGAACCCAAGATGAACAAAGCCAAACCACAATTTGCAAAAAAATGTATGAATTGGTCCATTTAAATATCTAAGATTAGGATTATGATGACCAGATATGATTAGAGTTTAGGAGATTTACGTATGAGATTTAGGAGGGATTGTTAGGTGCTTTAATAAATTGTATTGGTGTATTAGTAACTTGTAACTTAAAATTTAAGTAATTAAACATGAATTGATGGTATTTAATGTTAAGTTGTTTTTAAAAGTTTTATCTAGATACTTTATAATAATATAATATAGATAGATTCTCTCAATAAATAGTTGTTAATATTTAATAATAAACAATAATAATCACAACCTTTTTAGGCTTCCACTAATCAATTTCAAAGACTCAAAAGTGAGTCCACGTTAACAGCCCAACAATACTTTTGTTTGATTTTCCCTGGCCCAATTTAACCTTCTGCCCAATATCTAACCAAGCCCAAAGCAAGTTCCTTTTCCAATGGTCCAATTAACCATTGGCCCATACAATTCTATTTATATAAATCTATTACTAGATTTCAAACCAAAAAACATCCATATTTTTTCAAAGGATGTTCCAAACTATGACAGAATCAATCTTGGTAATTGTTGCTGCAAAAAAAAACCCATGTATACGGTATATCACGTTTGAAATACACCTAATTAGGGCTTTTGTCCCAACCACCATGCCACTAATATCATCGTCACAGCTACAACCTCACCCCTATCAAGCACCATGACACTACTTTCATCACAGCTATCACCACCCACCCCGCTTCACCACCAATGGCCTGTCGTCGTCAAAGCTGCTACTCCCGTACCAAGCTCGCCGTCGGACCACCGACTACTTTCATTGTCATAGCTACCGCCCCCACCACAACCTACCCTTGGGTGGGGGGTAGCTGTAACAACGATAGTAGTGACATGGTGGTCGGTATGGTAGGGATGGGGGCTAGATAGGATGGATGTAAAAGTGGCAATTATGATGACACCCGTAGTGGTTGGTGAGGTGGGGTGGTGCGACCCCTTCCCCGTCCCGGGCCACCACCAAGTCATTACTGGTGTAATCACAATGCCGTCCCCACCCAAATAAATACAAAGATTCCAATTCTTTTGAGAGATTCAATTCTAGTTCCTAACAACCAAATGCATGGTCAAATTTCATTTCAATTCTTTTAAAGTCAAATTTTGTTTAATGAATTGTAACTCCACCAAATTCCATTATACGAACTAAACACCCCTTAAAATATCATTTATCATTATCTAATACAAATATCTAACAGGTTGATAAACAATTATTTTATTATTATTAAAAATAAATTATATTAAAGAAGTAGAAGAAATGGCTGTTTTTTAAGAAAAGTCCATAAACACCAACGAATTTGATTCTTCAAAATACAATAAAGAAATAATATTAGTTGAGAGGAGTATTCTAAAAGCGACATAATTAAGACCTTATCATTAGAAGCAAAAAAAAGTTCCCACCACCTTTTTTATTTTCTTCTCTTTCTTTTGTTTTATTTGGTGCCATGGTTTTCGCTTTATTATATATTATTATTATTATTATTAATTAAAAAGGAGTAAAGTACAATTTTGGTCATGTGGTTTACCACTTTCTTTGAAACGAGTTCCTATGGTTCACTAACTATAGTGGTAGTCCCTACTGTTTTAAATTTGCTTTGAAAGTGGTCCTTGCTCGTTAGCTCCGTTAATTTTTTCTGTTAAGTTAAGGGTATTTTAGTCTTTTTAACTTTAAGGGATATGTTATACAATCTATTTAAACTAAAAGGATCAATTTGTAATTTACTCTATTTATTAAATATTCATCTTCTCCAAATCTAACCGTGAAGAACATTTAAAGCCAAAATCATATATTTAAACAAAAAACAAAATTCAAACCCCAAACTAAACAATAAACCCTTACTAAATCAAAGGCCCTTAAATAAATCAGATATGTGAAACATATCAAAAGTTAAACCCTTTTATAAATCAGAGAACAAAAAGGAAAAGAAATCGTTGTATTTTTCATCTTCTACGGCAATTTGAAGGACAAACCCAAACCCTCGCCACAGGAAATCGATGATTGGTTTGAAGAAATCCAAACACCTTCGTCCCTATGGTTCGTTCATATGTTTTGAGACACCGATCTGGAAGAATACCAAATGCCTTCTTCCCTTTGTTATGTGTATGCTGACCATCCAAAATGTTACTGATTTTGCATCGTCGATCTATATTCAGTTCATCAACCAATTTATTCCTAGGTTCCATTGAATATCCAAGAAGAAGGCATCATTTGGGGGTTTAATTTATGGCTTTTGATTTAGCTTTTAGGGTTTTATTTAGTTTTGATTTAGTTTTAGTTTTGCTTTTGATTTAGTTTTAGTTTTGGTTTTGATTTAGTTTGTGAGTTGAGTTTTGATATAAGATCTAATAAGTGTTGATTTGGGGTTTAGGGTTTCGTTTTTAATGAGAGGGTTGGCCGGAGAAAATGACCGGAATGAGAAAGATGGTTGGAGAAGATGACCGGAATGGAAAGGTTGGCCGGAGAAAAAAAACTAGGAGATCGAGAGGGTTTTTGACACCAAACCAAGGAGAGAAGAAGAAAGCATTAGGGGTGGCAATTCCCGACACGACACGAAAATAAACGGGTTAGGGTTGAACTTTCTGACACGCCAACCCGCCAACCCGTCAAATTAACGGGTCGTGTTCGGGTTGACCCAAACGGGTCGCGGGTTGACCCGCCAACCCGCCAAAAAATAATTTTTTAAAAAAAATATTTAAAAATATATATATATATATATATATATATATATATATATTTTACTTAAAAGTCTCAAATAGTCAAAATAGGTCTGCTTTATTTGGTCTTATTTAAGTTGGCGTTTGAACTTTTTATTTGTTTGAATTTGGTTGTGTTTAGACTTCTTATTTGTTTGAAACTTGAATGTTTGAATTTGGTAGTATTATTAGGTAAATTTGGTTATATTATTAGATGAATTTGTTTGTGTATAGACTTTTTATTTGTTTGAAACTTTTGTTTAGACTTTTTGTTTAAATTTGAATGTTTGAATTTGATTGTATTATTAGGTGACCCGCCAACCCGTTTACAACCCGCCAACCCGTTTATGACCCGTCAATCTGTTTACGACCCGCCAACCCGTTTACGAACCGCCAACCCGAGCGTGTGCGGGTTAGGGTTGCATATCTCAACACGATTAGTTAAACGGGTCGTGTCCGGGTTGACCCTCCCTGACACGTCAACCCGCCAACCCGTGACCCGCCTACCCGAACACGACCCGATTGCCACCCCTAGAAAGCATGGAGATCGAGAGGGATTCAGCGTCAACTGCAAATCAAGGAGATGGAGAGGGAGGCGACAATATCTTCATGGTGATGGAAGAAATCATGGAGCAATCTATAGGAAAGCATATTTGGAAGATGGAAGGGAAGCATATCTGGAAGGTTTCCAAATTAAATATTGGGTAAAGTACAATTTGGTCCCTTATAATTTAAACAAAATGGTATAACATATTCAAGGTAAAAAGACTAAAATACCCTCAACTTAACAGAAAAAATTAACCGAGTTAACGAGCAGGGACCACTTTCAAAGCAAATTTGAAACGTTTTGGACTACCATTGTAGTTAGTGAACCATAGGGACTCGTTTCAAAGAAAGTGGTAAACCACATGGACCAAAATTGTAGTTTACTCTTTAAAAAGAGAACATAACCCACTTAAAAGAATACAAGAATGTTTATATTACGTATTATTTTATGATTAAGGAGCTTTCAAACCTTCAAGGTCGTCCACATTTGACGCGCATCATTAAGTTGATCATTCCTTAATCACATGTGATTTTTAGCATAAAAATAACATGTGATATGGATGTTCTTTTGAAATGACTATCTTCTCGCTTGGTTCTCTCTCTCTCTCCACGTATATATAAGGTAAATAGGTTGAAAAACGTATGAATAAATGATTATATGTGAATTATTGGTAAAAGAAAAATGTGAGTTTACATATTCATATTTATCCTCAAGAAGATTATTTGAACATCGAGACGATACACAACAAGTAAGTCATATGTGCAATCCTCAGAAACATAAAGAAAAATTACAAGAACATAACAAACATAAAGAAAACAATAAGTCAATTCCAAATGAAAAAAAAATAAGAACTCCTAAAAAAGAAAAATCAAAAACTAATTAATGGTGACATGAGCAAGAGTTGTTATACATCTCTTCTAGAACATGAGATCGTCAAAATTGTCGCCAGGGTGTCGACCGTAACTTACTCGATGATGTTAGATTTCAAAGACCGCGGTGCTTGATTAATGATATAGTTTTTTTTGGAGGGGGGGGGGCTTTGTCGTCTGCGAGCAATGGAAGAATGTATTGGCGGTACATGGTTGTGTGATGGCCTCTAGGAAGTTCAAGTTGAGGGTTGGCTAGATGGTGAAGTAAAACAACGATTGGGTGCAAGAGGCAAAAAGGATTAGGTTTGTTGAAAGCGGTTCATGCGAGGACGGTAACAATTTACGAGAATGCGAGAACAATCCTAAGCCAATTATTTTGTAAATGAAAATTTTCATGTACAAAATCACATATGATTCACGTAAAAAATCATATATGATTAGCCGCGACTTTTCCCGCAACTTAGCCCCACGAGAAAAGTCGTCGATATCCTTTTTGATGTTAGTACAAAATCACATATGATTTTGTACATGAAAAAAATATTATGTACAAAATGATTGGCTGAGGATTGTTCTCGTATTCTCGTAAATTGTTACCGTCCTCGAATGAACCTGGCTCTACATTTGTTCCACATTTATGATACTATATATGTAAATGTATAATTTTTTTGATATAAGATTCATGAAATAAATAAATTAACCGAAATGCCCTTCATTTAATTAAATTAACAAAAAAACTTAGCAACTGTTAGTAGCAAGAACCAAAACCGTTAGGATTTTGCAAAAGTATCAAAATGATATTTCGTTGAAAATGAAAATCATCATGGATCAAATCCAAAATTTACTCATAATAAATTATTACTAATTAACCCCTTTGAACCTCTAATTAAAAGGTCTTATTAGTATTATTATTATTTCAAACATAAAACAAACAATAGCAAGCAGGAAAGACGGTAACCATAAAATACGACTCAATCAATTTATAATCATTAGTATTTAAAATTATAAATATACATGTTATCAATTATCCAACTAACATTTTCTATTCAAATACCTAAACGTTTAAAACACAACCGTAACTTGATGAAATCAAATTCAACATTTAAAGAATTATAATCGATAAAATCTAAAGCTTACTTCTTAATAATCATTGGCTAAAATCCCCTTCAAAATTATCAAAAAAATTATTTGACTTTTAATTTCAGTATCCAATATCCCTAAAATTAGTTAAAAGATATACACAAACTAAAGAGTAAATTACATTTTTGGTCCTTGTAGTTGCCACCTACTATCAATTCTAGTCCCTATTTTAAACTAATTACAATGATGGTCACCGTGGTTACCATTTTACTTCAATTTTGGTCCCTTTGACAATTCTGTTAAAAATAGTTGTTAAATCCAGGGGTATTTCCGTCTTTATATTATTTCTTTAATTTTCAATTATGATTAAATAAATATATTTTTATATTTTTACATCTTCAACGATTCATGACTCCAGAAATCTTCCCTACCTGCACGTCGACTCCCCTTCTTCTCCGACGAACCTTCTTCGTCTTACACATCTAAAAACGTCCTTCGGCTCACCCCATAAACACCCACCTGCCACCATCGTGGACCGTAAAGACCCGTAAACCTCCACCTGCCACCACCGTAAAGAGCTGTACCCCCTGCTACCATCGTAAACCCTCGATCTTGAGACAACCACCACTTGCAAAATCTCTGGTAATTTTCATTTGGGTAACTAGGTTCCAACCAAGATATATGGTCTTTATTGAGCAGGTTTTTTGTTCCAATCAATGTTAGATCGTTGCTTCCGTTTGGGGTGGGGTTTTAAAATCACCAAAATCGCCGATGCTGTAAGCTTCGATCTGTCATACATGCATTAAGGTCTCCTTTCTCAAAGCCCTACATCCTCCGTCAATTCTCCTCTTCCAATTCCGATGATAATCACGAACAGAACTCCACCATCGTTATTGGATTCTAATCCTAGATTCAGTGATGGCCCGACTTAAATGTCGGTCACAATAAAGAAGAGAAAGAGAGAGGAGATAAGAGAGAGAGAGAGAGAGAGGGGGAGAGAAAGAAATTGGTGAAGGAGATTGCCGGAGTAGGAGATCGTTGGTGCTTGTAGGCAAATATGTTTATGTATGTATGTATGTATGTAATTATGTATATTTTGAGAAGATATTATGTATACATATAAATGTATAATGATTGATTTTTTTGATTTTTATTAAAAAATTATGAAAATAGTAAAAAGACCAAAAGATCCTTAAAGTTAACAAATCTTTTTAACAGAAGCTAGTGTAAGGACTAAACTTGAAGCAAATTGGCAACCACAATGACCAAAATTGAAACCAAATGACAACCATAATGACCCAAATTGTAATTAGTTTGAAATAGGGACTACTCTTGATAGTAGATGGCAACCACAAGGACCTAAATTGTAATTTACTCCAAACTAAATGATGGTTATCCATATTGGTCAAATGTCAAATAAAAAAAAACACATCAAAACAAGTTGATATAAAGAAAACAAAAAAAGAAAAGAAAAAGTCATGAATATTTGTTATTGCCGGCGGCTGACGGCTGTCGAAACCACCCACCACCGCCACCACCACCACCATGACCACCGCCGTGGGCCACCCATATTTCTTCTTTGTCTTGTTTGGTGTACCCACCACCATTTTTTTCAAATTGTTGGAATTCAACTTCTCAACCACCTCCTTTTCCTTTCTTTCAAATAAATAAATAAGTATGCAATAAATTACTCCGTCAAACACCTATCTTCCAGCTGAGATAATATAATGTTTATCATTTTATCAAAGAAGAATAAAATTGAAAATTTAAAGTTGGCAAAAAGAGCATAACAGCTATCATCAACAACCACCACCACAATAATTTCTCGAATTAAATTCCGAGATTCCATCACCAGAAACGCTTTGATTTCTCCGAAAATCAAGTTTTCAAATCTGTAATTCGCTTCAAAATTACTTTGATTTTGCTTTTTTTTTTCTTCTTATAGTTGTTGTTATTGTTTAATTTACGTTTTTCTGTAGCTATATCCATGGCGGTTTCACCGGAAACCTTGCCGCCAAAAAAGAAGCGGCCGACGGCGGGATTAATTGCAACGACGTCGATCGATTCAGATGAAAGGCTTATTCGAGCACTGTTGCTTCGATCGAAAGAAACTTCATCTCTGAATCCGATTCCTTTTGTTTTGCATCGGAATTCGATTTCGATTATTCGGAAAACTAAGCTTTTGACGTTACTGATTGAAGATTTGGCCGTTGATCACGTTATACCATGTTTTCCGGCGTCGGCGATTTTGTGCTTTGAGGAATTATACATCGTTTTGCAGAGCATCAAGACGTTGATTGAAGATTGCTGTAATGGAAGCAAACTATGGCTTTTGATTCAACAGCAATCAGTTGCGCACAAATTTCATGAACTCACACTGGAGTTATCAACCCTAATTGATATATTTCCTGTGAAAGAGATGAATCTGAGTGAAGATATTGAAGAATTGGTAAATCTGATCCGTAAACAGTGCTCCAAATCTGTGGCTTCGATCGATGAACACGATGTTATCCTCAGAAATTATGTTCTGGAGAAATTAGATCGAATCAAAGGCGAGATTGTTCCACAACAATCGAAACTCAAGGAGATCTTCACCAGACTGCAATTGAACGATTCCACGAGTTGCACCGACGAAATCGAGATTCTTGAAGAAGAAGTTCGGAATCAAAGTGATCAGAAATCAAAGGCGGAAATCGTATCCTTGATCGGACTTGTACGTTACGCAAAGTGTGTGTTGTACGGTGAATCATCTCCGAGAATAATCCGGCACCGGAATAAGTCAAACTCGACGGACTTAACAATTCCGGCCGATTTCCGGTGTCCGATTTCCCTCGATTTAATACGGGATCCGGTGGTTATATCCACGGGTCAAACCTACGATCGGGCTTCTATTAATCTCTGGATCGAATCAGGACACACCACGTGTCCAAAAACAGGTCAAACCCTTCTCCACACGGAAATGATACCAAATCGTGCATTGCGGAACTTGATAGTAATGTGGTGCCGCGAGCACCGGATTCCGTTCGAATCAACGGAAATAAAAGAAAAAGTTAACGACGTTACTACAAACAAAACGTTATTCGAAGCAACAAAGATGACGGTATCTTTTTTACTCGATAAAGCCCGGGCATCGCAATCTCCGGAAAAAGCGAATTATTTTATCCACGAGCTTCGTGTGTTAGCCAAGACCGACTCAAATAGTCGGTCTTGTATAGCGGAAGCCGGTGGGCTTCCGCTATTAGTCAAATTCTTAGGTTCGGACTATCCGAACCTTCAGGTTAACGCCATCACGACGATCCTAAACCTCTCGATACTCGAAGCCAACAAGACCCGAATAATGGAAACCGACGGTGTTTTAAACGGTATCGTTGAGGTTTTACGAATGGGCGTTAGTTGGGAAGCGAAAGGAAATGCGGCCGCTACGATATTTAGTCTCACGGGTGTTCATGTTTATCGGAAAAGGCTCGGTCGAAAGACCCGTGTGATCAAGGGTTTGATGGAGTTGGCTAGAACTGGGCCGGTTAGTTCCAAACGAGATGCGTTAGTGGCTATTCTTAATCTAGCAGGAGATAGGGAAACCGTCGGGAAGTTGCTAGAGGTCGGAGTGGTGGAGATGGCTAGCGAAGTAATGGACGGGTTACCCGAAGAAGGTGTGACGGTTCTCGAAGCGGTGGTGAAAAAGGGCGGCTTAGCGGCAATCACCGCCACGTTTCACGTGATTACGAAATTGGCAACGATATTGAGGGATGGGACGGAAAGAGCGCAAGAAAGTGCGGCCGCTACGCTTGTAAATGTATGTCGGAAAGGTGGTTTGGAGATTGTGGCCGAGCTGGCGGCGATTCCTGGCATCGAGCGGGTGATTTGGGAAGTTATGGGGATGGGGACGGGCCGAGGGCGGCGGAAGGCGGCAACGTTATTGAGGATACTTCGGAGATGGGCGGCCGGATTATACTGTAATGCAACCGGAACGTACTCGAGTACAAATGCGAGTTCGACAACAACGGTCGGAGTTGTGTTACCGGGGTAAATTATTTACTAGAAACTTTTAGTTCTTTTCTTCATTTGATTCTTTAGGGGGGGATTATGTAATTAATTTTGCATAGTTTCATTGGTGTTAAAAAGCTTGATTTAATTTCACTTCAAAATGTATACATGTTTTACTTTTATAACATTTCAATACAAATTTGGCCCAATACTTCATCTCTTCTTTTTGGAAGTTCCACGATCAAAAACCAACATAACACAAAAGTGGATAAGCATTTATAGGACAAAATTCATTATCGTCACTTGCTTTAAGAAATAAGATTTTATCCGGTATTAACTTGGAACCACATATCAAAATAATATATAATAAACACATTTTACTCGGTAAGCATTAGCTGTATAAAAGTTACCACTTTCATTTACCCGATAAGATTCTCAATTATTAAAATAACACAATAGATTTTTGGTAAAAACCATGATCCCCTAGGAGGGTGAGTATCTCTTACACGATAAGAGGTAATAAATATTTAGTTACCTTGTAAGGCAATAGTAAGTGTTTAGTAAACAACTCATAAATTGATGAATTAGTTGCTATATGCATATATTGTGGCCCCTCATTCACGATATCAACGAAATGTGGGTGTGAAAACGATAGCTGAATTAGGTTGTAGTCAAGGAACGTCGATGTGCCCGATACAATAGAAAAGGCAGTTCTAAAATGAGACGATTCTTAAAAAAATATATAAGAAAGCAAGTCCAAATAATACGTATGAGCAAGTGTGAACATAACCAATTGGAAATTTTGACAATAGCACCAATAGTTATGTCAAGATTAGACGCCGGAGACAGTAATATGAAGGTGAGTAGTTCAAGACTTATCAAATATGCACAGTGCCTATCTGTTTGATATTTTATATATAAATTTTATATAATTCAAAAAAACAGTATTTTTAAAGTTCTATTTATAATCTTATAAATATTTTATCCGGTCTTTATCATCTTATTAATTCTCTATTATTACGCGAATTATGTTTAATGTCGAGTTGTCGACTAATTATCCAAATATAAAGACACTCTATGTTGAGAAATGACTATAGGGATGGAAGTGGGTCAAGTAATGGCCAAGGCATGCACCCATGTCCTACATTGCTCCACGTTTACGCCCCTGTCCCTACCCCGCCCATTCCATAAAATCTTCGCAGGTTCACGGGAAGGGATCCTTGCCTTATATAGAGAACACGTCGAGTACCTGTTTAGTGAAAAATAATAAAAATAATGGGACACACACACACACACACACATATATATATATATATATATATATAGAGAGAGAGAGAGAGAGAGAGAAGGGTTCAAGGGTTCAAAAGAGAATACCTTTACATTACAAAAACGCAAGGAACACATTTTTACTAGTCAATCATATGTGATATTAAATCAGATATACAAGCTAGAACGTGGGCCAAGTCGACCACATACACCATCAATTCCCCTCATACGTATTATCACAAAATGTTCTTCCATTTTAATAAAACAAAAGTGTCCTCGTTTGAACCTCCACATATGTATGTATATATACACACACAATCTCCGACCCCACCCCCAACCCGCATTAGGTATATATATAAAAATCAACCCATGTCGCCGCCCACAGTTACACTACCTGTGAATTAAATTTCAATTTCTACCAACAACATGATCGATAAAGTTGTAATCGACTGACTAATGCATGCATCATTAACCATGTAACAAAGTTTAAATAATTACAAATTAAACTAAATGTACCAAGTACTAGGATAAATTAGTCGTCGACTTTTCTAAAAATTTAGTTAAATTAATTGTTTGTGATTTTACACATGTCACGCCAAAATAAACTCACATGAAAAGATTGAGCACGATTAACAAGACTTCGTAAATTTTTGGATTTTAGAGGGTTACATGAACCCGTGACAGATTAAGAAACTTAGGCGACTGAGGTCATAGGATATAGAAGAATTGAGAACCAAAAAACTCATTCGCACCAAAATGGTTTCAGTTATTTTGCTTGTAGCTTAAACTATTCGGTTAACCGAATATAGTAAGTTTTAGTTTCGATTTTTTTAACCACGTCAGTTAACCGGATATGGTAAGTTTCAATTTTGGTTATTTCATTTGCAAATTTTACTATTATTTTAGGCAATTTTCTTGTAAATGAATTGATTTAAACATATATAAAGTTTAACATTAATTAGGTGAACTGTTTTATTTTTTAACAACAAGAAATTGATATTATATATATATATATATCTATATATATAAAATGAAGATCCTAAGAGCATGATGTGACATCTTCTTAGACTAGGATTTTAGCTAAGAATTTTGTGGTTTTTTTGAAATTTTAAAATGTTAAATATATTAAAGACTATAATACCCCTCTATGAAAATGTATTGTTATTTACAAGGAGGCTACTTTAATAATTTGACACTACTTTAATTCACTTTTAATACATAAACCATCCAACTTCCTATCTTTTAGTCATTTGTTTTGTTGCAATTTATGTTAATTAATAATTTATTTCCACTTCTTTATGTTATTAATCTTTCATTTTCCTACATTTATTTTTATTAATGATTCTTTTTCCCTTATTTAAGCACAAATGGTTTTTTTTGTTGGATGTGTTATTAGTTTTTTCCAATTCTTTGTCATACAACAACCTATCTATCATTCTCTCCTTTAACACATTTTGTCTAACTAAAAGATGATCTAAAGGTATGAAGTTTTGTTTATAGTCAAATTCATTGCTAATGTGTTGACTTCACCACTATAGACATATATTTTACTACATCTAAGTATTTCATTCAACTACTACTTCAATTTCAATCTAATATTGATTTTGTCTATTTTATAATTACAGGATGTATTATTTCTATTTTTTTTTCTCAGGACCATAACCTACAACGCTAAAAGAATATTTGTGTATTGTTTATTAAAATATTACATTGCTACTCACAAAGGTGTCGTAAATCTACATTTTTATATTCACTTATTATTGTGTTATATATACTAATAGATATGTTTAGTGTTACATTTGAGAAATCAAAGTTTTATGAGAATGTAAATCAACTAATATTATCCAAAGTTTGTTTTCTTGATCTTTAATGATTGAATCATGTTTAAAATTAGACTAATTTTCATTCACAAAAACCTACAAAGGATGATGTGGTACATTAATCTTCTAAGGAACTTTCTCATTATTTGTTTTCTTAATATCAAATAAGAAAACTATTTTACCCTTAAATGAAATGTGTATATTTCATTATAAGAAAACTCATTTGTTAATTTTACGTCCAGTTTAATAAGCTTTAACCTCTAAACTATGCAACTTTCTGTAGGTTTTATTTTACTCTATATCTATTAATATCTCAAAAAGTAAGTAAGATAGCAATATAAATGAAAATTTTCTTTGGTTCCAAAATGATGGAATAATGTATGGAATACTTTATTTCTCTTCAATTAATTACATTTATATGGTTATTAATTGTAATTTTTATATACAACCTATTTCAGAATTTGTTAACAGTTAAGATGCAAAACAAGCCTTATAAGCTAAAATGCAAAATTATAAAGACTAATATTGTGTTCATTCATCATGACAGTTAATATTGCACATATGCTTACCATTTCTACGATCGTTAACTTTATGCCAAAACACTATTTTGCGCGCAACAATAAAAATAAGATAATGTATGAAATTCTCTTCGTTATTAGAAACAATATCAATGGAAATATATAATTTACATCTAAACAATCTTAATAAATTTATCATCTTATTTTACATTTAATTAGTTACCAATTATCAAATTGCATTTTATCTTAACTTATTACGGATTTTCTAATAATATATTTTTGCTACCGCCCAACACAAATATATAAATGAAGGCTATAAGGTATTAACATAATGAAAACTTAATATTCTCAAATCATGAATTATGGTTGCATTTGGTTATTTCATGTTGATGAACTTGAGAAATATTAGAAAATATAGTTGTGTATATGAAAGGAATGTGAAGATATCCCACATTGCTAAGCAAGAAAGATATGAGTCTATAAATGAAAGTTATAAGGTATTAACATGGTGAATGAGAATTTAGTATTCTCAAATAGTGGTTGATTTTGGTTATCCCATGTTGATGAGAAGGAGAAATATTGAAAAATATATATATAAAAGGAGGGGAAATGACTTGAAAATCGATAGCAATATAAATATCTAAAGGAATCCTGCGAAGCTATTGTTATTGGGTTAGCCATACACTTCACATAATTCAAGGGATTCACATGTCATCATCAAATCGATAGCTACGTTTTTGTATATCTTATTTGACATGTGTTTTGATCATCGGCAACGCACGATGTCAAGCACTAGTAAATAAAAGTAAAACCCTAAGCATTGACGTGGCATATTATTGGAATATAATTATTTGTAGGAATTTTGTGAAATTTTTGATTTTTCAAAAAAGTTTAATTTATAATAGACATTTTAGTCCCTATATGAAAAATGTATAGTCTACAATGAGTTGGGGTTATTTGGTAAATTTACACGCATTTGGTTAATTAATGTCCAACTTTTCCATCTTCTCAATTTAATTATCACTCTCTCCGTCTCTCCATTTCTTTTTCAACATACATTTCATTTTTCATGTTCTTCACAACTTTTTAATTTGTGATGGAATTTTGGTTCTCCTATTTTCCATCTTCTCTTGGTGGTAACTGGTAAGCCATCTCAATTTTTCACTTGCTCCATTTGTCCATTTCTTACTCTATATTCATTAATTCACTTTTGATGTTGTTCATAGGTTTTTAAATTTGAGCTGAGATTTTGGTGCTCCTTTTATGTATTTTTGCAACAACCAATAGTTTACCTTCCTGATACCAAGCGAGTTGTTTGAGTTGATGATGCATTTGGACCAAAAGGGAGGAGGTAATTTTGGTCGAAATACTAATGATACCATGCCTGTTAGTTAATTCACATTTTGTAGTATTTTAGAGTTCGTCAGAGTATTGTTATTATGAATTCGTCCAAGTTACTCAATTTGCATTTTGTAGTATTTGTGAGTTCGGGTGTCTACTCATTCATGTTTGCCTTTTTCTAAAAATGTTTAATTTGTTGATTCATAATCTTTTGGTTGGTATTTAAACAAATTTTTAGTATGCGTACACATTTGCTCTGAAGACTAAAGTAGTAATATTAAACTAATGAATATGTTAATTATGAGCAACCGAAGTGAAAAAGGATTTATTAGTAAAAATACATATTAATACAGTTATTTGCATTTAAACTTTTGAAGCATAAGAAGTTTTAGACATTGTTTGGCAAAAATAAGGTAGCTTATAAGTCTAACTTATCTTGGTCCTTGAGTCCAAAATAAGGAAAAAAAATTCTAATGAATTAACACAATTAAAAATGATATATTATTGAGTTTTGATCTTGCTGCAGTTTGATCTTCTCTTTCTTAGAACCATAAAGTAAAAGCTGGAACTTTTGATACTGACCAAATTCATCTAAAAGAGTAAACCAGGTAGCTTTCAAATCTCAAAAATATATGTTGAGGGTCTCTCTTCATGTAGCGTTACGCAACTATTGTTTTAATGAGATGATAACCCTCAAAAGAGTCCTACTCTTCAAGTTCCAATTTTTATCCTATAAACAATCAATCACTACTAAAAACTGGGCGTCGACCAATTATTTACTACATACCGATCCGTCATTAATTTGTGATGGATTAGCTATAAAACTAAATTTTTAATTTTTACTCACATGTTTTGTGACGGATGTATGATCCGCCGCTAATCCGTGGAAAAAAAATGTACATATTTTCTACGAATTAACGATGAAAAAACAAAACACTTATTTTTTAAACAAATATAAAAAGGAACTAAATGATCTGTAGCAAATCCATCTTTAACTAATTATGAAAACTACATTTTCCATGGATTTGTTATGAATCTTTTATATATATATATATATATATCTTTATCTTTATCTTTATATATATAAAAGCAAAACCCTAAGGCATTGAGGTGGCATCATGAGAATTGAGTATTCTCAAATGGTGATTTATGGTTGAGTTTTAGAAATCCCAGATTGGTGAAGAGTTGAAAATTTTGAACTATATGAAGTGTATAAGAAAGGTTGATTGGATGTCTTTTTGTCAACTCATGGAGTTTGTCCCATGGGGTTGTCTTATTTTGGATGACCCTCCTTAAAATTTCTAAAGTCTAATCATGGTTGGAATCAAAACCAACCAAATGGTAAATTATATAGTGAAAGTTAAAGTGAAACCAAAATATCCATATCTTTTGATTGGATCTCTTTTCAATTCATGGAGTTTGTCCCATGAGGTTGTCTTATTTTGTATAACCCTCTTTAAAAATTTGTGGTTGAGTTTTAAAATTCACATTGGTGAAGAGTTGAAAATTTTGAGTTCATTGAGTTTGTCCCATGGGGTTGTCTTATTTTGGATGACCCTCTTTTAAAATTTATAAAGTCTAAGCATGGTTGGAATCAAAACCAACCAAATGGTAAATTCTATATTGAAAGTTAATAGTGAAACCAAAGATAACGACTTGGCAACATAAGATTTGAATATTCCTTAAATCTTCAACTAAGGTTGGAAAAATGATAGTTTGGAAGAAGATGATGGATATATAAAAGAGTGATGGAAGCTTAAAAACCTATAACCACTATTGAAATAAAAACTAACCAAATCTTTATGTTAGTCCCCAAAGAGAGATGACTAACCAAGTAAGGGTTTTGTAGAAGGGGGGGTGGGGGGGGGGGGGGGGGAGGGTTGAATATAAAACACACAGAATATACTTTTTTTAAATTTTTTAATATAAATATCAAAAATTTACACACAGGAAGTTTGATGCGGAAAAGAATAGATACACTATTCTATCAAACTAAACACACAGATAACAGTAATTAACTTATACACTGAGGAAGTTAAAACAAGACTGTTATAACACACAGGATTGCCGGAGTCAAACAAATAATCACTTTGAAGATTTGTTGAAAGCGTGAGATTTATGGGAAGTACTTCATCTCTTTTTATAGTGCCCATGCATGGGATGCATGTGGACAGCTGTCAAGGTTTCATTAGCTGGAAGTGTATCTGCTGGACAAAGGAAGAGACCACTCCCTTTGTACTAGAATAATGGATGAACCATTCTTTATAGCACGTAATGTCAGATAACTTTATCTTCTTTTCTTCATGCTCTGTGAAGTCCCATCAAACCTTTTAGCTAAAAGACAAATATTCCTTTTATAAGAATAAAAGAGAATGTCTTTATTTAAGGTTTAATGCCCAAGTTCTTGCTGCTCACGTTTCTTGCATTTGTTGTGAGTCAAGAACTTATCTCTTGAAAATTGCTAAGTGATACATGAACCTATGTATCACATCGGTGGATACCTTGTAAGGCTGGAAATGATAAGTGTACACATTGCTTAGTGATCCTCAAATCTCACTAAGTGTTAAGAGTGTACACCCTTGTAGTTGTGACTTGATATCGCAGCCTTAGAAAATATACCTGCAATTTCGGTGACCAAGGTACATAGTGTCGGTGGATGCGTACTAACTTGATGACCTCATCTTGTATTGATGACCCAATACTTTGATGACTTAAATGTGTACCATCGGTGACCCACTATGTTGGTGACCCAATCTTGACTTTGGCAATTTGATCTGAATATTGAAGTTAGTTGGTACATCCAAAATTCCACTTTTTGATGTACAACCCTTGATTGAATAGTCTTTGACTTTTCAATACTTGAAGCATATTTCAGACCTTCAAAAGAACCTATAAAAAATCAATCATACAAAGGAAGGTGGTTCATCACCAAATCATCGGTGACCCAACAATCTCCCCCCGTATTTGATGATGATACCTGTAAGTTAGAAAAGAATTCTTTTTGACCCTTTCTATTTCTTTTGGGTTCTTTTGACTCAGATTTATATATATTTTTTATTTTTTTTAACTGAGTATGAGTATATACAGTATAAGTATGAATATGTGCAAGATAAATAAAGATATTAACAAGAATTTTTAAGGAAGAAGAGTATGAACTTTTATTAATCAACACACAGAGTACATGATTAATAAAGTTCACACTATATGAAGACTATTCAAGGAGTGGGTTCTTTTCTTTTTAGCTCATCCAAGATAAGCCTTGTGATTCCATGGTCTTCAACCGGAGGTACTCCTAGAATAGCAGAGAGGAATGAGCTGTGAGCCCTTGGGATATCAGAGGCTCTAAAGAAACCGATGTTTCCAAAGATGTCCTCAAAGAAAACCCCATGCTCAGGAGTAGTCAGCATAGTTTGCTCCGGGTAAGCAATAGGAGTAGGAGTGGAAAGATCTATACCTAAGGCATTTATCTTGATGCCTCTTTCATGAAGCATGGCAAAATGTCCCTTCTTTCTATTTTTAGGAGCTGTGATGATCTCTCCTTTAAGACCTTGTTGTATAAGGTACATTTGTTGTGCTTCAAGGCAAGTCACAAGAATATCATTCTCCTTTTTGATGTTGAGCATCTTAATGAAGAGTTTTCTGAGAATATTAAGTACCAGCTCCTTGTACTTGCTTTTGCTCTTTGACATGCACTTTCCAACCTCCATCCATTCTGTTATTCCAAGGACTTCCAACCATTCAACTTCATACACCTTTGAGAGAGTGTCAGCTCTCTTGAGGGTGACAAGTAACTTGGGAGAATTTTTGGTTGGAGGTTGGATGGTGGCACTGATAATCTTGGACTCATCCTTTCTTGTTTTCAGCCTTCTCTTGAACCACTCCACTTCCTTGGTCTTCTTGGTCTCATCAACCATTTTCATAGCATCAGATTTTTTTCTTTAAGTTCTCAAGCTCATCTTTCTGAGCCTGAATTGCATCTGGTATCATGGCATGGGTGGCCTCATCTTGAGCCAACTTGAGTACATTAGTCTGATCATACTCAAGCTGAGCTCTAATTGCTTCTTCTTTTTCAGCTTCAGTCAAAATTACCCCAAGAGGGTCGGTGGGTAATGATGCAGGCTGAAGTCTAAGTGTGTCTGCTTGGGGACCTCTCATTCTTTTCCTTCTCTTTTTCTCTTCTCGTTGATCTTCAAAAGAAAGGGGCTTCTTTCCTTTGGCCTTCTCTTTTCTCTTCTTTTCTTCTTCAGTTTCAAGGGGTTGAGCACTGATACTCTCCCCCTCAACAGCTGCTTCGGGTAACTCGGTGACCACGGGGTCAGTGATAGTGGTGACTACGTGAGGAGTCACCTCGGTGACCAGAGAGGAAGTCACCTCGGTGACCGTGGCCACAGTGACCACACCACCATCGGTGGCTGGAGGTGCCACATCGGTGGCTGCCACAAAATCGGTGGCTGGGATGGTGGTAGTGGCTGGATCGGTGGCTGGAATGGTGGCAGCAGCAGTAGTGTCGGCGGCTGTGGAGGTGGTAACATTGGTTTTCTTATTTTTCTCCCCCTCAGTGGTTGAACCCTTGAAACCCACTGAAGAGAGAAAAGCCTTGATTCTTTCTATATCAAAAGCCATAGTATCAACTTTTCTTTCAATCCTTTGAAGAACGAATCTGTCCTGATCTTGGAAGAAAGAACCATCCATATCAAGTTCAACCGTTGGATAAGAGATTGGAATCTTGTCAATATTAGTAATAATAGTGGCAAGAGACTCCATAATGTTCTGTTGAGTAGAAGAAAGAGAGGCCATTCTTTCCATTTCTTTGGCTGCTTGTTCTTCCAAAACTTCCACCCGGCTAACAGTGTCACGAGTGAAACTGGTGAAAGCTTGGAGAAGATCATCTCCCTGTTTAGAGGACATAGGAGCAGACGGTTGAGGCTTTGGTGGTTGATCAGCATCATCATCACTAGAAGAAGAATAATCCACCAAACCTGTAGGTTTACTTGGGGGGGATTTAGCAGATGTGGGGGAGACACGTTTAGGAGAGTGTCTATGAGAGGATTCCTCAGTAATGGGTTCCTCAACACCCTTGGCCTGTACGGGAGACGTACGTGTCCATGGTATAGTATCGGAAAATAAAAAGTCTGTAAAATGGGATGCTCCATCAAGTGCATCTGGTTGTGATGCACTCTCATGTGGAGTGTGGAAAGGGAGCTGTGAGAGCTCACGGGGTGGTGAAGAGGCACCTTGGATGGGAGACTCCAAGTCTTCTTCATCAACTAAGGAGAAAGTTGATGAAGGAATAATAGGGGTGTCCCTTTGTACAACCATGTCCTTTTGGGAGGGCATGGAGGAGCTGGGTTTGGTTGAGTGTTCCTTGGGTTTGGTGAGGATATTCTCAACACTTACTAACTTTTGGGAGTCAGTAGATGGCATATGAGTTTTAACCCTTTGGGTACCCTTAGACTTCTTTGAGGAAGTCTTTGGGGGGCTTTTTGAGTGTCTCCGCTTTTGGGTTTTAGATGCTTGGGTAGAAGCCAAAGGTTCTTTTGGCTTCGTAGCATCAGTGGGTGCGGAGGTAGATGTGCCCGACGCTTTGGATCTCTTTCGAGATTTGGGCACATCAGTTACTCGAGGTGCAGCAGAGATAGAAGACATACCTGAGGTTCTTTGAAGACGAGGTTCATTTTCACCCCAAGAGAGAGTTGCATTTCTTGCAAACTCAACCATAGAAGGTCGGAGAGGGTTGTCGGATGCTAGGACTGCCTTTTTCATTATTTGATTTCCCACTTGATGAAAAGGGAGATCATATGAAATATCATCCCTTTTCTCAAGTTTGTCTGCCAACTTTGCATTAATAATAAGTGAGAAAAGGCGCTGGAAAGGTACCCGTGGACGTCGGAGAGTAGAGAAAGAAGAGATCATTTCATTGAAGAAATAGCTTGCAAAGTCTATCCTTCTTTGAAATATCAAAGCATGAGCTAGTTCTGTTATCTGAGATGGTGACTGATCAAGACCTCCCGTCTTTTTGCTTAAGCACAAAATAAGATGAGCAAACAAGAAGTTCCAGATGTTCCCCATATTCTTTCTTAGAAGTGTACCTGGACCCTTTGACTTTTGACCCTTTTTCTCTTCCAAGTAATTCATAACAGATACCACCATTTGGTGTTCATTTCCAAGAGGAAAAGGTTCATAGGAGTCATAGGAAGGAAGCTTGAGAATACTTCGAACATCTTCCACATTGAAGATCACATCATGTTCATCATTACTGAGAAAGATGCCAGAATCTGATTTGAAGAAGCATCAAATATGCATGTCAACCAAAAGTTTCCTAAGAGAAACTTACTCATCTTGGGCTTTGCTGTAAGAGCATACTGGAGAGGGCATCTTTGAAGGAACCAGCAGATGTCATTATACTCAGGATGAGCATTATCAGTTCCAATGCGTCCAAAGTAATTGCATGCAGGAAATGAGAGAGATCCAAAGGTGATGAGAAGTTGCAGGTTTGTAAGTTTTGTTCTTGTAAGGTGAGAGAGAAAGGGTGCGAGAAAGGTGGTAAGGAAGTGGGGGAAGTGGTTATATATGAGAGGGAATTTCAATTTTCAAAAACTAATGATGACTTTAGGTGATTTAAATGTCAGAATTCTAAGTGTTTTAGGGTTGAATTCGGCGCATGCTCTCTGACATTAATGACGTTGATGATGTCATTAGGGATAAGAACAAAGAGTCTTGCTCACCAAGAATGGTAAGTCAAGGGTTATCCTTAAGGGGTTAAGAATATGAACAGTTTCAACGGTTACCTCGGTGAGTGTATAACGTCGGTGGATGGTCTGAGAGAGAGAGAGAGAGACGTCGGTGGATGCCACGTCGGTGGCTTTAGGCTAAGAGAGAGAGAGAGAGAGAGTCAATCGTCGGTGACTAAAGGCTTAGGGAAAACGTCGGTGGCTTGTGGTGATGTCAGCGTCAGAAAGTGAACCGTCGGTGGGTGAGCGAATGACGTCGGAAAGTGATGTCAGTGTCTCGTCGGTGGCTCGTCGGTGGATGGTTCACGATGGCTCGTCGGTGGCTTAAACGTGATGGTGCAACGTCGGTGGCTAGGAGAAGTAAACGTCGGTGGCTCAATAGAGAGGTCGACGTCGGTGGCTCGTGAGAGTGGGTAGTTGCACGGTGGTTAGACGTCGGCGACGTTGGTGGACGGTGGTTCGATGGTGGTTTGTCGGAAAGTGGACCGTCGACGGCTTGGACCGTTGGCGGCTGGTGGCGAAGGGTGTCGGTGGCTGTGATAGTGGCTTCTATCGATGTGTATGGTTTAAGGGTTAGGGTTTTATTGGGAGAGATGAAAGAGAGAGAGGGTGCCACGTTGGTTCTCACCGACTCTATATATATTATTATTATTATTATTATTATATATATGACTTATTATTATATATATGACTTACATATATATAAATATATAATATACATAAATGTATATAATATATATACATATAATATATATAAATATATATAAAACATATATTTATATAAATATATAACACACACATATATATAATATACATAAATGTATATCATATACACATACACATGATATATAAATATATATATATATATATATATATATATGTTAGTCTATATTTATCATACCTAATTCACCGATGAGGAACCTGAACCTTGCTTCATCAAGGGGCTTTGTGAACAGATCATCTAATTGATAATCAGTTGGAATGAAATGAAGTTCCACATCACCTTTAGAGACATGATCTCTTATAAAGTGATACCTGATATCAATGTGCTTAGATCTTGAATGAAGCACAGGGTTGTTGGCAATGGCTATTGCACTTGAATTGTCACACAGTATTGGGATTTTTGAGAAAATCTGATTGTAATCACACAGCTGATTTTTCATCCACAATATCTGTGCACAACAACTTCCAGCAGCCACATATTCTGCTTCAGCAGTAGAAGTAGACACCGAATGTTGTTTCTTACTTGACCAGCTCACAAGTTTTCCACCAAGTAACTGACAACTTTCAGTTGTACTTTTTCTGTCTATTTTTGAACCTGCAAAATCAGAATCAGAGTACCCGATGAGATTGAAATCTGAGTCTTTGGGATTCCAAAGACCTAGATTTATGGTACCCTTGAGATACCGAAAAATCCTTTTCAAAGAAGCCATATGTGATTCTTTAGGATTTGCTTGGTATCGAGCACACATACAAGTAGCAAACATAATATCAGGTCTACTTGCAGTAAGATAGAGAAGAGATCCTATCATGGCTCTATAATTTGTAATATTAACAGAAATGCCATCAGGATCAGAAAAGAGTCTAAGAGGAGGAGCCATAGGAGTTTTCATGGTAGAGAAAGTATCAAATTGAAACTTTTTCAGAAGATCTTTAATGTATTTACTTTGATTTAGGAAAATACCTTCTGGAGACTGTTTTACCTGCAAACCAAGAAAGAAAGTTAACTCCCCCATCATGCTCATTTCATACTCTTTTTGCATGAGGGAGCTAAACTCATCACACAAGGATTCATCGGTGGCTCCAAAAATAATATCATCAACATAGATTTGAATAAGAATGATATTACCTTGTGATTTCTTGAAGAAGAGGGTGTTGTCAACCTTGCCTCGTATATATTTATTTCTAAGTAGATATTCTGAGAGAGTATCATACTAGGCACGAGGAGCTTGCTTCAGTCCATACAAAGCTTTATCCAGCCGATACACATGATATGGATGGACTGGATCTTCAAACCCAGGTGGTTGCTTCACATATACTTCTTCAGCTAGTTCACCATTCAGGAAGGCACTTTTGACATCCATTTGGAATACCCGAAAATTTTTGTAAGCTGCATGGGCAAGAAATATTCGGATAGCCTTCCAATCTGGCAACAGGAGCAAAAGTTTCATCATAATCAATTCCTTCCTCTTGCCGATATCCTTGAGCAACCAACCTTGCTTTGTTCCTTATGACAGTTCCTTCTTCATCCATCTTGTTTCGAAACACCCATACATCATTCAGTCGGGTTCCTGCTAGTACAATCTTATTCTGTACATCAAAGACCAAGCACACACACAGCTGAAACATGACCTTATAGCCCAAATCACATATTTGGATGATGCTTAGAAGATTGTACATTAGCCTTTCAACATGAGCTACTTTAGAGAAAGTGATGGTTCCATTTGATATGGTACCATATCCTTTGGTGATCCCTTTTCCATTTCCTCCAAAGGAAACAGTGGGTCCCTTTTATTTTGAGAAGTTAGAGAGAAGAAGTTTGTTTCCGGTCATGTGTCTTGAACACCCACTGTCCATGTACCATATGTGATCTTTGTTTGGTACCTGCACCCAAAAACAAATTTAGACTTTTGGTACCCATTTTGAGGTGGGTCCTTTGGGATTAGAAGACATTTTATTTCTGCGAAGATCCAAATCTTTTGGGAAATTTTTAGCAAGGTGAAGAGTATTGCCACAATTATAGCATTTCTTTAAAGAAAAGACCCTTTTAAAATCCATATCATCAAAACTTTGGACAGAAGTTGATGACTGAGAAGAGGAGGGGTGACCGACACCTGGTCTTGGTCCAAGAATACGTTTACTAGGATTTCTTGATTTCTTCAAGTTTACTGACCGAGGAATAAGATCAGTAACTATTTGAGATTTCCTTTGATGAAAATTTTGATTTAGAAAATTTTTTCTTTTGAGGAGAAAATCTTTTTGGAGAGGGATATTCAGGAACATTTGAAGGTTGTTCCTGGGATTACCTTGACTCATGAAAACTTAGAGAATTTAAAAGTCTTTGAATGGGTTTGGGAGAAGAAGAAGAGGAGCTTGGAAGAGTTGAAACTTTTGAAGACTCAGGAGAGGGTTCTTTAGCTTTAACAAAGACTCCAAACTTTTTGGCATTGGACTCTACTTTTAGCATATCTAACAAATCTATTGAATGGACAGAAGTAGAATCCTCAGATGAGTAATCTAAAATATCATCATCGTCAACAGAGAAGAAACCAGCAGGAAAGCCTTGACACTCAGATGATGGAAGTGGAAGGTCGGAAGGTTGAGGATCATCTTTTCCATAGCCAAGTCCAGACTTGTCCTTACAAGAGATTTGATCTAGAAGAATCTTTTCTAGATTTTTCGAAGATTTAGTCCACTTAGAAAGAACCTCCTGTTCCTTTTCAAGAGTGTTGGATATCTTTGTTTTCTCTTCAGAAAGACTGTCATTTAAATACCTTAGATTTTCTAGATCAGCTTTCATTTTATCAAAGTCCTTGAGTTTAGAAAAACAGGAAAGAAGTTGATCATTTAAACATTTAATATGCATGTCAGCCTTTTTTTTTGATCCTTTAAATTGCAAAAGTCAATAGTTAAAGAATCAAAGGCATCAACCTTTTGATCATCAAAGAGAAAGGTAAAGGGATGTACCTGGGGCTTTGTTGTTGAAGAAGATCCCTCAGCAGGTACAAGGGCAGTGTAGAGTAACTTTTCCATGTCTTCCAGCTCATCGATTTTGGCCATGAGGCATTTAGTGACATACTCACTCTCACTCTCAGAGGTTTGCTCATCCTCCCAACAATGAGCCTCAGCAACCAAAGTTTTATTTTTACTTTGGTTTCTTTCTTTTTCCCTCTTATATTTGGCTTTGTACTTTTTATATCTAGAGGTTTCTTTTGATTCAGAATTTTCTTTAGAAGAGTGGCTATTTCTCTCTTCATGCTTCCTAGAAGCTGATTTTGAGAAGTCATTGCCATAAGAAGAAGAAGGTTTTAGAGTAGAGGGAGCTTTTGATCTGCACTCAGAAGCAAAATGACCTTTCTTTCCGCAATTGAAGCATTCTTATCAGAAGAGGGTTTTTGAGAAAAAGGTTTTCTATTAAATTTAGAGCGGTTTGAAGAAAATCTTTTATTCTTAAGGTTTCCAGCGATCATTGCCATACTATCAGAAAGTATGTCCATGGCTGATTCTTCTCCTTCATCATCAGCAGCACTATAGTATGCATCTGATAGATGAGAAGAGTCTTCCTTAATATCGTTTTCAGAATCAGAAGAAGGATAGGTGATTCTAGGGACACAAGAAGAAGATTTTGAATCACCTATTAAAGCAACAGAAGAGGATTTGATATCCTTTATAAGAGATTTTCTCTGGTTCTTAGTTTATTCATAGTGGAGAAGAGTTCCATAGAGAGTAGTTAAAGGCATTATTTCTAAGTCCTATGTTTGCTTGATGCAAGTATATATAGTTTCCCAGAAGTCTGGGAGACAATCCATGAACTTGCAGAGAACTTCTTTATTATCATAAACTCGTCCAAGTTAAAACGATTGAAGTAGGTAGAGAGAGATTCTCCTTTTTCATGGGAGAAAAGTTCATATTTTCTAACAAGACAGATCCTGTTAGATTTCTTGACTTCTTTGGTGCCTTCATATAAGACACTCAAAGTATCCCACATTTCTTTAGCAGTGGGGAGGTTAAGAAGAGAGCGATACAATTCATCAGGAAAAGATACAGCAAGAGCAGATTTGACTTTAGTGTCTAGAGCAACTAGGCGTTTATCATCTTCACTAAATTTGTTTGAAGGTTTGATGATATATCTACCAGTTTTCTCACTCCTTTCATCATCTGACTCTATGTCTTTTCCTTCAGCGTCTTTTTGTGGGCCAAAGCGAGCCCATATTTTAGGAACAATAGGTCCCTCACTGAGAGTGTTGGGATACCTGCAATCGATCCCTTCCAAGAATAATAACATGCGATTTTTCCATAACCTAAAGTTACTTGGGTTGAACCTTGGAGGTTTGGCCAAGGATCCTAAATCATATGTATTACTGGAGGAGGTCTGCAAAGTACCATCAACATTTGAAGTAGTAGCCATCACAGATCTGGTTTATTGAATTAAACCAACTGCTCTGATACCACTTGTTAGTCCCCAAAGAGAGATGGTTAACCAAGTGAGGGTTTTGTAGAATGGGGGGGGGGTTGAATATAAAACACATAGAATATACTCTTTTTAAATTTTTTAATATAAATATCAAAAATTTACACACAGGAAGTTTGATGCGGAAAAGAATAGACACACTATTCTATCAAACTAAACACACAGATAACAGTAATTAACTTATACACTAAGGAAGTTAAAACAAGACTGTTATAACACACAGGATTGCCGGAGTCAAACAAATAATCACTTTGAAGATTTGTTGAAAACGTGAGATTTATGGGAAGGACTTCATCTCCTTTTATAGTGCCCATGCATGGGATGCATGTGGACAGCTGTCAAGGTTTCATTAGCTGGAAATGTATCTGCTGGACAAAGGAAGAGACCACTCCCTTTGTACTAGAATAATGGATGAACCATTCTTTGTAACACGTAATGTCAGATAACTTTATCTTCTTTTCTTCATGCTCTGTGAAGTCCCATCAAACCTTTTAGCTAAAAGACAAATATTCCTTTTATAAGAATAAAAGAGAATGTCTTTATTTAAGGTTTAATGCCCAAGTTCTTGCTGCTCACGTGTCTTGCATTTGTTGTGAGTCAAGAACTTATCTCTTGAAAATTGCTAAGTGATACATGAACCTATGTATCACATCGGTGGATACCTTGTAAGGATGGAATTGATAAGTGTACACATTGCTTAGTGATCCTCAAATCTCACTAAGTGTTGAGAGTGTACACCCTTGTAGTTGTGACTTGATATCACAGCCTTAGAAAATATACCTGCAATTTCGGTGACCAAGGTACATAGTGTCGGTGGATGGGTACTAACTTGATGACCTCATCTTGTATTGATGACCCAATACTTTGATGACTTAAATGTGTACCATCGGTGACCCACTATGTTGGTGACCCAATCTTGACTTTGGCAATTTGATCTGAATATTGAAGTTAGTTGGTACATCCAAAATTCCACTTTTTGATGTACAACCCTTGATTGAATAGTCTTTGACTTTTCAATACTTGAAGCATATTTCAGACTTTCAAAAGAACCTATAAAAAATCAATCATACAAAGGAAGGTGGTTCATCACCAAATAATCGGTGACCCAACACTTTATATATATGTAAAATGAAAACCTTGGGTATCGAGGTGGCATCCTAAGAAATGAGTATTCTCAAATGGTGATTTATGGTTGGCTTTTAATAGCCACATTGGTGAAGAGTATATATATGTAAAAGAAAGAACCATAGAGAATGATGTAGCATTGTGAGATTTGGTTATTCTAAAATCTTGCATTGTAGTGTAGTTTTACTAATCCCACATTGATGAGTGAATGTAAGATTGGAAAATGAAGTTAAACTTTAAAAAAAGGAGATTTGGATTTTATATTGAGATTTGAGTATTTTCAAAACTTGCATTGTGTTGTTTTTCTACACTTCCCACATTGATAAGAGTTTAAGTTTAAAAAAATAAAGGTACTTATAAAAGATTTGGCTCTTGATAAATTAAGGGATTAGTTGACTAAATATCATCTGTGATCAATCCATATTTTTCTAAAAGAATCTATTTATTTATGTAAATATATTGATAGATAAATGTATACAAATCATTTTTCAATCAATGTATATAGAGTATCAAATGTTGAATTGTGATCTTTTTTTATTATCTTACAAGTCATAATAAGATTTTAAGTATTCTCAAATATTGAATGGTGATATTATTTTATTATCCCACATCGATAACGATAAATTTGGAAGAATGAGGAGTATGTAAAAGGTGGATGAGATGTCTAATTTGATTAACAATGTCGACCAAAAGATAATAGACTTGGAAAAAGATGTTAGTATATAAAAGGTGGATGAGATGCCTTATTTGTTTATCCCATATCGGCAAAAAATGATAGTTTTGAAAGAAGATGTTAATCTTTATATTTAAAAAAGAAAGAACCATATGTAGTGTAGTTTTACTCATCCCACATTGATTAGTGAATGTAAGATTGGAAAATGAAGTTTACTAAAGAAAAAGGACATTTGGATTTGATATTGAGATTTGAGTATTCTCAAAACTCACATTGATAAGAGTGTAAGTTTAAAGATTAAAGGTATTTATAAAAGACTTGGCTCTTGATAAATTAAATGATTAGTTGGATGAATATTATCTTTAACCAACCCTTATTTTTCTAATAAAAAAACTATTTATATATGTAAATACATTTATAGATAAATGTATACAAATCATTTTTCAATCAACTTATATAGAGTATCACATGTTGAATTGTGATCCTTTTTTCATTATCTTACAAGTCATAATAAGATTTAAGTATTCTCAATTTTTGAATTGTGACATTATCGATGGAAAAATGATAAATTTGGAAGAATGAGTTAGTATGTAAAAGGTGATGAGATGTCTAATTTGATTATCTATGACGACCAAAAAACAATAGATTTGGAAAAAGAGGTTAGTATATACAAAATGGATGAGATGATTATTTGTTTATCCCACATAGGCAAAAAACGATAGATTTGAAAGAAAATGTTAATACTTAATATATAAAAAGTGGATGAGATGTCTTATTTGGTTATCTATGATAGATTCGGAAGAATAGGTGAGTATATAAAAAATAGATGAGATATTTTAATGTATTCTTTTAGTTGACCTGTTTTTGCTAAAAAACATTTTTTAAATTTTTTTTATATAACTTTATTTATATACAAAAAAACAACCATAAATAAGGAGATGAGATTGTTAGAGCATCTCCAACAAAGCAACACCTATGTTATAAATTTTCCAAAATAGAGTATCAAAAGTAAGAATTAAAAACAAATTACATTCAACTCCAATAACTACTCTATTTTAACAATTCTATCATAAACTATATTATTAAATTATGGGAATTGTTCAAGAAAATCCAACAAACTATCTCATTTTGAATGGTTAAGTCCCTAAACTACTTTTTTGAATGAAAAAACCGTATCATTTTGAATGATTAAGTCTCTGAACTATTTTTTTTGGATGAAAAAGTCATTTAACTTTGTCATTTTGGATGAAAAAACCATTTAACTTTGTCATTTTGAATGAAAAAACCATTAAAGTTTTTTATTTTGAATTACTTTTTTCTTAATTGAGGAATTACATTTTATCTTATCTAGGCACATGTATTTTAAAAAATATTTTAGCCACCGAAGAAAATCTCGAATAGATAATGTGGCACAACCATAAATTATGTTTTATCTGACTTATATATATTTTGTAACAATAATTTCTCGCCACCGCGCATTGCGCGGTGCCACACACTAGTATATATTATAACATAAACCACCCAATATGACGTGACGGTTTACCTGCATTAGGAGTCTCATTTTCTTTTTTCTCTGTTTTTGCTATTTTTTTACAAGTCTCCGCATAGTGTGACAAGTCATCTTTCCAAATTCATATCTTTCACTACCCTTTCACATTCTAAACTCTCCCTTGAAATGTTAAAAAGGCATTAAAGCCCCTATATGAAATTGCATGTTTGCTTATAATTGGGATTTTTTGGTAATTTAATTTGCATATTGTCATTTATGTTTTAGGATTAACCGAAACACATTTTCATTTGCTCCTCTCCATCATAAATTGTACTAACCATTCTTCAATCACCAAACAAACCATTTAAATCTCATTTCCATATTTTACTTCAACAATGAAACAATACACCTTAGGTTTTTAGAATTGCCTTCCATTTTAGAAATGAGGCAAAACTAGCAACAGTGTGAAAATGGCTTCTCCCCATTTGGCGGTAACCATTTCAAACAATGTATGCCTCTGACATGCAGCTTCAATTCTCCCGACACAGGTTCAACATTCTCTATCTCGATTTCTAGAGTTGTGATCAGATTGTATAAGGCTTCAACCCGTCATCGCTTTATCTAAACAGTCACCATTTCAGCCGGTCTATAGTTTTGACACCAGCCTTCTCCTAACATAGGTACCACATTCTCTATCTTGCTCACATTGCTTTCATAGTTCCATTTTTTGTTTATGAATATATATATATATACATACAGATAAATGCATATATACAATTAATGTATGTGATGCAGAATGTAAGGAAGGGGAAGAGATTATCGAATTCTCCTATATAATAGTTGGTAGTCTAGTATCGACAAGTCCCATATGAAGCACTATATGATCGAAGATGTTGAAGAACGAATTTTGGAATAAAGTCGGAGAACGTGTTGAAGGCTTAGAACTGGTATAAGTCATTACCGAGAAGGTCGAGATTGTGCGTCAAATGATGAAAAAGAGTCAGGTTCATCAAAAGAGCTATGCCATCAACCGACGACAACTTATCAAGTTCCAACCGGTTGATAAGTTATTCCTGAAAGTTTCCCCAACTCGTGGTATTAGATGTTTTGATTTCAAAGGAAAGCTTAGCCTTAAAAATATATTGGTCCTTGCGAAATTCTGGAAAGGGTTGGAGCTGTTGTCTACCGGTTAGCCTTACTGCCCCAATTGTCCCACGTACATAATGTGTTCCATCTCTCTTCGTTTCAAGGGTACAACTATCATCCCCTACACGTAATTAAATATCCCTTGGAGCACATAGAACCTGATTTCTCTTATCGTGAGGAGCCTGAAACAATTATTGATCGCGATAAGAGAGGTACACGGAAGAGAGTGATTCATTTAGTATAAGTTCTTTGGAAGAATTAATCGGAACGTGAGGCGCGTGGAAAACCGAAGAGTATATGTGGCAGGAGTACCTTGAAATCTTTAAATGATGTAAGTTTTCTACCTAAGTTCGATTTCGGGGACGAAATCTCTTTCAGGGGGAGGGGGGATTATAAGATCCGAGTTTTGAAAACATGTATGTTAGGTTACCCGTACTCTTCTCGTATTTTAAATAACAGTAAGTAACATCGAGGGGTTAAAATCGTCAAACTCTTAAACTCTTTATAATTATAAATAAATAAATAAATAAATATATATATATATATATATAGAGAGAGAGAGAGAGAGAGGGAGGTTCAAGGGAAACGCTAAAAAAAGAGAAAACTGAAGAACACCCTGAGAGGCTTCCATGTGGACGGTATGCACTAATGCATACCGGTAATTTTTGTTCCTATGCATCAATGCATCTATCATTATAGATGCATTGATGAATATTCATTAATGCATGTTACAAGTTACCGATATGCATTAATGCATACCGTCCACATGGAAGCCACCCAGGTTATTCTTCGGTTTTCTCTTCTTTTAGCGTTTTCCCTTGAACCTCTCTGTCTCTCTCTCTCTCTCTCTCTATATATATATATATAAAGAGGTTCATGCAAGGACATTAACAGTTTACGAGAATGCGAGGACAATCCTCAGCAAATCATTTTGTACATGAAACTTTTCATGTACAAAATCACATATGATTTACGTACAAAATCACATATGATTCACGTACAAAATCATATATGATTAGCCGCGACTTTTCCAGCGACTTGCCCATGAAAAAAGTCGGGCGTGTCCTTTTTGATATCATGTGATTTTGTACATGAAATCATATATGATTTTGTACATGAAAAATTTCATGTACAAAATGATTGGCCGAGGATTGTCCTCGTATTCTCGTAAATTGGTACCGTCCTCGTATGAACCCGCCTCTATACATATATACACACACTTCAATTAGAGAAAACTACAATGTCAGCGTCTTCTTCATGCATTTCCATCGCCATCATCATCTCATTTTTTCTCTCTAAACTTGTTATCTCCTTGTCTCTAAAATTTCTCTCATTTTATTGAAGGAATCAACGATTCGATCATAAATTTGGAATCCACTCTTCGAACCCTTCCTATAGGTATAAGTTTCTTTAGTTTTTATTAATTTTATTAAGTTAGGATTCTCGAGACCGGTTTATAATCGGGTATATGTTTAGTTTATGGATTGGTGTTGTTAACTTTGTGATATCTTACATGTTTTAGAGTGCTTGGATTGGTAAAATTGAAGTATAAATCAAAATGGTAGATTATGGATTCAATATGGTTGTGTGTTTATAATTAATCGCGCACCAAGTGTTCGATCAAATGTCGAAGATAGTATATGTTGATCCCAGTATTTACAAGCACAATGATATTAATTATTAAAGCGATAAGAACAAAGTGTTTAGAAAATTTCCGTAGTCGTGTATCTCACTTGTGCGATTACAATGTTGATATGAAAGTAAATTTAGCTCTATGGTAATAGACTACAACTAATGATAAACCTAGACTCCTATTTATAATTGAAAGGTCTAAACTAATTAAGGAAAGAAAGAGTTTAAGGAATTATAAACTTCCTTTTACAATTAAAGCATATCCTTTCCTTATTTTGTCACAATTAAAATAATAGACCTAACAATCTCCCCCTTTGTGGCAAAATAAGTCTTTACTTTTTCAGCTCGAACATGCCTTCAAATCTTCTCAAAGTCTGACGAAACCTTATCCTTTCATCAATTAATCTGATAACTTCCAAGAGAGAATTTTTTCTGGTTGAGCTCATCCTTGTTGTATTCTTCTTATCGGTAGCAATCTCTGAAGCTAATCTGTTTTGAATTCCCCATAGTGTTCCATCTGAATAGGCAGCAACTTCATCAAATCTCAGAAACCTCTTTTCGCCCTTTATATGCATCCATACAACTCCGTGTGTTGGATATGACAAAACAGTTGTAACATCATATTTATCCAACTCAGGAATTGTTTGATTAGGCTTGGCAATATGAATCTTCTTTTGTTCACTTTCAATTCCACGTTGCAAATCATGAAGACAGCTGTATCTGAGTTCCTTTTGAATGTGAAGCACCACCGCTCTTAATGCTCTTTGTTCATCCTGGTTTCTTCGCTTCTTGTCTCTTAGGTCGTGATACAACGTTTCAAAATCCAAGATATCAAGGTTAGAAAAATCAGCTTCAGAAAAGGAATATACTTTACCATTTTCTCTTCGGACTTTGAAGGTTGGATACTCGACTTGAAAGACTCTATCAGAACCAATCTGCATAATCCTAATGATCCGGTTTCGTATGAGTACATCGGAAGGCTTTAGGGCTCTCATTTTCAGGATGTGCACGTATTCCTTAACTTGAGCTGGATCCATCTCCATCACTAAGTGAATGTGCGCCAAATCTTCAGTTTTCTTATTCTTTCTGAACATCCGTTCCATAGTTTCTTCTAGATACAGCACCCGGATTTGTTGATTAACCCATTTAGACTTGCGCTCAGTTAGCATTCTTTGCCACCGAATTTGATGAGGTAACAGTCTCGGTTCATTTTGATCTCTTGAAGTGTAATTCTTTATTGCATGCTTCAAGTTCACATAATCTTGCTCTTGGAGAACCGGTTCATATGGGTCTTTAAACCAGTGCTTCACGGAGTTCCTCAGATTTTGAACATCAACTGTCGCTTCCTTTAATTCTGGTTCAACATTAGCTGTTTCTTCATTTGATTCCGGTTCGGCAGCTTCAGATGTGCTCTCGAATTCAATATCTACCGCAGGCTTTTCAACCGTTGGTGTATTGACTTCTTGAGTCGTTGGCGTATGCTGTCTTTGATGGGATGATGACGCAATTGGTGGAGTTGAAGTTGTAGCAGATGGTCTTGAACGTGTTCTTGAGACTCGGCGTGTCTCCCCCTCAGGGCGATTTAGAGCAGAGCTCGGATCGTCTTGATCAGGTCGAGGTCGAGAAACGGAAACAGCCGGTCGACAAGATTCTTGAATTTCGGTGTGTAGAGCGGTAATTGCACCCAAAATTTCATCATGATGTCGTTGCTGAGACGTGTGAAAATCACTTAACTGTTGTTCCATGTCAGCTTTGAACAATTCAAATTCATATTTGGTGACGGTGGGGATTTCCAGATTTCGCCTCAATAGACCCATTAAAGAATCTTCCGGTTGACCCCTAGCAATGGCTTCGGCAAGCAGGTTAGCATATAACATTGACATGAGCTCATCATTGTTGTACTCATTTCGATGTGGTGAGGGAGGCCGATTGCTGGGGTCCGGTGTTGGATCCGGAGGGAGAAGCGGCACGTATCTCTCGTTGTAACTGAGCCTCTATAAGTGTTTGAGCCGTGGGGGAAATAATGAAAGCTGGAGTTGAGGTACCTGTTAGGGAAACACCGGGATCACTTAGATTACCCGTTGACATGACAGTTGAAAAAACTGTATGACCTACGTCCAGTGTTGACATGGATGTAGCACTGGTAGGATTTCCTCCCAATCCTCGTGAAAAGTCCGGAATGGACATCACTATGGGAGTTCCGACTGGGCCACGAAGGCTCTCAGTGAGTGTAGACACGTGTTCCCTATTTGGCTCTGGACTCGAAGTGCATACAATCGAAGTCAAAGCAGGTGAGCTACTGCCTCTTGTTTCAATAGTTGTGCCTCCCCGAATGGAGGGGAGCTAGATAAGGAGCTAGACTGACAAGTATATGTGAAACTGTTGGCTGTTGGGAGCCTTCAGAGTGGCTAGGGGGGCGTGCATGTGCGCCGCTAGGTCCACAACGTCTTGTCCACTAGACATACCCAACTAATGAGTAGGGCTAGTTGACACGGTTACCTGGATGGGGGAATCTGGTCTCGCGCTCACTATAGTTTTTCTCGTCCCATCGCTGACGCTCACGCTTTCTTTTTCAACTAATTCTCCCTCCTCTCTCCTTATCTCTCTAGTAAAGGGCTCGGTGAAGATGTCAGACATCGAACCAGAGACCTGATCTGCTTCAAAGTCGAAGGGTTCATTTGGCTCATCATGTTCTTGATCTGCTTCAAAGTCGAAGGGTTCATTTGGCTCATCATGTTCATCATTTGTTGTAGTAGGTTGTTCATCAATGTCCGATGTAGAATCAGATAGAGGTGGTTATGGACCAATGCGGCTAAGAGCTCGTTCTTCGATGGCAGCAGTTCTTGGACGGCGGGAAAGGTGTTGAGTATCGGATTCATCTTCATTAGACGATGAACACGGTTACGGCTAACAAGCATCTTGAATCGTGGAGTAGATCAAGATGTAGAAGCACCTCTTGAGATAGTGGGTGGTGGTATTGGGATGGATGGGCAGCAGTTGATGGGATTGGCTGATCCGGTGCACCGCCCTCGTCATGTCCCCTTACAATACGCTCATCACCCTGTTCAGGATCCCCATGATCCTGAACCTGCTCATCTACCCTAGAACCCTCTCCTTGCACAAGATGTTCCTCGTGGATTGGCTCTTGGGCAGGCAAAACCGGAGGTGGTTGAGCCATTAAGTCGTGTCTCTCCCTATAAGCTATCACACTCGGTGCATTCTGATCAGCATAATCAAGTAGAGCTTCAGGGATTGGCATGATGAAGTCAAACTGGCGATCATTGAGCTTGAGGAACTTCCGCGAGTTGGTTGGTCCCAACGGTGATCCTGTTCGTCGAGGTATATCAGGTTTGGATGACAGCATGGCATGAATAAATAACTGACGGAACCGTTGGAAGGGTACGAAAGCTCGATTGTGTGAATTGGATTTGTCTTCAACGAGTTCCACGATACCGTGGAATATGCGTAAGGCCGCAGTACTGGCCTTGTCAATGCCGGTGTGTTTGCTTGTTAGACATCGATTGACGATGGTGAACAGTGAAAGTCAGATTTGAGGCAGGTACATTCTCTTGAACTGGTCGGGGCTTGTGAGGGGTTCGGGTGAGTTGTACCCAAGGGCTCGGATATCGGCACAGAGTTGTTGTTCGGATGCAAAGGCATCATATGGGTGTTCGACGGTGGCGACAGGCAGGCGGAGGATTCGACGAATCCGAGAAGGTGTTAAGCGGGTGACAAAGTCGTCGATTTTGGCAGTGAAGTGGTGGTCACCGTTATCCGAATGGTAATTTAAAGTATACCAGAATTGCTGGAGATAGAACAGGGGTACCCGATGATTCAAGGCAAAGGCATATCTAAGGGGGTGGCGTTGAAGGATATCGATGATGACTTGATGTTCAATCGTTATGCCAAAGTCGAGACGGTGATTGTTTGGTTTGAGTGATCGAAGTTTGTCTCGGGGCATCAAGAGGTCGTCTAGGTTGACCGCGTTGGTACTGGGTTCTGTTAGGTCTGAAATTATTGTATCCGAGATGACAACTATTGAAGACATGAAGGACCAAAAGTGCAAAGTCAACAAAGTCAATAATTAGGAAGGTTTAATATAAGGAAACGTTGCTTTATTGTAAATAAGGCAAGTGTATAATGCCTTATCTCATAGTTTCCTTATTACGATAAATGTTCTACATATAAATAAAGGGTTATGGTCATTCTTTAGGTGTGCGCAATATTATCTATTAAGAAGAGATTAGAGTGAATGTAAGTCAATTACTAGAGAGCCTAAATTCTGTCAAATCATATTGTAACCGTACAAGTGAGATATCCGACTACGAAGCTTCTTTAATCTTTGTGTCCTTATTGCATTATTCTTCATAATCATTGTGCTTGCATAATCTGGGATCTACAAGTGGTATTAGAGCCTACGATATGAGTTTTTACGACTTTCTGAGGATACCCACGAAACAGAAGGTACTTTTCTCGATTTCCGCGTTTTTTCTCTGTTCTTTGAGTTTTTGTCGATTCCTTCATATCAGTGCTTTATCCGACAAAACTTCATATTTGTGTTCATCAATTCACACTCATATCTGCTATTTTTTCGATTTATATATCTGTTTCTGTGTGTGTTTATCGAGTAATTCTTCTGTGTTTTTTTTCCTCGATTCAATCATATATTGCATAAATTTTTATAGACTCATACTGCTGTTTATTGATTTTTTATCGACTCACACACAAAATATTTAATATGTTTTAGTTAAAGTTACTTTAGTTTATTTTTTTTACTTTTGAATCTCTTCACATAAGAAAACTCAGGAACTAGTGACTCCTGCAGCTTTTCTTACTAAAGAATTCCCTAGTAAAATCATAAACTCTTGTAATCTTGATTTTTTTCAGTAATTGAACGAATAAGAAACTCGAGAACTTAGACATTCTTGTCTATAAAAAGACTTGTTCTTTTTAGTCAAGAACCCTTTGTTCTTGTTTTCTAGTTTATCAATCACAGAAAACTCAGATTAAATTATTTGATTTTTGTCGAGTCTTATTAAGTCGATAAGATTTTTTTTCTCGAGCCAATAGGAATCGATATAAATTTTTATCGATTCATTGCTTTATCGAGTCAAATTATTTTTTCGAATCTTGACAAATCGAGAAAATCAAGGTTATCGAGTACTCTGTGATCGATAAAACTCTTCTTATCGATTCAATATTTTCTTTGAAGTTTTATCGAGTCTCCTTTACCCGATAATAAGTTTTATCGAGTCTCAAGCACCCGACAAAAACTCTTGTCAACACAATCTAACCCGATAAAAGTTTTTGTCGACCCTTCTTCAATCGAGAAAACAACTCAGAAAACAACTCGCCGATCGAGATCACTTTATCAGGTAACAAGTACTTAATTTTTTCTTCTTCAAAATGAGTTCTCAAAATCAAGTTTCTGAGCTAAATACAAAAATTTCTCAACTTGAAACCGGACACACAAACAACATGCAAGTATTGAATGAACTTTTAAGAGAACATGTCACTCTCAAATCTAAATTTAATAACTCAGAAGAATCAAGAAAAGTTTTGCAAAATCAAAATGAATTTTTGGAGGAACAACTCACCGAGCATATTAGGAATACACATCATGTATTTTATGAAGACGTTTGCAAAAAGAAAAATCTTGAGTTGATAAAAATAAATTTTGATCTGAAAAACAAAATTTCTGAGTTAGAAAAATTTATAGATCATGAGACTTATAGTGTGGTTCTTAAAAGAAAATTAACTGAATTTTTGGATTGTGAGAAAGAAAGGATATTAACTTCTGATGAGAAACACAAATTTGAAATTGAGCGAAAAGATTTTGACAACAAAATTAGAACTTGTGAACTGACCATTCAAAAACTTTCTAAACAAGTGTCTGATTTTGAGCAAATTGTGATTTTAGAGAGAAAATCTTCCGAAACAAAAAGTCTGGAGTTTTCAAAACAAATTTCTGATCTTGAGAAACTTTTGGAAAATGAAAGAAATGCATTTAAAACCGAGAAAACAAATTTAATCAAGAAATGTAGTTTGATCATTGCTAAAAGCAAAAATCTGGAAAAAGATTTTGACAAAGAGAAGCAAGTTTTTAAAAATAAACTTGACAAACTTTCAAACAAATTATCTGTTTTAGAAACAACTTTTGTAACTGAAAAGAATTTGAGATCTGAATTTAAAAATAAATATGATTTGATCACAAAAGAAAAAGATGATTTATCCTGCAAGATCAAAGAACTTGAAAATGAGCTTTCAAAACAAAAACAAAAGAATTCAGAATCAGTCAAACATCTTACTCCCGAATATTTAAATTTGGAGTTAGATAATCTTGAAAAATTGATTTTTCCTCATGATTCTGATTGTACCTCAAGTTCAAAGCAAACTCCTCTTTCTCCTATCTGTAAGAATAACTGTTATTCAAGAGTTAAATCAAATAGTTATTCTAACAGTTCCAAATCATATAGTTTTTCAAATTCTCGAACTCCTAACTCTAATCAGTTTCAAAATGATTTTGTTGCTAAAACCGGTAATTTCAAGAAGTTTAAAATGGTTTGGAAGAAGAAAGCAACTACAGATGATAGTATTGGAAACATGTCACATACATCTCCTGTAGTTGATACAAGATCATTTGTTTCCAAGACTAATTTGCCTTATTTTGTAAAATCATTCAATCAACTAATTAGTCTAAGTGCCACAAAGATTTGTTGTTCTACTTGTGGAACAAATGATTTTGTTGATCAAAGGTTCACTCATCAATGGTATGGTACTTACAGTATCCTCACTTCCCCATTTATTGCATCAAAAGCTAACCTCCAAGGACCCAACAAAGCTTGGGTACCAAAATCTTTTTAATCTATTTTGTAGGTACGTCATGTGTGTTCTAAATTTCAAATATTCACATCACATGAAAATCTTTCAAAAGGTTATGCTACATTTGAGGGGAGTACCACATTTTTAACATTTATTTAGTTTCATAGTATCTCAGCTATGAACCTGCTCTTAACATTATGACTTCAGAATACAACAATTCAGAAGTCGGACTTTAATGTTTTAACTCTTTGTGTGTTAGGAATTAGAAGTTTCAATGGTCAATCCAAAGCCGGAAGGACCTACCCATGAAACAAATCCCTAGGTTAGAAATTTTGAAAAGATATATTGAGTGCTTGTAAGATAAAAGAAAACTGAGGGTGTGACAGGACTTAAAAGAAAATATTTGGTCCTTACCAAACCTAAACAGTTATCCGGGTAGCCACATAATCTATTCATTCTCGATTCTTTGGAGATGAACATTGAACTAGACATGGACCCAATGTCGATAACTCGTGTCACCCCACCCAACTACTCATCTCACAAAAGATACTTGTTTCATATATCATGGAGAATGAGCATATCTGCTATCTTTTCTTCACTCGGAAGATTAAGATATTGATAAAGGAAGACACACCTCCGGTCTCCGAACTTCACATTCAATGCACATTGAGTCTGTGAAATGTATTTTCACATTTTGAGCCTTAAAATTAGCATTTAATGCATAAATTCTTTCTACACATTGCACGAGTCTTTGTGATTCCTCAAGCATATCTTCGTGTTTATGCCGGAACAGTTTGAGAAGTTAGTTTTATAACTTACTTCTATCATAACTGGAAGTCCTATCAGTGCCAACCCGCTGCCAACACTGCATATAGGCCACTTAATTAAAATTTATTTTGATTAAGTGATAACAATTGCTTCACGTGCTTCTGTATGTTAGTTTTACACGCTTCATTAGTTAACTATATTTTTTTTGTCTTTGGTTATTATTAATGATTCGGATTCTCCTTATCATTCTGAGGGGGAGAGTTGATTTGTTTTGAAGATAAAGACTGAAGTAAATATGTTTTGTCGATTGCTGAAGATAAAGTTGAAGACTTATCGAATGCTTAAGATCCGACATAAATTTTCATTGATTCAACTTGACCCGAGATCATTTTCTATTGAAGACTTATCGAGTGCTTAAGACCCGACATAAAGTTTCATCGACTCATCTTGGCCCGACATCAATTCTTGTCGAATCTACTTGGCCCGAGATTTTTTTCATCGACATCACCTAACCCGACAAGTTTATATCCTACCACATCACTACTCCTTCGATTTTTCCAATCATGCTAATGTTAAGGGGGAGCAACGGAGATTACAAGAGATCATTTTCGTAGGGGGAGCAAAAGATTCAAAAGAAAGATTTGTTGACAAAAGTTTCATGATCTTCAAAAGAAGAGTGCTGATTTGTTGAATTGTAATCTCGAATACAAAGGGGGAGATTGTTAGGTCTGAAGTTATTGTATCCGAGATGACAACTATTGAAGACATGAAGGACCAAAAGTGCAAAATCAACAAAGTCAATAATTAGGAAGGTTTAATCTACGGAAACGTTGCTTTATTGTAAATAAGGCAAGTCTATAATACCTTATCTCATAGTTTCCTTATTACGGTAAATGTTCTACATATAAATAGAGGGTTAGGGTCATTCTTAAGGTGTGCGCAAGATTATCTATTAAGAAGAGATTAGAGTGAATGTAAGTCAATTACTAGAGAGCGTAAATTCTGTCAAATCATATTGTAACCGTACAAGTGAGATATCCGACTACGAAGCTTCTTTAATCTTTGTGTTCTTATTGCATTATTCTTCATAATCATTGTGCTTGCATAATTTTCATAGTATGTTAGTTTTACACGCTTCATTAGTTAACTATATTTTTTTTGTCTTTGGTTATTCATAATGATTCGGATTCTCCTTATCATTCTGAGGGGGAGAGTTGATTTATTTTGAAGATAAAGACTGAAGTAAATATGTTTTGTCGACTGCTGAAGATAAAGTTGAAGACTTATCGAGTGCTTAAGACCCGATATAAATTTTCATCGTTTCAACTTGACCCGAGATCATTTTCTGTTGAAAACTTATCGAGTGCTTAAGACCCGACATAAAGTTTCATCGACTCATCTTGGCCCGACATTAATTCTTGTCGAATCTACTTGGCCCGAGAATTTTTTCATCGACATCACCTAACCCGACAAGTTTATATCCTACGACATCACTGCTCCTTCGATTTTTCCAATCATGCTAATGTTAAGGGGGAGCCACGGAGATTACAAGAGATCGTTTTCGTAGGGGGAGCAAAAGATTCAAAAGAAAGATTTGTTGACAAAAGTTTCATGATCTTCAAAAGAAGAGTGCTGATTTGTTGAATTGTAATCTCGAATACAAAGGGGGAGACTGTTAGGTCTGAAATTATTGTATCCGAGATGACAACTATTGAAGACATGAAGGACCAAAAGTGCAAAGTCAACAAAGTCAATAATTAGAAAGGTTTAATCTAAGGAAACGTTGCTTTATTGTAAAATAAGGCAATTGTATAATGCCCTATCTCATAGTTTTCTTATTATGATAAATGTTCTACATATAAATATAGGGTTAGGGTCATTCTTTAGGTGTGCGCAAGATTATCTATTAAGAAGAGATTAGAGTGAATGTAAGTCAATTACTAGAGAGCCTAAATTCTGTCAAATCATATTGTAACCGTACAAGTGAGATATCCGACTACGAAGCTTCTTTAATCTTTGTGTTCTTATTGCATTATTCTTCATAATCATTGTGCTTGCATAATCTTCATAATATGTTAGTTGTACACGCTTCATTAGTTAACTATATTTTTTTTGTCTTTGTTATTCATAATGATTCAGATTCTCCTTATCATTCTGAGGGGGAGAGTTGATTTGTTTTGAAGATAAAGACTGAAGTAAATATGTTTTGTCGACTGCTGAAGATAAAGTTGAAGACTTATCGAGTGCTTAAGACCTGACATAAATTTTCATCGATTCAACTTGACCCGAGATCATTTTATGTTGAAGACTTATCGAGTGCTTAAGACCCGACATAAAGTTTCATCGACTCATCTTGGCCCGACATTAATTCTTGTCGAATCTACTTGGCCCGAGATTTTTTTCATCGACATCACCTAACCCAACAAGTTTATATCCTACGACATCACTACTCCTTCGATTTTTCCAATCATGCTAATGTTAAGGGGGAGCAACGGAGATTACAAGAGATCATTTTCGTAGGGGGAGCAAAAGATTCAAAAGAAAGATTTGTTGACAAAAGTTTCATGATCTTCAAAAGAAGAGTGTTGATTTGTTGAATCGTAATCTCGAATACAAAGGGGGAGATTGTTAGGTCTGAAGTTATTGTATCCGAGATGACAACTATTGAAGACATGAAGGACCAAAAGTGCAAAGTCAACAAAGTCAATAATTAGGAAGGTTTAATCTACGGAAACGTTGCTTTATTGTAAATAAGGCAAGTCTATAATGCCTTATCTCATAGTTTCCTTATTACGGTAAATGTTCTACATATAAATAGAGGGTTAGGGTCATTCTTAAGGTGTGCGCAAGATTATCTATTAAGAAGAGATTAGAGTGAATGTAAGTCAATTACTAGAGAGCCTAAATTCTGTCAAATCATATTGTAACCGTACAAGTGAGATATCCAACTACGATGCTTTTTTAATCTTTGTGTTCTTATTGCATTATTCTTCATAATCATTGTGCTTGCATAATCTTCATAATATGTTAGTTGTACACGCTTCATTAGTTAACTATATTTTTTTTTTGTCTTTGTTATTCATAATGATTCAGATTCTCCTTATCATTCTGAGGGGGAGAGTTGATTTGTTTTGAAGATAAAGACTGAAGTAAATATGTTTTGTCAACTGCTGAAGATAAAGTTGAAGACTTATCGAGTGCTTAAGACCTGACATAAATTTTCATCGATTCAACTTGACCCGAGATCATTTTATGTTGAAGACTTATCGAGTGCTTAAGACCCGACATAAAGTTTCATCGACTCATCTTGGCCCGACATTAATTCTTGTCGAATCTACTTGGCCCGAGATTTTTTTCATCGACATCACCTAACCCAACAAGTTTATATCCTACGACATCACTGCTCCTTCGATTTTTCCAATCATGCTAATGTTAAGGGGGAGCAACGGAGATTACAAGAGATCATTTTCGTAGGGGGAGCAAAAGATTCAAAAGAAAGATTTGTTGACAAAAGTTTCATGATCTTCAAAAGAAGAGTGCTGATTTGTTGAATCGTAATCTCGAATACAAAGGGGGAGATTGTTAGGTCTGAAGTTATTGTATCCGAGATGACAACTATTGAAGACATGAAGGACCAAAAGTGCAAAGTCAACAAAGTCAATAATTAGAAAGGTTTAATCTAAGGAAACGTTGCTTTATTGTAAAATAAGGCAAGTGTATAATGCCCTATCTCATAGTTTTCTTATTATGATAAATGTTCTACATATAAATATAGGGTTAGGGTCATTCTTTAGGTGTGCGCAAGATTATCTATTAAGAAGAGATTAGAGTGAATGTAAGTCAATTACTAGAGAGCCTAAATTCTGTCAAATCATATTGTAACCGTACAAGTGAGATATCCAACTACGATGCTTTTTTAATCTTTGTGTTCTTATTGCATTATTCTTCATAATCATTGTGCTTGCATAATCTTCATAATATGTTAGTTGTACACGCTTCATTAGTTAACTATATTTTTTTTTTGTCTTTGTTATTCATAATGATTCAGATTCTCCTTATCATTCTGAGGGGGAGAGTTGATTTGTTTTGAAGATAAAGACTGAAGTAAATATGTTTTGTCAACTGCTGAAGATAAAGTTGAAGACTTATCGAGTGCTTAAGACCTGACATAAATTTTCATCGATTCAACTTGACCCGAGATCATTTTATGTTGAAGACTTATCGAGTGCTTAAGACCCGACATAAAGTTTCATCGACTCATCTTGGCCCGACATTAATTCTTGTCGAATCTACTTGGCCCGAGATTTTTTTCATCGACATCACCTAACCCAACAAGTTTATATCCTACGACATCACTGCTCCTTCGATTTTTCCAATCATGCTAATGTTAAGGGGGAGCAACGGAGATTACAAGAGATCATTTTCGTAGGGGGAGCAAAAGATTCAAAAGAAAGATTTGTTGACAAAAGTTTCATGATCTTCAAAAGAAGAGTGCTGATTTGTTGAATCGTAATCTCGAATACAAAGGGGGAGATTGTTAGGTCTGAAGTTATTGTATCCGAGATGACAACTATTGAAGACATGAAGGACCAAAAGTGCAAAGTCAACAAAGTCAATAATTAGAAAGGTTTAATCTAAGGAAACGTTGCTTTATTGTAAAATAAGGCAAGTGTATAATGCCCTATCTCATAGTTTTCTTATTATGATAAATGTTCTACATATAAATATAGGGTTAGGGTCATTCTTTAGGTGTGCGCAAGATTATCTATTAAGAAGAGATTAGAGTGAATGTAAGTCAATTACTAGAGAGCCTACATTCTGTCAAATCATATTGTAACCGTACAAGTGAGATATCCGACTACGAAGCTTCTTTAATCTTTGTGTTCTTATTGCATTATTCTTCATAATCATTGTGCTTGCATAATCTTCATAATATGTTAGTTGTACACGCTTCATTAGTTAACTATATTTTTTTTTGTCTTTGTTATTCATAATGATTCAGATTCTCCTTATCATTCTGAGGGGAAGAGTTGATTTGTTTTGAAGATAAAGACTGAAGTAAATATGTTTTGTCGACTGCTGAAGATAAAGTTGAAGACTTATCGAGTGCTTAAGACCTGACATAAATTTTCATCGATTCAACTTGACCCGAGATCATTTTATGTTGAAGACTTATCGAGTGCTTAAGACCCGACATAAAGTTTCATCGACTCATCTTGGCCCGACATTAATTCTTGTCGAATCTACTTGGCCCGAGATTTTTTTCATCGACATCACCTAACCCAACAAGTTTATATCCTACGACATCACTGCTCCTTCGATTTTTCCAATCATGCTAATGTTAAGGGGGAGCAACGGAGATTACAAGAGATCATTTTCGTAGGGGGAGCAAAAGATTCAAAAGAAAGATTTGTTGACAAAAGTTTCATGATCTTCAAAAGAAGAGTGCTGATTTGTTGAATCGTAATCTCGAATACAAAGGGGGAGATTGTTAGGTCTGAAGTTATTGTATCCGAGAGGACAACTATTGAAGACATGAAGGACCAAAAGTGCAAAGTCAACAAAGTCAATAATTAGGAAGGTTTAATCTACGGAAACGTTGCTTTATTGTAAATAAGGGAAGTCTATAATGCCTTATCTCATAGTTTCCTTATTACGGTAAATGTTCTACATATAAATAGAGGGTTAGGGTCATTCTTAAGGTGTGCGCAAGATTATCTATTAAGAAGAGATTAGAGTGAATGTAAGTCAATTACTAGAGAGCCTAAATTCTGTCAAATCATATTGTAACCGTACAAGTGAGATATCCAACTACGATGCTTTTTTAATCTTTGTGTTCTTATTGCATTATTCTTCATAATCATTGTGCTTGCATAATCTTCATAATATGTTAGTTGTACACGCTTCATTAGTTAACTATATTTTTTTTTTGTCTTTGTTATTCATAATGATTCAGATTCTCCTTATCATTCTGAGGGGGAGAGTTGATTTGTTTTGAAGATAAAGACTGAAGTAAATATGTTTTGTCGACTGCTGAAGATAAAGTTGAAGACTTATCGAGTGCTTAAGACCTGACATAAATTTTCATCGATTCAACTTGACCCGAGATCATTTTATGTTGAAGACTTATCGAGTGCTTAAGACCCGACATAAAGTTTCATCGACTCATCTTGGCCCGACATTAATTCTTGTCGAATCTACCCGAGATTTTTTTCATCGACATCACCTAACCCAACAAGTTTATATCCTACGACATCACTGCTCCTTCGATTTTTCCAATCATGCTAATGTTAAGGGGGAGCAACGGAGATTACAAGAGATCATTTTCGTAGGGGGAGCAAAAGATTCAAAAGAAAGCTTTGTTGACAAAAGTTTCATGATCTTCAAAAGAAGAGTGCTGATTTGTTGATTTGTAATCTCGAATACAAAGGGGGAGATTGTTAGGTCTGAAGTTATTGTATCCGAGATGACAACTATTGAAGACATGAAGGACCAAAAGTGCAAAGTCAACAAAGTCAATAATTAGGAAGGTTTAATCTACGGAAACGTTGCTTTATTGTAAATAAGGCAAGTCTATAATGCCCTATCTCATAGTTTCCTTATTACGGTAAATGTTCTACATATAAATATAGGGTTAGGGTCATTCTTTAGGTGTGCGCAAGATTATCTATTAAGAAGAGATTAGAGTGAATGTAAGTCAATTACTAGAGAGCCTAAATTCTGTCAAATCATATTGTAATCGTACAAGTGAGATATCCGACTACGAAGCTTCTTTAATCTTTGTGTTCTTATTGCATTATTCTTCATAATCATTGTGCTTGCATAATTAGAGTGAATGTAAGTCAATTAGTTTTACACGCTTCATTAGTTAACTATATTTTTTTGTCTTTGGTTATTCATAATGATTCGGATTCTCCTTATCATTCTGAGGGGGAGAGTTGATTTATTTTGAAGATAAAGACTGAAGTAAATATGTTTTGTCGACTGCTGAAGATAAAGTTGAAGACTTATCGAGTGCTTAAGACCCGATATAAATTTTCATCGTTTCAACTTGACCCGAGATCATTTTCTGTTGAAAACTTATCGAGTGCTTAAGACCCGACATAAAGTTTCATCGACTCATCTTGGCCCGACATTAATTCTTGTCGAATCTACTTGGCCCGAGAATTTTTTCATCGACATCACCTAACCCAACAAGTTTATATCCTACGACATCACTGCTCCTTCGATTTTTCCAATCATGCTAATGTTAAGGGGGAGCAACGGAGATTACAAGAGATCATTTTCGTAGGGGGAGCAAAAGATTCAAAAGAAAGATTTGTTGACAAAAGTTTCATGATCTTCAAAAGAAGAGTGCTGATTTGTTGAATCGTAATCTCGAATACAAAGGGGGAGATTGTTAGGTCTGAAGTTATTGTATCCGAGAGGACAACTATTGAAGACATGAAGGACCAAAAGTGCAAAGTCAACAAAGTCAATAATTATGAAGGTTTAATCTAAGGAAACGTTGCTTTATTGTAAATAAGGCAAGTGTATAATGCCTTATCTCATAGTTTCCTTATTACGATAAATGTTCTACATATAAATAGAGGGTTAGGGTCATTCTTTAGGTGTGCGCAAGATTATCTATTAAGAAGAGATTAGAGTGAATGTAAGTCAATTACTAGAGAGCTTAAATTCTGTCAAATCATATTGTAACCGTACAAGTGAGATATCCGACTACGAAGCTTCTTTAATCTTTGTGTTCTTATTTCATTATTCTTCATAATCATTGTGCTTGCATAATCTGGGATCTACAAGTTCGGTGGATCGTTCAGAAGGCATGGGATGTTCATCGTCGAAAAGGTTCGGATCATTGATGGCCGCCATTAGAATGGAAAGAAAACAGTTAGCAAACCATAAGAAATGTCAGTGCTATGGATGAAATCAGGTTAAAAAAAATTCAAGTCAGAATGTCGAGTCCTAAAGAGTCGATAAACCTGAATATCGAGCCCAATGGAGTCGATAAACAGTTTTATCGATTGCTACAGGATCGATGAAAAAATGAATGTCGAGTCAAGCTGGTTCGACATAAAGACTTGGTGAAATTTTGTAAGATCAAACCTGTGAGAATCGACAATAAAGATGTCGGGCCATGGGGAATCGAGAATCACAATTTATCGAGTCTCAAATACTCGAGAAAGTTGTACTTAGAGAAGAAGAAGTAATTTTATCGATCCTTAGATTGTCGACAAAAAAATATGTCGAGACCTAAAGGGTCGAGAAAAATACTTGGGCAATTGCAGAACAACTTATCGATCCTAAAAAACTTGATAAAAATTTATGTCGTGTCCTTAAGGGTCGATAAAAAACACTTAGGATTTTTTTGAAGATAAGGTAATCGATCCTATAAGACGCGATAAAAATTTATGTCGGGTATTTAAGGGTCGATAAAAAGAACTTGAGGACTCGACAAAAATCTAAGCCTTGTCTATAGGGAATCAATAAAAACTTAAAAGTATAAAAGAGGAAAATCTAAGTGATCGGATCCAAAAATCGGCCTAAAACCTAAAGCAAATCCTATGGCTAGGTGCGATCAGTGATAGGAAACTTAAGTAAAACATTAACTAAGCCAAATAAGCACAAATGAAACCCTAAAATTGACAGAAATCAACCAAAAAGCAGAAACCCAGGGTTTTTTTTTGGGAAAACCGAATAGTTCATATGACAAAAACATCAACATGCAATGATTAAAAGGGAACAAACCATGAATTAAAGTTTTAGGTATGGAGATTGCGAACCTGGTGATAGTCTAGATTTGTGTAACTCGAAGATTTGTAAAAACACTTTCTGGAACTTCAAGAATTCGAAGGGTTTTAGAGAGAAAGAGGGAAAATCAAACTTGTTTGAAAGTAAGTGAATGAGAGTGGGACCCGATATTTAAATAGTGGGTCATCGGGTGATGACACGTGGCAAGCTTTCATTGGGCCGAGAAAGATGATGACATCAGCAAGATGTCGAGCGTGGTTTTTATCGGGCCAAACTTGGTCGATAAAAACAATATTGTCGGGCCATTAGGGGCCGAGAACTTTTGACTTGATTTTAAAACTAAGTCTGAATTGATTTAAAGTTAATATAGTGCTCCCCCTAATGAAACGTGAAATAAGAATACTTTGCTCCCCCTACAATCGTGAGATAGTAAAAAAAAACGTACCTTGCCGCTCCCCCTCGAACGTCGATATGTTGGACAGGGTTGCTTGAGATGGCGATGGCGCTTTTGGAGTCACAATAGATAGGAATCTTATCAAACCAGAATCCATAGTCCTTGAGTTGTGTGCGCATCCACAGTACTTGAGAACAGCAACTTGCGGCAGCAATGTATTCGGCTTCCGCGGTAGAAGTGGAGACGCAAGCGTGCTTTTACGATCAAGCATGCACCCGACATGATCAAAATCTGAAAAGGCAGTTAGCTCGAAACCCGTATCCTTGGGATACCGTAGGCCAAGATCAGTAGTACCTTTTAAATACCGAAAAATACGTTTGATAGCACTAAGGTGGGATTCTTTTGGAGATGCTTGATATCTAGCGCATAAACATGTGGCAAACATTATGTCCGGTAGACTAGCCGTTGGATACATTAAGGAACCAACCATGCCCCGGTAGTTTTTAGAATCTACCGCTTTTCCCAAGGGATCAGCGTGTAGTTTTGAACCTGGAGACATGGGTGTACCAATCGGTGTACATGACGTCATGTTATATTTACGTAACATGTCCGAGATGTATTTCGATTGGTTGATGAATATTCCTGTTGAAAATTGTTTTATTTGAAGGCCGAGGAAAAAATTCATCATTCCCATCATGCTCATATTAAATTTTGCAATCATGAGTTCGGAGAACTCCTTGCATTGTTGTGGGTTAGTTGAACCGAAGATAATGTCGTCCACATAGATCTAAAAAAGCATAATATCACCGTCTTCCGTTTTAATGAAAAGAGTTGGATCGATTTTACCTTTGGAGTATCCATTTTTCACCAAATAGGCAGACAGGCTGTCGTACCATGCGTGCGGTACTTGTTTTAAGCCATAAAGAGCCTTGTCGAGGATGTACACATGATTTGGTTTTGAAGGATCGAAAAACCCGTCAGGTTGGGATACATAGACTTCTTCATGCAAGGGCGTTTTGACATCCATTTGAAAAACCACAAAATTCTTGTGAGCCGCGTATGCTAAGAACATTCGAATTGCTTCAATACGGGCCACGGGCGCAAATGCCTCGTCATAATCAATACCTTCTTGTTGGCGGTATCCTTTTGCTACAAGTCGGGCTTTGTTGCGCATGATAACCCTATCTTCATCTTGTTTGTTTTTGAAAATCCATTTGGTACCGATGATGGTCTTGTTTTGTGGACGAGGAACGAGGCGCCAAACTTTCAAGCTTTCAAATTGATTGAGTTCGTCTTGCATTGCCACAATCCAATCAGGATCATTCATTGCTTCTTGGATGGATGTGGGTTCGATCTTGCTTAGAAAAGAAGAGAACAAACAATCGTTGACCGAGGCTGGAGCTACGGCAGAGGATCTTGTGGAACTAGAGACATCCTTGATGGATGAGGTTGATGGTGGGGGAGAGGATGTCGGTTCAGTAGGAAGCGAGTTGAGACTAGGTGGAGCATCAGTAGGAGCAGCAGCTTGAGAGGGAAGGGCATCAGTTTGAGCGAGAGGAGCGGATGTAGATGAGCTTGAAGTTGCAGCAGTTGAGACGGTGTCCATAGTAACTGGTGGTCCAGTAAGGTTGGTAGTCTCGGCAACCTCCAAGATAGGCAGAGTGATATGATTCGGGATATCAGTGTGAGAACCAAAGTAATCCGAGTAAAAGTACTCGAATAAATCATCCAGATTGGAAGTAGTAGCGTTGGATGTAGAAGGTTGAGCGGGGTTTGGGGCAGGTTCCGAACGGATGTGATCGGAAGCTAAAATACCGGTGAGTGCGGGTCCAGAACTGTTGTGACCAGGAGCCATTTCGGCTTTAGGATCAAACTGAATATTGACGCTTTCTGTGACACAACGAGCAAGTTTCATGTAGACCCGATAAGCTGAGGCATTTGGAGAGTAGCCAAGAAAATAAGCTTCATCGGCCTTTGGCTTTAGTTTACCACGATCTTCTTTTTCATTGAGAATGAAGCAGCGAATACCAAAGGTTCGGAGATGATCGATGGAAGGAATGCGATTGTAGACTAACTGATATGGTGTCTTGTTGAAGCGCTTGTTGATGATGGAACGATTTTGAGTGTAGCAAGCGGTATTGACTACTTCGGCCCAGAGGTAGAGTGGCAGTTTGGAAAAAGTGAGCATAGTGCGGGCCGCTTCAACAAGTATACGATTTCGGCGTTCGACCACACCATTTTGTTGCGGCGTGCGAGCCGCAGAAAATGTGTGTGAAATTCCCACCAATTCGAGATAAGCCGTCAAGTGAACGATTTTTGAATTCGGTTCTATTATTAGTGCGGATGGTTTGAGCAGTAAGTTCTAGTTTAACTTGAATGGATTTCAAGAATGTAATAATGGTTTCGGGAGTCTCATCTTTGGAGCGAAGAAATTTAACCCACGTAAAGCGAGAAAGATCGTCAACCATAACTAGAACATATTTCTTTCCATGAATACTTTGAGTCTGCATCGGGCCACACAAATCCATATGGATGGGTTGAAGAGGTCGAGTTGTGCTATGAACCACCTTGGGTTTGTGAGAAACCTTCTTCATCTTTCCCATCTCGCATGCGTCGCATAAGTGTGGTTTGTCAAACTTCATCGAAGGTAGGCCGGTGACTAATCCGTTAATGGAGAGGCGATTGATGTTCTTGAAGTTTAAGTGAGAAATTCTTCGGTGCCATAACCAAGTCTTTCGATTAGAGACATTTGAGATCAGACAAACGTTGGAGGGAGCGGTCACTTGGGAAAGATCAATGGTGTAGAGATTGGATTTGCGTGTGCCGGCTAATATCTTCGTTCTATCAAAGGTTCGGACGCAGCATCTTTCGGGTCGAAAATTGACTTCAAGTTGTTTGTCACAGAATTTGCCAATACTTAGCAAATTATGGCTCAGGCCTTGAACATAGGAAACATTTGAAATGGTGAGATTGTTGTGAATGATGTCACCATGTCCTTGGATGGGTGTTAAGTGATTGTTCCCAAATTTAACGAATCCGCCCTTTTTCTCCTTGTAATTGGCAAGCAGCTCCTTTTGTCCGGTCATGTGTTTGGAGCAACCAGAATCGAAGTACCACACATGACCGATCTGCACAAAATCAGGCAGATTTAGGTACCCATTTATAAATGGGTCCTTCGAGTTAGTTGACTTTGTACCTTTGGGTACCCACTTGAAGTGGGACTTAAGATCGTTAGTCATGGTCTTTTTAGGAACCCATTTATAAACAGGTGGATGTGGAAAAGAATTATGATGAAAACTATGAGAATTATGCATGTTCGGAAAATAATCACAACCATAATCAAATGAATTTAAGCGCACAAAGTCATTCACACCGCAATTTGAGCAACAAATTTGATTACGTGAAAACTTAATTAAATGTCGAAATGAATGAATAGTATATGGAAATGAAAATTGACGATTTGTTCTTTTGACATAAATAAAATTTGTAAACAAAAATTTGTCTTTATTGCGAGATGATGACTTTGGAGAGCGTTTGTTTTTTTCAACCCAAACTTGTTTGGTCTTTAAAGTATGAACATTTGAAACATCAATAGGATGCTTGTTAGTACTTTTTGGAAGAAATTTATTTTGATTTGTTTGGTTAACCGGAGAGTAAATCGTGTGACTTGTGGAACACTCATTTGGATCTTCCGGAAGCAAAACTAATTCAATTGGCTTTTTGCCTTTGTCCAAAAACTCCGTATGAGTTGGAAGTGTAGGATTAAAGTTAAATTCAGCATTTAATTCTTTTAAACATTCGTTGTCGTCAAGTAAAGAAAGATTAGAATTTGTATCCGAAAAAATCTGTGTCTCAAGGTCATCTAATTCCTTATCGATTTGTTCTTGTGAGAGAGAACATTTTTGTTTTGGAGGACAGTGGTTAGGATCAATCGGGAAGTATGAAAAATCACAATCATCCAAATAAGAGATGACAAAGGTTTTACAAGAAGAAATATTTGAAGTTGTGTCAACTTCGGGGTTTTGAGTTTGTAAAGCTTTGTTCTCTAAAGTTTGAATTCTAGCGATTAATGCCTCTTTTTCCTTGTCCGACGAATAAACGTTCGAGTTCCAACATTTTTTCAAGTTGAACAATTTGCTTTTCTAAAAATAGAGTGGGAATGTAGGGTTTACATTCAGGAATTTTATTTTGAAGTTCTTTGTCAGAATACGAAGGAAAATAGTCATTCGGAAGAGTTGTTTTTGAAGATTCCTCTTCTATCTTTTGAGGATAGCAGAAAGGAATTTGATGAAAATTCTTGTTTTGTTTTTTCCAATATTCCCTTTCTTCGACGTTGGACTCCGATTTCATACAAGGAATTTTGTAATCTGGACCAACGTTCAGATATTCGAATTTATAGATAGTCGGAGTATTATAGATGGCCTTTTCTAGATGTTTCAGATTATCAAATCCTAATCCAGCTTTTGAACTTAACTCTTTTGGAATGTTTAAGTGAATTGTGTGCTCAGTTTGTCCAATTTTATACAGTTTTAGTTCCAAGTCTTTGAGTTTTTCCAAAAGGTCTTGTCTTTGAAAACTCACAAATTCGTATTTTGATGAAAAATCTTCGGTCTCCTTTTTAGATTTGTTAAGTTGAAGTGTGAGATCCGGGATTTGTTGTTTTAAAAGAATGATTTCTTCTTGAAAAGCAGTTTTCTCCATTTGATGATTGTGTGCAATACTTTGAGATGTTGCAAGTTCGGTTTGGTAAATTAGCAATTGATTATGATTATTTTCCAAGCGTGCTTCTATGTTGGAAACAAAGAGTTTCTCGGTTTTTAACTTAGATTGTAATTCTTTTAACTTAAGCATCATATCATGCATTTGGGAAACGAAAGCGTCATAGTCAGAATGGCTTACCTCGGGTGTGTAGTCGGAAGCGTTTGAAGGGGAATCATCAGAATAAGCCATCAGACTGAAGTGTGCTTGGACTTCGTTTTCCTCATCATCATCATCATTGCCTTGGTTGAGCCATTTTCCGCCATAAGAACTTTGCCGGCCTCCTTTTGTTTAGCCAACATCAACTTGTAGGTGAAGTAGTTTGAATCTTTGACGACTGGCTTTTTGCATTCACGGGCATAATGACCGGTCTTACCGCAGTTGTAGCATAAACTCTTTTCACCCTTGAATTTATCTTCCGGTTTAACTGGCGGACGTTGCTCTCTTGATTTTGCTTCGAAAATAGTCTTTCGCTCATAATTCTTGTTACCCGAAGCATACCGTTGTTGATTTAGGTTAGAGCAACGGGCAAACTTTTGTTGAAAGTCTCTTGTGAGGAGCGCCAACTATTGTTGGAATTGAGCAATGTCCGGATCATAATCAAAGTCTTCATCTTCCAGTTCAGAAATAACCTCTTGAGGAGAGTTATGAGAAGTGATAGAGCTAGCTTTTGCAACTAGAGCTATGGGATCAGAAGGCTTCTTGATCTTTTGGTTGGCCTCCATAGCTTCTAGCACTTCTTCTTCATCTTGAAGGAGGGTTTCATAGACTTCATGTAGATCGAGATCAGCAAGATATTTGTCGTGTTTAATTTGATTGGCAAATCGACGCCATTCATGGCAGCAAGTTGCTCACAAATTTTACGTTGTTCTCGATCTTTGTTTTGCGAATCTCGTTCTTACTTAGTTCATTTACTAAGTGTACGAACCGAGAGTAGGTGACAGTGAATTTTTCACCTTCTTTGGCATTGAAGTCCTCATATTGACAGATGCAACCACAGGGACCAATCATGTAATTTACTCTAAATTATAACATTTGATAAAAAAATTATATTTGGTTTCCGCTTGATTTTCAAAGTTTCTACTCTTCGTGTGTGTGTGTATATATATATATATATATATATATTAAAGAAGAACAAAAGATCTTGAACGCGACACCATGAGGATTAAGTATTCTCAAATGACGAATTGTGGTTGAGTTTTAATTATCCACATCGGCGAGAGGTTGAAATATTGGAATAAAGGGTGTATAAAATAGGTTAAGATGAGTGATGTATTTGTAACAAATTTTGAGTTAATACATACATTTTTTCAAAATAATTACTATAATAGCTTGCTAACTTGATTTTCAGTGCGATCCGTTTTACAAGTTAATCAACTAATTTGCATTATATTATATTTAATAATAGTAATATTGTTGTGGGCATATTGTTTGAGTTTTAAATAATATAATATAAAACTATTATTGGTATATCACAAATTCATCGTAATAACAAAAGGGTAAGAATATATGCAAATTAACAACTATGAAAATAGGTTTATTTTTCACATTATATATCATTAATTGTTAAATGAGAAATTACGATGCATTTTAACTATGTTTAGTACTCCAATAAAAAAATTATCGTCATGTCACGCCGTGCAACGCACGGACCCCACACTAGTTATATGTAAAAATTTAAACACCATAGAATTTCCTTTTTTAAACGATTATGTATTTATGTTATATATAAATCCATTAAAGTACTTTAAAATGACCAACATATTTTGGTTTGTGGTACTTATTTATATCATAGACTCATTCAGACACATATATACAAGCATTTCTTACCGACATTATTTTTTATGTTTTGCAAAATTTCTGTGAATGGCATCAATAACTACTTAAAACCAAACTTTTATGTAAAATCCTCTATCCCTCACAAGATAAAAAAAAAACATCATATTCAATATCATCTCATATATCAGACTTTATTAAAATGTTAATATCATGTTTATATGATAAAGAAAATACATTCATCAGATTTCAGTCCCATTTTTTTATAAATTGCCAACCAAAAAAACCTTCTGAACTATTACTTTCACTTACATAAAATCCATCAGGCCGTACCGATCAATAACAAACACAAGGAGCAAAATAGGGTGGATTGCATTTATTTACAATTCTCTTATCAAATAAAGCCAATGTTCACTACTAGAAAATTGAGTATTTTTAACGAAAATTTTCAACAGAAATTGTCGTTGAAAATTTTCTATGAATTTTAAAGGGATTATTGACAAAACATAAATTTTCTACGAATTTTCAACGAATTTCCGTTGAAAATCTCTCACAAAATGCATTTTCAACAAAAAACTTTTTGACGAGACATTCCGTTGAAAATTTTTTGGTTGAAAATGCATATATGTTTGTGAGAGATTTTCAACGGAAATTCGTTGAAAATTCGTAGAAAATTTATGTTATGTCAATAATCCTCTAAAATTCGTAGAAAACTTTCAACGACATTTTCCGTTGAAAATTAATTTCCGTTGAAAATACTCAATTTTCTAGTAGTGGTTTGATATCTTGAACCCCACCAAAAGTAGCCATAGAAAAGAGTCGTACCAATATAATTTTCACAAAATGACCATCCAAATTCTCCTTTGAACGGAAGGGTATGGTTTCCTAGATCATCATCTCCTGATTTAATATGAGTGACGATGCCATCTGATATTTCATTCGTAACATGAACATGACATTTAGCGTCGAAGCATGCATAAGTTTTCAAAAAACATGAGTATGTTAGGATGACAAAGATAAACAAGTGATGCATTTGGAAAGGTTTCTCCATATTTTCGAAATTTGTGTCTAATATGTCCTTGTGGAGGCATATATATATAGGATATTTTGTGGAATTTGTTAGGCCCAACTTCAACCATAAAACATATTAGGTTTAAATGCGCGAAATAACAACATATTTTTATAAATAAATAAAAATTATATTTTATTTTTATTTTTATTTATTATTAAAATATAATTTCAAATATTTTTTATAGGGTATTGTATTTTGAAATTTTTACCAATAATAGAAATAAATAACTTTTTAATTTGATGTAAGATGACACGACACAAGTTTCCAGGTTCACATGTCATGCATGTCCTTGTCCAAGTGTTAACTTGTAAAACATCATCATACTTTTAAAAAATTGATTTTATATTTATTTAATAAATATATTAAATAGATTAGAAATTTTGTTTTGATTTATTTACCAACATTAAGAAAGACTAGTAAAACAAAATCTATCTCGCTAACATCTTTTAAAATTGTGTATTCTTTTAACAAGGAAACTGAGAATTGTTACGGGTTCTTTTCACAAAAAAGTATTTATTCTTTTAAAAAATATATCATAGTTGTATAAAAAAAATTGGGAAATTAATTATTTTAAGTATTTTAGAAAACAATATTACCAGAATGACCATTTTTTCTTCATAATTACCAAAATTACCAAAATTCAACCGAAATACCCTACGAATACATTTAATTTTTCCGCCACATTCAATTCGTCCACCAAAATTTGGCGGAGGGTATAATTTGTTAGATTTTATATTTATATTTTACATTTTTTACCTTTAGAGTTAGTTAATAAATTACTTCAGGTATTTTACTTTTTAATTTTTCGTTTTACACCTTTATCACATTAACACACATACTCGTATAACAATTAAAATACGTATAAAAAATACGTTTTTATTTTAACAAGTTACACCATTATAATCGTCTCGACAATACCTTCGAAATGAGCCCAATATTGAATATTTTCCGATTTAATTATATACTTTTAAATCCAATTATCCTCTTGATCGGTGAATATGAATATTTTTCACAAAATTCGGAATATTTATTAAAATATAATGCTATTATTTTTTAACGACAAAGTCTAATATTATGGATATATAAAAAAATAAGATATAAATTATAGTGAATTTGTACTACTTTTGTGTTCTTGTCATTTCTATAATAAAAACCCATATAAATTAATATTCATGTAAAATAACACATAATACATCAGTTCTTAAGGTTATTACAATATATACTATAGTTATCCCATTTTTGAATAAATGATATATACACAGTGCGGAGAGGACTACAGAAATAAAATACATAAATCTTTCAAACATATTTTCATGCTCTCCTTCTCCAATACCTTTCATGAGTAAATCGTTCAGCCTCAATATAATATTTTAATAGTCGGAAAATACGATCAACTTACAAAAACTAATAACATTATATTTTAATTAATATTCTGGATTTTGTGAAAAGTATTCATATTCACCGATCAAGAGGATAATTGGCTTTAAAAATATATAATTAAATCGAAAAATATTCAATATTGGGCTCATTTCGAAGGTATTGTCGAGACGATTATAATGGTGTAACTTGTTAAAATAAAAACGTATTTTTTAGACGTATTTTAATTGTTATACGAGTATGTATGTTAATGTGATAAAGTTGTAAAAAGAAAAATTAAAAATTAAAGTACTTAAAGTAATTTATTAACTGACTCTAAGGTAGAAAATATAAAATATAAATATAAAATTTATCTCGTTAATATTTAAAAAAAAAAGTTAAAAGATTGTATTTTTTTAACAAAATAAGATAAAAATATTAATTTTTTTACAAACAAAATATTCATCTCAAAAATAATATATCATATTTATTTAAGATTTATGACACGTGTCGCGCTCTCATTTGTCTTACGTTCACAACCAATTTTGTGTTCGTATATAAATTTTCCTCTCTCTCTCTCTCTATATATATATATACATATATATAGACACATCTTCAAATACAAACATGTCAAAGATTACAAACTCGTACAAACCAATATAAAAATAAATGTTTTCATAATTTTATTCATCAAATGATATGATTTAAGATATTATTACACATATGTATGTTTCACCTTGTGAAAAAATTACATGTAAAAAAAATGCTTGTAAAATAAACATATGTGAAATAATATTCTAAATCATAGCATCTGATGGAAAAAAATCATCAAAAAATCATTTTTTATATTGATTTGTACGAGTTTGTACAATTTGTAACATTTGACTGGTTTGTATTTGAAAATGCCTATAAATATATATTTATAGAAAGAGAGGGAGGTTAATGCGAGAACGGTAATAATTTACGAGAATGCAAGAACAATCCTCAGCCAATTATTTTTGTACATGAAAATTTTCATGTACAAAATCATAAATGATGTGGTGACTTTCCATGTGACTTAAGTGGCCCAAAAATCGACCGCTAGAGATAGTGCAAAATTACATGTGATCTTGTACATGAAAAAAACTTCTTGTATTCTTGTAATCTGTTACCGTTCTCGTATGAACCCGCCCCTCTAGATCATACAACCCATGTAACCCACTCATCCATCATCCATTTTATTTTGTATTTTGTGTTTTTTTAATTAAGGAAAGTTGTAACCGACTAAATTTTAACCGTTGATGATCAAAAGGACATTCCTGATTTGGCTGTAAACTTTGTACAAATGTAAAATGTTGCATAATAACGCCCTTATATATATATATATATATATATATATATATATATATAGGGGTAGGTTCAAATGTGAACTCATTTTTGGTTGTGAACGTGAGGACGAATCTCAGCCACACATCTTCGGTTATGGTGGACGCGATCACGGAGGATTGACGCGATTCATGGGAAGGTGGATATTATTAAAGGAGGGGAACCAGGTCAAAGCCGCTTTTATTGACCGGATAAGTGGCTGAGATTCGTTCTCACGTTCACAACCAAAAATGAGTTCACATTTGAACTTTCCTCTCTCTCTCTCTCTCTCTATATATATATATATAGAGAGAGAGAGAGAGAGAGAAAGAGAGAGAGGGGGGAAAGTTTAAATGCGAACTCAAATTTGGTAGTGAACGTGAGAACAAATGAGAGCGCGGCATGTGTCTAAATTTGTATTATTCATAATAATAAAGAAAATATGCATACTGAATAATACTACATTCAATCTTAATGTAGTATTATTCAGACTGAATAATACTATTATTCTATTTGAATATTTTATTCATTATTTAGTCTGAATATGTCACATGTCGCGCTTTCATTTGTCCTCACGTCCACAACCAAATTTGAGTTTCATTTGAACCCGCTCTATATATATATATATATAGGAGCAGGTTCAAATGAGAACGCTACCTATTTAAGAAAACAAGAAAACTTTTTTCATGTACAAAATCATATATGATTCACATACAAAATCGTAAATGATTAGCCGCGACTTAACCCGTGTCAATAGTCGCCCGTGTCCATTTTTTTATGTTAGTACAAAGTCATATGTGATTTTGTACATGAAAAAAAGTTTTCTTGTTTTCTTAAATACTTAGCGTTTACGTTTGAACCTCCTTCTATATATATATATGTGTGTGTGTGTGTGTGTGTAGAAAGCGGTTAATGCAAGAACGGTAACAATTTACGAGAATGTGGGGACAATCTTCAACCAATCATTTTGTACATGAAAATTTTCATGTACAAAATCATATATGATTCATGTACAAAATCACATATGATTCAATTACAAAATCATATCTGATTAGCCGCGACTTTTCCCGTGGGAAAAGTAGTCCGTGTCCTTTTTGATGCTAGTACAAAATCACATATAATTTTGTACATGAAAAGTTTTTCATGTATAATATGATTGACTGAGGTTTGTCCCTGTATTCTCGTAAATTGTTACCGTTCTCGTATGAACCCGTCTCTGTCTCTCTTTCTCTATATATATATATAGGGAGGGATCATGCGAGAACATGATATGTTTAAAGAAACAATGAATGGTTTATAGCCACATATTTTAGTAAATCAATTAATATTATATTGAATGACATTGAAGTTAATTAATGGTGGTTGAAATCTACTTTCTACCAAAGGTAAAATTGATAGAATCAAATAATTTTCAATATAATATAATATATCAAAAGTTATATTATATTATATTATATTATATTATATTATATTATCTTGTACTATGTTATATAGCTATATCAAAAATTATATTATATCATATTATAATATAATATATCAAAAATAACATAATTGACATTGTAATCATGTGTGAATAATATTTGTAGAAAATCATGTATGATTTTACATTTACATTTGTACAAAATCACATATGATCTTACATTAACATTTGATAAAATCATATATGATACTGAAATCATATGTGATTTTGTTGACATATTTGGCATTGCAATAATGTGTGAATAATAATAATTTGTACAAAATCATATATGATTTTACATTTTCATTTGTACAAAATCACATATGATTTTACATTAATATTTGTACAAAATCATATATAATACTGAAATCATATGTGATTTTGTTGACATAATTGGTATTGTAATCATTTGTTGTTTTTACAAGATTTGGGAAAGTAGACATTCATAATCATCAACACTTCTCGTTTAAAAATAAAAACTTTTTCACATTTTAAAGCTTTAAAAATAATAAACTTTTCTTTTAAAAAAAATCATATTTCAATTTTTAAAAATAATAAACTTTCAATTTTCTAAAATCATATATGATAGTGAGTTTGGTTTCTTATATTTCACTTGATCTTACATTTATTTAAAATGTATTTTGTATTTCATATTTATCTTGATCTTATATTTATTTTAAATACATATAATATTTAAATTATTTAAATATAATCAAGATTGTATATTGTACAATTTGATGGAACATGATGAACAGTAACATAAGTAAAGTAAAGTAACGTTGAACCATATAATACCCTTAAAGTAAATATATTATTTTTAGCTAATCTTTTAATTCATTAAAATACGTATGTGGCTAAAAATCGTTCATTTGTTTCTTCAAACCGAAAAATTTCTCGCTAGAACCTCCCACTATATATATAGGCATAGGATCGTGTGAGAAAAAGAGTTAATGTGAGAAGCATAAGAAGAGATCTGAACTCTTTATCACTTTTAATCAAACCCACCCATTAATTACGCTTTAGAAGGGATTTGATCCGTTGCATCTATGTATATTTCATCCTAATGTGCATCCAAGGGTGGAGATCATATCCCTTCTTACGCTTTTCACGTTAACTATACTTTTCACCGGAACTCAACCATACACACACATATATATATATATATATGTGTGTGTGTGTGTGTGTGTGTGTGTGTGTGTCTATGTATACCGAAGGAGGTTAATGCGAGGACGGTAACAATTTATGAGAATGCAAGGACAATCCTCATTCAATCATTTTTGTACATGAAAATTTTTATCTATAAAATCACATATGATTCATGTACAAAATCATATATGATTTTGTACAAAATCATAAATAATGCGGGCGACTTTCAATGCGACTTAAGTGACCTCAAACGTCATTCGCTACAGTTACTGCAAAATCACATTTGATCATCACATATTACCGTCCTCGTATGAACCTGCCCCTATATATATATATATTTATATATATATAGGGAGGTTCAATGAAAACACTAAAAAAACTGAAAACTGAAAAACACCCTGGAAGCCTTCCATCTGGACGGTATGCACTAATGCATACAAGCGTTTTTTGTTCCTATGCACCAATGCTTCTATCATTACATATGCATTGATGAATATTCACTAATTCATGTTACAAATTACCGGTATGTATTAATGCATACCGTCCAGATGGAAGGCTCCCAGGGGTGTTCTTCAGTTTTCTATTTTTTTTGGCGTTTCCCCTTGAACTTGACCCTATATATATATATATATATATATATATATATATGTATGTATGGTTGAGTCTTAATAACAACAAAACGACTTCCATAAAACTTCACATCAAGTCGTGAACAACCAACCCATAAGGCAAAATGATCGATCTTTTAGTAAGTTAAAATGTGTTAGAATGAGAGATAAATTGTGGTATGACAAAGAAGTGAATTAAAATGGTTTAAGAGATGGGAAGTTGGATGATCTAGGTATTAATAGTCAATTAAAGTAGTATCAGATTACCAAAGTAGTCTCCTTACAATGAACAATACATTTTTCATAGAGGGGTATTAAAATCTTTAATATATTTAACATTTTAGAAATTCATAAAAACCACAAAATTCCTAGCTAAGAATCCTTATCTAAAAGGTGTCTCCTCGTACTCTTAGGATCTTACTTTAATGTATGTATATATATATATATACATTTCCTGATTTTAATCTTTTTGGCCGATGTCGGTGAAAATTTCCATTGATGCATACACTACATGAACACGATTACATAGCATCGTTAGACACCTTTCGTTTTTTTCACCTTTTTTGTGTAAAGATGATTCACCATATTTATTTTCTAAATCAATTATCTCCAATATACATTGTTAGATTGTACCAAATTTTGAATGTTAAAATCGTTAAGTTGTACGAAACAAAAATTTAGGGCCTGTTTGTTTTTGTCATTTCAGCTTTTATTCATGTCTGAAGTCTGATTCGGTCAGACATAATCAATTTCAGACTGTTTGATTTTATTTTTCTAATTAAGAGCTGAAAAACCTCTAAGCGTCCTCTAAATATTAAGTGAGAAACATAACGCTTAAAACCTCTGAAATTTCAATATGCATCCATCTTGCTCTCAACTCTCGATTTCAACCAATCCCTCTCTCGATCTCAGCTCAACCTCTCAATCCAAGCATCTCTCGATCTGCCTCTCGATCTAAGCATCTCTCGATCTGCCTTCAGGTATTCTCACGAATCCAATCCCTCTCACAAATTGAATATGTGGTGTTTCTTTGTTCAATTTCTGTTAACATCGATTTCTTCGATAAAGGATAATCACAAGTCACAACTGTTAACATCGATCTGTTCGGTTTCTGTTTTTGTTTGCATCTTTTTGATTGCTTCCAACCATCAACAACAAAGGATAATCACATGGAACTTACATGAGAATCGAAGTTAAGTTCTTGATAACATCTTCTCTTTTTATGTGTCCATCCTCTTCTTCTATTAGCAACAGAGAAAGACTATTGAAGATTAAGAACAAGAAACTTTTTTTTTGTTATCTTCTGTCTCGGTTGCTGATAATATACAAACCTGATTTTTTTGATTTGTAGTATTCGTTCCCAGTCATCTATGTTGAATAACTATTATATATATGTTGAATTTGATTACTACTGGTGGCATGATTATCTCCACATTCATGATTGGTCATTATTTTGTATCTTAATTTTCCTATTCATCTGTGTAATTGTGTTTTGATTTTGAGAAAGTAGATGCCAAATCTTTGGTCTTGGACCAATATTTAATTCAAGGAAAACTTTTTTGATAATCTTTGGTGTTCATAAAAACAAGGATCTTGAAGGCCGATAGTTCTTCTTTTGTCTCTTTAATTAATTGCCTATTATCATGATTACTCGATGGTATTGAATTATTGATTTGGGTTTTTCAAAAGCTTTTTTAGTGCAAAAATGGCGCAATATGGAGAAGATAAGAAGTACGGAAGGGAATGTCGCCTGACCGACGAGTACGGAAACCCGGTTCGCTCTACCACCGGAGGAACCATTGGTGATTATGGCTCCACCGGCCACCAGCAGGGATTGGGTGGTACAGAAACTAATTATTGAACCAATGGTGGTTTGGGTTCCACCGGCCACCAGGGGGCTGGGTACTGAATATGGCACCACCGGTCACTAGGGGTGGCAATCGTGTCGTATTCGGGTTGGCGTGTCGCGGGTTGGCGGGTTGGCGTGTCATGGATGCTCAAACCTAACCCAACCCGTTTAGCTAATCGTGTCGAGATACGCAACCCTAACCCGCACACGTTCGTGTTGGCGGGTTGGCGGGTCAACCCGCGTGTTGGCGGGATGGTCGCGGGGTGGCAGGTTGGCGAGTCAACTTGCATGTTGTCGGGTTGGCGTGTCGCGGGTTGGCGGGTTGGCAGGTTGTTCGCGGGTTGAGGGGTCATGAAATCTCTTGTTTCTAGGTAGAGCGCCATCGTAGCTGCTATTGAGTATTCTGAGTTAGGGTTAAGGTGTTCGTGTTTCACATTTCTACGTTTGAGTTTTGACGAACAGGATTACAATTTACACAACAAAACGAAAGAAACTCTATTGATTAGACTTTTAGATTTTAAAATAAAACATAAAATATATATTATTATTTTTAATAAATATTGGCGGGTTGGCGTGTCAACCGTGACCCGTTCGTGTCAACCCGAACCTGACCCGTTTATTTGGCGGGTTGACGGGTTGGCGGGTTGACGGGTTGGCGTGTCAAAAAGTTCAACCCTAACCCGTTTATTTTCGTGTCGGGTTCGTGTCGTGTTTCGTGTCGTGTCGAGAATTGCCACCCCTACCGGTCACCATGGCACCGGCACGGACGTAGCACGTGCAATAGGTGGTACTGGTCATATTACGTATCCAAACCAACCTAGCATCGCCCCTATAAAGGCTGGCGGTTCCGAAGCTGGAGGTGAGTACGGTCAGCATGGAGGCATTGGAACCGGAACTCTTTATCGTTCAGGCATTGGGAGCTCAAGCTCTGTAAGTGCCACAAGTCTTTTTGTGGAGAAATGGCAAGGGAAAGAAGCATCATTCATGCGATCAAATGAGCATGGAGACAGAGAAAGACAAAGACGATGGGAGTACCGCTCACCAATTATGGTTGTTTAAAAGAAGAAATTGCAACCCAATTGATGTAAAATAGAGATTGATTTTAGTTGTTATAAGAGTTTGTTCATGTTTTTATTGTATTTGAGTCAATTGGCGTATTTAAGTTGAATATTTGAATGTGTTAACAACGGATGGTAGTATAATTTACTTAAAATGAATAGATGTTTTTATAAATTCAACTGTCTAACATTTTGAGGAATAAAATAGACAATATACATTTTAAGACATTTGTCAGCATATAAAAACAAAAGTCTAATTGATTCAGATTTCAGACTTCAGCACCACCTCTTAAAATTCAGAAGTGAAATCAGACTTCAGACTTTAGCACCTCTTAGAAAACAAACGCCACACTAAATTCTCAAAATGAAATCAGTGTAGTTTTGAATATGATTCAAAATCATTGAAGGTCAAGAAAACAACTTCAAATAATATTAGCGAGTTAATAAAACTTTGATTTTTCAAAGGAAACATTAAAAACACATATTAGTATATACTAAATCAAGAAACGAATATAGAAATGAAGATATTATTGTCCATTTGTGAGTAACAATGTAATATCAAAATAAACAATACTCAAATGTTTTTTTTAGCATTGTGGTTTATGCTCTTGAAAAATTTACAATACTCAAATGTTATTCAAATGTTCTTCTAACTATATTCAGTCTTATTCGATCTGAATATTTATTTGATTATTCAGTCTGAATAACACTACTAGAAAATTGAGCATTTTCAACGGAAGTTTTCAACGGAAAATGTCGTTGAAAATTTTCTACGAATTTTAGAGGAATTATTGACAGAATATAAATTTTCAACGAATTTCCGTTGAAAATCTGTCACAAACATATTTTCAACCAATTTTTTTTTGACGAGACATTCCGTTAAAATTTTTGGTTGAAAATTTTAGTTGAAAATGTATGTTTGTGAGAGATTTTCAAAGGAAATTCGTTGAAAATTTATGTTCTGTCAATAATTCTTCTAAAATTCATAGAAAAATTTCAACGACATTTTCCGTTGAAAATACTCAATTTTCTAGTAGTGTAATTTACATTCAGACACGTGTCGCGCTTTCATTTGTCCTTACGTTCACAACCAAATTTGAGTTCGCATTTGAACTTTCCGCTCTCTCTCTCTCTCTCTATATATATATATATATACGTGTGTGTGTCTGTGTGTGTGTATGCATGTATATGGGAGCGATCAAATACGAACCATCTCTATTTGTACAAACTTTACAAACTAATCTCAACCGTCCATCTAGTTTGATGAATATCTAATTTTATTTTCTTTCCTTAACCAAAGTTGTTATCATTATAAATGAACCATATTATCTTTCCTATATATATATATATATATATCACTCATAATTAATGAATCATGATAATTATCTATAATATCTCAATTGTTTCTAATATAATAATTTGAGTAAACAACGTGGTACCCGCACAATGCACTGGTATATCAAACATTTTGTAAATCATGGGTATGAAGTTTATGCTCATTATGAACTTCAAAACTTTTAACTAAAATATGATTGCTTTACAAAAGCAATGAAATATAATGTTAAGTCTAGAGAAGTAACTCAAAGTAAAATATTATTTCAAACCCAAAGAAAGAACAAAAATTATGATATTTTATAATGCTATTAAATACAAAATATTTAATATTGAATTCATTTTAAAGTTATTCACGAGATGGTCATAATAATACAAATCCTTCTTTTTGGCATGATTTTTAAAAAGTTTTATTTCCTTTTTTGAAGAAATTAAAAATGAACTTAATTCTAAAGAAATAAATATGAAACTTTTTTGGAACAAAATCATGAACAAAAAAATATATAAAATTCATCTCGTTGACAACAAGGTACAACGAATCAATTAAACAGAGAAAAATTATACCATCTCATTATTAATTCTGAAACATATAAAAGTTATGCCTAGAACATAAATAGATACATACTGTAACACCCTTATATTTGGAGAGAGCGACTAATTTAAAATTTTCATTAATACAACAATTAAGAAATAAATTCTCTCTTATAAATGTAAACTAGAATTGCCTCAACAACTATTCTAATTAAACTTCAACAAAGTTAGACCAAGTCTTATACAAAGACCTACAAGTGGGAGGGTGTTACTAAATCAATATGCGTCACTATCTCCGAATGCGGAAAACGTCACCGAAGCAAGGTCTTTAACGTGCTACTCTCTAGCACTCAAGTCGCACGTCGCTAGTACCAACCCCGCGAGAACCTAATGCACATGCCGACAAAGAAAAAATGTTAGGCTTAACGCGTAGTGAGCTCAAGAGTTTTATAACAAATTTATAATCGATTGAAAGTGAAAGATTTGCTTGATAAAGTAACAAGTTCTCAAATAAAAGACTCCATTATAAAAGCAACATCTTCCCAAAATTCATCATTTTCACAATAAAAGCTTTGGACCAAAATATCATTAGTAACGAAAGCTTTAAATACAATATTCGTTCAAACGCGAACTCTACATCTTTTACTCACCCGAAACGCGAATGCATTTAAATGTTTCAAATACCAAATTATGAATAAAGCTTCATTTTTTTAATAGCAAAGTATGGTTAAGTCTTGAAGATCCACTAAAACAAAATGTGGATAATACTCTATACTCCAAAATACGTCACCGAAAACAATGGATAAGACTCGATACCCAAAACAACACCTTTCGGTGACGAGGGAGACCCGTATCCATCGACAATGGCGTACACGAAGTAAACCATAGAAAATGTTGCTAGTAGCGCCCTAAGATCACGGTCCCGGCGTATGACCCATCAACGAGTACCCACCGCAATACCTAAGGTCCCGGAGCCCGACCCATACGGATTCATCTCTGAAACACCTCAATCCCAGACCTACTAAAAGACATGGGTCCCGAAAGCATACTCCAACGAGTTTCATCATTGTAATACCCAGGGTCGCAGAGGCATACCCACATGGGACCATCTCTGTAATACCCACGGTCGTAGAGGCTTCCCATCTCTGAAATACCGACTACTAAAAAGCTACTCAGGGTCGCAGAGGAATACTCATCTCTGTAATGCCCCCGGTCGCAGAGGCATTCTCATCTCTAAAATACCGGCTACTAAAAAGCCCAATGGCTTGAGGCCCTAAACTAGGGACTCGAAAGTCTCTCAATGATCAAGTAACTGACTCATGTGCTTATGGATCCAAATGCAACTCAGTCTGATTTACATGAATCTGACATGAATGACCAACACACCCAAAGCATATAACAAAATATAAATTATACCATGAATGCATATAACTCCAAAAGCTTGATATATTAAAACCGAGCAAAAACTCTATAACTCAATACTTATATAATTTCCTCAATCATTGGTTGAGACAAATCATTTTTCAAATAAGATTATACTCGTATATTTCAAAAATGTCTCACAATGCAATAACATGTATTTTTCCAGTGGTTTATAAATCATTAGTCTAAAAAATGCATAACACCAAATAATTTGCATTTATAAAATAAAACATCAAAACACCTCATGAATATGTTTTATTTATCAAAATGCCAAGAACCAAATATAAGCATTTCTAAAGATTTATAAAACCATTTATACCAAATAATTAGCATTTTATCAAAATGCTCAAACATTTGACAAGTAGCAACTAAAACATGTTAATACAACAAAATAGACATTTTTGGCATGTACACCGTTTTCACAAAGCAACTTGAACTCACTTTGCTAGATTTAAGCTAAATCTAGGTTTACCCCAAAAGTTTCATTTGAAGAAAATTCCAGATCTGCAACCATCCTTCACTAGAAGCCATCTCTAGTTCATAAACAACCTAAAATACATGCATAATAGCTCCCACAAATTAAATTAGATATTATATAAACCCTAGACAAAACCCCAAATCTTCCAAAATATGGCCAAAACTCTAAGATATCGAAATTGCTTCAAGAACAAAGTTCTAGATAACCAAAAAGAAAGGTTTTGAAAAAAAAATAATGTCTAAAAGAGTTGGAATAACTTACGATTCGAGTTTAGAAAAAACCCCCAAAATTGGTCAACAATGGTGGAAAGAGTGGAGAAGACGAAGATGAAACCTTCTCCAAAATGCTCTAAGATCGTACATTGAGTTTACTGCACCGATCTAGGCTTAAAAAGCTCCAAAAATCGAGAACGTGGGAAGAAAAATCGTCAAAAATAGAGTTCGTATGAGGAAAATATTGTGGTATGAAGTTGAAGCCTAATTTTATGAAACTTATCGGATCGAACAGTGAGTTACGCGGGTTGGGCCGCGACCTCAAGCCGCAGGCCCAGTCGCACGCTTCAGGGAGAGGCGACATCAGCTTCAATAAGAAAAAGGTAAGAAAAAGGTATCAAATGCTGATAACAGGAATCGAACTCGTGACCATCTACAAGCAACCATGCACCTTTCCCACTGCGCCAATGACTCTTTTTGTGTTAAATAATCACCATTAATTCTTTTATTTCTTCTTTCCCATTCAATTTTCTTTGATTAACTTCGACATCGTTTTTGCCCCAGATACGTCTCGATTTTACCCAATGGCTCTATAATATTATACAAGTTTCTCCATCAAAACATCTTCATATAAAATAATTTCCAACACTAATTCTCCACTCAATTGCCAAATTATTCCCAAAATCAATCCAACAAACATTAAACTTTTAAACAAACGATTTCACTAAAATAATTTAACTTTCTAAAAATATTAAGTTAATGATAATCGAACGTCTTACATTTGAAAATTCAATGCAACTTTGTCAATTTATTATTATTATCATGCATCTGTAAATATATAAATACAAGATAAATATAAAAAAATATTGTTCCAATACTTCCTAGTTATGGTCACCATCTATTAAACTCACTTATTCTAGTAACAAAATATATATTATGAGTTAAAGAGTAATTTGCTGGGAATAATCTTATGTATATATATAGAGAGAGGGGGGGGGGGGGTCTTATACACCCCATATGAAAGTTACACCTCATGCCTCCCAATCTCCACCCTCCAATTTTTCATCTAACGGCTTCATATCATGCGCTGGCATGATTGTAATTAATTTGAAATCGTAGGGCATGATGGGTATGAAAATTACTCCAAAAGGACACGGAAGGAATTAACAATTTGATTTTTTTTATTATGAAATTAAATAAAAAATCAATCCCTTTCTTTAAGCAATCAAACCAAAACATGATAGATATAGTTTCCTAAATAATCGCTCAAATTATCAGGAAAGTTATAAGATTTGCGATTCATAAGATTTTGTTTCTAGTTTTGCTTCAAGATTTGACGCACAACAAATTGGGAAGTTAGGTTTCTGCAAAGGAAAATTCGGCGAAGAAGACGACGGCGGGATGAAGGAGCTCCAGGAAGCAGAATCATATTTCATATCACAATCATCGTCCCATCGTAGCCCAAGAAAACACAAATTCATCACTCAGAAACCCACAAAATCCATCGCCGGCGCCACCAGCCATCATTCACCACCGCCGCCGCCGATAACCTTTACTTCCCCTGAGATCGAGATTGCAACCAAAAACGAGATCGATATCTGCAACCAACCACGAGAATGAGATCTGGAGAACGAGGCTAGGAGAATGTCGATGTGCAAAAAAGCATGGAGAATCGTTGGGTCGAAGAAGAAGGAGATGTGGAGATCGATCGAGAAGAGGTCAATGCAGGTTAGGCTTGTGATGTAGAAGGAGATGAAATGTTATGAAACATTTCAGAATGGTGGAAGTGTAAAATCTTATGAAATGGTATGAAACATTTCAGAATGCTTCATATGTTTCTGAACTATGATCCAGAATGGTGGAAGTGTAAAATTGTTATGAATTGTTATATGCAAAACTTTTCATATGCATATTCATACTTTTTTATATGTATTTCTATTTTATATGAAATATTTTTTATAAGAAATTGAAGTTATGAATGTATATTTTTTTTCTCGATCTATATATGAAGGGGTATGAAATATTGTCGTAGTTATGTAGAAGATCCAGCCTTATATTTATGAAAAAAAAAATCATAAGAAATTGGAGGTATGAATGTATATATGAATGTATATTTTTTTTCTAATATTACTATATATGAAACCATTTTTATAACTTCATGGTTTGTTCCTACGATACAGAAATCGCCTTATATATGAAGGTGTGAAATATTGTTGTGGTTATGTATTTCTCACCTTATATATATGAAAAAAATTCATAAGAAATTGAAGGTATAAATGTATATATGAATGCATATTTTTTTTCTAAGATTACTATACTTGAAACCTTTTTCATAACTTCCCCCCTACGATACATAAATCATGTTGTATAAAATAATTCAATGAAATTATAATAACAAAATTAAATTAAAAAATTGTGATGTATTTAATTTGCATAATTACGTTTAAAAATTCTTTTTAAATTATAGTAATGATTTTTAAATTTGAATTAATTCCTAAAATAGTGGGATAACTGACAAAGGTAACTGGCGTAAATTTGGTTTATTTTTAATAATATCTTTTTTAATTATTCAGCATATATAAATTGACGGATTTACCCTTATATATTAAAAATAGTAATTTAATTAGACTATGAAATCGACGGTTGAGATTGGGTGGCACGGTGTGTAACTTTTAGGCGGGGTGTAGAAGATCCAGCCCCTCTCTCTCTCTCTCTCTCTCTCTCTCTCTCTATATATATATATATAGAGAGAGAGAGAGGGGGGGGGGAGAGGTTCATGCGAGGAACATAACAATTTAAGAAAATAAGAAAAAAAAATCATGTACAAAATTACATGTGATTTTGTACTAAAATCAAAAAATGGACACGGGCGAATTTTGTCGTGGGCTAAGTCGCGGCTAATCATATATGATTTTGTACATGAATTTTTTTCCCTTAAATTTAATTACTCAAATGATTGGCTAAGGATTGTCCTCGTATTTTCTTAAATTGTTACCGTCTTCGCATGAACCTCTTTCTACATATGTATATTTATATATATAGGTGGTATCCGTTTCAAACTATTCAATATTTGCAAATTTGCAAACTCACCATTATCCAATAGAGTGGATAATATTGTTTTAATATTTTATTAGTTTTTTTAAAAGTTTATTAATTAATTGAGGGTATTATCGTCATTTTATAATTTAATCAGTTTTAATTCTTATTTAATTAAATCCTTATATATAGTAATTAGCAATTAATATGGAATTAATATTTATTAATTTCCTGCCAATAAATACACTTTCCGGCGACTTCGTCTTCTCCGGCAAGTTTTGTCATTCATGAATACACTTTCGTCATTCGTGAGTACAATTTCGCCATTCGTGAATACACTTTCACCATTCATGAATACACTTTCAACATTCATGAATACGCTGGGATCGTACCAGATATTTTCTTTGTAGATCTAATCATAAATATGATGTCTTTTGTTTTTTTAAAAAATAAACCTAATCAAATCTGACGTATATCGCCGGAAAATATGGGGTGAGGTGAGAAATTTATCGCCAGAAAATATGGGTGCGGTGAGAAATTTATCGCCGGAAAAAAAATGAAGCTGGGGGAAGATCATCACCGGAAAAATGGTTGACGATGGGTTACGGGACTTCGCTACCGCCACCGCCACCAATGCCACCAGTTACACTGGGAGAAAGTTCAAGAGAGAGACGATGTACGGTGGTTGATGGCGACAACGGGTGATGGTGTTTTGTCAAAGGTTGAAGATGAAGATGCAGTGGTGGTTCTTAGTGGTGGAATGGTGGTCGACTGTTGGAGAGTCGACGACGGATAGTGGCTGAGGGTGTCGCCGGCGATAGGAGGAGAGGGTGGTCCGTGATTGGTGAAGTGAAGAAAATAAAGGATTATGAATTTGATAGAAATGATCGACGATGACGTGCAATTTTAAGATACTGAATCACATTAGTTTCAATTTTCCATAAATTATTTTACTTCCTACAGGTAAACACGGATATTAAAAATAATTAAAACTAAAACAATTAGTAGTTGACATTTATGTCCTTGGTTAATATAGAATAAAATAAAATATTAAATTCCACATGGCACAATACTATTGGTTCATCCGAGTTTGCACAGTTTGCAAAAATCCAATAGTTTGCAACGGAAATCCCGCCTATGTATATATATATAGGAGGCTCTTCATGTGAGATCTATTTAATGTATGAGATCCAATCTCCGCCATTAAAAAAGTTGGTCCATGGTCCACATTAATTTGAACTAAATTTGTTAATATTACCTAAATTAAAGGAATTAAATTTAATTAAATAATATGTAAAGGGTAACATAGTAATTTAACAATTATTTTGATTCTTATCTATTTTAGGCGCCTTCCTATGTTACCGACAGAAACAAAAAGAAAAAAAGCAAACAAAATCAATTCAAATCAAACTATACATCATATTCTTAATTTGGTATCACACACATTCATCATACACTAACATTCTCATATTTTTGTAAAGTACATATTCTCATATTTTTGTATCACATATATTCTTAATTTGTATCACACATATTCTTAATTCTCATATTTTTGTATCAATTCAAAACAACCTTTATTTCATGTTAAGAATCAATCATACAGTAACATTCTCATATTTTTGTATCACACATATTCTTAATTTGGTATCACACATATTCATCATAAGCAATTGTCCAGAATACAACTTGAAGATCACATATTAACCATACGACATACATCATTAATCATTTAATAAATCGTTTTGTAAAACATTAACATTGACAAACTTTTTTTCATGTTAAGCATCATTCATAAAATACACATTCATCGTACTGTATCACAGATATTCTTAATTTGGTATCACATAAATTCATCATCCAGATTACAACTTCAAAAACACAGATTGCATCAAGAATTATGATTTTGAATAACAAATAAATAATTACCTTTTCTTTGAACGTTGTGTATACCATTAACATTGACATACATCGATTCTTGTTCCACTTCAACAAATTCGTCTTCTTCCACTTCAACAACCTCTTCTTGAATGAATTCATCTTCAAATACATACTCTTCATCGCATGTTCCTGCATCTGGAAGAAAACGATTACCTTCATTATCATCCAACATATGAAGATCATGAACGTTTCGGGAAGTTCCGTATGAGTCATCACGATTTGGTTCGCCCATTTTCTTCTTGCCTTAGTCCATTTGCCGATTTCTGTCAGTATTTCGATCCTGTAGTGCTGCTTCTTGATATTCGATTGATCAATCAAATCGTGTAATTCAGTAAAAGATTGGTTTTGAAAACTTATAGTTAGAGTAAATTTAGGAAGGATATTTACATTCTTTAAATATATTAGGAATAGGGATTGAAACTGTCAAACGATTTTAATTTATTTTTAATTTAATAAATTGTTAAATTACTCTTCTACCCTTTATTATTAAATATGTTAGTTAGTTAATTAATTTAAAATGAAGGGATGAGATGAGATCTCATAGATTAAATAGATCTCATTTGATTATGGCCCATATCTATACTATATTATAAAACATTTGGCAAAAAACTCTTAAAAACAATTTTTTAAGTCTTAGGTACTGCTATGTAATACTAATTACTTAATTTTCAAGATTACAAATAAATTATGCGTAAGTACAACTTATTAAAACTTCATTTCTGAATCCGTGTAACTAACTACAGATAAGTATGATCAAATACAATATAAACATCTAATTTTAAATATAAAAAATCTAAAATATAATTAAGATAATCATTGAGTTCGAACAGAATACTTAATTATCATCTATATAAAAAATTATATTCGTTATTAAACCTAAATTTAGTTATGATAAAAATTTTGAATTGGAGAAATTACATAAAAAAACAGCTTTTAGATGAAACATTAAAATCGTTTTCTTAAAACTACATAAAACCATTGGAACATCGATAGAGACAAAAATTAAAATGAAACTTAAAATTGAGATGTATCTCACTGCACTGTGTAAGTACCCTTCTAGTATATATATATATATATAGGCCAATTAGCCATTGCAAACCCACCTTTTTTGCAAACTATGTGAACCCCACGTGGACCAATGATACTATGACACATGAAATTTCATTAAGTTGACTTAGCACCATACAAGGAGGGTAGTAAAGTAATTTAATAAATTATTTAAATATTATTTAATAATATGTCAATGATTATTATCGGTGAGTGGCGATAAAGATGGTAAAATTGAAACAGAAATTATTATGTTTCCTTTATTAAAATCATGAATATCATAGACGTTGATCAAAAGTTAATAATCGGCATTTTTCACCGGAGATTTCATTCGTCTGAAAAACGTCGCGATTACCATCAAACAACCACCATGAAGAAGAAGGTTCATTTGAAGATGATTACGAAGACTACGAATCCCAGGGATATGATAATGACGATCTTTGGGAAAACCCAGATCATATTGGTGGTGTATTCATGAACGGTAGTGGTACAAAAAGGAATACACTTCCATCGTTCATAGGTGGTGTAACAAACGAATCACAGGTTTCTGATAATGACGATATTTGTGAAAACAACGAAGAGGCGGAAGAACAACCATATGAAAACTATGTGAATGAAGATGACCTTCCAAAATTTTGTGTTGGATTGTTCACTGGTGTTGTGACAGATGGAACCGAGTTTGGCGAGGAAGACGACCATATAGAGGATGAAGACGAAGTCGAGCAACGTATGGACTCATCATCGGACGAAGGTAATTATTAATGTTTGATAACAAATCACTGATTGGTGAGGATGACGACCGGTTTGTTTTTAAACACACCGTTCACTGGTTTTGTAACAAACGAAACACAAATTTGTATTCACGAACTGCGAATTAGTATTCACGAATGGCGAAAGTGTATTCATGAACGGTGGAACTGTATTCATGAATGACGAATTAATATTAATGAATGGCGAGAATGTATTCATGAACGGTGGAAGTGTATTCATGAATGGCGAATTAATATTCATGAATGACGAATTAGTATTCACGAATGCTGAAACTTGCCCAAAAACTCGCCGGAGAAGATGAAGTTATCAGAAAGTGTATTCATCGGCAGGATATTAATAAATATTAATTCCATATTAATTGATTATTACTATATATACCAATTTAATTAAATAATAATTAAAATTGATTAAATTGTAAAATGATGATGATACCCTCAATGAATTAATAAACTATTAAATAAAATTAATAAAATGGTATCCACATGGCTTATTTTTATTGGTCCACGTCGGTTTACAAAGTTTGCAAAATCAAATAGTTTGCAACGGATAACACCCCTATATATATTAATTTGAACCGGTTTGTATAGTTTGTACCTTTTAACTGGTTTATATTTGAAATTATCTCTCTCTCTCTCTCTATATATATATATATATTCATGCATAAAAAAAATTAAGTTAATGAACTTAATTTATGTTTTAAGAATAACTTTTGTATATTTTGGAATTATAGTTGAAAATGATATAATTTTTATTTGTTTAACTTGTTCGTTGAACTTTGTTGTCGTGAGAGAAATTGTATATATTTTTTTTTCAAAAAAATTTCTGGATTTATTTGTTTAAAATTAAGTTCATGAATTTGTTTCTTTAAAAAAAGTTTGGGATTTATTTGTTTAAAACAAGTTCAAGAAGTTATTTGGTAAAAAATATTAGAATTCTTTTTTGGGATTTATTTGTTAAAAAAAAGTATTAATCATTCAAAATCAAATAGTTTGTTGGGTTTTTTAAGAATTTTCCCAAATTTTTATCTTATTAACCTGTTTTTACAGGTTATAAAAACGTATTTAACTGGTTTTAGAAAGTTTAAGGGTTTTATCATCCAAGAAATAGTTTAAGGATTTAACTGTTCAAAACCAGATAGTTTGTTGAGGGGTATTTTAGACTTTTCCTATTAAAAAATTACATTCATATTAGAAGAAGAAAAAAACCATATACATTATTATTATAAAAAATAGTCTTTGATTAAATATTCGAAAGATGACTTAAAATTATAATTTTACAACTTCGTTTTAATCATGAGTCCAAGATGTGTATGAATTCAGAAAAGTGTGAGTGATTTGATCTGATAAATCTATAAAGTGAAAAAAGTAAAGTTAAAAAACTAATAAAAAGTCGAAAAAATTCACGCCTTGTAAAAACCGGACACCACAGCGTACCTCAAGACACCATGGTGTGAACCACGCCTTACAAAAATACTATAAATCTAACCGTAATGATAAAAAAAACATCTTTTTAAGCATTAATATTGATCGTTGAAACAAAAGATGGAGTGGATGTCCTACTCATATCTAAGTTAGATGGTCCAAGCCCATTATGTAGCCCATCCAGGGAAAAATTTTGTAACAGCCTTTTTTATAAGGTTATGTTGATCACATATTTAGAATGAATTATAGCTTTGGTTCGACTGTTTTGCTTGTTTTTTTGGTGTTGATTCTTATAATTTATTAATTATAATAAAAGTTTATTATATATTTCACAGGTTAAAATCGTCCATAAAGTTAACAGTAGCTAGTCGAGATACTAGAGTTGACCAAACCCCGGTCTTGGGCTGGAATAAAATCGGTCCCGGGTCTCAACAGTGTTTTTTCGGACAAGGCTTTCATAACTGGTTCCGGTCCAGATCCCGGTTCGGCTGAAAATTGTTCGACCCGGTTAAGCTTTTCCATAACCGGTTATAGGTAACTGGTCCCGGTCCCGGACCTGGTCCGGCCCAAAACCGGTCCTATACATAAAGAAATACATATAATTTTTTTGATAAATTTTTAACGTTACTTTAATATATGTAAATTGGTAACTCAAATACACCTTAAAAATACGTTTATTGTACTTTTATAATTGTTTTTCAATTAAATACATTTAAAAAAAATACGTTTATTATGGTTTTACTAGAAGGGTACTCGCGCAATGCAGCGAGATACATCTGAATTTTAAGTTTCATTTTAATTTTTGTTTCTATCGATGTTCTAATAGTTTTATATAGTTTTAAGAAAACAATTTTAATGTTTAATTTAAAAACTCTATTTTTATGTAATTTCTTTAATTCAATTTTTTCATCATACCTTATTTTAGGTTTAATAACGAAGTAATTTATTTTTGTTTTGATAATATAACTTTTTATGAAGATAATAATTAAACTTAATAATTATCTTAATTATATTTTAAATTTTTTATATTTAAAATTAGATGTTTATCCTGTATTTGATCATAATTATCTGCAGTTAGTTACACGAATTCAGAAATTAAGTTTTAATAAGTTGTACTTACGCATAATCTATTTGTAATCTTGAAATTAAGTAATTAACATTAAATAGCAGTACTTAACGCTTAAAAATTTGTTTTTAAGAGTTTTTGCCAAATGCTTTATAATATAGTATAGATAATTGATTTTCAATCAAATACACTTAAAATACGTTTTATTAATATAAGTTTATAAATGGTTTTTAATCAAATACTCTTAGAAAAAGATAGAAATACATATAACAGTGTATATAAAAAAAACATTTTTTTTGTAAAAATCGGGCTGGGCCATAACTGGTCTCGAGTTGGTCGTTGCCGAGGTGCCGAATCCCTCTAAATGTGTAACCGGTCCCAGATTTCGGGCCTGTAACCGGTCCCTACCGGGACGGGCCTCAATCGGACTCGGTCCAGGGCCTCCGCCGATCCTGGGCCATTTGGGCTCGGCCCGGCCCGGGACCAAATCCGATTGAGGTCCGGTCCAGTCCGGGACCGGTATGGACCTGTTATAGGCCCGAGATCTGGGACCGGATACACATTTGGAGGGATTCGGCGGTCCGGCCCGGAACCGGCTCTAGGACCGGTTATGGCCCTACCGGATTTCTAGGGAAAAAAATGTATCTTTACATACACTTTTATATGTATTTTGAAATGTATGTCTAATTTTCTATGTGTATTTGATTTTAAACCAATTATAAATTTATAATAAAACGTATTTTTTATATGTATAATAAAAATGTATTTCTAAAGTATATTTGTGTGTCTGAACTCTCAATTACGTATGTTAATAATTGTAATTTTAATATTTATAATAAAATGTATTCTAGTGTCTCAAACTTTCAGATCTCAGTTAGATTATACATAATTACATTACAATTACATATATGATATATTAAATTAATAAATAAAATTAATGTTTTTATAAATTATTTAAAAATAATATATTCTTTATTGAAGGACCAGTTTGGGCCCTGGACCTGGACCGGTTACAATAACACACTAAACGGGCCGACTTGATGTATCAACTAACTTTAAAATTCAGATCACTTGCCGAAATCACCAGTGTAGATTGGTCATCGACCTGACAGATTGGGTCACCGATCTTGGATGAGGTCACCGACGTGACAGATAAGGTCACCGATGTATATTGGGTAATCGATGAATTGGGTCACCGATTCATGCATTGGGTCATCGATGATGTATTGGGTCACCGATACATATGAGGTCACCAATGGTATACATGGAGGTCACCGATGGTATACATGGAGGTCACCGATGATGTATACATGGTCACCGAAAATTGCAGTTGCCTTTACTTGAGGTTGTGATAACAAGTCACCAATACAAGGATGTACACTTGGCAACACTTAGTGAAAAATGAGGATCACCAAGCAATGTGTACACTTATCAATTCCAACCTTACAAGGCACTAACCGATGTGATACATGGTTCCATATATCACTTATCAATTTTCAGAGATAAGTTCTTGACTCACAATAAATGCAAGATACGTGGGCAGCAAGAACGTGGGCACCAAACCTTAAATAAGGACATCCTCTTTTATTCTTATAAAAGGGATGTTTGTCTTTTAGCTAAAAAGTTTGATGGGACTTCACAGAGCATAAAGAAAAAGAGATAAAGTTATATGACATTGCGTGCTACAAAGAGTAGTTATACGACTAACTATATTATATGGGTTAGAACATTGAGCAACAGAGAAAGTCATTGCAAGGGATTTAGAAGTTGCGAAAATGAGGATGCTTAGGTAGACTTATAGTCGGACCTTGTTGAGGGAGGGGAGATTACGGTGGTTTGGGCATGTTTGTAGGAGACCGATGGAGACACCTATGAGGAAAGTAAAAAGAGTAAATGTAGAGTGAGGAGGAGCAGAAGGCTGAGGAAGACGTGGGAGAAGCAATTAAGGTTGGACATCAGCCTTAGATATTTCCAAGGACATGGCCCCTGATAAAAGCACTTGGAGGTATAAGATTGAAGTACTAAGACTAGGATCCAGAAACTACTACTAGCATAGTGGGGAGGTGGGAGTTGGACATGTTAGGAGGGAGGTAAAGGATTACTTTGGGGAAGTATTTCTACTATACTTGCTATGTGTAGTTTTCTTGTGATACGTTCATCATATGTTTAATTGTCATTTTTGCTACTTGCTTGTAATTACTCTTGTACAAGTCGGGGGATTTCACGAAAACAACTGCTCTACTTTTTGAGATAGAAATCATGTCTACACATAATTCACCCTCCCCGGGGCTTACTTTTGGATGGGATTTACTAGGTACTTTTGGTTTGATTTAGTTTGGTTTTTATTGTTAGATTCTTTTTAATAAACTCTGATAAAATAAAAGAATAGAATAAAAAATTATTAATATTTTAAAATCTTTTCATATCATTTTATTAGAATTATTTTACATATTATGTTACTCTATTTTGTTATTTTGTCAATAAAGTTTTTTTAAAGGCAATATATTAAAATAAAACTAGCAAGATGCTAGCAAATACACCAAAAATACATGGTAATTTTAATCACAATTACTCTAAACGTTACACCTGAGAATACCCAACACAAAAGGACGAAGCCGACCCCCCAAACAAAAACTCGCAAGTCACTTAAGGGTAGCCACCTAGTGAACTCAAAAAAAGCCGACCTCGGCCGTAACACTGAAAATGTAATCCCCGAAACCATGAACAAACTAACATTGGCCACACCGTCCTACCGGGTGATGGCAATACGAGATGTTGGAGCAAATTATAGGGAACTGCCACAAACTGTTGGAACATCACATGTTTAAGGTTTAAGCTAGAAACTATGCTACGACCGAAGACACGAAAACGACGAGATGCACCGCTACCCAACTACGACCTGCTAGAAGATTCCACCACCGAAACCACGAGACTTGGCTACCAAATCTACGATCAAACACCCGAATCACCCATAACCAAATGGCAATCGACCAAACCATCCTGAACCACCCAAACCAATATGGGTCAGGATCGAACCCACTATAAATCAAACCAAACAACATTTGAGTCACTTGAACCACTTCCAACGTCCACAACACTCGAGCCAAACCAAAACCTTGACATAAACCCGAAAAACTACAGTAGCGAACTCCATCTCCAACGACCCAACACTGTGAACCTCGACAACGGAAAACCAACGACCCTCAACCAAACCTCCAACCAAAATCACGACCCTTCAAACCACCCTCGACAGTACTCTCACCAACGAACCCGAGCCTCGACAGAAAACAAACAAGTATCTGACGACAAACCACACTCCTTGACCAACCATACTCCAAATCGGAAACCTACAACAAAGCTCGTAGACAATCGACACCCGACGAAAACCGGCAACCATAAAACCAAAGAATAACGACCGGAAAAAGAAAATCCCTTATTCCACATATGTAACCGGAAACGAACCTTGAAGAATCGTCGTTTAAAACCTGAAATCACAACCTATGGAAACGCAACAACCCTCGTCTATAGCCAGAAAACCAGAAACGTCGTCTAAAACCAAACCTCATTTGAAACCAAACTTCGTCTGAAATACAATCTTGTCTGCAACCCAATATAACATGTAGACCATATGCACAACACTTGACGCAGGACTCAATAAGGGGAGAACCTCAACACAACACTTTAAAAAGAGACGGAAGAAAGAAAGACGGAGGAGAAATGAGAGGTCCTCCGGACCGTCGGCCAATACCGACAGCCAGAGAAGGAAGGTGACCGTGGTGGTTTTTGAAATTTGGGTTTCTAAGGAGACGAGAGGATTTAATTCAAGTTAAATGATTATCTTGTCAATATATTTGATTAAAAATCCATTTATCAAACTATAAACTTATGTAATTAATGAAAAATGTATTGATATACATCGTAATTTGTTCTTGTTCTTAGCTACTTTAAATAATCTAATTTTAAAAGTTTTAATTCCTGGACGTACCATGTATAAAACTAGGTGTGAACGTATGTCTTTAATCTATATATAAACATACAACATATTTGTGCATAAAAATTAACACATTAAAATTTTATAAAAGAAAATTTCTCATTAAATTTTACTATTTAAGATGTCTTAATATAAACATCAAAATAAAGTTTTTGAAAATAATTTTCCGAAAGTAAAAAGGTAGAACATAATACTATATATTTTAATGCAATTTAATTATCCTATAATCAAATAGTAAAATATGTGACACCATGATTAGAAAAATAAATGAAGCGGCAAAAAAGAGAGAAAACGACGTGTTACCAACCTCATAAACTAAAAGGGAAATTGTAAAGACCGACACACTTGTAAATCTATTTGCCTATCTTCGTCCGGCCCCGTCTCTTATTCAAAAGATAGTTACATATCTTTACAATATAACGGAATGTAAATTTTAATATAAATCGGAAAAAAAGCAAATCCTCATTATAAAATAAAATCTTCAATTTATGGAGTTTTTTTTGGGTAACAGTGGATTTTCGGGCTAGCTTATGCACACTGACTAATCCTTCAGTTGATCACGAATGGCTTAGAGTCATTATGTCGTGTTAATATGGCTTAACGTATATCGTGTATTTATATGTGCTTATCAATGGTTTTATTGAGTTTAAACATGAAGCTTTAAGATGTTATATGAATGAAGAAATAAATTGCAAATTTAATTCTTTAGGATTGTTTTTATGGACAATATATAATGATTAATAGGTTCTGTTCTAATGGATTGTTTCCCAAAAGTTTCACGGGTAAGTACTTAACGGAGACAATCAACACTCTCACTTACCTTAAGAGGGAATATTTTCGGCCATCAAAATCGGTTAATGGTAAGTGTTTATAAATTGGTTAGCGCTTACCGGGTACACTTACCAGATAAAATTCTTGATCCTTGTCTTCTCTATTATCATATAAGATTCTCGGTCGTTGTATATTCACCCAGTAAGGTAATTAAACCAATGGACGTTTACCAAGACAAGTGTTTACTAAACGATCTCTAAATGGTTTTTCATTAGAAGTGTACAAAGACCAAGGTGGCGTTTGTTTTTTAAGAGGTCCGAAGTCTGAAGTCTGATTTCAGTTCGGAAATGGTTATGAAATGCCTAAATGAATCAGACATAAGTGGTGATTAAGAGCTTAAAATGAAAAAACAAACAAGGCCCAAGTCTTTACTCTTAATCAATCTTAAAAAAGACAATAAATTTGGTTATATAAATAATTTTGGTAAAAGCACTTGACTTAGGCATGGGAATGGGGCGGGGACCTTGATCCCCATCTCTGTCCCCATCGAGGAATAAGATCACATCCCCATCCCCACCCCCAACGGGGAACAGGGAAGCGAGAATTATTTTCCCATTTATAAGAACTAACTTAAACCAAAATATACGAGAGACGACATACGTTGAAATGTATCATATTTTTAATAGACCAAAAATCAAAAGTAATTTAATATAATAAAAAAAAAGTCACAGCATCATATAATAATTAATAACCTAAAATTAAAAGAAATTCAATTTTATACAAAAATTACTTATTACCAAAACATAATGAGTAATATAAAACTATATCGAGTAATATCAAAATATATGCGTAATTTAATACAAAAAATACTTAACGTCACTCGTACCAAAATACAATGAGTATTATAAAACCATATCGAGTAATATCCAAAACATATGCGTAATTATATTTTGACTTGACATCGAAAACATTACACACTAACATCCAAAATAAATAACACTTTTAGATTTTAAGCCTAGTTGCAAAATATGAAATCATGAATTACCAATTTAGTTGAAATAAATACTTTATATACTTTATTAATATATATATATATATATATATATATATATATATTATGGGTCCGGGACGGAACGGGGAGTGCCTTACCCGTCCCCGTCCCCATCCCCGGTTTGAGACAAACGGGGATCCCCGTCCCCATCCCTATCCCCGATTTAGCGGGGAATCCCCATCCCCAATCGTGGCGGGTGGACCGTGTTCCCCGACGGGGCGGGGCCGATTCCCATCCCTGGCTGACCATGGCCATTTTTTTCAAGGTTTTGACTTGACCAATTTTTACTTAACTAATTTCGATTTTCAAGCTTTACTTAGGTTCTTTCTAGCCACAAATAGGTAGGTTCCGGGTTCGAAATTTAGGAAGACAACCAACTTTCACCTATAACTGATCCTTAGATGGGACGTTTTTAACAAGTCCATTTTCTAACAAATCCCTCAATCTTTACTGGTCCAAATTTTTGTTAACCGGTTATTTATTCATCTTTATTTTCTACTACAATATATATATTTGTCCGATTTTAATTAATATAAATATAAATAACGCCTTCAGTATGTAGTTCAATTAGTATAAAGACCGTAACTTTTTTCAAACACAAGATTCATTTCGTGATCGATCAACCCCTTTCTCAGTAACACGACGTCTTTGAAGACGGGTCCCGTAGACTTTAAATTAATATCAATAACATTTAATTATAGATTAATATGGACCTAAACACCAATGAGAATTAAGCATCTTTACCACCCACCTTGGGCCCCACATCATTTTGGTGTTTTATGTGACTTTTTTGCCCTCCATGGACCCCACTTTTCCACCGCCGTACCTTCTATTTATCTACCTGCAACACACTCACTCCCACAACTATTCCATTTCAAAAACCAACTAAACCTCCATCTCGTATTTTCTCGCCGGAAAAACCAGACTTCCACCTCCGACGAGTTTTCCGATGGCCAATTACAGGTTTAAAATATCGAATATCATACCCAATTCTTGGCTTTACAAGCTCAAAGATATGAGTTCAAGTAACAAAAGTAGAACCAAAAAGGAACCAATCACAAGCTCCTCATCGTCATCGTCGTTATCCTCCGCCGGAACCCTAATCAAAACCGACAACGACGATCAGCTTCAACGGAAGTCCTATTACTTCACTAGAGACCTAAATGTACCTAACCGGAAGAAGGAAGATTCACCCATTTCGCCACGAAAATCATTGAAGAAAAGAAGACCCATCACTCAGAAGAAACCAGCTCACCGGAAATCCGTACCCGGAGAACTCAATTCCGCCGGAAAATGCCATTGTCGCGTCACGCCGGAGTCAGTTTGGACAGAGTCCAACCCAGGCTCCAATTCCTCCGATACCGAAATCCAGTCGCCGGAATCTGTGAACTGCCCCTGTAAAACGATTTCATCTTACGATGACGTTTACCGGAAACTCGACCTACCGCCGATCATAACAAAGCCGGCGAAACCAGAGGAATTCGGGTCGGGTAAATGGGTCATAGAAGAAGAAGGTAGGAGTTTATCGGTGAAGGTTAAAAGAGTCTCCGGTGGAAAAGCGAAAGGTAACATTTACTCGCCGAGAATTGGAAACAGAGTTAGGGTTCAGGCCATAAACTGTGGCCGGAAAAGCAGTGGAAACCGGCGAGGGTTGTCGGCGAGTATGGCGGTGGTGAAAACGTCTGTAGATCCTCAAAAGGATTTCAAAGAATCAATGGTGGAGATGATTATGGAGAATAACATCAAGAGTTCAAAGGATTTGGAAGATCTTCTTGCATGCTATCTTTCATTGAATTCCGATGAGTATCATGAGTTAATCATTAAGGTATTTAAGCAAATTTGGTTCGAAAGTACCAATATTAAATGGTAAATCTATTTTATTTCAATCATAGCATTTGGAAATGTTTAAAAGAATTCTTAATATTGATGTGTATTATGAAGTCACTATAAAGGGTTTAATTGATGTATAGAAACGGGTTTATTTAACATCACCCCGATTTCATATTTTCGTGTAAATTATAAATCTGTATAAGTAATCGTCGATGAATAACAAACAATGATCCATAATTCTTTGATCATTTTTTTTATTTTCTATACGTTTTTATAGGAAAAACAGCGTAAATTTTGTTTTTATAACTGTGATGGTGTTTGTTAACAATTAAATAAATCTTATGTGGATATGCGATAATCCCACTAATGACTATTGAGTAACAAACTTAATGTCTTACCCATTAAGTACAATAATTGTTATATTACACTTCAAAGTAAAATTTACACTAAAATGCATACAAAAATATTTCGGGTTAATTCTCGAAAAACTCGTTGTTTGTTACTTCGTAAAAAAAATAATATTAAAAATTTGGAAGTATGTAAAGAAACACTAAAATGTAAGGATATCGATTACATTTATGTTAAAAGTAGATATTGAAGAGAAGTTACATTTTTTTTTCTCTAGCAGTTGTGTTAAGTGTTTATTAATAGTATTTCGAAAAAAATATGTTATAATTTTTCTATAATATAGTATCAAAAATTAAAATTTTTAAAAAAATTATATCAAACTCCAACAACCACTCTATTTTAACAATTCAAAATTAAATATATTAATAAAATATTCAATACATTAAATAAAATATAATTTCTTTATCATACAAATTTAATTTCAGTATATTTTAATATTTTATTGGTAAAAAATTATTAAAATGTTATCCTTCTTTTCTATAAAGTTTTAAAATTTTATACTTTATATCTCTTAATTTTCTCTACTTTAACATACCATTTAGCTATTGTATTAAAAAAAATCTAAATCTTTAAAAAATATATTTTAACATAGTTGTTAAAGATGCTTAAAGAAACGAAAGAGAATGAAAAAGTCCTCAAATTGATGAAATCTTTAAACCTTATGTTGATAAAACGGAAGTATATGAAACTATTTATGTAATTTATTTTATTTTATAATAACTATTTGATTAATAACTTATTATTATTTCATTGGTAATTGATAAAAATATAATGAACTGAATAGTAATTTTTAAAGTTAGACGTAAAACGATGGAAAAGAAAGGAGTGTAGCATGTACGGAGGTGAGAAAATGTGTAAGTTGTCGTTATCGGTACAATAATTATAAACATTCAATCGCTCAATGGAATGAATGCGATTTTCTTGTATTTGTGACAACCATGGAGGTGAGAAATGGTTTATTTTATATTTACAAAAAAAAAATTCAATGATAAATATATCATTTGATTTAATTTTAAATAAAAAAACTAAAAATTACTTTAAGAAATAAATGGAATGGTTAATAACATTAATGACGATGAATGACCAAAAGGTTATCTGGCATAGCGGGTATTAGGTAACATCTTAAGTCACCAATGGATGGTATTCCTGGTTGGTGAGGGTTCAAACCCCGCGGCTGACAATTCTGAGGTATCCAGCTTTTGGGCCGGTTTAGGTGCGAGTTCATGGGCCAGTCCATAAGGCTGGATCATGGGCGCAGGGGATTAGTCGGTGCCCGTTTGGATCCGAATACCCCTGGGATGTATGAGTGTGTTAAAATGTTGTTCAAAAAAAAATTAATGACGATGAACGGAGGAATGACATGGCTAGAGTAAAAGGCGACAACCGGAGAAACGAGAGGAGAAGCAAGAACGCGATTTAATAAAGAGGGTAGACGGTTTTGCCTTTTAATTTGATTAAATCTGCTCATTATTCTATTTTATTTCTATTAATTATCAACGCCATATCTCTTTTTATATCCACGTTGGCTTCAATGATTTTTTTTTTGCCATATCATATCCATATCATGAATTTTTGATGAAATTTGGTTCCTTAAAATAAGATTTAACCCAAACTTACTTCGATGTTTTTCGCGTTAAACTCGTATACTTAATTAAGAATGTGCTTTTATACTTTGAAATTTGAATCTATGAATTGTTTCAAAATCATGCATTAATGACTTTTACTATACAAGTCTACGACCCCATACCCACCACAATATCGAACCCCTTGACATCAACTACTCTTGCCACATCATCAACCACCCCTGCGTCGTAATTTCCCCTACCATGCAACATCGGATCTGGACATTTTTTCAGTATGGTATAAAATTGTAACATAAAAGAAAATAGAATTTAATTATAGTTATAGGACAACTAATGAAAATCAATTCCAATTTCGACCATTTACAATTAGGATTTTAATTTTCCATGATTAATAACTATTAAAACTTAAATGTAAGTTTTGATATGTTATCGTAATATATCAGTTTTTCCAACAACAATGTTCAATGATATCACAAAACTAATTACGATGATAGAACATGTGAGATTCGTAAAATAATTTACATTATAGCAGACAATATCAGTAGTAATACAGACTGTCACTCTCTTACTTACTGGTCTAGACCATTTCGCCTCACCACCCATGCCTGCCACAAGCCCCCTTCACGTTGTCGCTTACACCTTTTTCCTTCGTCAACCGCCTTCCCTAGGACGGTGTTGGTGTCCCATAATTTGAAATTTATATTTTTAAATTTTAAACGTTAAGTGAATATAAGTTAAAGATTATTTCTTAACTTTTAGTTATGTTGATCCAATTTTCTATAAACAACATTAAGTTGCGTATAATAGAATGATCATTTTTTTTCTCTTTGTATCGTTTCAAGGAGTTAAAATAACACCATTTAAATAGTTGATGGATCTTTCAATTTAATGAAGTTGGGTTGGTTGCTTCAAAAATACTACTATTGCTTAAATTTGTAATTTTAGTTTGAAATTTTGGGAAAGAATATATAATAATATTTTATTATTTTAGATAACTTCAAATTTCATTTTTGTTACTATTTTTGACTAAATAATTATTTTAATAAATATAGTTGACCATAAGTAAAACATGCATCCTGTATATATGCTTGGTAAAATAATTGTTAAGTTATAACTTTACATTGTTAACTGATTTATTTGTTAGTTAATAATTTATTTGATAATTTGTTATATACGTAAAAACTAATTGATAAGCTAGATAACCATGAATTGCCTTTTTCACTTGGCAAATTAATCCTACAGTTTTGCCAATTGATCTACACATCACTGGCTTATAAGCTAAATTATACTTAGAAAATAATATTTTTTAATAAACTAAAAAAATAAGCTAGCTTATCGTTGCAAACATAGCCAATCCATCTATATCATAATTAAATTCTTATTAAAGCTCTGTATCTCGCACATTTTAAAATCAAATTAAGACTCACTTTTTTACATTTTCAAAGTATTGACTTAGGGAAGTTTACCAAACTGTTACCGGATAAGTATTTACCGAATGCCTCTTATCTTACTGATAAGCATGACAAAAACCGAGAATTTTACCTCTAAGAGGCATAACAAGGACCAAAAATCTTACCCGGTAAATCTTAGTAGTAAGTAAGGTGTAAGACTCTTACTGGTAAAAATGGCTTACCACAATCCGTTTTGATGACCAAAAATGTTACCGTATAAGATAAATGAGAGTGATAACTCTTGTCGATAAGTGTTTATCCGTTGAAAGTTTGATCAACGGCCCCTTAGGCTATCTTTGCCATCTCAAAATCTAGTTATTGATTGATAAGTCGACTGTTATTTATAAAGCTGACTAATAGACTAATTATATTTAATCAAATTAACTAATAAATATATAAATTATTGTATTATCGTTAAACAAGCCTCAGTATATATATATAATCATGAGAAAAATTGTTTTTCAACATTTTTATAAAAATCACACGTGTTTCTCAATAAAACAAAAGTGCATTGATTATTTATTACAAAATAAATACAAATACAAGAGTTGTTGCGTAAAATTAATATTAAAAACAATATGAATAGATTAAATGATACTTGATGTAACAAGAAAGATCTCCCGTTTTATCATGTCCCCTTCTCATAACAAAATAATATTTCCATTGACAATTTGGTCATTTCGTGTATTAATGACTTTGCTTATAGCCACATCTCTTTCTCCATTCTCTCTCTATATAATATAATCGAGTTCATACAAATAATTAAATAATAGAATAAAAACATTTGAATCATATGTTATTTTACACTAAAATCATATATAATTCACACAACTTTGTTCATGATTTGAGGTTGTGAGTCACGTCACGTACGCACCTTACTTTGACCGTTATTGTATAATCACATGTGATTTTTCATTGCGATTTTTCCGTTTTCCTGTTCTTTTATTTGATTATTATTCTCGTTTGATCCTCTCCCTTTTCTCTTTCTCTCTCTCTCTCTCTCTCCTATCTATGTGTGTGTGTGTGTGTATATATATAGAAAGAGAGAGAGAGAGAGAGAGAGGGAGCGAAAGGCTTGATCAAAAGAGAACGATATCTATTTAAAAGAACACGGGAACAGACAAATCACGTGCAAAATCACATATGCTTTTCTATAACGGTAAAAAAAAATGTATGGACGACTTGTGGCTGCGTCTTCAGGTCGCGGGGCAAAGGCTGAATCACATGTGATTGTGTACGTGATGTCAATGTAAAATCACATATGATTTGTCCGTTCTTGTGTTATTTTAAATATATATCGTTCTCGTTTAATCCTTCTCTTGTTAACAACCTAACTAGTGCAAATTTTGTTAATCGGGGTATTTTCTTCTTTTCATATATTAATATCACATTCCTTAGTTATCTCATTTACTTAATTATCACACTTTTTTAATAATCTCACTTACTTTGTTTAAACTTTCTTAATTATATTATTCAATTTCTCGTTTCACCAATGAACTTTGGTAATTTTTTTGAACAAGCAATGTTCATACACTAAACAATGTTACGAACTTTAAACAAAAATCATTATTTCAGTTATACACTTTCTGGTTTCACCTTTGAATGTCGGTATAAAAATCCGAACAATCGACGTTCAATGATGAAACAACACTATACAAAAAATGATTATTCCAAAATTGTCCTCCATTTAATTCAATTTAATTTCTTTTCTTTCTCATCATTTTGTGACCTCTCGTTTAATTGATCAAAAAAAATGAACAGCTCAGATGAGTTTTTAAAGTTAATACTATTTACTTGGTTAACTAATGATTGTACGTGTATATAACTCTCTCTCTCTCTCTCTTTATATATATATATATATATATATATATATATATCTATACATGAGGCCCCTTCAAATGTTAACTCAATTATTTGTGTTAACTTTGTTAACCGATCTAAGTCATTCATTATTTTAATCAACGGTTGTGATTAAATGGAGATTATAATCTGATAAAAAAAAGAAATAAAATAAATGATATTAAATGAAGGGCAACTTTGGAATAATTTATCATATTTTATTTTTGGAAGACAATCAATAATATGTTTATATTATTTTTGGAATAAATCATTTTTTAGTTTTAGAAAATAATTAATATTTTTAATAATATTTATATGATTTTTATTTAAATATAAAATTAAAAACTTCATAGGTGAACTTGAAAAGTGAACCACTGATTTAAAATTCACAGGTTAAATCAGAAAAATGAGACAATAATTTTTATTTAAAGTATATAGGTGAAACCATATAATCAAAGTTCATTAGTGAAATCAAAAAAATGAAATAATGATTTTTATTTAAAGTTCATAAGTGAAACCATATAATCAAATTTTCATAGGTGAAACCTTAAAGTGAAAAAATGATTTTTATTTATAGTTCAAAGGTGAAACCAGAAAAATAATAAGATAATTAGAAAGTTTAAACAAGTTCATCGGTGAAATCAAAAATTTCATAGGTTAACAATTAAGTAAATGAGATAATCAAGGAATGTAGTATTTAAACAATTTAATAACTAAGTGAACAAGATATTTAAGGAATGTGGTATTTAAAAAATGTAATAATTAATTGAACAAGATATTTAAGGAATGTGGTATCAATAATCAAAAAGACGAAAATGTCAGATTAACAAAGTTAACACAAATAATTGAGTTAACATTTGAAGGGCCTCTACTATATATATATATATACATATATATATATATATGTATATGTATGTATGGAGATAATGAAATGAGAACAACAAATATGTTACAAATCTGCGAGAACTGATATAAAAAAATTGCATATTTTTTTTGTTATCAAAACCTATGTTTTAAAATTTTGTTTCACATATATTTATGTTCACCTTGTGAAAAGATCACATATGGAAAAAAATTAATTCAGCTATTGAAATGAAAAAAAAAAACAGATAAAATATATTCACATCATGAAACAAATAAATGTAAAACTCTCATATTATGAAACAAATATATGTGCGTAATATCTTAAATCCTAACATTTGATGAAAAAATATCATGTAAAAAATATTTTTATATCGGTTCTAACATATTTATAACATTTTGTGGTTCTCATTTGATTTAACCCTCTCTCTCTCTCTCTCTCTCTCTCTCGTAACACACATAGACACACACGTATCACTGAACATGCACACATTGTGAAAAGTTTCTTAGGAATACTATTAGGTGGCTTTTGGTTCGCATAAAGGAATTGGAATGAAATGTTGTCAGGTTTGACCACCTGTTTGGTTGGCAGAATTGAAATCTGTCTGTTTGGTTCACAAATGTAGCTTCAAAATTGGAATGAATGCTGGTAAATGACCAAAATACCGTTTTTGATAATTTTAATTTTTAAACTAAAAATACTTTAATAAAAATATTAATAAATACTTCGTTTTTTAAACAACAAAAACTTTAATAAAATTATATAATCATTAAATAGTTTTTAAAATTGGAATGAAATATTACTAAATAACCAAAATATCATTTTTTTGAAATTTTTGAAACCGAGATCAACTACTATGGTTCAAATCGGTGGTGGATTATATCGGTGGTAATCGCGGTTGTTAAAATTGATGGTGGTCGACGTTGGTTAGTTGTGGTCGACTATGCTTCAGCTCGGCGGTGGTTCAAATTGGTTGTGGTCTAGATGAGTTAAGATCGGCGGTGGTTCAGATCGGCGGTGCTCGATGGTGGTTCAGATCAGTAGTGGTTCCCGGTGGTTCAGATCGACGGTGGTCGGCAGTTGTTCATATCGATGGTGGTTCAAGTTAGCGGTGGTTCAGATCGACAGTGGTTTGTTCGGTGGTGGGTCAGATCGGCGGTAGTCTGTTTAGCGGTGGGTCAGATCGACAGTTGTCTGGTCGCAGGTGGGTTAGATCGGCGGTGGTTCTGGTCGGCAATGGTTTAGATTGGTAGTCTGGACAGCGGTGGTTCAGATCCACGGTGGTCGGAGGTGGTTTAGATCGGTGGTGGTTCAGGTCGGCGGTGGTTCATATAGACGGTGGTCTGGTCGGAGGTGGGTCAGATTGGTTGTGGCCTGTCGGTGGTGGGTCAGATCGGCGGTGGTCTGGTCGGCGGTGGTTCAGATCGGCGGTCACGGTGGTTGAGGGTGGTTCAGATCGGCAGTCACGATCGTCGGCGGTGGTTCAGAGGTGGTTTAGGTCGACGGCGGTTCTGATTGGTGGTGGTTCAGATTGATGGTCTGGTCAGTGCTGGTTCAGATCGGTGGTGGCGGGTGGTGGTTCAAATTGGTGGTGGTTTAAATCGGCGGTGATTCAGATCGGTGGTGGTCGGCAGTGGTTTAGGTCGGTGGTAGTTTAGGTCGGCGGTGGTTTAGGTCGGCGGTGGTTCAGATCGACGATGGTCAATGGTGGTTCATATCGGTGGTGGTCGATGGTGGTTCAGATTAGAAGGAGGTGTACGACTATTTTATCATAATAGGGTTAAAGGGTAGATTTAAGATTATGAAATTAGAACATCCCATTCCATCAAAATACCACCCTATTGCCAAGGAATGATCAATTCTTTTATTTGTGGAATTTAATAGAATTTGAAGATTCATTTCATAAAAAAGAATGAACCAAACGAAGGTAAGGAATTTGGTCCATGGAATTCAACATTCCAATTCCATCAGAATTTGCGAACCAAACGCCGCCTTATAGTTTCTGAACACAATGTAAATACACTCTGAATATACGAGATTTGGTACATCTTGTGAACACAAACTAAACCAACATAAATAAACCTAAATCTACCATTTGTGAACACCCCAACAAGGAATTTCTTAAGATTGTTTACATTATGTTCACCTTGTATGCATATTCAATCAAATGTTTGTGGTATGTGGAACACCCTTAAGTTTACAATATAGCAGACGATTTAAAACTTTAAAACTCATTCAATTGAAAGTAACTTTAATACATAAAATATATAAAGTTTATCCGAAAGCAAAATAAGGTACGTATCAGACCAAATAGACATTCTAATTCCCAAATAGAATTATAACAATTCGGATGTTATTAAAACCATCAAATTTGTTATCTTTAAAATCGGATGTCCCCTCTAAAGCCAGCTACCAGAATCTCTACAAGGCTTCGGATGCCACTCAAATCCCACTAAGACCTGATACATGTCAATACGTGTAAGGCTTAACGTCAGTGAGTTAAAGGAGTTTATCTCATAAACAAAAAACCGTAAAACTGGAAGAGTTCTCTTTAATCATTAATTTCTTATTTAAAGTATCATTTAAAAGGGAAGGAATATCTTTATAAACCCTCCATATTCTAAAGGATATTCAATAAATAAATGATTGGTTTTAATCAAACCAACATCCGAAAATAAAAGAATAAGGTTCATTTTGCAAACACAGACAAAGTAAGTTAATAATTTATACCCTAAAATCATTGAAAAAACAAATAGACTCGACATCTAAAGTAATACCTTTAGGTGGCAGGGAGAGACCCGTTTTCATCGGCTATGACAAAAAGAAAAAGTAACCCATGTGTCAACTTTATCAAATGGCGCCTTAAGATCTCAGTCTCGGTGTCTACCTCCTCTCAAGTTTCCACCGCAATACCTAAGGCCCTGAAGCCCAACCTCACAGGAGTTCATATTGTAATACTTTACAAGCCAATGGTCCTGCAACCCAACTCCAGACGATTTCCTCCCAAAAATACCCCCGATGACTAAGTGTTAAGTTTACTAGGCCAAAGTTTCAAAACATGGGTCCCAGTTCCTAACTCCTCACGATTTCATCACCGTAATACCAAGGTCCCAAAGTCTGACTTAACAAGAGGTCACTTCCGTAATACCCATGGTGCCAGAGTTCAACCCAGATGGGTTCTTCTCCGCAATACCGACTACTCGAATATCAATATGATTGACTCGCAAGCCTATAGATCCAATGCATTATAGTCCAAAATTACATGACTCCAATTGAATGACTAACACACTCAAAACATGTAATATCCAACAAATATGCAATAAATGAAATTATACATCTAAAGTCCCACATTAAGCTATTAAAATCAGACAAATATCCTTAAAACTCGTTTGAGTTAAAATCAAGCGAAAGGGCTCCATAAAACACTTGATTATTTAGATAAAGTCAATGTAATTCACATAAGGTGAAAGACATACTTTTCAAATATTTAAAACACACATGTCACCCATAACATGGATGGGTCCATAAATCGTCACTTATTTAAACATAAAAGCAAGAAGTCCAAAATCGAACGACTTACATTTTCAAAGTTCTCACGAAGCCAATAATATGAGTATTTCAAAGATTTGCATGTTTAAAACCAAAAAGGCTCAAGTGTACCACTAAAGCTAAGAAGTTGGGTAAATCCCGATACATCACTTTCCACGAATCAAAAGCACATACTGCTCTCAAGTTATCCAAATATTCAAGAAACCTCATTTGATGAAATATATATTATTTGGAGCAACCGTTGAAGGTTTATATTTCAAAACAACCAAATAAATCCATTATGAACATTCTTTCAAAATTGAAACCCGAAACATACCCAAGTATGCCCAAAAACACAAATATTCGTAAAACTCATCAAAAGGAAAATAACTCAAGGAGATGTGTTCAAAACCCAAAATAGATATATTTTGACATGTACATAGTTTTGCAAATGAACTATAACTCACATTGCTAGATTTGTGCTAAATGTAGGTTTTTACCGCAAATCTTTAGCTTTCTTTTGAGAAGATTTGAGATCTTCAAGCTAGACACCCAAATCTAAGATGTGAAACTCACAATAACACTTTTATTACTCCCAAGCTCTAGTAAAACACCATAAAGAGGATAAGGAGGTTGGAGATATAAAATACCAAACCCTAGGTTAAGAAACAAAGATTTAGATCTAACCTTTCAACTTGTAGAAACCCCAAATCTTCAAGGATACATTAACCTTCTTTATTTTCCCTTCAAAGAGCTTCAACAAAAGAAACAATAGCCTCTGAAATCGCCCTAAACAGATGAGAAATGAGAAAGATATACCCAAATGAAAATAAATCCATAAAATCATCCCTAAAACATGCTTCAGACTGTTCCTGTGACCTAAGTCACGGGCCAAGTCACTCATTTCCAAACTAGAATGCCCAGTTCATGTTGTGGCCGTGTCGTGTGCGCCACATTCTCACGCCACACCGTGCCATGCATAGGCCATTTCCCGACCATTGACCGACTATTTTATCGCAATTTAAACTTTAATGGTAACTACGGAATTATGAGTGTTACAATATGTTACAAAGAAAGGAAAGGGTATTGGTTTTGTACCAACTTTGAAAATCTATGAACAAATAATTTTAAACAATTTTCAACCCCAAATAAATTCTCTTGAAGCAGAAAAGGTTCAAACCATATTAATAAAATTTCATAAAAATATATACATATGACAACTATACGGAAGTATTAAAAGAATCAACTAAGCAAGAACATGGAACAACTGACTCATGCAACTCCCAGGTGTGTGCATTTCAAACAAGATAAGAATTTTTTGTGGGAGCTTAAAAACATAATATCAAGGTAAAGTTACAATGTTCAACCTTGATGAGATTAAGGTTGAGTTTGGAATAGAGAAAAGGGAATCGAAATTTGAAATAACTACAATAGAATATGGGAAAACTACTAAATTAGGACCTCTACAAAGTTAATTTGAAAGTATTAATAAATAAATAATTAAATAAAATTGGTACATCATCTTAATACACGTTATAGAATCTATAGTGTCGTGAATCAACTAGTTTAGATACTTGGTAAGATAGTACTAACCAAATTAAGTTATAGTGAGAAATTAAGAACAAAATCTTCCTAGACATATATATACCTTCATCTACATTCATCTACGGATCTACCTTTGTTTACCTTTGATCATCATGAGTCATGACAGAAACTTTAACAAATTCATGCATTTGAAATTCATTAAATGTATGTAAAAGTTCATGAAAGTAACTTAAAAGTGTAGATAAAGATAAGTGAATGTAGCTGAAGGTAATTGAAGTTAGAAAAATGTAGTTGAAGAAAACTAGGTTAGAATAAAATAAACAACTCATCCAAAAACTGTGAAGTGTTCTCCCCATTCTCACCATAACTGTTATTCTCACATGATCCCTCATCCCCGTATTTATATATAGTGGGAGGTTCAAATAAGAAGTCTAAATATCGTGATAAAGTAGGAAAGGAAGGTTCATATGTGAATCATTGTAAAAATCTAAACAAAAAATCAACGTGAACCGACGTTACATATGATTTTCTCAATATTTCACATATGAACATGACCTTCTTACATTCTCGCGACATTTAACCTTACCATTTAAACTTCTCACTATATATATATATATATAGAAAGAAAGAGAGAGAGAGAGAGAGAGAGAGAGATACAGAGAAGAGAGTTTGGTTGTAAATTTGAAATTTCATTGTGAACGGAAGACAAACAAGAACGCAACATGTGTCCTAGTTTGTTTCAACTATCATGAATAATGAACGTGATTTTTTAACAATATTCACGATGAATGATACACCATTCATGATGAATATATGGGACAAATGACATATTCTCATTTGTACGTCGGTTCACAAGGGAAGTTAGGTTTACAAACTGAACAGGCCCCTATATATAGGGGTATAATCAAATGAGAGAACGGTCAACTTACGAGAATGAAAGAAGAGATCTAAACCTTCGAACTCATGGAACTTTGTGGTTGTGATTAACTTGACAAAGTTAGCTGATACATACTAATTATTTAGTGTTTAAACACTTATTTTTTTGAGATATAGATAGGACGTTCATCCCAATCTTGAGTCATTTTGTTACCTTTATTTTCCATTTGTTTGTTTACATAAATAGAGTTAATGACTTACCTGTTTTTACTATTTGGAAGGCTAACTTAAACTTTTTGGCAGGCTTGAAGTGTTGTATCTCATGCTGCCACATGATTGGCAGCGCATTGGATATGAGGATATAAAACGTAGAGACCAAGGGAAAGGGCTAGAATACAAATTTTGTGGCTTGTAGATGACTTTTGGTAGATCTTGAGATGTTTTTCGAGGTTGGAAATTAGATTATATTAATAGTACTTGAAGCCTTTTTACTTTTGGACTTAGTTGTACTTACTAGACTTTGGCTCCAAGTTTGCTTAATATTTAAATTTTGTCCCCCTCTAGCTTAGTTTAAATAGAGGGGTTGGATTAGTGTTTTAGTATGCATATTCAATAATGATACTCTGAATTCTCTTGTTATATTTCACATTTTGAAAGTCTTTTATTTTCAGTTTAAATATATACACATATATATATATATATATGGACGGGTTCAAATAAGAACTCAAATTTGGTTGTGAACGTGAGGACAAATGAGAGCGCGGCACATGTCATATTCAGACTGAATAATCTACATTCAGACACCTGTTGCGCTCTCATTTGTCCTCATGTTCACAACCAATATTGAGTTCACATTTGAACTTTCCTCTATATATATAGAGGGAGGTTCAAATGAGAACTTTGTAAATTTAAAAAAACAAAGGAACACCTTGTGGACCACATATGATGTGGGTCCCACATAATATTAAATCATATTTGATTCAATGGTGGGGCCCGTTGAATCATATATGATTTAATATTATGTGGGGCCCACATCATATGTGGTCCACAAAATGTTCCTTTGTTCCTTTAAATCATGGGAATTGTTGTATGATCCCTCCCTTATATATATATATACATCTACAGGAAGAGGTTCAAATGAAAATTTTGTAAATTTAAAGGAACAAATGGACTCATTTTGGACCACATATGATGTAGGCCCCACCAATAAAAAATCATATCTGATTTTTAATGGTCGCCCCATTGAATCAGATATGATTTTTTATTGGTGGGAACCACATCACATATGTGATCCCAAATGAGTCTCATTGTTCTTTTAAATTGGGGGTGTTCTCATTTGAACCCTCCCCTGCATCTACATATATCTATATATATATATAGAGAGAGAGAGAGAGAGAGAAGAAAGTTCAAATGCGAACTCAAATTTGGCTATAAATACAGGACAAATGAGAGCGAGACACGTGTATTATTCAGATTGAATAATCAAAGAAATATTCAGTCTAAATAAATACTATATATAGTCTGAATAAATACTATATTCGTCTGAATATTTATTTGATTATTCAGTCTGAATATGACACGTGTTGCACTCTCATTTGTCCTCACGTTCACAACCAAATTTGAGTTCTCATTTGAAACAACCCCTATATATGTGTGTGTGTGTTTGTGTGTGTGTATATATATTCAGGGAGGTTCTAACGAGAAATGTTTCGGTTTAAAGAAACAAATAAAGGATTCCTAGCTACATATATATATATATATATATATATATATATATATTTTAAGGAAATAAAAAATTATTTAATAATAATCAATTTACTTTAAGGGTAATATGGTCAAATGTTACTTTATGAGTATTAATATTCATCATGTCTTCCATCAGATTGTAAAATGTACAAGGTTGATTAATTGTAAACAATGTTAATATTAATTATTTTTAAATAAATATAAGATCAAGATAAATATAAAAAAAACTCAGAAATATCTTTACAAAACTTAAAATCCCGCTAATGTTCATTGTTTAAAATAGAGCTCCATTGTTTAAACTCCCACCAAACTCAGAAGAGCTACATTGTTTTCTATATGATCAATGTGAAGAAAATATGCCATTCGTAGAAGAGCTCCATTGTTTTCTAATCCCTGTTGTCGAATACCTATTTCATACATCTATGTGATCATGGTTTGAATGGAGAAACAAAATGATGTGATCGAGAGCCCAATTAGTGATGAAAAAACCCTTAGTCTTTCTACTTCTGAAACACCAAACCATGGTAATCTTTATGAAGTTTTCATTAAGAACAACCTTGAAGTACAATCTGATTGTGATACAACAATGTTCGAATTTGAAGGTAAGATTTTTTAAACGAGAAGTGTTGATGATTATGAATGTTTACTATCCCAAATCGTGTAAGAACAACCTTGTTAATTGATATTAGGGTTTAGATGAAAACCAATGTCAATGAGTGCCACATGATCAACAATGTGTTATTAATCATATGTGATTCGATGCTGCCCATGTCATCTGTGATTCAATGTTGCCCACGACCTAATCCTGTTGGGTCACCGATGATTTGGTGATGAACCACCTTCCTTTGTATGAATGAATTTTTACAGGTTCTTTTGAAGGTCTGAAATATGCTTCAAGTATTGAAGAGTCAAAGACTATTCAATCAAGGGGTTGTACATCAAAAAGTGGAATTTTGGATGTATCAACCAACTTCAATATTCAGATCATTTTGCCAAGTCAAGACCAATATAGTGGGTCACCGATGGTACACTCAAAAGTCATCAAAAGTACTAAGGACATCAAATAAGATGAGGTCATCAAGTTTGATGTCATGGTCACCGACACTATAATCTTGGTCACCGAAATTGCAGGTATATTTTCTAAGGCTGTGATTTCAAGTCACAAGTTCAAGGGTGTATACTTTTGTCATTTAGTGAAAGATGAAGTTTATCAAGCAAAGTATACACTTATCAACTCCAGCCTTACAAGGTATCCACCGATGTGATACATAGTGTGATGTATCACTTAGCAATTTCAAAGAGATAAGTTCTTGACTCACATCAATTGCAAGACACGTGAGCCAGCAAGAACTTGGGCATCAAGCCTTAAATAAAGACATTCTCTTTTATTCTTATAAAAGGAATATTTGTCTTTTAGCTAAAAGGTTTGATGGGACTTCACAGAGCATGAAGAAAAGAAGATAAAGTTATCTGACATTACGTGCTACAATGAATGGTTCATCCATTATTCTAGTACAAAGGAAGTGGTCTCTTCCTTTGTCCAACAGATAATCTTCCAGCTAATGAAACCTTGACAGCTGTCCACTTGCATCCCATGCATGGGCACTATAAAAGGAGATGAAGTCCTTCCCAGAAATCTCACGCTTTCAACAAATCTTCAGAGTGATTATTTGTGTGAGCGTGGCAAAGGCGTGTGCTATAACGGTATTGTTTTAACTTCCTTAGTGTATAAGTTAATTACGTTATCCGTGTGTTTAGTTTGATAGAATAGTACGCACTTTGTTCTTTTCCGCATCAAACTATCTGTGTGTAAATTTTTAATATTTATATTAAAAAATTTAAAAAGAGTATATTCTGTGTGTTTTATATTCAACCCCCTTTCTACAAAACCCTCTATTAGTTAGCCATCTCTTCTTGGGGACTAACAATTGGTATCAGAGCAGTTGGTTTAATCTCATAAACCAGATCTGTGATGGCTACTACCTCAAATGTTGATGGTACCTTGCAGACCTCTTCCAGTAATACATATGATTTAGGATCTTTGGCTAAACCCCCAAGATTCAACCCAAACAACTTTGGGTTATGGAAAAATCGCATGTTATTATTCTTGGAAGGGATCGATTGCAGGTATCCCAACATTCTCAGTGAGGGACCTATTGTTCCTAAAATATGGGCTCGCTTTGGCCCTCAAAAGGACGCTGAAGGAAAGGACATAGAGTCAGATGACGAAAGAAGTGAGAAAACTGGTAGATATATCATCAAACCTTCTAATAAATTTAGTGAAGATGATAAACGCCTAGTTGCTTTAGACACTAAAGTCAAGTATCCTCTTGCTGTATCCCTTTCTGATGATGTGTATCATTCTCTTCTTAACCTTCCCACTGCTAAAGAGATGTGGGATACTTTGAGTGTCTTATATGAAGGCACCAAAGAAGTAAAGAAATCCAACAGGATCTGTCTTGTTAGAAAGTATGAACTCTTCTCCCATGAAAAGGGAGAATCTCTTTCTACCTACTTTAATCGCTTTAACTGTCTTCTCAATGATCTCAAAGCTCTTGGACGAGTTTATGATAATGAAGAAGTTCTCTGCAAATTCATGGATTGTCTTCCAGATTTCTGGGAAACTATTTGTACTTGCATCAAGCAAACCAAGGACTTAGAAATAATGCCTTTAACTGCTCTCTATGGAACTCTTCTTCACTATGAACAAACTAAGAACCAGAGAAAATCTCTTATAAAGGATATCAAAACCTCTTCTATTGCTTTAATAGGTGATTCAAAATCTTCTTCTTGTATTCCTAGAATCACCTATCCTTCCTCTGATTCTGAAAAAGATATTAAGGAAGACTCTTCTCATCTGTCAGATGCATACTATAGTCTTCTTGATGATGAAGGAGAAGAATCAGCCATTGACATACTTTCTGATAGTATGGCAATGCTTGCTGGAAACCTTAAGAATAAAAGATTTTCTTCAAACCGTTCCAAATTTAATAGAAAACCTTTTTCTCAAAAATCCTCTTCTGATAAAGCAAATGAAGAATGCTTCAATTGTGGAAAGAAAGGTCATTTTGCTTCTGAATGCAGATCAAAAGCTTCCTCTTCTGTCAAACCTTCTTCTTCTTATGGCCATGACTTCTCAAAATCAGCTTCTAGGAAGCATGAAGAGAGAAATAGCCAATCCTCTAAAGAAAATTCTGAATCAAAAGAAACCTCCAGGTATAAGAAATACAAAGCCAAATACAAGAGAAAAAGAGAGAAACCAAGGTAAAAATAAAACCTTGGTTGCTGAGGCTCATTGCTGGGAAGATGAGCAAACCTCTGAGAGTGAGAGTGAGTATGTCACTAAATGCCTCATGGCCAAAATCGATGAGATAGAAGACATGGAGAAGTCACTATACACCACCCTTGTATCTGCTGAGGGATCCACTTCAGGGACAAAACCTCAGGTACATCCTTTTACCTTTCTCTCTGATGATCAAAAGGCTGATGCCTTTGATTCTTTAACTGTTGACTTCTGTGACTTAAAGATTCAAAAGAAAAAGGCTGATATGCACATAAAATGTCTAAATGATCAACTCCTCTCTTGTTTTTCAAAACTAAAAGATTTTGACAAAATGAAAGTTGATCTGGAAAACCTTCGGTACTTAAACGACAGTCTTTCTGAGGAAAAATCAAAGATCTCTTCCACTCTTGAAAAGGAACAAGAGGTTCTGTCTAAATGGACTAAATCCTCTAAGAATCTTGAAAGAATCCTTCAAGATCAAATCACCAGCAAGGATAAGTCTGGCCTTGGTTATGGAAAAGATGTTCCTCAACCTTTTGATCTTCCACTCTCCTCTTCTGAGTGTCAAGGTTTTCCTGCTGGTTTCCTTTCCGATGACGATGATGATCTCTTCGGTTACTCATCTGAGGATTCTACCTCCGTTCACTCTATAGATCTACTTGACATGCTCAAAGTAGAATCTGGTTCTAAATAGTTTGGAGTCTTTGTTAAAGCTAAAGAAATCTCTTCTGAGTCTTCAAAAGCTTCAACTCTTCCATCCTCCTCTCAAACCAATCCTCCAGATAGCAACTCTTCTCAGCCTCCCATAAACACCACCTTAGCTTCAGAACCTTCTCTTTCTTCTCCACCTCCTGAAACTAACTCTACAGAAGACCTTATCCACTAAAACACCATATCTCCCTTAAACCTTTCTTCACCATCTCAAATTCCTACCTCATCCTCTTCTCTATCTCCCTCCTTACCTCCTGCACTAAAGTGGACCATGGATCATCCAATAGATCAAATCATAGGTGATCCACAAGTTGGTGTAAAAACCAGAAGAGGCATAAGCAATCTGTGCTTATATGTCAACTTTGTTTCCATTATTGAGCCTAAACTGATAAATGAAGCCCTAGTTGATCCTAGCTGGGTAATTGCCATGCAAGAAGAGCTCTCACAATTTGAGAGAAGCAAAGTCTGGAAATTAGTTTCTCGTCCATCCAACAAAACAATTATTGGAACAAAATGGGTGTTTCGAAACAAGATGGACGAAGAAGGAACTGTCATAAGGAACAAGGCAAGGTTGGTTGCTCAAGGATATCGGCAAGAGGAAGGAATTGATTATGATGAAACCTTTGCTCTCGTTACTGCAGATTGGAAGCTATCCGAATATTTCTTGCCCATGCGACTTACAAGAATTTTCGGGTATTCCAAATGGATGTCAAAAGTGCCTTCCTGAATGGTGAATTAGCTGAAGAAGTGTATGTGAAGCAACCTCCTGGGTTTGAAGATCCAGTCCATCCATATCATGTATATAGGCTAGATAAAGCTCTATATGGACTGAAGCAAGCTCCACGTGCCTGGTATGACACTCTCTCAGAATATCTACTTAGAAATAAGTACATACGAGGCAAGGTTGACAACACTCTCTTCTTCAAGAAATCACAAGGTAATATCATTCTTGTTCAAATCTATGTTGATGATATTATTTTTGGAGCCACCGATGAATCCTTGTGTGATGAGTTTAGCTTCCTCATGCAAAAAGAATATGAAATGAGCATGATGGGGGAGTTAACTTTCTTTCTTGGTTTGCAAGTAAAACAGTCTTCAGAAGGTATTTTTATAAATCAAAGTAAATACATTAAGGATCTTCTGAAAAAGTTTCAATTTGATACTTGCTCTACCATGAAAACTCCTATGGCTCCTCCTCTTAAACTCTTTTCTGATCCTGATGGCATTTCTGTTAATATTACAAATTATAGAGCCATGATAGGATCCCTTCTTTATCTAACTGCAAGTAGACTCGACATTATGTTTGCTACTTGTACGTGTGCCCGATACCAAGCAAATCCTAAAGAATCACACTTTCTTGTGAAAAGGATTTTTAGGTATACGAAAGGTACCATAAATGCGGGTCTTTGGTATCCCAAAGACTCGGGTTTCGATCTCATCGGGTACTCGATTCGATTTTGCGGGTTCAAAAATAGACGGAAAAGTACAACTGGAAGTTGTCAGTTACTTGGTGGAAAGCTTGTGAGCTGGTCAAGTAAGAAACAACATTCGGTGTCTACATCTACTGCTAAAGCAGAGTACGTGGCTGCTGGAAGTTGTTGTGCACAAATATTGTGGATGAAAAATCAGTTGTGTGATTATAATCAATTTTTCTCAAAAATCCCAATAATGTGTGACAACTCAAGTGCAATAGCCATTGCCAACAACCCTGTGCTTCATTCAAGATCAAAGCACATTGATATCAGGTATCACTTCATAAGAGATCATGTCTCTAAAGGTGATGTGGAACTTCATTTCATTCCCACTGATTATCAAATAGCTGATCTATTCACAAAGCCCCTTGATGAAGCAAGGTTTAAGTTCCTCATGGGTGAGTTAGGTATGGTAAACTCAGACTAATATATTTTATATTTATATATATAATGTATGTTTTATATATATATTTCATATATATATACTATATACATTTGTATATTTATAATTTATGTATGTTATATGTTTTATATATATACTTTATATATATATATTATATATTATATTATATTATATTAATATATTTATATAAAAAGAAAAAGAAAAAGAAAATAAAAATATATATATATATATATATATGTACAGTGTCGGTGACTAAAGTCACCGACGGCCCTATCTCTCTCTCCTCTCTTTTTCCCTAACCCTAAAACCACACCACCACAACTCCACCATCCACTTTCCGAAAATCACCACACCACCAAGAGCCACCACCATAATCAACCACCGTCGGCGCCCCAAGCCACCGACGGCTACCTCTCTCTTTCCGACGCTCTTCTCTCCGACGTCGAGCCACCGACGACACCACAGCCATCCACCGATGGTCGTCGATGCCCCATCCACCGCCGCCACCTTCCGACAGCCTTTGTACCCTCCGACGTTTGACCCACCGAGGCCACCGACGACATCTCTTTCTCCCACGTCTAACCACCGATATCGTCGTGCTATCCACCGACGTCGACCTCTACCCTAGCCACCGACGTCGACCTCTACCCTAGCCACCGACGTTCATCTTTCTCTCTCAGGTCATCCACTACACCCACCGACGTCTCTCTCTCATACAAGCCACCGACGTTTTACACTCACCGAGGTAACTGTTACAACCCTTCACCTTCTTAACCCCTCAAAGATAACTCTTAGATTCTTTGTTCTTATCCCTAATGACATCATCAATGTCAGTACATGCGCCGAATTCAACCCTAAAAACCCTTAGAATTCTGACCTTTCAATCACCAAAAGTAATCATTATTTTTGAAAATTGAAATCTCCCTCTCATATATAACCTCTTCCCCCACTACTTCACCACCTTTCTCGCACCCACTCCTTCAATAGCAAAAACTTCTAACCTGCAACTCCCATCTTCTTCAATGGCTTCTCCTTCAAAGACCTCTTTTGAAGAACAGACCATGACTTTTGGATCCCTATCCTTTCCTGCATGCAATTATTTTGGAAGAATATGAGTTGACAATGCTCATCCAGAATACAATGATGTTTGCTGGTTTCTTCAGAGATGCCCTCTTCAACAAGCAATCACAGCAAAACCTAAAATGAGTAAGTTTCTTCTTGGAAACTTTTGGTTGACTTGCACATTTGATGCCTCATCGGATCAAATTCTTGCATCTGTTCTAAGTAATAATGAACATGATGTGATCTTCAATGTGGAAGATGTTAGAAGCATTCTCAAGCTTCCTGTTTATGATTCCTATGAACCTTTCCTTCTTGGTAATGAACATCAAATGGTGGTTGATGTGTTGAACTACTTGGAAGAGAATAAGGGCTCAAAGTCAAAGGGTCCAGGTACTTTGTTGCGCAAAAATATGGGAAACATATGGAACTTCCTTTTTGCTCATCTGATTCTGTGCCTGAGCAAGAAGACAGGTGGCCCGGATCAGTCACCTTCCCAAGTGACAGAATTAGCACATGCTCTAATATTTCAAAGAAGAATAGACTTTGCAAGATATTTCGTCAATGAAATGATCTCCTCATTCTCTACCCTCTGACGTCCTCAGGTACCTTTTCAACGCCTTTTCTCTCTTATCATTATTGCAAAGTTGGCAGAAAAACTGAAGAAAAGAGATGACATCATATATGATCTCCCTCTTCATCAAGTGGGAAATCAAATTATGAAAAAGGCTGTCCTAGCATCAGACAGCCCTCTCCGACCATCTATGGTTGAGTTTGCAAGGAATGCAACTCTTACTTGGGGAGAGAATGAACCGCGCCTTCATAGAACCTCAGGTATGTCCTCTATCTCTTCTACTCCTAGAGTAACTGAGGTGCCCAAATCTCTTAAGAGATCCAAAGCGTCGGGCACTTCCACCTCCGCACCCACCGATGCTACGAAGCCAAAAGAACCTTTGGCTTCCACCCAAGCATCTAAATCCCATAAGCGGAGACATTCTAAAATCCCCCCAAAGACTTCCTCAAAGAAGTCCAAGGGTACCCAAAGGGTTAAAACGCATAATCCATCTACTGCCTCCCAAAAGACAGTAGATGTTGAAAAGATCCTCACTAAACCCAAGGAACACTCATCCATACCCAGCTCCTCCAGGCCCTCTCAAAAGAACATGGTTGTAAATAGGGACACCCATACTATTCCTTCATCAACTTTCTTACTAGTTGATGAAGATGACTTGGAGTATCCCATCCAAGGTATCTCCTCACCCCCTGAGCTCTCACAGCTCCTATTCCACATTCCACGTGAGGGTGCATCACAACCAGGTGCATTTGACGGAACATCCCTTTTTACTGACCCCACTGTGTCCGACACTGAACCTTTATCAGGTATGTCTCCCGTACATGAAAAGGTTGTGGAGGAACCCATTACTGAGGAATCCCCTCATAGACACTCTTCTCCACGTGTCTCCCCCACATCTCCTAAATCCCCCCCAAGAAAACCTACAGGTTTGGTGGATTATTCTTCCAGTGATGATGATGATGCTGATCAACCACCAAAGCCTCAACCTTCAGCTCCCATGACTTCCAAACAGGGAGATGATCTTCTCACAGCTTTTACAAACTTTACCAGTACTACTTTACGCAGGGTAGAAGCTCTAGAAGATCATGCTGCTAAGGAAAAGGAAAGAATGGATTCCCTTTCCTCATCTCTTAGATCTAACATTGAGGAGTTGTCGGTGAGTCATCCAACTCTAATGACATGTTTAGATCTCCTACACTTGGACATCCTTGATCTTCAGCAAGGGTTTTTCTTCAAGTCAGGCATCTGTACTTTCTTCCATACAGGAACTTCGGAGTTCCTCTTCAAGTCAAGTCACAGATATTTCTTCTCTCATTGCCAATCAACAGGCAATTATGGACTCTCTTATCAGTCTTCACACCAAAGTTGATAAAGTTCCAACCTCTGCTCCAACGGTTGAACTAGATATTGGTGATTCATTCTTCAAGGACACTGATAGATTTGTCCTTCAAAGAGTTGAGAAGAAAATTGGTGCTCTCTGCTCTGATATGGAAAGGGTGAAGGAATTTCTCTCTTCAGTGGGTTTCAAGGGTTCAACCACTGAGGGGGAGAAAAATAAGAAGACCACTTAACCAGCCACCGATACCGCCACACCAGCCACCGCAGCCACCGATGTGGCTCTCCTAGACGCAGCCGCCGATACCGCCACACCAGCCGCCGACGTGGTGGCCACGGTCACCGACGTGACCTCTCTTTTGGTCACCGAGGTGACTCCTCACGTGGTCACTGAGCTATCTGGAGCAGCTATTGAGGGGGAGAGTGTCAGTGCTCAACCCGCAGGCGAAGAAGAAAAGAGGAGAAAAGAAAAAGCCAAAGGAAAGAAGCCTCTTTCCTTTGAAGAACAGAAGGAAGAGAAAAAGAAAAGGAAGAGGATGAGAGATCCTCAAGCAGATACTCTGAGACTTCAGCCTGCCCCAGCACTCACCGATCCTCTTGGGGTAATTCTCTCTGAGGCTGAAAGAGAAGAAGCCATCAGGGCTCAGCTTGAATTTGATCAAACCAATGTACTCAAGCTAGCTCATGATGAAGCTATTCATGCACAGGTAGCCGATGCTCTTCAAGCTCAGAAAGATGAGCTTGAGAATATAAAGAAAAAATCTGAAGCTGCAAAGATGCTTGAAGAAGCAAAGAAAACAAAGGAAGTTGAATGGTTTAAAAGAAGGCTGAAGAATAGAAAGGATGATTCAAAAATCATTGGTGCTACCATCCATCCTCCAACAAAGAATACTCCCTAACTTCTTGTCACAATTAAAAGAGCCGACTCACTCTTAAAAGTTTATGAATTAGAATGGCTTGAAGTTCTTGGGATAACTGAATGGTTGGAAGTTGGAAATTGTGTCTCAAAGAGTAGAGGAAAGTACAAGGAGCATGTACTAAATACACTTAGAAAATTTTTCATCAAAATGGTGAAAATTCAGAAGGAGCACAATATTTTGGTAACAACTATTGAAGCACAACAAATGTACTTTATCCAGCGAGGGCTTTCGGGGGAAATAATCAATCCTCCCAAATCTAAAAAGAAGGGACATTTTGTGATGCTTCATGAACGTGGCATCAAGATTGATGCTTCAGGTATAAATACTTCTATTCCCACTCCTATTGCTTATCCAGAGCAAACCATGGTGACTGAGCCTGAACTTGGAGTATTCTTTGAGGATATCTATGGCAGCATAGGTTTCTTCAGAGCCTCTGACATTCCAAGGGCTCACAACTCCTTTTTGTCTGCTATTCTTGGAGTGCCTCCCATTGAAGACCATGGCATCACAAGAATGATCTTGGATGAACTTAAAAGAGAGAACCCTCCTCAGATCCTTGATCCTACAGACATAGTATAGTGTGAACTTTATTAATCATGTACTTTGATCAATCTATGTGTTGATTAATAAAAGTTCATACTTTTCTTCCATCCCATCTCTTGTTAATATTTTTACAAGCTTTGCACATATTTAAACTTATACTTATTCTTTCATTTATTTTATACTCTTATACTGTACATACTCAGTTAAAAAAAAATCAAAAAAAAAATGAAAAAAAAAATGAAAAAAAAATCTGAGTCAAAAGAACCCAAAAGAAAAATAGAAAGGGTCAAAAAGAATTCTTTTCTAACCTACAGGTATCATCATCAAATAGGGGGAGATTGTTGGGTCACCGATGATTTGGTGATGAACCACCTTCCTTTGTATGAATGAATTTTTACAGGTTCTTTTGAAGGTCTGAAATATGCTTCAAGTATTGAAGAGTCAAAGACTATTCAATCAAGGGGTTGTACATCAAAAAGTGGAATTTTGGATGTATCAACCAACTTCAATATTCAGATCATTTTGCCAAGTCAAGACCAATATAGTGGGTCACCGATGGTACACTCAAAAGTCATCAAAAGTACTAAGGACATCAAATAAGATGAGGTCATCAAGTTTGATGTCATGGTCACCGACACTATAATCTTGGTCACCGAAATTGCAGGTATATTTTCTAAGGCTGTGATTTCAAGTCACAAGTTCAAGGGTGTATACTTTTGTCATTTAGTGAAAGATGAAGTTTATCAAGCAAAGTATACACTTATCAACTCCAGCCTTACAAGGTATCCACCGATGTGATACATAGTGTGATGTATCACTTAGCAATTTCAAAGAGATAAGTTCTTGACTCACATCAATTGCCAGACACGTGAGCCAGCAAGAACTTGGGCATCAAGCCTTAAATAAAGACATTCTCTTTTATTCTTATAAAAGGAATATTTGTCTTTTAGCTAAAAGGTTTGATGGGACTTCACAGAGCATGAAGAAAAGAAGATAAAGTTATCTGACATTACGTGCTACAAGGAATGGTTCATCCATTATTCTAGTACAAAGGAAGTGGTCTCTTCCTTTGTCCAGCAGATAATCTTCCAGCTAATGAAACCTTGACAGCTGTCCACTTGCATCCCATGCATGGGCACTATAAAAGGAGATGAAGTCCTTCCCAGAAATCTCACGCTTTCAACAAATCTTCAGAGTGATTATTTGTGTGACTGGCAAAGTTTGTGTGCTATAACGGTATTGTTTTAACTTCCTTAGTGTATAAGTTAATTATCGTTATACGTGTGTTTAGTTTGATAGAATAGTACTTTGTTCTTTTCCGCATCAAACTATCTGTGTGTAAATTTTTAATATTTATATTAAAAAATTTAAAAAGAGTATATTCTGTGTGTTTTATATTCAACCCCCCCCCCCCTTCTACAAAACCCTCTATTAGTTAGCCATCTCTCCTTGGGGACTAACAAATCCCTTTATTAATTATTTTGTTATCGTGAAAAGGGATACCATGTTTCAAACCTCCACTATTTTTGTAAGAGAAAATGTATTAGTAAGATCACATCCGATGTCAAAGATTGAAATTCAAACACATGATTATTTTGCAAATTCAGATTCAATCTCATTAGTTTTATAGTATATGTTAGCTTGCATGATCATGTTTGTTATAATTATGTAAGTGGGTGCTATATTTATGTAAGCATGTCATATTTACGTAGCTTAATTTTTGAAGTACATAAGTCAGGGAAAGTTAACTCTGAAACCAATGTCCTTGAAACGATAGACAACCTTGAAACATCGGTTCTGTCCCTGAAGTATAGATATAGTACGCCGATAGACTTCGTACCGAATGTCCCTGAAGCAGTGATACACGTTGTTGGTTCATTGTTTCAAACATTAGAACATTGCATGAGATGTATAAGAAGTATGAAGAGTACGCTGGATTTGATATAAGGAAGTTGACAGAATTGACATCTTGGGCAAATCCGTGAAGCTGAAATATCTTCTATGTCATAGAGCCGGACTTCCTAGAAAACGATATGTTGACAGCACCGATGTTGGCGACCGTCGCAAGGTGCTGCGTAACATCAATTTCAAAGTGATTGATTGCAAAGAATCTGTTTGATTTGTTAGGGTGAATGGTACGTCATTGTTTAAGCTGTATATTTCAATCCCACGATAATCACAAGATGTTTGATGAGGATGACAAGGTGTTATCTCGTCTTAAGAGGCGGATGAAGTTTTCGGATAAGAGGATTATTCACCGTTCAACAAGGGCAAACATTGGTGCATCCAAGGCCCACCAGTTACAAGTTTATTTGAGGGGCGGTTACAACGAAGTTGGATGTAGTAAGAGTGGCTATAAGAACTATAAAATAGATCTAGATTCTTTTGTTGGAGATGGCGATGTTCAAATGGTAGTAAACATGTTTAACGAGCGCGTGTTAAATGACACAAACTTTGCTTTCGAGGTTAAAGTGTCTGATGGAAGACTACAAGGTCTATTTTGGGCTGATGAATTATCGAGGTCTAATTATGCTGAATTTGGACTTGCCACCTCGCTTGATGCCACATATAAATCAAACAAGTAAGAGGGTCTAGTTATATTTATTATTTTATAGATCGTTCATTAATGCCACATATCACTATTGCTCGTTCATTAATGTCGTGTTTTTAATATTTTTTATATAGGCACTGTATGGTTTTTGTACCATTTCTCGCGATTGACAACAATAGGAATTCGGTTATTGTTGGTTCCGACATATTGTGCGATGAGGCAATTCCTTCATACACTTGGTTATTGCAAAAAATTTTGAAAGTACACAAGGTTCAACCAAAGCTAGTATTGACTGATCAAGATGCTGCTTTTAAAGAGGCGTTCCCAATCGTTTTTACGGAAGCAAAACATAGATTGTGTATGTGGCATATCGTGGCAAAGATTCCTAATAGGGTATGTTCTATATATTATTTAGATATTACTTAATTCCATATGCTTTGTAAAGTTGTTTAAGAAATCATTTAGGATTCTATGCAGATTAATCCAGACATACTCGTAAACATGAACTTCAGGAAACGTTTACTAAAGCTTGTATGGAGTGTTATTTTTTGCCCAAAAGAGTTTGAAGTCAAATGGAATGATCTGATGAATGAATTTAACATGGAAGATCACCCATGGCTCTCATTGGTTTATAGAATTGTTCGAAGTGGATACCCAGATATTTTAAGGAGCTTCCCATGTGCGGACTAATGAAGACAACATCACGGTCTGAGTCCCTGAATTCATTTTTCAAGAGTTTTTCCCATGATGGTAACGATTTGTTGGGATTTATACTTGCACACGACACTGCAATGGACAAACAGAGAAACATACAACGAATTGATGAACATGAGACCAATTGGAGCATTCATCATTTTTAAGACCGAGTGGTTGATTAAGAAACATGATGCTCTGGTTTATACTAGGATTGTGTTTTTTGATGTTTAGAAGGAAATAATCAAAGCAGACCGTTATTGTGCATAATGGAATGGTGTCTTTGAGGATGGATGTCAAAAATTCACCATAAGGCAAAAGGACAAAACGTTGAAAACGAAGGCCAAGTATAAGGTACAACATTCTACAATTGATTTGGTGATGGTTATTCAAGTAATTTGTTGTCTACATATTTTAGTTAATCATATGTGATTTATTGGTGATGGTTATTCAAATAATTTGTTGTCTAAATATTTTAGTTAATTATATGTGATTTATTGGTGATGGTTACTCAAGTAAATTATGTTATGTATAATATTATCCAACTCAGGTCGATCATTCTTCATATTTTATGCTTGTTTATCAGGTAGTGTTGTTTAAAGTTGATGGTTCATTCGCATGTTCTTGTTAGCACTAGAGTACTTTGGAACTCTGTGTTGCCACATATTTAGTGTCTTACTCAACACTGATGCCGAAGAGATACCCACCAGGTACATTAGCAAGAGATGGATGAGAGGTGTTATCCCCTTAGACGTTCTACGTACTCGACGTCTGTATTTCGGCAACAATGAAAAGACTAACAAACTGATAAATGATATCCAATTTCAGTTTGATCATATATTGAGTAGAATTTATTGTAACGAAGAGAAACTCGAGATGTTTTTGGGTAAGGGCTGTAGCATTAAGGATGAAGTTGCACATGATATCCCCTCGAGACTGGTAGGGATAACAAAGATGCTGAATTTGAGACGATGTTGGGTGTTCCCAAGCCTAAGACAATTGACATACGTGCACCAGAAGGCATTAGAAAACAAAGGTTGTAGGATGGGTAAACGTTTAATTGGTGCTGGCCAGTGACCTGTGAAGAATGCCCGTCCAAAGAGGAAATGTAGAGGATGCAAAGAACTCACAAACCATGACATCCGAAATTGCCCTATTATGAAGACAAGAATGGCTGATGAATCACTTGATGATTGATGGCTTAACATGGATTGCTTTTGATTTTTTGATATGTTTTATGTAAACTAGGGGTCGGTTCATACCAAAATGGCCCAAAATCATATTGTTCATTCTCGTTTGAAGCTTTCTCTGTATATACTAAGGGTTTTGTTACTATTCCCTAGTGATCTTATAACCATTTGATTTAGTTTATTATCTGTCTAATGCAATCACGCATGATTTTGACCAAATGTTAGTTTAAAATCACGTGTGATCATATACGTGTCCATTAAATTAGCCTCTATAAAACAACAAAATCATGTGTGATTTTGTTATTCCCCAATTGAAGATCATATGTGATCTTATGACCGTATAATGCAATCACACATGATTTTGTATAACATGTGCGATTTTGTTATCATAAGTGATTTTCTAATGAACAAATGACCAACTTTATTCCCCAATTGAAGATCATATGTGATCTTATAAAATAAAATGCAATCACACAAGATTTTGTAAATCACATGTGATCTTACACGCGTCCATTAAACTAGCCTCTATAAAACAACAAAATCATGTGTGATTTAAGTATCAGTTGTTATTTTGTAACGAATAAATTACCAACTTTTTTATCCAATTGATGATCATATGTGATCTTATAACCATATAATGCAATCACACATGATTTACAAAATCACATGTGATCACATATGTGTAAATTCATATGTGATTTTATTATTGTCAAATGCAATCATACGTGATTTTGTACCAATTCTTAATGTAAAATCATATATGACTTGACCCAAACTACTATATATTACTACCCCAAATTACCATACGTGGCATTGTTTCATACATCTGAATACTACGTCTCTGAAGACGTATAAAGACCAATACTGTTTAAAAAGTTAAGTGTTTATAAAGCTTGGACGAAAATTAAAAAACATGTTTCAGATACTGAAATATAAAGCTAAGTCAGTCATGGGATCCTGTTAAAATAGCCTAATGCAATATAGATTTGGTTAACTTCACATCATTCTTGTTTGCAAAATCAGTTGCAAGACTGTTCACTTTAGCCCTCCAATTTTTGCAGATAGAAAGCAAGATTCTTGCCAAATACTTGAATCTAAATTTAGTAATTGCATCCCCTATGCTCTGCACTCCCTTTCAAACCCAACATCATATTGACTTACTGTCTCCCCCTTGTATGTCTCCATGTGACGCATAACAAAGATACCAGAGTCGTTAATGTCCACCATCCTCCACCTCATCTTATATATGTTGTCCTTGACCTTAGGCCTACTATTGACACGGGGATGCTTAAATGACTTCAGATATCCAAGAAATGTCGCTTGCTGCACACAACATTAATAATTGTAGTAAACAAATTACGTCGATTTAAGATTCCTTGCCTAAAGGGCATTAACATATTACTTTCAGAATCACATATGATTTTAAATTAACATTACGTACAAAATCAATCCGAATCTTAGAACCATACTATTTTATTTAGCTTACAGTTGTAATGCAATCACACATGATGTTGTACAAATGTTAAAGTAAAAAATCACATGTGATCTATTTAGCTTACAAGTCTAATATCCATATTACTTTCAAGATCACATATGATTTTTAACATTATGTACAAAATCACATGTGATCTTCTAACCATATAATTTGATTTACCTTAGAAATATTATTCTATCATTATTATTCAATCATTAATGATTTTGTACACATTCCTTGATGTAAATTAACATGTGATCTTGTTATCCAATACATAATCAACTGTGATTTTCTAATGAATATGAGACCACTAATGCCATACTTACCAATATCTTCGGTACATTTCCATATTTTTCATCCACAGTGAAATTTGTTGCACTGTTGTCCAGAATTACCAAGCTCGGATTTTTCATATTGAAAACAATCAAATAATAATGTCCTGCTTGGTTGATTGGAAAGAATACCTGTGAAAAAAGTATTATTATTTAGAAGTATTATTCACATAATGTGTATTGTTAGGTCCGATTCAACAAGACCAACGAGGAATTCATATGCAAATCATTGAGTCGAATGTTTTATTATTGAAAGCTTTAAAGAACTACAAACGCGAATGTAATTAAGCGACTCTCATTAACGAATCATCTACCATATATTCCTTTATATAGAGGTGTCAATTACAATGTAAGCCCAAGCCCATAAGATCTAAAACACAATATATAATATTACATTAAATAGTTTTCTTCTTTATAAAACTTTCTAAACTTAGGACTTATGGTCCTAATAATATCCCCCTGAAGTTTTATAATTCCTAACCATTTAGAAAGTTTTATGAAGAAGGAAACGATTTAATGTAATATTATATATTGTGTTTTAGATCTTATGGACTTGGGCTTACATTGTAATTGACACCTCTATATAAAGGAGTCTAGGGTAGATGATTCGTTAATGAGAGTCGTTTAATCACATTCGCGTTTGTAGTTCTTTAAAGCTTTCAATAATAAAACATTTGACTCAATGATTTGCATATGAATTCCTCGTTGATCTTGTTCAATCGGACCTAACATGTATCATTGATACAAATTAACTAATTTGTTTACCATATCAACAGTCCTCAGTGAGTCCATATCTTCGGCATTAAGCATACATTCTTTCAACTTTTGGGAAAAGGAAGTGATTGTGTCTTTTATACTTATGGTAGGTGGTCCCATGTCCTCAGTCTGTGTGTAAGACCATTTGAAAGAATATGAGCTTATTGAGTTATAGATCACAGTATTGTATTACTATATTCTTAAAGGAAATACCATGGTTTTTGTTGTGCAGAATAAACGAATGGGCGATGACCTATTTCGGAATTGTTCTTCCCGGTTTAGATGATAAGCCCAAATATCGATCACTTTAGTAGATACCAGAGTGTCTTCACCCATGGTTTCAAAGTCAGTCCTTTGAGCAACTGTCATAGAATCATCTGTAGGCCGCATACCTATTGTGGTGGCATTAACATGTATATCATTGTATAAACAATTACAATCATATGTAATTTTCATGTAATAAAATCAAGTAATAAAAACATAGTTATGATGGTTATGGTGTAAATCATAAATGAACTTACATTCAATTTTCTTTCATTAACAAATTCCAATGACAAACCATTCTTTCTGCTTGTGTAACTCGAGCATTAGTATCCACCTTTCGGTTCAAATATGGTGAACATAACTGTAAACCCACTCTTGCTTTTCGTTTCATCATGTTGTTAGTTGATGTTGTTGCAACCTGAACTTGCACTTTTGGATTTTCAACAAGCTTTAGATTGGCATCTTATAAACCTTCTTCCCTTTGAACCTTTGTATCTTTTGTCCCAACATCTTCGCCCAATTCCTGTGTCATCTCGAGGCTGAAATTCGGGATTGAATTTGAATGTCGATCGGCACTAGAGATATTTAATAATATCCGCTGCGGGGTAATCTCGTTATTCTCCGCCGCCTTGATATTTCCAAAATCCAACCCTTTCCCTTTCGCCTTGACATTTCCAGTATCTAACTCCTTCTCCGCCGCCTTGACATAAAACTTACATGAAGGTAATTTGTGTTCTAAGGATTATCTACTTAATTAATTTTTGAAATTCCTTAGAGATCTCATTAATCCTTTTTTACTTCTATTATCTTTGGATTACAATTAATTAATGATTTTTTTTCTTTATTCTTTTACGTTTTTTGGTTCATATGTGATAAGATATTTTTTCACGGTTTTCGACAAATTTCACATGTGATATCCACTATAAATCTCAATCTAAGATTCTCCTGTTTCTTTTTCAATATCTTTTCACCATTTTTTTCAAAAGATTTTTTTGGTCCACGACCTTCCACATTTTGAATCAAATGTGATTTGCTAAATATCATGTGTGATACATTTAATGCAACACTCATAGCAAACTAATCACATGTGATTAACAACACAAAGAACCATACCTATAAATAGTATGCTAAAATATCACTTGTGAACCTTCCCTTATTTTGGTTGTTATGAGTTAGCCCATATGATGTGATGCCATGGTAAAACATCGAGAGGATCTATTGACAAGTTAATTGTTAAATATGGGGATGTCTTGTTATTGAAATAAGACATTTATTTCATACTAATCATTATTTGTATGAGCATATGCCAATGACCTAGCTAGTTTGGAAATTAAGTCCGAAGGATAATCAACAGTTGGTTTGGACAGATGATAACTCTACTTTTTTAGAGTTATTTTCTGTTGTTTCCTTACTTTCATTTCGTTATTATCCCTGCTTTTGCATCTTTTTGCCTTTGTTTCTAATAAAATTGTTTTTAAGTGATAATAAGGTACCAAAGGTTTAATTTTGGTTTATACCGTTTCTTTTGTTAAAATTACCCACAAACTCACTACTGTAGGGAGATCGACAGACTTAATGGTTAAGCTGCAGATTTTTATGAAGCTTTATGGAATAAAGTCTTGGAATTTCCAACTGGAATATGGGTAACGATTCAAACTTTAGACTAGTCAAAAGTAGAGGGATAGCATCCTTTAACCACAAGTCTTTGTCTTTTGGGTTTTAACTCTCCTTCACTATAAAAGGAGGTATTGGAGCTTATTTGAAGACACCCCATCTTCAGCAACTCAGCTAGTCTCTTATCTTTACTTATACTTTCTAGTCTTAGTTTTTAATTTCCTTGTAATAGTCTCTTAATTGTAATATGTTTTCTGCAGTCTCACCACTATGGTGACATACTTTTGCTTTATTTCAATGAAAGTTAAGTTTAAGCTTTATTTCATCTATTTTCTGTTTCCCATGTCTATTATGAGCTAATCTTCTCTATGGGCGTGTGTGTGAGTTTAACTTAAGATTTTACATAATATGTGGGTGTTCTCATTTTTAGTACTTTTGAAGCTTGATCACTTAAACTGAGACTTAAAATCAACATGGATAAGCCGATCATTTTGAAGTGTTAATATTAGATTCTAGACCCAGAGATGGGCGGATCCAAAATACGACTTAAGTGATGCACAATGATTTGAGAAAGTCTTAGATAATTACGTAGAGATACGAATTTTGTATGTGTTTAGATAGAGGTTTATTTGGTTATCGAATGTTTGCATTATAAATAGATTTGAGTATGAATCTTTCGACTAATGTAATCTGAATCTAAATCGACAAGCTTTGAAGTATTGACAAAGGGAACTTTATGAAAATTTATGGACCGTCTTTAAAACTTCACTTTTGAGAGATCGGAATTTTTATAGATATCTTATGAAAATTTGACCATATGATTGTTATATTTATCTTAAGGAATACTTACACCCATATCCATCTTTCAATATATAAGTTTAAATTGTCATTTAAGCTTTTCACTAACTAAATCAACCTTTTCATCACAAATCGAAACACGATTAATAACTTCATGAAATTCTTCGATTCTCAATAGTTTCAATCCTTGTGGAAACGATCTTGGTACTTTACCACTTTATTACTTGCAAGCGATTATAGTGTCGACGTACACTTGCACCGCTACTGTGGGAACTTTGTGCCTACTGTGTGAACACGAACGAAATTGAGATGAAATGGGATATAGCAAAAGTTCGTGACAATAAACAAGAAAGTGAAACCCTATTCGTAATTCTATATTATTTATGTAAACACAATAAAATATGTGGGAAGACAGTTGGTTTGGACAAATATGAAATACACTACTACTGAATTGATTTTATGTTTATGTTTATTCATATAATGCAATTAGATTCCAATAAATATGTGAAATCAGTTGTATCAATAAAATACTTAGTCATTAATGATTATGGTAATCTTGGTGATATCCACGTTAATAAAAAAATCATTGAAATATTCTAACCACAAGGGTGGTGTTTGATTGGTATGAGCTTGAGCTCCAAAGGTTAAAATTTGGAGGTCCCAGGTTCGAATCCAATGAGAAATAAAAATCCCCTTATGGCCATGGATGTTCAAATACGATTAGTCTTGGTTACCCGCAAAGCGGATGGTCGTCCTGGAATTAGTCGGCTCGCATAACGGGTTGGATATCCAGGTTAATAAAAAAAAATAGAATATTTGTCTTTTAATTCTAAATCTAATTACTTTTGATAAAAGGATCATAGTTATAAAAAAAATTCAATCTTTATTTTCTTTCTAGCATTTAATGTGCACCAAGCTTTCAATTAAAAAAATTACCGATGCATATTGAAATAATGCCATTTCTACAAAGTAGATTTCAATGTTTGGTAGTTTTTATTTTATGTTTAATTTGTTTAATCAAATAGTTAATTATTGCGATAACCTTCCATTTCAATACAACACACCATAATTAACCATATTAGTACTGTCTAAGAAGATTGACATGCAACTTACTTTTGTATCGATTTAAATTTGTTTTATGTCATTAATTTTAAACATCTTTTAACACACAACATTTGTTTTGACTTCATCATACTAAGTTATTATTTTGGAGTCTTCAATTTTTCTTCAAAGTGATATTTTCATTAGAGTGAATTACACCGGTGGTCCCTATGGTTTGCTCAAATTTTGGATTTGGTCCCTAAAATAAACTATCTATATCGGTGGTCCTTAACTTTTCATTTCCATTGCACCCATGATCCCTCCACTTAACAAGATTAGTTACCAACCGTTAGGAAGGACTAACCTATCTTTGAACATACTATAGGGACCAAAAGTGTAATCTACACTTTATTTAACTTTTTTATTAAAAAAATATTTTATATATTCAATTATAAATCAAATTTCTTAATTGTTTTATATATTTTTTATATATCCAATTATAAACTCTAAAATTTAACTTTATTCACACTTTATTTAATTTTTTTATTAAAAATATTTTATATATTCAATTATAAATCAAATTTATTAATTGTTTTATATATTTTTTTATATATCCAATTATAAACTCTAAAATTTAACTTTATTCACAATTTATTTAATTTTTTTATTAAAAATATTTTATATATATTCAGTTATAAATCAAATTTCTAATTTTCAATTTTTTTTATAAATTTTTCTTATTAAAAAATATTTTATATATCCCATTACAAATCAAATTTTTAAAATAAAATACATATTAAATAAAAATCTTTATATATATTTAAAAACTATTTTATTCACACATAAAAACTAGCGTTAAAAAATCTCAAGTTTTCAAAAACAAAAGAAATTAAGATAAGTTCACATAAGTTATTTTATTAATCTAGATATCTAACTCGCTATGCAAAAGCCGACTAATCACAAAGCGACCACCCGCTTCGCAGGTAGCCTGGAGTCACCAAATTTGAACATCCGTGGCCAGACGATCTTTGAAGCTCAAACTCAAACCATGGACGCACCATCCTTATGGTTAAAAATTCACATATTTGAAATATGTGAGCAAAATACTGAAAATAAAATTCGATTAGCATCAGATTATTAAATGTATTTAAAGATTTTTATTTAATATGTATTTTATTTAAAAAAATTGATTTGTGACTGGACATATAAAATATTTTTTTAATAAGAAAAAGTTAAAAAAATGAAAATCAAGAAATTATTATAGAAAATATACGAAACAATTAAAAAATTACAGAAAATTACAAAATAATCAACATAAATTAATAAAAAGACACAAGCGTTAAAAAAGTATAAATCTCAAGTTTGTAACTGTATATATAAAAAATATATAAAACAATTAATAAATTTAATTTATAATTAAATAAATAAGATAAATAAAATATATTTTTAATAACAAATTAAAAAGGTGAATAAAATTAAAATTTTGAGTAGATTATACTTTTGATCCTTATAGTATGTTTAATGACCGATTATTATTTTCCAATGTTTGCTAACTAACTTTGTTAAGTGGAGGGACCATGGGTGCAATGAAAATGAATAGTTAGGGACCACCAGTGTAGATAGTTTGTTTTAGGGACCAAATCCAAAATTTTAACAAACCACAGGGACCACCGGTGTAATTCACTCTTTTCATTATATTACATAGCATTTTTTTTTCTTCACTTCTAAGTGTAGTTCAATCAATGTTGCTTTATACAACTCATTGAGATGCTTTTGATCAATCCAGTAAAATACTTATCTTTTGACATTAATTCCACCACAAAATACAAGATACCATATAGTTTTGACATCTGGTTTAAATGTCCAGTACTCTTGGGTTTGGTTTGATCAGCCAAAAACAGAAACTCGATCTACTCCTTAAAGCGATCCCTAGGTTGAAAATTGAGAACGATCTGGGCTCAACTTTACAATCCTTGACCGGTCCGGTCCGTACAAGACTTGGTTTCATTTGTTCTTTTTCTAGAAATGTCAATTGTTGCTTTCATGAAAGTAAGGGATCCCTTACAGGCAAAATACATCACCATCACTTATCTTCTCGTACAACATTCTCAGCCATCAAAATGGCTTATTTGTAAGACTCTTAAACCTAGTAAGAACTTTGTAACACCTGGAAAATTTGGGAAAAACCTTAAATTTATGTATTAGAATCATACTTGGAAGGTTAGATGGAAAAAAGGTTGAGTTTTGAGGCCTAAGAGCCATTTTAGAGTTGGGGTTTTGAAAATCCGAAGCTACACTCGAAAATGTAACTAACCAGACCAAAATTTCCTTCCGCATGACCTAGCCCGCCACCTGAAGTCACACCGCGTATAGAGTAACCTTTTGTTGTAGTCCCATCCCCGCACGTGCGACCTATGGTCGCGCGCCAGGTCGCGGGGGTACAAATATTTTGTTGCCTGAACCTTAAAATCAGATTTCAGCCCTCATTTTCTCCCAAAATTCTTTCTCACTCGTTTCTTCTTCCTCTCTCTTCTTTGGAGACGATTTTTTGAGGATTTATTCCTCATTTCCAACCATCCAAAAGCCTTAAAGCATCATCAAAGTTTAAGATCCAGGCCTTCATCTTTATCTTCGCCAACTCTTCTTCCACCATTGTTGACCAAAACTTTGGGGTTTTCTCCAAATCACATTTGTAAGTTATTCCAACTCTTTTACACCTTATTTCTTGTCAAAACCTTTTTTTTTGGTTCTTTAAAACCTTATTCTTGACGCATCTTTGGTATTTTTATAGTTTTGACCATTTTGGGAGATTTGAGGTTTTTTACTAGGGTTTTATAGATCTGATTGTTGGGGGTTATTATTGATATATTTTAGGTTGTTTGTGAGCTAGAGATGGTTTCTAGTGAAAGATGTTTGCAGATCTAGACCTCTCTTCAAAGGAAGTTTTTTGGGTAAACCTAGATTTAGCCTAAATGTAGCAATGTGAGTTCAATTTGCTTTGTAAAAACGGCGTATATTCTAAAGATGTCCATTTTGAAGTATTAACATGTTTTACTAGTTATTTGTCAAATGTCTAAGTATTTCGATAATATGCGAATTATTTGGTATAAATGGTTTTATAAATCTTGCAAAATGCTTATATTTGGGTTCTCGACATTTTGATGAATAAAACATAATTATGAGATGTTTTAATATTTTATTTTATAAATAAGGATTATTTGGTGTATATGCATTTTGAGAGTATTGGATTTATAAACCATTAGAAAATACATGTTATTGCATTATGAGACATTTTGACAATATATGAATATGATTTCATTTGGAAAAATGGTTGTCTCAACCAATGTTTTGAGTAATCACATAAGTGTTGAGTTCTAAAGCTTTTTGCTCGGTTTTAACTACAATGAGTCTCATGGACAGTTGTCCGATTTAAATGACTAGATGTCGAACTTTTGGAGTTATAAGCAGTTGTTGGGTCACCGATGATTTGTTGATGACTCCTTAGTTTCTTCCTTAGTCAATATATCTTGAATTTTAGGTTCTTGGAGAAGTCTGGCCGAACTCAACAAGTTCAGCAAATCAAAGACTAGCTGATACCTAAGGAAACATATCAACATTTGTGGAAAATGAAGATATGGACACCAACCCTCTACCAGACTTATGCACCGAATTCAACATGCTAACCATCCATCCAATGAAGGACTATCCGATGAAGGTCTATCCGGTCATCCAATAGAAGGACTATCCGATGAAGGTCTATCCGGTCATCCAATAGAAGGACTATCCAAAGATAGCTTCGGTGGATAACGAGGTTATCGGATCGGCCGATGGATTGTAAAGCATACCTTCGGCGGCTAATCTCTTGGCTCTTTTCGGAGGATATTTATGAAGATGCGCCTTATTTCAGAATAACATCATGAACGTGTGCATCAAGCTTTAAATTCAAACATTCTCTTTAAAACTCCAGAAAGGTTTGTTTATCCTTGTATAAAGCTTGATGTGACAACTTAAGACTTGAAGAAAAGATAAACAGTGTCTTGTCCTTTCATTAGTACGATAAGGAATGGCACCCATCTTTTGTCCAAAGTATATATGGCTATCAAATGGTATTGTGACAAGTGCCCCCATGGTATTCTAAGTGCTTAGCTTGATTCGGTCCCTGAAAACAGTTTGATAACTTTCTTTGTGTTTTAAGTTGTGTTTCTGTTTCTCTAAGTGTTTAGATTGTTAGAATAGATTTATCCGTTCTTTTCAGCAACAATCAGTTTTCTAAGTGTAATTCTTGATTATTTTATCAATAAGAATTTAAAAAGTGAAAAATCATGTGTAATTGTATTCAACCCCCCTTCTACAATTCTTTACTTGCTTGGCATTATCTCAACTAGGACTAACAGCAGTTATGGAATAATTTATGATTTATGTGATGATTTAAGTGCGTTGGTCATTCATTTTGGAGTATGTAAATTAGACTGAGTTGTATTTGGATTCATAGGCACATGAGTCAGTCACTTAGTTATTGAAAGACTTTTGAGTCCCTCGGTTGAGGCCAAAAGCCGTTTGGGCATTTAATAGTCGGTATTACAAAGATGGGCCCAAGTGGGAATGCCTCTGCGAACCTGGGTATTACGATGATGTAACTCGTTGGAGTAAGTTTTCGGGACCCATGTTTAGAGGTTGGTGCCTTATATAGTTCACACGGGTATTCTGGGAATGAACTCATTTAGAATCGGGTTATATTATCATCGGTTCTTAGTGTGAATCTATAGTATTTAAGTAGGTATGGGGTCGAGGTGTTTCGGAGATGAATCTGTATGGGTCGGGCTTCGGGACCCTAGGTATTACGGTGTGTACTCGTTAAGGGGTCGTACACCGGGACCGTGATCTTAGGGCGCTACTAGCAACGTTGAAAATATGGTTTACTTTGCGTTACGTCATTGTCGACAGAAACATGTCTCCCCTATCACTGAAAAGTGTTGTTTTGGATATAGAGTCTTATCAATTATTTTCGGTGATGTTTTTAGAGTTTGAGGTATTATCCATAATTTATATTATTTGATCTTTGAGACTTAACCATTTATTGGTATTCTAGCAATTGGAGCATTGTCCATAATTTGGTATTTGGAGCATTTAAGCTTATTCACATTTTGAGTGAGTAAAGGGTGTAGAGATCGTATTTGAAAGGGTATTTCTATTTAAAATTTTCATTTCTTCGGTATTTTGATATAAAGATTTTATTACGAAAATGATAAGTTTGGGAAAGACGTTGCTTTTATAATGAAGTTATTCTATTTGAGAAAATATTATTTAAATCAAAAAAATCTTTTGGTTTCTATCATTTAAAATTGTATTATAAACTCTTTAGCTCACTAGGCGTTAAGCCTAACCCTTTTTCTTTGTCGACATGTGCATCTGGTTCTCGTTGGGATTGGTACTATCGTTGCGTGTTGACTTGGGTGCTAGGGAGTAGTAGGGGTGCTCAAAATACCGACCAACCCGACCAACCCGGCCAACCCAACCCGAAAAAACCCAAAAAAAACTCAACTCGAGGTAAACCGACACATAGTTGATACAAAAATAGGTCAAACCGCATCTATTGGGTTGGAATCGGGTTGGGAAAATTTGAAACCAACCCAACCCGATGAATCCGATGCCTTTATATACTACTGATTTATTACGATCGTTAAGTCTTTGATTAATATATGTACATTAAACCAACTCTAAATAGGTATATTCAAATTTATATTACAATTTCAACAGTAATTTACTTTCTTATTTTCATTAATTTTCAACTTCTTTTAAACAAAACGTTTAGTAATATCATAAAAGGTGTATCGAAGTTTCAAACAGATCAAACCGACCAACCCGCACAGTTTAGGTTGGGTTGGGTTGTAATTTGATTGGGTTGGGTTGTAATTTTGATTGGGTTGGATTGGGTTGAAATTTTTCAAATCGCAAACATTGAGTTAGGTTATTCAAATTCCCTCAACCCGGCCAACCCAACCCCTGAGCAACCCTAGGGAGTAGCACGTTAAAGACCTATCTATCAGGAGAGGTTTTCTGCATTCGGAGATAACGACTCTTTTGGGCATTAATAACACTCAGCCGTGAATAGGTCTTAGTATAAAGACTAGGCCTATTTTTTGTCGAGGTTTATAAAATTGTTATTTGAGGAATTTCAAGTATTGACTTATAAGAAGGGATTTATCCTTCAATTGATGTAATTTTGAAAGTTTTAAATTAGTTGTTTTTTTCAAATTTGATGATGTTACAAACTTACAGAGTAAGAGTCTTTTCCCTCATATACCGGGTAAGACTCTCAATTTTTACTATGCCTCTTACCGGGTCAGATTCTTGATCCTTTTCGTGCTTAATCGGTAAATTAAATGATATCAGTAAGCGTTTATGTGATAAATGACCCCTAAGTCTCGATGTCGGGATATTCAAAAATCGATTTTTACTTTGACCTCCCGATCCTTATCCATACATTGAATCGTTTAACTATTCATTGGTCTGAAAAATTGATCGATGTGGGCTCAAAGTATAGTCCTAGTTCTTAGTTGGTCCCATTTGTTCTGGTCCTCGTTCTGGATTTTATGTTCGATCTTTTTTGTGCATCTCTAACTAAATTGAATGCATGTGTCAATAATAGTTATTGTATTTGTACTATATGACAACAAAGATGTATAAAAGTCTAAAAATATAAAATCCAAGGTTGATTAGATTGCATATAAAAATAATAGAGATGATTGCAATTAGACCTGATGAAGATTGATGGACAAGACCCTCAAAGACAAATTTTAGGGAAATTAATAGAAATAGTCAGTTTCGGACTTTGGATTCATCTCTTCTTCAAACTTCAAAAATATCACTACCTCTGCAAATGACAATTTCTCAACTTGTGGAGAGTTCGAAGTGTAAAAAAAGTTTTTGAACCAAGTCCGCAAGTTTAGAGACTAAATATGTAAACTAGATAAAAAGATTCGCAAGTAGCACCTTTGCCACTCGTGGAAGTATTGGGACTAATTTACATATTTGGTTCCTCTATGGACCTAGTTCAAAAATAATTTTTTTACACTTTGACTCTTTCACAATGATGATATTTTTGATTGGGAGAGAAATGGTGAATAGATGAAATCAAAACCTGAAAATTGCTAATTTAATTAATTTCACCGCTTTTATTGCAAATTATCTTTAGTTTTTTTAATTCATAATTAAAAATACAAAAAATAATGTGTTGACTATACAATTAGTAAAAAAATTATTTAATATTTAAATTCTAGATATTAGTTATAACATTTTAGTGCATAAATAAATTATAAAAACGGTCGATATTTCTCTATTATATTTGACTTAAGTAATGCATTTCCTAGTATTTTATATATAAATGCTGTAAAACAAATATATAATGTAAAAACAATATCATTTTTTAATCAAATTTAAAATTGAAAAAAGAACCATTTCAAGATTTTGGTTGGAGAAATGACAAAATATATAAGAAAAACGTACACTCAACCACTACATATTATTTTTTGGGAAATGGACAAATGATATCAAAACAGGTAAACTATATAAATTGAAAAAATATATTTCATACTAGCTAATACTTTTAGATATATAATATAATGTATAAAACTCAAGGATGTGTACGCTACGAGGCATGATAGTTATCAAACCTTAACCTTCAAGAGTCATGACAGTTTTTCTTATGCATGTTTTATGATAACAAATATGTATATCATATATACGATTATATAAAGAGATGGAGGTTCAAAATAAGAACGGTAACTAAATAAAAAAAAGAAAAAAACCAAATCACATGTTAAATAACATTTGATCTTAAACAACAGTAATGCAAGGGTGCACGGTAGACTAGGCCCGCGATCTCAAGTCGCAGCCAAAGTCACATGAATCGCATGTGATTTTAGTCTAAAATCACATGTGATTCTACTGTTTTCTTATATTCTTATTTGGTTATTGTTGTCGTATAAACTCAACTCTTTCTCTCTCTCTCTCTCTCTATACATATATATATACATATATATACATATGTTATCTACAAATACTCAATGAATCAGTGATATTGAGCAATTTAATTTAGGTTTTGAAACTCCAACTCGTTAATTTTCCAAAACCAAATCACGAGGTTTGGAGGAGGCGGAGGAAGATGAACGATGGTAGGGTTGTGGTATAGAAGGTAGGAGAGGAAGAGATATAGAAAGGGATGATAGAAGATGACGAGGTTGGAGATGTGGTGGTGGATTATGAATCCAGAACGGGTGGCAAGTATGAACGGAGAATAGGCTGGATTGGTAACTCGACAGTGAACTGGCCTAATATTTTATTAAGTTGTGTGTATGTATATATAGAGGCCCTTCAATTATTAACTCAATTAATTGTGTTAACTTTGTTAACCGGACATTTTCGTCTTTTTGATTATTGATATCACATTCTTTAAATATCTTGTTCACTTAATTATTACATTCTATAATTACCACATTCCTTGATTATCTCATTCACTTAATTGTTGTTCGCCTATAAAATTTCTGATTTCACCGATAAACTTGTTTAAACTTTTTTAGTTATCTCATTCAGTTTCTGGTTTCACCTATGAACTATAAATAAAAATCATTTTTTGACTTTAAGGTTTCACCTATGAAATTTGATTATATGGTTTCACTTATGAACTTTAAATAAAAATAATTGTTTCATTTTCTGATTTCACTATTGAACTTTGATTATATGGTTTCACCTATATACTTTAAATAAAAATTATTGTCTGTGAATTTTAAACAAAATCAGTGATTCACTTTCAAGTTCACCTATGAAATTTTTAATTTTATCTTTAAACAAAAATCATATAAATATTATTAAAAATATTCATTATTTTCCAAAAATAATATATACATATTATTGATTATCTTCCAAAAATAAAATATGACAATATGTTCCAAAGTTGCCGTTTATTTAATATCATTTATTTTGTTTTCTTTTTTATCCGATTATAATCTCCATTTAATCACAACTGTTGATTAAAATAATGAAAAGCTTAGATCGATTAACAAAGTTAACACAATTAATTGAGTTAACAATTGAAGGGACCTCTGTATATATATATACACACACATAAATAAATATATATATATATATAGAGAGAGAGAGAGAGAGAGGAAAGTTCAAATGCGAACTCAAATTTGGTTGTAAACGTGAGGACAAATAAGAGCGTGACACGTGTCTGAATGTAGATTATTCAGAGTGAATAATCAAAGAAATATTCAGACTGAATATAGTGCTTATTCAGTCTGAATAATGCTTATTCAGTCTCAGTAAGCATTATTCAGACTGAATAAACACTATATTCAATTTTATTCGGTTTGAATATTTTTTTAATCTTCGACAAGTGTCGCGCTCTCATTTGTCCTCATGTTCACAACCAAATTTGAGTTCTCATTTGAACCTGCCCCTATATATATATATAATAGTATATTATATGGGGCTTAATCATTTGAGTACCTTGAAATTGTGATAAACTTGAAAACTTGTGCATCATGTGTTATTTCCTATGAATTTTAATCTAGACATAGTATTTAATATAATGTATTGATTAACATATATATGTTTTATAATTTTTTATTTTATATGTTTTTGTTTCACAATGTGACACTTTTTTCCATGTATTTTTTGTTTCAAAAACATGCCAAAAAAGTTCACAGTGTGAACCGAGTATTTGTTAAACAATCACATTGTAAAATGAATATATATTAATCGATATTGTAAATTCTAGTCTTAGATTAAACGAAATCATATGAAATAACACATGATGCACAAATTCTCATTATTATCATAATTCATGTGTTCTTAAATGATTACGCCCCATATAATATATTATTATATTTTTTTAACTTTTTTAATTTTTTTAATTTTTTTAATTTTTTAATAGGTGTTGAATAAAAATCACTACGATGACTAAATTGCCTTCTGACTTAACTCATTTAACTAACTTTGTTTAACAGAGCTGGCAAGGGACTGAAGGGGTTATAAAATGCATGCCAATGAATCAAATGCATAAGACTTTAGTTTAGGGTTTAAAGGTGTGATTTTCAAGAATATGATTTCCTCAAATATTTAATAAAATGGAAAAATGATAGTAATATAGATCATAAGTGGGACTCTTTATCCATCAATGATTTGGATTTAATATTTGATAAATGTTAATTTTAAGAGTTTTAATTAAATAATCTATATTTATGTAAAGTAAAATTTCAAAGCCATAGAATAAAATGTAAATTTCTTAATGTTAAGTAGGGAGAGAGGATTTAAGTCCTCCGAAGTTGGGGACTAAATTAAGGGTTGTTATCAAACGTTTAATTGGTAAATGATTATCAAATATCATTTATCTTATCGAGTATGTAAGATAAGTGACGAGATCATATCTAGTAAGAGCATAGTGAGGACCAAAAATTTTATCGGGTAAGTGAAGGAAAAGACTGTTACCGATAAATTTACACGCATACATGTAATTTTTTTAAATTCTTAGTAATTTTCTTTGATTTGTTATAAATTTTCAATCTATAGTTGTTTATGTATTCTATTTATAAATTTATAATACTTAATATTGCTTTAAAATTGGTAATTGTATAAAATAAATAATTATTATCTTAATTAAATTAACATTGTATATGACATATATTGAATATTCTATTAAAAAATTAGACCAAATCGTCAAGATTGGATCGGATTAGACTCGGCCTTATAAAGACCGGATTCGTCGAGGACTCGGCTAGACCATTTGGTCTTTAGGCATCTACAATGTATTTCTTTATTTTACTCTTGAAATAAGAATATTTCAAGTATATTGTTTTCTATTTTAATTACATAAATTTTCAATAATACCCTTATATTTATTCCTTATAAATTATGCCCTTATAATTTTTTTATTTTCAATAATCTTATATTTATTAATTTTATCATATTATTTTAACGACGTTATAATTCATATTTAATTCCGAACTAAATTATCAAAAACCAAAATTCATTAAATAAAAATGTTACATTTTCAACACACATCTAAAGTTAAAATACATAAGCATTTAATCTAGCACATTTTTCCCTTAAATGATCAACTAACGCATTCCGAAGTGCAAAGTGAGATTCTCTATCCTCATTTTGTCTATATCGAGTAAAATATTTTTGGAATTTATCATTATCATTTGTCATCATTTCGACCTCTATTGGTGGTACTTCTCTCACAATTTCAATCGGCGCATCGAGATCACGTTCGTCGTCAATTATCATATCATGTAAAATAATACATGTAGCCATTATGTCATGTAACACTTCTTTTTTTCTAAAATCGGGACGATCCTGCTACAATTGCAAAGCGTGATTGGAGAACTCCAAAGGTACATTCTACATTTTTCTACATGTTTCTTGTTGCATGGCAAAATAGACAACTTTAGTACTTAAAAAAGACACCTGAATAGAGGCAAAATTACGTGGATGCAATAACACACAAGCAGAAAAACAAAATATTGTTTCGGGACTTGAATGCAATACAAGATCCCAATATAGGAGCATATGTTCAGGCCGAACAAGCACGTATTTGACAGAAGAGAACTGGACAACAAGAATATCAACAAACATGCATCTATGTCGTTTGGAGAATATTTTAATGATTTTGGAGGATCTGAATCCGTTTTACCTGACTATTAAATTAGTATCAATGTTACTTAAAAACCGTTTTCCGCTTATGTATGCTTTTATTACGGTCGTCATTATGTACGTTTATCTTTATCATCTGTAATGTTTTTATGTTAAAATGTGTGTTAATGACGTGTTTCAATTAAATATGTTATGTTATAAATTGTTAAACTTTAGTTTTTAAAATTAGTTGGATAAATTTAAATTGAATTTAAAACTTAAAGATAAATATAATTCTAGTTTATAATACTGGTATTAGACAATAAATAAAATAAACAGACAACAATCTAAAGAATTGAATGGTCATTTGTAGTTATCAAAAGTTTAGAAAAAAAAATAGAGAGTATAGTAGTGAATAGTAACTATATATATTTAGAAGTTACTATTCAATTCTCTATTATATAGAGTAAATTGAGAGTTCAATGGAAATGATTTAAAGAATAAAATAGAGGGTTGATTGGAGATAATCTTAATTAACTTGCTAGACTCATATTGGTTTAGCGGTTCACACTTTTTTCGAACAATGATGACCAAATCATTGACCAGACTAGATATATTATGACCAATTTGTATCCATCTCTGATGAATAAGTATCCTGATCATCAAAAATGTATTGAATTCAGTTATCGTGATCTAATATTTTATGTAATCTATGTTTTTACCTTACAAATAAGATTAATTTTATTTCTTGATATACAAAAGACGGTAAATAATATATAAAATAAAATTTATTTAATTTTAAACATAAGCTAATTAATTATGTAATTAATACATACTAATACAAAAATATCGGTCAATCCCCGACATTCCCTTTGAATTGGGTACAGTTTTTGACCAAACACATATCATTGTATAAAGATTGTTAGGTGTGAGGGCGTAAAGACACCAACTTGTACGAATATAATTCAAATAAACACATGATTCACAAATCTTCACCATTTAATGACTATAAAGTAGGTTGTCCTTAACAATTTCCAAAATTTAATACCCATCTATGCTTATCACTAATTCACAAGTATTTACCTTAGACGATTTTACTAGGGCCGTCAATAGGTTGACTTGGGTTGGGTTCGGATTCAACCCATTTATACTCAACCCATATTTTTAACCCAACCCAAACTGTAACTTAAATGGGTTCAACCTGGGTTCGACCTATATATAAAATTTCAACCCAGTCTGTTAAATAAATGGGTTCAACCTGGGTTGACCAATTTAATTTTACAATGCATTCTTAAAGCATCTTTGATGAGGCCGGGCGAGACGACTACGAGACGACGAGAGTCACGAGACAAAGAGATGACGTCGGCGAGAGAAAGAGAAGAGATGGCACCGGCGAGAGAAAGGGCCGACAATCATCGGAGGAAGACGAGAGCAGAGACGCTGGAGGTAGATTAGAGCACAACGCCGGACGAGAGAGAGAGAGAGAGAGAGAGAGAGAGAGAGAGAGAGAGAGAGAGAGAGCAAACTAGGGTTTTTTTCGACTTTTATTGGAGGCGTTCTAAAATCTCTTCTCTTTTCTAACAGAACGAGACGACAAGCCAACGAGAGTCACGAGACAAAGAGATGACGCCGACGAGAGAAAGAGAAAAGATGGCGCCGGCGAGAGAAAGAGACGACAGTCGCCGGAGGAAGACGAGAGCAGAGACGCTGGAGGTAGGCAAGAGCACAGCGCCGGACGAGAGAGAGAGAGAGAGAGAGAGAGAGAGAGAGAGCAAACTAGGGTTTTTTTCCGACTTTTATTAGAGGCGTTCTAAAATCTCTTCTCTTTCCTAATAGAACGAGACGACGAGCCAACGAGAGTCACGAGACAAAGAGATGACGCTGGTGAGAGAAAGAGAAGAGATGGCGACGGCAAGAGAAAGAGATGACAGTCGTCAGAGGAAGACGAGAGTACAGCGCCGGACGAGAGAGAGAGAGAGAGAGAGAGAGCAAACTAAGGGTTTTTTCCTTTTTTGATGGAGGCGTTCTAAAATCTAAATGAATCTATGGTTTTCCTATTTAGGTTCACTTTCTTTAACACTAAAATTTAAAAATTATATTTTAAAAATAAAATATATTAAGTGGGTTAAAATCAGGTTATTAATGGGCTGTAAATAGGTTAATAATGGGTTGAAAATGGTTTACACATACATGCTGTAAATGTGTTACGAACATGTTGTAAATGAGTTGAAAACAGGTTGAAAATATGTCAGAAATTTTAGTCCAACCCACTTCATTTATTTAATGGGTTAGGCGAGTTGACCCATTTAAGTTAAACGGGTTGAAAATCTCAACCCAACCTGCTACTAATGGGTTGGGTTCAGGTTGGATTGACGGGTTGAGTCACTTTCTGCCACCCCTAGATTTTACATTATTTGTACGTAGGATTCAATTATGCGTTCAATTGGGTTATAATCAATTATTTTACTGTTGTTGGTTAGTTTATCCAATGAATCAACTCTTAGTTTGATTAGGTGCTAGTTGTAAGTAGGGGGTCATGTTAATGAGTTGAATTGATGAATTTTGTTCATACCCCTTCCAATAAGGATTATCTAAATGAGATAAGAGAGCTAAGAAGTACATGCATGTGGGTTTTTTTTAATAGCAACCTCATTGAATTTACTTCAGTTTTAGGGGTCGTTTACCAAAGCTTATCCGGGTAAGTGCTTACCAGCGAAATTCAACATTATCACTTACTTACCGGGTAAGATTTTAGTCCATAAAAACAACATCGTATGCAACAATTTACCCGGTAAGCACTTACCGTGGTAAGAGTCGTTGCAATCACTTACCCGGGTAAAACTCTTATTCATTCTTTTTCTTGTCTTCGCTCTTACCGGGTAAGATTTTTGGTACTTGCTATATTTATCTGATAAGGCAATATATAAGCGTTTGATAAACGACCATTTAGACTTAGAATCAAAATAATATTGAGTTCGAGCTCAAGATTTTTATGTTTAAATTTGAGCTTTATTTTACTAAAGCAACTTTAAATTACAAATAATAATATATTAATTTAAGTTTTATAAACTTGTTTTGCTAAAAAAAATACATATATAAAATAATAAAAAATATGTTTTGATTTTAGTATAATTTATGATTTGGAGACAAATGGAGAAATAGAAAGGACAAAAGTTGGGTAGGGGCCAAGAAGCGAATCCAAAGGGGATCTTGGCACTAAAAATGGGTCAGTGTCGGCAGGCATAAAAGACCTAATCAAACAAACAAACGCACGAACACATACTCACCCACACATGCATTATCTTCTGACCCATGTCTCACCAACCTTTTTAAGTGAATTTCATGTATAGACCCATATTTCTTTTAATCACTTTATTATTGATTTAAATTTTTTATTTTTTTTAATTAATGATTGTGATTAAATGAATATTATAATTTGATAAGAAAAAAAAACGAATTTAATTGTATTAAATGAATTATTATATTTTATTTTTGGAAGAATCAATGATACATTTTTTTAATTTTTAGAATAAATATTTTTTTATTTTTTTGAAAAATAATGAATATCTTTATGAATATTTAAATGATTTTGTTTAAATATAAAATATAAAATGTTCATAAGTGAACCTGGAAATGAAACAATGATTTTTGTTTAAATTTCATAGGTGAAACCAAAAAATGTTCATATGTGAACATCGTTGCTCAAATCATTGTCCTTACGTGAATATTGTTCATACGTGAACATTAGTTATGTATGAGCATTGTTTATAAATGAACATTCGTGATAAATTAGTATTGTTTGTACGTGAATATTTGTCATAAGGGTGCGTTTGGTATATGGGACATTACAGAACAGGATGGAACAGAACTCACTAGAGATGGCCAAATGGGCTCGACCCGGCCTGGGACCGACGGAGGAACGGGACCGGGACCGATAAAAGACCGGTCCGGCCCGGGACCGGTAAGGACCGAAAACTGGGACCGGTTACACTTTTCGAGCGACTTGTAGGACCAGCCCGGCACGGCCCGAGACCGGTAATGGGACCGATTGGGACCGGCCGGGTTTTTACAAAATAAATGTACTTTTATATATATTTTCATATGTATATTTACATGCATTTCTAACTTTTTAAGTGTCTTTGATTCAAAATCGATTACAATTTATAATAAAAACGTATTTTTTAAATATATTTGACTAAAAATCAATTATAAAACTATAATAAACGTATTTTTTAAGTGTATTTGTTTGAAAACTAATTATAAAACTACAATAAAAAGTGTTGTAAAGTGTATCTGAGTGACCCATTTATATATATGTAATGATTTATACATAATATGTTAAATTAATAAATAAAATTAATGTTTTTGTAAGAAAATAATTTTTTATTGAAGGCCCGGTTTTGGGACCGGTTTGGGCCCGGGACCGGGACCGGTTTTCGGGACCGGTTACGATAACACACTAAACGGGCCAGCTTGAAATGTTAGGACCGGGACCGAGACCCGGACCGGTTACAAAAAGCTCGGTCCCAAAATTACTGTTGAGGCCCGGGACCGATTAAGGCCCGGCCCGAGCCCGGTTTTTGGCCATCTCTAGAACTCACTGTCCCACGTTTGGTGCAACATGGGACAGGACAGGACAGGAATTCACTGTCCCACGTTTGGCGCGATATGAGACAGGGACAGGAACTGGGACAATGTGGGAAAGAGTGGGACAAAAAAGGCTTTTTCTTGTTCCACCAAAATAGGTGGAACAAGATGGGAAAAAATGAGATAAGAAATCAAATATCACTAATCTACCCTCATTTTGTATGTAACATTAAAATGATACTTGTTTTAATGGTCAACACCACTAGTCATGACCGCCGGTACCGTCGACGACCACCAGTAGCTCCATTCGACCACCAACCACCATCATCCATTGCCACTACCACCACCACAATTGGCCACCTCCACCTTCTCCTCTAGAACAACAACCTCCTCCACTACCTCTACAACCACCGTCAGCCACTAACCACCACCGTGGCCACCTCACCTCCACCATAACTACTACTACTACCGACCACCACCGACACTGCTATTTACTGTCTTCACCTCCTTCACAACCACCGTCCATCGCTGCCACCACTACCATGGTTGGCTACCTCCACCTCCCCCTCTACTACACCAACCACCTCTTCCAACTCCACAACCATCGTTGGCCACCGACCAACATTGTCCATCTCCACCACCACCACCACTGTGGGCCACCTCACCTCCACCATATCCACCAACGCCGACCACCACCAACACCACTACCATCTTAAGGCTTAACGTCATCTATGATCAACATCGCCTATTGTTCACCACTGCCCACCACCGGCACCAATAGTACCATCAGCCACTACCACCTCTTCTATCATTATCTACCACCACCACCACCACTATCCACCATCTTCACGTTCTCCACAACCACCACCATCCACCAAAAACCAATGCCTCTGCTTCCACAACCAATGTTGTAGCAATAATCTTCACGGTGCCTCCATCAAACCGAATAAAGCACAATTTCTGATTTGTGTGAATCGAGTTTTTTCAAACTATCATCAATTATAACAAAATTCTCATTCAAATTTTATACTATTGTATATGTATATATATGTGAGTGTGTGTGTGAAAGTTGAGTAAAAATGCTTATATATTAAATTATTTAATTATTTGCTTTTTTTGTGTTAATTATAACTATTATATAATATATAAAATCGTCAAATAACTTATTGGAGCAACTTGTCTAGTTCTGCCCTGTCTAGTCCTAGTTGTACCAAACACCAGACATACACTTGTTCTGTCCAGTCCAGTCCCACCTTCTTCTCCTGTCATGTCCTGTCCTATTCTGTCCCGTTATGTCCTTTCCAATCATGTCTGCGTACCAAACGCTACCTAAATGCGCATTGTTCATACGTGAACATTATTCATACATGAGCATTGTTCATACGCGAATATTATTTATATACAGTGATGAACGCGATGGATATAGATGATGATTAAGAAAGTTTAAACAAGTTAATAGGTGAAATTAGAAATTTCATAGGTTAACAATTAAACGAATTAGATAATTAAAGAATGTAATAATAAAAGTGAATATCTATTTAATGAACATGGTATCAATAATTAAAAAGACAAAAATACGCCGGTTAACAAAATTAACACTACTGACCTAGTTAATAAAAAAATTGAGACCCTATATATATATATATAGAGAGAGAGAGAGAGAGAGAGAAAGAGCAAGAGAGGAAAGTTCAAATGCAAACTCAAATTTGGTTGTGAACGTGAGGACAAATGAGAGCTCGACACGTGTCTAAATGTAGATTATTCAGATTGAATAAATACTATATTCAGCCTGAATATTTATTTGATTATTCTGTTTGAATATGACATGTGTCGTGCTCTCATTTGTCCTCTCATTCACAACCAAATTTGATTCTCATTTGAACCCGTCCCTATATATATATATATATAGAGTTGAAGGGCACAAACTGGTTCAAATCAATATAAAATAAATTTTTTATGATTTTTTTCCATCAAATGCTATGATATAAGATATTATTACACATATGTTTATTTCATATTGTAAAGTTTTCACATGTATTTGTTTTCATAAGTTGAAAGTTTCTTATATATTTTTATAGTTTCACATGTATTTGTTTCATAATGTAAAAGTTTCACGTGTAATTTTTTCATAAGGTGTAACAAACATATATGCAATAATATCTTAAATCATAGCATTTGATGGAAAAAAAATAATGAAAAAAAATTATTTTTATATTGATTTGAACCAGTTTGTACCCTTCAACTGGTTTGTATTTGAACCAACCTGTATATATATATATACATGAAAGTTCAAATTTTTAAAACTCATTTTTTATTGTTTTATTGTGAGCGTGAGAATAAAGGAGCGTGCGATACGTGTTCCATTCAGTATGAATAACTAATGTGAAGTTTATACACTATTTATAATGAATGATACGACATTCAGTATGAATAACACATAATTTAATATAAATAACACATGACCATTATCTATTCAGGATGAATAACTGTTGGACATAGGGGACACCTGTCGCACTTTCCTTTCTCCTCACGTGCACAATGAAATATGAGTTTTCATTTGAACCGCCCCTATATATATATATATATATGTGTGTGTGTGTGTGTGTGTGTGCGTGTGCGTGAGAGAGAGAGAGAGAGAGAGAGAGATGGGTTCACACCAATCTGTTTTTGTAAGACCAATGAGACCATAAAATATCATTGACGAGATGAATATGTTTTTTGTTGTGAAGTTTTAACGATATTTTATGGTCTCATGGGTCTTACAAAAACATATTGGTGTGAACCCAACTCTCTCTCTCTCTCTCTCTCTCTCTCACACACACACACACACACATATATAGGGGCAAATTCAAATGAAAACTCATTTTTCTTTGTGCATAGGAGGACAAAGGAGAGCGCGACATGAGTCTCCTACGCCCAAGGGTTATTTATCCTGAATTGATAATGGTCAAATGTTATTCATAGTATCATTCATTATGAATAGTGTATGAACTTCACCTTCGTTATTCATACTAAACGGGACACGTGTTGCGCTCTCCTTTGTCCTCATATTCGTAATGAAAAATGATTTTTCATTTGAACTTCCCCCCATCTCTCTCTCTATATATATACACACACACATGTATGTATATATATATGTATGGACTTGTGACCATGTGAGACCAGTTGTTTTTGTGAGAATAGTGAGACCACTCTCTTAAACTTGATAGTTCAAGGCAAAAAACTGTGAAGATAACCTTCATAGTATTTTTGTTGTGAAGGTTCAATATTTTTTACCTTCACAATGTTCTATTGTGAATTTTTAAGTGTAAAAATATGGTATCACGGATCTGACAAAAAAAATGATGGACTCACGTGACCAACCCTATGTATATGTATATATATAATGTTATATTTTTTGAGAACTCTCTAAATGATGAGATCTCCGAGATCCCATAATATGTGCTATTTCAAATGATTTTTTTTTCGATATATGGGTCGAATTTAACATAGTGATTAATATATATTTGTTTCAAATGTGAAGATTTTTGGTGTGTTTGTGAAACAAAAAGGTTTCACATTATAAACCGAATACATACGAATTTTTTTTAATGTTAATCAATACATTAAGTACTATATATTTAGATGAAAAAAACTTAAGAAACAAAATTTTAAGGTAAAAGTTCTCAAATGATTAAACTCATGTATATATACATATATAGGGGATATTATTCTGAGAACTCTTTAAATCGTGAGATCTTTGAGAACCAATGCATCATGTATTATTTAATATGATTCTTTTTTAATCTATGACTAGAATTTATGTAGTGATTAATATATTTTTGTTTCAAATGTGACACATCTTGACATGTTTGTGAAACAAAAAATATACATAAAAAGTTTCATATTGTGAACAGAATACAAAAAAAAAATACATGATGAAATAAATGTGTGTTAATAAAAAAAAATATATATATATATATACACACACACACACACATATATGTGAAACAAAACTTTAAGGTAAAAACTCTTAAATGCTATATATATACACACACATATATGGGAGATATCCATTACAAACCAAGTAATTCGTACAAACCGTACAAACTTCATTCAAACAATCATTTTTTTAGTTTTTTTCATTTCTTCTTAATTATGAGGGTTGATTTATCAATAATATATGAAAAAAATTCATCAAAAATATATCAGGGTTGATTAATCAAGAATATATGAAACAAAATTCATCAAAACGAGAAATACATGAAACAATTTGATTTTCATATAGAAACAAAAATATATGAAATAATTTAATTAAGAAAAGAATTGTATGAAACAATTTCATCATATTAACTGCCTTCATGAAATTTTTGTAAACAATAAAAGAATGCAACCATAAAGTTTGTACGCTTTGTACGAATTGTTTGGTTTGTATTTGAAATCCCCCTATATATATATAAAGAGATGGTTCAAACGAGAACACCTTCATTTTGCGAGAACGCGAGAACACTCTTTTACTATAGAAAATCACATGTGATACTATTATTCCATCACATATAATACACATGTGATACTAAATCAGAGATGCGGATGACTTTTGGCGTGATCTAGGTTACCGACCAAGTTGTTGTTACACCACTAAGCTCCATCACATATATTATCACATGTGATAAGGGTGTCTTTGATGTGATACATAATCAATCAAAACCATCATATGTGATATTAAATCATAGACGCAAACGATCTTTGGTGCGACCTAAATAGCAAGGCACGTCATCCGCACACCATCAAGTCCCTTCTCGTGTATTATCACATGTGATAAGGGTGTTCTCGCGTTCTCTTAAAATGGAGTTGTTCTCGTTTGAACCTCCACCTATATATATATATATAAAGAGAGAGAGAGAGAGAGAGAGAGAGAGGAAAGTTCAAATGCGAACTCAAATTTGGTTGTGAACGTGAGAACAAATGAGAGCACGACACTTGCCATATTCAGACTGAACATTGAAAGAAAATTTTCAGACTGAATGTAGTGTTATTCAAACCGAATAATATTACATTTAGACTGCATGTAGTGTTATTCAGACCAAATAATACTATGCATAATACTATATTCAATCTGAATATTTTTCTTCATTATTCATTCTGAATATAATACGTGTCACACTCTCATTTGTCCTCATGTTCACAACCAAACTTGAGTTCTTATTTGAACCCGCCCCAAGAGAGAAGAAAGTTCAAATGTGAACCTAAATTTGGTTGTGAACAAGTGAACACATCACAACCATTGATTAAAAATAAGATGAATAAATCAAAGGTGGAAACATGCGGTGACAATTTTGTAAATAACGTGAAACATATGTACATGGCTTACTTAATAATTAGCACGCAGGGGTAAAATAGGAATATATTCGGAACAAATTTTATTCAGTCTAAATAACGGTTAATATTCAGTCTGAGTAATAGTCAATTATTATTCAGACTGAATATTAACTATTATTTAGACTGAATAAAATTACATGTTTTATTCTTAACTATTATTCAGATTAAATATTAACTATTATTCAGACCGAATATAACTTGTTCTGAATATTAACTATTATTTAATCTGAATGAAACTTGTTCATATTCAGTCTGAAGAATAGTTAATATTCAGACTGAATAATATTCAAATTACTTTCATCGTTTCATTTATCGAAATCAGTAACTGAATCATAATCAACAACAAAATTGACTCCTGGATCAACAAAAAGAGTCGAATTCTCAATTGGAACAAAGTCAATTGAATTTTCGACTGAAACATAATCCATTGAATAGATTGAAAGAAACATATCGAGAGTTAGCTTCAAGGAATCGATTAATCATTCAACAATAGAATCTGGATTGATCTCATAGAAATTAAGAAAGGAATCAAGCTCTGTTTATGTACGTGAAAATGGAATCTGTTTGAAAAATAATATTATTCCAAAATTGCCCTTCAAGCCGCATTTGAAGATCAACTCAGATTTGGCTTAGATCAAGGGCTTTGATTTGTCCACATATTCACAATCAAATTTCGGTTCACATTTGAACCCGCATATATATATATATATTATATATATTTTGTTCCTTTAAATCATGGGTGTTCTTGTATCATCCCTCTCCTATATATATATATATATATATATATATAGGGGAGGGATCATACAAGAACACCCATGATTTAAAGGAGCACTTTATGGACCACATATGATGTGGGTCCCACGTCATATGTGATCCACAAGGTGTTCCTTTGTTTCTTTAAATTTACAAAGTTCTCATTTGAACCCCTCTCTCTCTCTATATATATATATATAATATAAATGAGAACTCAAATTTGGTTGTGAACACGAGGACAAATGAGAGCGATACACGTGTCATATTCAGACAGAATAGTCAAAGATATATTCAGACTGGATATAGTATTTATTCAGTCTGAATAATGTTTATGAATAATGAAGAAAAATATTCAGACACGTGTCATATTCAGACTGAATAATGAAAGAAAATATTAAAACTGAATGTAGTATTATTCAGACTAAATAATATTACGGTTGAATAATACTACATTCAGTCTGAATATTTTCCTTCATTACTCAGTCAGAATATGACACGTGTCGCGCTCTTATTTGTCCTCATGTTCGCACCAATCTTGAGTCCGCTTTTGAATCTCTCTCTATCTCTCTCTCTCTCTCTCTATATATATATATAGAAAGAGAGAGAGAGAGATAGAGAGAGACGAAAGATTGTGTGATAATGAGAGTAAAGATAAGGAGTGTAAGAACGGATTTGGAATCTTGATCATTTTTAACTAGTGTTGATCTAATGGTTCAAATTAAGTCCTAAAATAACCTGTGAATTAGCTTAAAAAGATATTTTCAATTATGATTGATTTAATGTGAAGATCCCTTTTTATATTTCTTACGATAACTATATGTGTGTGTGTATATATATATATATAAGATCAAACGAGAATGCTAATTATTTAAAAGAATACGAAAACAGTCAAATCATGTATAAAATTATGATTTTAATGTATGGTCAAAAAAATGTGTGTAGATGACTATGATCTCATATTCGGACCATGGGTAAAATCGTAGGAATCACACATTATGTTATACGTGACGTAGGGGTGACAATTCTCGACACGACACGAACCCGACACGTAAATAAATAGGTTTGGATTGAATTTCTGACCCGTCAACCCGCCAACCCGTTTATTAAAACAGTCTTGTTCAGGTTGACACATACGGGCCGTGGGTTGACCCGCGAACCCGCCAAAATTATTTTTTGAAAAATAATTTTTATTCTTTGTGTTCTAAAATAATATTTGTGTTAGTATTTAAACTTGGATGTAGTACTAATGTTTGAATTTGAACGTTTGAACTTAATAATATTATTATGTAACTTGCTAACCCGTTAATCTGTGACCCGTCTACCCGAACACGACACAGTTGTTGGTTTAAAGTCACGACTGTTTTCTTCTCATTTTAAATACGTACCATTTATATATATATATATATATATATATATGCATTAATAAAGATCGATGGACATACGTGTCAATGCGTTGTCCTTGTCCTTTGTTTGCTAGTTAGTCAAAGAATGCAAAGGAAAAGGACAAATTTAATTCATAGCTACCTGTGAAATTAAATAATCAATTAGTATTTTATTTCATTTATTGCATTTGTCAATATTATGTTTTGGAACGTGTGCCCATAGACTTATTACACCCCTAAATTGCGTAATTTAAAAAAAAAATGTTTTGTAATTTTTAAAAATTGTTATTGATATTATTACAAAATTTTTAAAGTTGGTTACTATGAGTAAATTTATTAAATAATATTAATATACTGATATGTTATAGACTTATAGTTGATAAATTAGTTAATAACTTATTGGCTAGTTAAAAAATCAACTTTTCATACAACAATTTAACTAATAAATTAAGTGCATCCAAAGGAAACTAACTAATAAATTAGATAATTAAAAATGGATAAAAAATATAAATACATAGTTGACATAATAATTTCAAAAATTCTCAAAATTTTTATTAAATTTTTTATCTAAAATAACTTAAAGAAAACTAATTTTTTTTAAAGGAATTTGAGAGTCCTCTATTTAGACAGTATGTATTTGTGCATAAATGGTATACCTAAATGCATACAAGCATGTTTTCTATATGCACGACAGCACACATGCATATTATGCATAAGTGTATATGCATGAATATGCATGCTACAAGTTAACAGTATGCATTTGTGCATATCGTTCAGATAGAGGGCTTCCAAAGTGTTATTCAGATCTTTTTAAAGTTTTTCGCTGAAGTTGACCCACAATGTTTATATATAGAGACTTTTATATAAGAATACATATAATTGTGATAATTTTGATAACTAATATATCATATATACTATTTTATATGATTTTTTTATCTACGACTTAGACTTAATTTATCAATTAATATTAATTTATTTATAATGTGAAAATTAATTAAATAATGTCTAAATGTAATGTTTTACAAGACTAGAGTATAAGAGCAGACGATAAAATATCATATATATAAATGTTACAATAGATTTACATAACGTTTTTTAGATGTTATAACAAGTTTTTAAAGATATTTTAAGAATAAAATGTGTGTTAGCTATTTTATAGGATAATTTGAAGAATAATCCTATAAACCAATCTTTTTATATAATACTCGGATTTTTAGGACATTTTTTCTTGATAATGTTCTATAAAATATCTAACACCATATTTTATTTTAAAATTATTCTACAAAACTTGTCAAAACGTCTACAAACTTATTGTAGCACTTTTTAAGTCAGATTCATAGAAGAACAATAATCAAATAAGAGAATATAAAATTGACCAAATTACATGTAATTTCATATTAAATCATGTATAAAATCATATGTGATTTATGTGACTAAGGCTATCACCTAGGTTGCCCACTCACTTTTACATTGACTACATTTTATAATTATAATTATATTTTTATTTTATCCTTCTTCAACACTTTTACATATATAGAACGTGTTAGTGTTTGGTCTTTTGAACTTTTGTCTTATTAAATGATCTCTTAAAACACTTGATTTTTTGTGGTCATTATAATGTAGTGATTTTACTAAAATAGCCTCAAAACGTGGAATTCATTTTGTATTTTACTTTTACTACATGTAACTAGAAGATAAAATACAACCAACGGTTGGGATTAAAAGACAAATTGTTATGATATGAAAAGACAAAAAAAGAACAATCAAGAATGGACATAACCGGCTGAGCTACTTGCACCTCATTTCTAAAATATGTTTTACGTGGTAACACAAGAACCACAAGGAAATCCACAAACTATGCACCAACAGTTTTTTGTTTGGGGATTGATCTAACAACTTTTTGGGTTCGCTCCACTGACAATATAACTTGAGTTTTTAGGATTTTTCTTAAAAGTCATTGTTATCTGTAAAATTATTAAAGAATTTTTTTGATTATTCTTTAGATTCCTGAGATTAGTCAAGGTAATGCAAGCTGGCTCGGAATCATATCCATGGTTAACCAAAAGAAACAATATTTTGTTTGAGGGAAAACTAAATGTAAATTTGGTTTTTTTTTTCCGAGTTGAGATTTTTATTGTAAGCGATGATGGATCCAAAAATTTAGGTGATTCATGTGGTCCCTAAGGTATAAAAAAATACAAAACCGCACAACTCACCCAAATGAAAATGATTTTGGGTTATTCGGTGTGTGGATTAAACGATTAGGTTTACCAAATAAGGTAAAATTCGATTTCGATGATGTTTTTTACCATGTTGGTTAACGAAATAACAAAGTATACTATTATTTAATTTATATAATTTTTCCAATGAATTGGTTTGAACATGTATAAAACTACAATAAAATAAGAAATTGAGAATATCTAATAAAATCATCTACCGACATTATCATTGTAGCATGATTGCCAGAACTAATAGTAACAATATGTAGGGAGAACTACTGTTAAGCAAGAGAGTGAGAGGTTACGTTAAAACAGACCAGGCCACTAGGGGGAACCGTCGAAAACGACTGGGGAGAACCAAACACATAAGAGTAAAAAAACAAAATTTTACCTACATTAAGAGGGAGCCTTTCCCCCACCTTTACTCATGTATGTCCGCCCTTGATTGTAATGAATGTTTATTTTCTCACACAACTCTGTTTGCTCAACACCTAAATGTATGGTTTAGAACCTTTACATACCGTTTGCGATTTGATATATATATATATATATGTATATAGAGGGAAGTTCAAATACAAACTCATATTTACGTACAAACTATACAAACCGATTCAAATCAATACAAAAATAAATTTTTTTCATGATTTTTTTCCATTAAATGCTATGATTTAAGATATTATTACACATATGTTTTTGTTTCATAATGTAAAACTTTCACACGTAATTTTTTCACAAGGTGAAACAAACATATGTGCAATAATATCTTAAACCATAACATTTGATGAAAAAAAATCTTGAAATTTTTTTTATTTTGTTACTGTTTTGAATTAGTTTGTATAGTTTATACATAAATATGAGTTTGTATTTGATCATCCCTATATGTATATATATATATATATATATATGTGTGTGTGTGTGTGTATGTCGGACTATACGGTTTGGTTTACATTTTTCAATCAAACAAATCAGGGTTCAAACCATAATTCACCTCGATACATGTTAGGTTTTATATATGAGAGGCTTTATTTTGAGAACCCATGAAATTTTGATAACTTTGGGAACTAGTATATCATGTGCTATGATTTTTTTTCATCTAATGTTAGGATTTAAAATATTGATTAACATATATTTATTTAGAATGTGCTTGTTTCTTAATGTGAACATTTTAGCCTTTTTGTGAAACAAAAGTTATACGTAAAAAAGTTTCACATCATGAACCGTAAGCACATTGTGAAACAAATATATGTTTTTTAGTACATTAAATGCTAACTTAGATGAGAAAAATCATTTGAAACAATTACTTAAAATAAAAGTTCTCACGATTATCATAATATATAGAGTTCTCAAATAATTACCCCTCCTTACACATACATACATACATACACACACACACACACAGATATATATATATATATATAGAGAGAGAGAGAGAGAGGGAGAGAGAGAGAGAGGTAGTATCATATGAGAATGACACTTATTTAAGAAAACAAAAAAATGGTCGGATTATGTATAAAATCACATGTGATTTTACATGGTTGGCAAAAAAGATGTGCGAACTACCCTATGGCCGTGTGTCAAGGTCGCATGACAAGGTGGCGTGGATCACATGTTATTTTGTACATGATATTAGTGTAAAATCACATGTGTTCGTTCATTTTCTTAATTTTTTAAATAGGTATCATTATCGTATGAACCCGACTCTCTCTCTCTCTATATATATATATACACATTTATATATATATATTAATTAGAGCTTATCATTTGCGAGCTTGGGTCGGAGCCGGGCCGGGCTTAACCTAATTTTCTTGTCCAACGGGCCAGATATAGCAAACCCAAGCCCTTTTTTACGGGCATTAAAACTTGTCTATACCTGTCCTATAAACTGGCCGAGATTGCCCACAGGCTAATGGGCGTAAATATTTTTTTTATGATTTAAAGAAAACAAAACATATAAAATCATAAGTTATGTAGAATAATTTAAAATACCTAGCAATTTTTTTCAACTAAAAATTAGACGTAAATACATAAAAATGTACATAAATTAGAAAAAAATGTTTTGCAAAATATGCAAAATCGATAAAGGAAATGACCAAATGAAATAATGATACTATTCGATTATTTGTCTAGATTAAAGTTATATTTTCGATATTAAGTGTTTTATAGCTTTATTCTGTAGTTATTTGAACTTATAGGTGTCAAGTCTAACACTTTTTCTTAAATGACATGTGTATCAAGGTCTCAAGGTTGTGAGGCATTAATGCTTGAGTGGAGTGATGTTTGCTTGTAGAGGCATTTTTGGGATATTATTTTTTGGAAGTCTTTTTGGAGTTACTACTTGATAGTTTCTTTTAGCGATTGTAGAGATACCCGATCGTAATCTAAATCTAGAGTTGGTTTAGAATATTTGGTTGTTAATTATGTACCGTCCATTCATTTAATGTAAACTCTTTTACAATTCCCCATCGTTGGATGCTTTATTTAATTAAGTATTTACCCCGTCTAATTCTACGGTTTAAATTGCATCATATTTTAGGGGTGTTACATAAAATCCAAATTAGACGTTCTTCATTTTTCGGGTTGCATGTATATGTGCATTGTTGGGTCACCGATGATTTGGTGATGAACCTTCTCTATTATTTGTTTGATCTTTTACAGGGTCTTTTGAAGGTCTGAAATATACTTCAAGTATTGAAAAGTCAAAGACTATTCAATCTAAGGGTTGTACATCAAAATGTGGAATTTTTGATGTGACAACTAACTTTAATATTCAGACCATTGCCAAAGTCAAGATTGTTGGGTCACCATGGGTCACCGATGGTACACTTAAAAGTTATCAAAGTACTATGACATCAATACAAGATGAGGACATCAAGTTTGAAGTCATGGTCACCGACATTACAATCTTGGTCACCGAAATTGCAGGCATATTTTCTAAGGCTGTGATATCAAGTCACAAGGATGTACACTTTCAACACTTAGTGAAAGATGAAGTTTATCAAGCAAAAGCAAAGTGTACACTTATCATTTCCAGCCTTACAAAGTATCCACCGATATGATACATGACTTCATGTATCACTTAGCAATTTCAAGAGATAAAGTTCTTACTCACAACAATTGCAAGATACGTGAGCTACAAGAACTTGGGCACCAAACCTTAAATTTAGACATTCTCTTTTATTCTTATAAAAGGGATGTTTGTCTTCTAGCTAAAAGGTTTGATGGGACTTCTCAGAGCATGAAGAAAAGTAGATAAAGTTATCTGACATTACGTGCTACAAACAATGGTTCATCTATTAATCTAGTACAAAGGGAGTGACCTCTTCCTTTGTCCATCAGATAAACTTCCAGCTAATCAATCCTTGACAGCTGTTCACTTGCATCCCTTGCATGGGCACTATAAAAGGAGATGAAGTCCTTCCCAGAAATCTCACGTCTTCAACAAATCTTCTCTGAAAGTATTTGTTTGATTTCATGTTGTGTGCGCTAACAGTCTTATTTTAACTTCCTGTGTGTATAAGTTAATTACTGTTATTTAAGTTTGTTAGAATAGGTTGTCTATTCTTTTCCGCAACAAACTTCTGTGTGTAAATTTTTAATATTTATATTAAAAAATTTAAAAATAGCAAAAATTGTGTATTTGTATTCATTCCCCCCCCCTTCTACAAACTCTTACTAGCTTAGCCATCTCCCTTCCGGGACTAACAAGTGGTATCAGAGCAGTTGGTTTAAATCAATAAACCAGATCTGTGATGGCTACTACCTCAAATGTTGATGGTACCTTGCAGACCTCTTCCAGTAATACATATGATTTAGGATCCTTGGCCAAACCTCCAAGGTTCAACCCAAGTAACTTTGGGTTATGGAAAAATCGCATGTTATTATTCTTGGAAGGGATCGATTGCAGGTATCCCAACATTCTCAGTGAGGGACCTATTGTTCCTAAAATATGGGCTCACTTTGGCCCTCAAAAGGACGCTGAAGGAAAGGACATAGAGTCAGATGATGAAAGAAGTGAGAAAACTGGTAGATATATCATCAAACCTTCAAACAAATTTAGTGAAGATGATAAACGCCTAGTTGCTTTAGACACTAAAGTCAAACCTGCTCTTGCTGTATCCCTTCCTGATGAAGTGTATCACTCTCTTCTTAACCTTCCCACTGCTAAAGAAATGTGGGATACTTTGAGTGTCTTATATGAAGGCACCAAAGAAGTCAAGAAATCTAACAGGATCTGTCTTGTTAGAAAGTATGAACTCTTCTCCCATGAAAAAGGAGAATCTCTCTCTACCTACTTCAATCGTTTTAACTATCTTCTCAATGATCTCAAAGTTCTTGGAGATAATGAAGAAGTTCTCTACAAGTTCATGGATTGTCTCCCAAACTTCTGGGAAACTATCTGTACTTGCATCAAGCAAACCAAGGACTTAGAAATAATGCCTTTAACTGCTCTCTATGGAGCTCTTCTCCACTATGAACAAACTAAGAACCAGAGAAAATCTTTTATAAAGGATATCAAATGCTCCTCTGTTGCTTTGATAGGTGATTCAAAATCTTCTTCTGGTATTCCTAGAATCACCTATCCTTCTTCTGATTCTGAAAAAGATATTAAGGAAGACTCTTCTCATCTGTCAGATGCATACTATAGTGCTGCTGATGATGAAGGAGAAGAATCAGCCATTGACATACTTTCTGATAGTATGGCAATGATTGCTGGAAACCTTAAGAATAAAAGATTTTCTTCAAACCGCTCTAAATTTAATAGAAAACCTTTTTCTCAAAAATCCTCTTCTGATAAAGCAAATGAAGAATGCTTCAATTGTGGAAAGAAAGGTCATTTTGCTTCTGAGTACAGATCAAAAGCTTCTTCTCTCAAACCTTCTTCTTCTTATGGCCATGACTTCTCAAATTCAGCTTCTAGGAAGCATGAAGAGAGAAATAGCCAATCCTCAGAAAATTCTGAATCAAAAGAAACCTCCAGATATAAGAAGTACAAAGCCAAATACAAGTGGGAAAAAGAAAGAAACCAAAGTAAAAATAAAACTTTGGTTGCTGAGGCTCATTGCTGGGAGGCTACAAAGCAAAATGGTGTTGTTGAAAGAAAGAATAGAACACTGTGTGAAGCTGCAAAGTCAATGCTGAGTGAATCCAAGTTGCCAACCTATTTTTGGGCAGAAGCAGTTAACACTGCATGCTTTACTCAAAATAGGTCTATCATAGTCAAAAGGCATGACAAGACTCCTTATGAAGTTTTTCATGGTAGAAAACCTGCAGTTGACTTCTTCCATGTGTTTGGCGGTGCTTGTCACATGCTAAATGACAGGGAACAACTTGGAAAATTTGATCCGAAGTCTGATGATGGAATTTTCATGGGCTATTCTCTCTCCTCAAGAGCCTTCAGAATCTTCAACCTAAGAAGACAATGCATAGATGAATCCATGCATGTGAAGTTTGATGAGTTTGAAACTTCTTCATTATCTTGTGATGAAGAAGAATTAAACCTATGGATAAATTCATGTGTTGGTGAAATTCCATCTTCCTCTCAACCCAATCCTCCAGACAACAATCCTTCTTAGACTCCCATAAACACCACCTTATCTTCAGAACCCTCTCTTTCTTCTCCACCTCCTAAAACTAACTCTACAGAAGACCTTACCCACCAAAACACCATATCTCCCACTAACCTACCTTCACCATCTCAAATTCCTACATCATCCTCTTCTCCACCTCCTACCTTACCTTCTGCACTAAAGTGGACCATGGATCATCCAATAGATCAAATCATAGGTGATCCACAAGTTGGTGTAAAAACAAGAAGAGGCATAAGCAATCTGTGCTTATATGTCAACTTTGTTTCCATTGTTGAGCCTAAGCTGATAAATGAAGCCCTAGCTGATCCTAGCTGGGTAATTGCCATGCAAGAAGAACTCTCACAATTTGAGAGAAACAAAGTCTGGAAGTTAGTTCCTCGTCCATCCAACAAAACTATTATTGGAACAAAATGGGTGTTTCGAAACAAGATGGACGAAGAAGGAACTGTCATAAGGAACAAAGCATGGCTGGTTGCTCAAGGATATCGGCAAGAGGAAGGAATTGAGTATGATGAGACTTTTGCTCCTGTTGCCAGATTGGAAGCTATCCGAATATTTCTTGCCCATGTAGCTTACAAGAATTTTCGGGTATTCCAAATGGATGTCAAAAGTGCCTTCCTGAATGGTGAATTAGCTGAAGAAGTGTATGTGAAGCAACCTCCTGGGTTAGAAGATCCAGTCCATCCATATCATGTGTATAGGCTGGATAAAGCTTTGTATGGACTGAAGCAAGCTCCTCGTGCCTGGTATGACACTCTCTCAGAATATCTACCTAGAAATAAGTATATACGAGGCAAGGTTGACAACACCCTCTTCTTCAAGAAATCACAAGGTAATATCATTCTTGTTCAAATCTATGTTGATGACATTATTTTTGGAGCCACCGATGAATCCTTGTGTGATGAGTTTAGCTCCCTCATGCAAAAAGAGTATGAAATGAGCATGATAGGGGAGTTAACTTTCTTTCTTGGTTTGCAAGTAAAACAGTCTCCAGAAGGTATTTTCATAAATCAAAGTAAATACATTAAAGATCTTCTGAAAAAGTTTCAATTTGATACTTGCTCTACCATGAAAACTTCTATGGCTCCACCTCTTAGACTCTTTTCTGATCCTGATGGCATTTCTGTTAATATTACAAATTATAGAGCCATGATAGGATCCCTTCTTTATCTGACTGCAAGTAGACCTGACATTATGTTTGCTACTTGTTTATGTGCCCGATATCAAGCAAATCCTAAAGAATCACATCTGGCTGCTGTGAAAAGGATTTTTAGGTATCTGAAAGGTACCATAAATATGGGTCTTTGGTATCCCAAAGACTCAGGTTTCGATCTCATCGGGTACTCTGATTCTGATTTTGCAGGTTCAAAAATAGACAGAAAAAGTACAACTGGAAGTTGTCAGTTACTTGGTGGAAAGCTTGTGAGCTGGTCAAGTAAGAAACAACATTCGGTGTCTACATCTACAGCTGAAGCAGAGTACATGGCTGCTGGAAGTTGTTGTGCACAAATATTGTGGATGAAAAATCAGTTGTGACAACTCAAGTGCAATAGCCATTGCCAACAATCCGGTGCTTCATTCAAGATCTAAACACATTGATATCAGATATCACTTTATAAGAGATCATGTCTCTAAAGGTGATGTGGAGCTTCATTTCATTCCCACCGATTATCAATTAGCTGATCTGTTCACAAAGCCCTTGATGAAGCAAGGTTCAAATTCCTAATTGGTGAATTAGGTATGATAAACATAGACTAATATATATTTTATATTTATATAAATATATATTTTATATATATATTCGATATATATATATATTATATACATTTATATTTTATAACTTATATATATTATATATGTTATATATATATATATATAAATAAAAATATTATAAAAACAAAATAAAATATATATATATATATATATATATATAATGTCGGTGACTTAGTCACCGACGCTGTTCTCTCTCTCTTTCTATTCCCTCTCACTCAAAACCCTAAATCTAAAGTCACCGCCGCTACTCTCTCCGGCCACCGAGACCCACCGAAAAACAACCATAAACCACCACCACAAGCCACCGACGGCGACACCACCAACCACCGACGCCGTCGTCTACCCACCGACGGTCGCCCACCGACATTTGCCCATCGACGTGACCAATCACCCACCGACGTCGACCCACTGCCTCCATCCACCGAAACCAATCTTTCTAGCCACCGACGTCTGAACGTCACTTTCCGACGTACACACCTTCTCTCAAGCCACCGACGTTTACCCTTTTCACGAGCCACCGACGTCGATCTTTCGATTGAGTCACCGACGTTTCTCACCATCCACCGACGTTGCACCTTCGATTCAAGCCACCGACGTCTCTCTCTCAGATCAAACCACTCACCGAGGTAACCGTTATAACCCTTCACATTCTTAACCCCTTAAAGATAACTCTTGACTTACCACTCTTGATAAGCAAGATCCTTTGTTCTTATCCCTAATGACATCATCAACGTCATTAATGTCAGAACATGCGCCGAATTCAACCCTAAAACCCTTAGAATTCTGACCTTTCAATCACCAAAAGTAATCATTATTTTTGAAAATTGAAATTCCCTCTCATATATAACATTCTTCCCCACTATCTTACCACCTTTCTCGCACCCTCTCTATTCCACTATCTCTCATCTTCTAAACCTGCAACCTGCAACTTTCTTCATCTTCTTCAATGGCTTCTCCTTCAAGATCCTTAGAAGAACAAACAATGAAATTTGGATCTCTCTCTTTCCCTGCATGCAATTACTTTGGACGAATAGGAGTTGATAATGCTCATCCTGAGTACAATGACATCTGCTGATTCCTTCAAAGGTGTCCTCTCCAGTATGCTCTTACAGCAAAACCCAAGATGAGTAAGTTTCTTCTTGGAAACTTTTGGTTATCATGTACATTTGATGCTTCTACAGATCAAATCTTGGCATCTGTTCTCAGCAATGATGAACATGATGTGGCTTTTGATGTTGAAGATGTTCGTAATATTCTGAGGCTTCCCACTTATGATACATATGAAACATTTCCTCTTGGAAATGAACACCAACAAGTGGTGTCTGTTATGAACTATTTGGAAGAGAAGAGGGGCTCAAAGTCAAAGGTTCCAGGTACACTACTAAGGAAAAATATGGGGAACATATGGAACTTTCTGTTTGCCCATCTTATTCTGTGCCTAAGCAAGAAGACAGGTGGTCCGGATCAGTCACCTTCCCAAATAACTAAATTGGCACATGCTCTAATATTTCAAAGGAGGATAGACTTTGCAAGCTACTTCTTCAATGAAATGATCTCCTCTTTCTCTACCCTCCGACGTCCTCAGGTACCATTTCAGCGCCTTTTCTCTCTTATTATTCATGCAAAGTTGGCAGATAAACTGGAGAAAAGAGATGATATCATTTATGATCTCCCTCTTCATCAAGTGGGAAATCAGATAATGAAAAAGGGAGTCTTAGCAACAGACAACCCTCTCCGACCTTCCATGATTGAGTTTGCAAGGAATGCAACTCTCTCTTGGGGAGAAAATGAACCCCGTCTCCAAAGGACCTCAGGTATGTCTTCTATCCCTTCTGCACCTAGAGTAACTGATGTGCCCAAATCTCGTAAGAGATCCAAAGCATCGGGCACATCTACCTCCGCACCCACCGATGCTACGAAGCCAAAAGAACCTTTGGCTTCTACCCAAGCATCTAAATCACAAAAGCGGAGACACTCAAAAAGCCCCCCAAAGACTTCCTCAAAGAAGTCTAAGGGTACCCAAAGGGTCTCACCTCACAATCCACCTACTAACTCCCAAAAGTTAGTAAGTGTTGAAAAGATTCCTACCCGACCCAAGGACCAGTTAACCCAACCAAGCTCCTCCATGCCCTCCCAAAAGGACATGGTTGTACAAAGGGACATCCCTATTATTCCTTCATCAACTTTCTCTTTAGTTGATGAAGAAGACTTGGAATCTCCCATCCAAGCTGCCTTTTCTCCACCCCGTGAGCTCTCACAGCTCCCTTTCCTTACTCCACATAAGAGTGCATCACAACCAGGTGCATTTGATGGAGCATCCAAATATACTGATTTTCTGTTTTCTGACACTACACCTTGGACACATACGTCTCCCGTACGTACCAAGGTTGTGGAGGAACCCATTACTGAGGAATCCCCTCATAGACACTCTCCTAAACGTGTCTCCCCCACATCTCCTAAATCCCCCCCAAGAAAACCTACAGGTTTGGTGGATTATTCTTCTAGTGATGATGATGCTGATCAACCACCAAAGCCTCAACCTTCTGCTCCCATGTCTTCCAAACAGGGAGATGATCTTCTCCAAGCTTTCACCAGCTTTACCCGTGACACTATACGTCGGGTGGAAACTCTAGAAGATCATGCTGCTAAAGAAATGGAAAGAATGGATTCACTTTCCTCATCTCTTAGATCTAACATTGAGGAGTTGTCGGTGAGTCACCCAACTCTAATGACATGTTTAGATCTCCTACACTTGGATATCCTTGATCTTCAGCAAGGGTTTTCTTCAAGTCAAGAATCTGTGCTCTCTTCCTTCCGGGAACTTCGAAGTTCATCTTCTCAGCAAGCCACCGAAATATCTTCTATTGTTGCCAATCAGAAGGCAATTATGGAGTCTCTTTCAAGTCTTCACACCAAGGTTGATAAAGTTCCAACCTCTTCTCCAACGGTTGAACTTGATATTGGTGATTCATTCTTTCAGGACAAAGATAGATTTGTCCTTCAAAGAGTTGAGAAGAAAATTGGTGCTCTCTGCTCTGATATGGAAAGGATGAAGGAGTTTCTCACTTCAGTGGGTTTCAGGGGTTCAACCATTGAGGGGGAGAAAAATAAGAAAGCCATCTCCACAGCCGCCGACACTGCCACCACCTCAACCGCCGACGCCGCCGACACCACCACCATCCCAGCCACTGATATGGCTCTCACCGATGTTGCACCATCCACCGATGGTGGTGTGATCACGGTCACCGAGGTGACTCTCCCCTTGTCACCGAGGTGACTCCTCACGTGGTCACCACTGTTCCCTTGGTCTCCGAGTTTTCTGGAGCAGCTGTTGAGGGGGAGAGTGTCAGTGCTCAACCCCTTGAAACTAAAGAAGAAAAGAAAAGAAAAGAGAAGGCCAAAGGAAAGAAGCCAGTTTCCTTTGAAGATCAACAGGAAGAGAAAAAGAGAAGGAAAAGGATGAGAGATCCTCAAGCAGATACTCTTAGACTTCAGCCTGCTCCTGCACTGACCGATTCTCTTGGGGTAATTCTAACTGAAGCTGATAAAGAAGAAGCTATCAAGGCTCAGCTTGAGTATGATCAGACTAATGTACTCAAGCTAGCTCATGATGAAGTTGTTCATGCACAGGTCTCCGATGCTCTTCAAGCTCAGAAAGATGAGCTTGAAAATATTAAGAAGAAATCTGAAGCTGCAAAGATGCTTGATGAAGCCAAGAAAGCAAAGGAAGTAGAGTGGTTTAAAAGGAGATTAAAGAACATAAAGGATGATTCCAAGATTACCAGTGCCACCATCCAACCTCCAACCAAAAATTCTCCCAAGTTACTTGTCACCCTTAAGAGAGCTGACACTCTCTCAAAGGTATATGAAGCTGAATGGTTGGAAGTTCTTGGGATGACTGAATGGATGGAAGTTGGTAAGTGCATCTCAAAGAGCAAAAGCAAGTACAAGGAGCTGGTACTTAATATTCTTAGAAAACTTTTCATTAAGATGCTCAACATCCAAAAGGAGAATGATATTCTTGTGACATATCTTGAAGCACAGCAAATGTACTTCATACAACAGGGTTTTAAAGGAGAGGTCATCACAGCTCCTAAAAACAAGAAGAAGGGACACTTTGTTATGCTTCATGAAAGAGGCATCCAGATAAATGCTTCGGGTATAGATCTTTTCATTCCTACTCCTATTGCTTACCCGGAGCAAACCATGCTGACTACTCCTGAGCTTGGGGTTTTCTTTGAAGACATCTTTGGAAACATCGGTTTCTTCAGAGCTTCTGATATCCCAAGGGCTCATAGCTCCTTCCTCTCTGCTATTCTAGGAGTACCTCCGGTTGAAGACCATGGAATCACTAGGCTTATCTTGGATGAGCTAAAAAGAAGAGAACCCACTCCTTGAATATTCTTCATATAGTGTGAACTTTATTTTTCAAAGCTGTGTGTTGATTAATAAAAGTTCATACTCTTCTTTCTTAAAAATTCTTGTTAATATCTTTATTTTTCTTGCACATACTTATACTTACACTTATACTTATACTTATACTGTACATACTCAGTCAAAAAAAAAAAAAAAGAAATCTGAGTCAAAAGAACCCAAAAGAAAAATAGAAAGGGTCAAAAGTATTTCTTTCTAACTTACAGGTATCATCACCAAATAGGGGGAGATTGATGGGTCACCGATGATTTGGTGATGAACCTTCTCTATTATTTGTTTGATCTTTTACAGGGTCTTTTGAAGGTCTGAAATATACTTCAAGTATTGAAAAGTCAAAGACTATTCAATCTAAGGGTTGTACATCAAAATGTGGAATTTTTGATGTGACAACTAACTTTAATATTCAGATCATTGCCAAAGTCAAGATTGTTGGGTCACCATGGGTCACCGGTGGTACACTTAAAAGTTATCAAAGTATTATGACATCAATACAAGATGAGGACGTCAAGTTTGAAGTCATGGTCACCGACATTACAATTTTGGTCACCGAAATTGCAGGTATATTTTCTAAGGCTGTGATATCAAGTCACAAGGATGTACACTTTCAACACTTAGTGAAAGATGAAGTTTATCAAGCAAAAGCAAAGTGTACACTTATCATTTCCAGCCTTACAAAGTATCCATCGATATGATACATGGCTTCATGTATCACTTAGCAATTTCAAGAGATAAAGTTCTTACTCACAACAATTGCAAGATACGTGAGCTGCAAGAACTTGGGCACCAAACCTTAAATTTAGACATTCTCTTTTATTCTTATGAAAGGGATGTTTGTCTTCTAGCTAAAAGGTTTGATGGGACTTCTCAGAGCATGAAGAAAGGTAGATAAAGTTATCTGACATTACGTGCTACAAAGAATGGTTTATCCATTAATCTAGTACAAAGGGAGTGGCCTCTTCCTTTGTCCATCAGATAAACTTCCAGCTAATCAATCCTTGACAACTGTCCACTTGCATCCCTTGCATGAGCACTATAAAAGGAGATGAAGTCCTTCCCAGAAATCTCACGTCTTCAACAAATCTTCTCTGAAAGTATTTGTTTGATTTCGCCAAAGCTGTGTGCGCTAACAGTCTTATTTTAACTTCTTGTGTGTATAAGTTAATTACTGTTATTTAAGTTTGTTAGAATAGGTTGTTTATTCTTTTCCGCAACAAACTTCTGTGTGTAAATTTTTAATATTTATATTAAAAAATTTAAAAAGAGCAAAAATTGTGTGTTTGTATCCATCCCCCCCCCCTTCTACAAACTCTTACTAGCTTAGCCATCTCCCTTCCGGGACTAACAAGCATAAAACCTAGAAATCCTTGTTCTTATTTTTTTTTGGATGTATACACATGTGAATGATCACTATATTATTATTTCCGTGAAGGAAGAACAAAAACACAAAACAATTATCAAAGTTCATGTTTATTCACAAAGCTGGAAAATCCAAATTGATCCTTCTTGTATTTAAAGTGCTTGGAGAATATGAAGCATCTTTGATAAACAACACTGTTAAAGGTTGAAGAAGATGAACCCTAAAAAAAATAGAGCTCGCCGATTATCTCAAAAAAAAATTCCAAGAAAACCGATGCTAGATACAAGGGTCGAAAAAAACACAGATATAATCTGTTTATGCCAAAAATTACACCCAAGTTAATCTAAGGTTGGTTTTGGAACTTCTACAACTAAAGATCAATCACTTTGAAATAAACATGATAAAACAACAATTAATAAAAGGAGACAAAGAAATTGGTGACGCAGAAAAAACCATTAACTAGAGAAAACCGAGGATGATACTGGTTATCGTCGATGCATCATGGACGTCAATCAATTACGTCGTCCTTGGTAACAATGATTACAACGATTTAAGGTGACGTTTGTTTTGAAGAGGTGCTGAAGTCTGAAGTCTGATTTCACTTCTGATTTATAAGAGGTGGTGCTAAAGTCTAAAATTTGAATCAGTAAGACTGTTTGTTTTTACGTCTGAAGTCTGAATCGGTCACATTGTTTCTTATTAACTATAACTTATTTGATTTAGGCAAGTGGTAAGATTTAAAACCAACCCTTTAAAATCTTGGGTTTAGAACCTAAACTCATCTCATATTTTGATTGAATTCAAAAACCCATTTCAATTTATGCAAAAAATTTGAACAAGTATTGCAGGTAGTGGTGGTACGGAAACTACAAAGACCCCCTTCCAGCAATGCTCTTTAATGGTGTTCCATGAAAAATCCACTTTCTCCCTAAAAAAGAAGACCCTCATAACAACTTTTGTTCTTTCTTTAATGGTCTTCCATGGAATGAAGCCATTGGAATAAACAAAAACAGAAAAGACCCTATTGATCCAAACTTCTTTCAGTGATTTGAATATGATTCCTCTATACACTTAGTGAAAATCCAAGTTCAAGTTAATGTTCAGATTCAGCGACAGCATACACTGATTGCACTCAGTGATCGCTGAAAGTCAGGAAATCTATCTGAACTTAGAAGATCTGAAGAACAACACTCATACCACAGAACATTCAGAGATAGTCGAAGACCTATCTAAAGAAAGAGATAAATAACTCGTGATCTGAAGAGGTTCAGTGATAGCAACTTTCATCTAACAGAAGTGTGAGATCTTGCGTATTCCTTAGTGATACCAGAAGAGTTCATCCTTGAAGTCTCAGTATCAGCGATCAATATGAAGCTTACTCAGCAAGATCAAAGTTGATCTTATCCTTGATGCACAAATGTCAAACCCCCATACCTTGTCAGAAAGTACGTACAAAGTTACTTTACTATCACTCCACGTGCTTACCAACTCTGATTTGGATACTGTTCATATTCGGCTAAAATTATAGTTGCTTGATAAACAAAGGACAAGTCTCCTATTGAAACTTGACACATGGCATGTACCTTCTGAGCTGCATTAAATGCAACAGGTATAAATAGATGAAGATCTTCATCTTCATCTTCATGCATGCATACTTATCTCTCCTTCAAACCTCTAATCTTCTTTCCCTTTTTCCTTGTGCATCAAAATACTTAGTGATTTCTGAAGTTGTAATAGAATAGGTTTAATACTTGTTCTAATTCCCCTTACAACATGTAAATTTGTTTATTGATATAAACTCATTTAAAACCCCTAAAAGTTGTGTTTGAATTCACCCCCTTTTACAAACTGTTTCTATACTTATACACTCTTGTAGACTCCCTTGGGGACCAACAAGTGGAATCAGAATTGTGTTTATTGCTTATTATCTTTAAACTAATATATGGTTGTTCTAAAATGGCTCATACTAATACAAACTATATCGACAATGGATCTCTTGGTAAACCTCCAAAGTGTAGTAAAGATAATTTCACTGTCTGGAAGGAAAGAATGACTCTATTTCTAGAAAGGCCAGATCCTAAGATCCCCTACTATGTAGAAAATGGACCATACGTTCTTACACTTCTAGTCCATGCAGTCCCTGCAACTGCTACTACTCCTGCTATTCCTAAAAGACGTATTCCCAAATCTCCCATCAATGGAGTGAGGAAGACAAGAAAGAACTATCTATTGATGCAAAAGCTAGATCCATTATTGTTATGTCTTTACTAGATGATGTTTACCATTCTGTCATGAAAATGAGGACTTCTAAAACCATGTGGGATACTCTTTTGTATCCAACATGAAGGAACTAGTGAGGTTCAGATAACTCGAAAATCAATCTGTTGAGACAGTATGAAAGTTTCATTTGCTCTAAAAATGAAACACTTTCTCAAATTCACCAAAGATTCAATTGTTTGATCATAGATCTAAAAACAGTTGGTTGAGAATATTCTAACTTAGAAGTACTGAAAAAGTTCATGGAATCTCTTCCGGAACATTGGGACGCATTTACTACTTGTCTTAAACTGTCAAAGAACATTGAAACTCTTCTTTAAGAACTTTGTACGTAATATTGCTCAATCATGAGCCATCTCAAACCATAAAAAGAAACCTTTTAAAGGACACTAAATCAGCCAAAAGTTCTTCTTTGGATTTAGTGACATTAGAAACTGATCCCTCTAAAACAATTTCTTCTTCTATTACCTCTATAATTGAGATATTAATCTAACTCTGAAGATATCACTTATGCTGATATCTTTGAATTTGATAATTCTCTGGCTCTACTAACAAATAATTTTAGACGTTTTTCCAGAAAGAGCAACTTCAGAAGAACTCATGTCATCACTGACTCTGACAAGTCAAATATATCTTCTACTGATAAAGCTTCTGCCATCTACTATAACTGTCAACGTAAAGGTCACTTTGCCAGTTAATGCAGATCTAAGAAGATTTCGGTTCCAACATCCTCTCAGATACCTGATAAAACTAAAAATGAAAAATATTCTAATTAAGTTAAAAGAAAAGTATCAGAATCTGAAGAAAACCCAGCGAAAAGGCAAAGGTCTTGTCGTTGAAGAAGTTGACTGGGATCAAGAAGTTGACTGACTGGACACAAACTACTGACGAGTCAAGGTCAGGTGAAGAAGACATAACTTTCTTATATCTTATGGCTAGAATTGAAGAAGCTGAAGAGGTCGCTGAAACCTCATCACCTGACATTCCATCTCCTCAGGTATTAATTCTAGAAAACTCCTTTATCATTGAAACTTATAGCTTGTCAGCTCTCGACACCTTGGCTATTGATTTTTACAATGCTTTAAACGGTAAAACTAAAGCCGAACAACTCAATTCGGACTTATCTGAACAACTTAAAAATTGTCACCTCAAAATCAAAGAACTTACTAAAAGCGAAGAAGATTTTAAAGACCAAATCTTTGTAAACCAAACAATAAGCATTGAGAAACAACAAGCTATCACTAAGCGTGAAAAGACCATCGCTAATCTCAAAGCTGAAAAAGCCACCATTGAAGGATGGTGCAAAGCCTTTGTTAAGGAAGTGAGATCATAAATGCTCAGATTCCCAAATTGGTCAAAAGTGGTCTGGGATACTCCTCTGACCAAGAAGAGACTTTCAAAGATCGTTCCATGCTTAAATTTAGAACGTTTGTTTCTTCTATCCCTGATCATCCACTTAGTGTGCATCGACATTTGAGTCAAGACCCTCTAAACCTATTACCAAGGATTCAGGGAAGGTGATTAAAGACAAGTTCCTTAATCATGTTCCTAAGATCAAGAACTTTCCTAAACTGAAGAAGAATCCCTCTATTCCTCTAGTGAGTCATCCTCAAACTTATGGGAAGAAGATCCCTGAATATTTTCAGAGATCAACTCCTCGAATCAAGGTTGATCTTACTCCATCTAAACTGGAGAAACTAGTTGTTCCTCCTAGTTCGATGGAGAAGGATTTCTTGGTCCTTGTCCTGAAAATGTAAAGCCCTTCTCGCTGCATGCTTCTAGTTCTAAGCGTTCTTTCAAATATAGGAAGTGCTATCACTGTGCTGAAACTACCCACATCGCTAGCAAATTCCCTAATGCCACCAAGGCCGAGAAATCTCTCACGGAAAGAAAGTAGCTCAGTTTGAGAAATCAGTGAAAGCGAAATCCACTAAGGCTGAACCAAAGTGAAAAGTCCACTGAATAAAAATCTTCAGAGAATGAGAAAACTGTCACCTCTGATATCTCCACTAACATCTCAGGACCCATAGTTCTAGGAGTACCAATGAAAAATTAATTCCCTTATTTTATGCAGAGTGCTAAAGGTATCTAGTATCTAACCAACTGTTATGGTAATCTAACCAACGGAGCAACTTCTTTGAAACGTGTTGCTTATGTTGAAGGGCTAAAGCACAATCTCTTGAACATTAGTCAATTATGTGACAAAGACTTCAAAGTTTTATTCACAAAGACGAGATGCGATGTCACTGACAAAAATGACAAACTTGCTTTAAAAGGAAAAAGATCATAAAATGTTTATGTCATAAACATGGATAACACTCCTTCAGAGAATGTTTGCTTTCTATCCAAGGCCTCTCCTGATGTTAACTGGCTTTGGCATAGGAGACTCTCTCATCTGAACTTCAAGATGATCAATGACTTATCTCGAAAAGAAGTTGTCAATGGACTCCCTAAACATTTTTTTGCAAAGGAAAAAGGAAAGAAATACAAGGTATACTTGTGAAAAAGGAAAATTGACAAGAGCAAGTTTCAAATCTAAGCAAGTATCCTCAGTGATTGGACTTGTTAATGTCCAATCCATATCTGGAAAGAAATACACTCCAATCATATTTGATGAATATTCCAGTTATACTTGGTTATTTTTTCTAAGATCCAAGAGTGATACCCCTGATGAAATTATCTCCTTTATAAAGAAGATGGAAGTTTTGAACAATATCTCTGTTTGCTCCATGAGAAGTGACCATGGAACTGAATTCAAAAACAGTACCTTGGTTAGTTTCTTTGAAGAAAAATGAATCTCTCATAACGTCTCATCAGTGAGGACTCCTCAACAAAATGGTGTTGTGGAATGAAGAAATCAAATGATCATTGAAGCTGCTCGCTCAATGCTCAGCGAATCTCATCTACCAACTCAATTATGGGCTGAAGTAGTTAACATTACACATTTTACTCAGAATCGATCCCTGATAGTTAAAAAATTCAAGAAAACAACCTATGAACTCTTTCATGGAAGAAAACCATCACCGAGTTACCTATACATCTTCGGATGTAAGTGTTATATCCTGAATGGCAGAGATCATTTAGGAAAATTCGATCCAAAGACTGATGATGGTATATTTCTTGGATACTCCTCTGCATCCAAGGCCTTCAGAGTCTTCAACAAAAGAAGACAACATGTTGAAGAAACCATCAATGCTAACTTTGATGAATTACGCTCAACAAATTCTATTCCTATCCCTAAAGATGACGAGGAACTGAACAGTTGGATGAAATCTCGCTATGGGGAACTTGAATCATATTTCAGTACACCTCCTATCACTAAAACAAATGATGATGATGGTCCTAATCTCATTCCCACTTCGACTAACAGTGAGATCCCTTCCTCCTCAGGAATAAGTGTCACTCCTCTTAATCACATTCCTCCTTCTGAACCTTCCAATGGTGATTCATCAGTAAATAATCAAGTTCCACTCTCTTCTCCAGAGAATGTTACCCCTCCGGATCTTCTCCAGGGATGATAAGAAATGTTGAAGAACCTATTGCTGAAGCCTCCTCCTTAATTTATCCTTGAACAAGTTGCTGAATCCTCTGTTGATCAAACTCCTCAACTACCCGCTCAACAATGGACTCAAGATCATCTAATAGATCAGATAATCGGTGATCTAGGTACATGTATTAAAACCCGATGGGGTATGGGTAATATCTATTTCTTTGTAAATTTCATTTCCTTAGCCGAATCTAAAAAGATAGATGAAGTTATCACTGATCCCAGTTGGATCTGTGCTATACAAGAAGAACTAACTGAGTTTCAAAGAAACAAAGTTTGGAATCTTGTCACTCGTCCAACTGGAAAGACTATTATTGGAACCAAATGGGTGTTTCGTGACAACCTAGATGAAAATGGCACTATAACCCAAAACAAGGCTAGACTTGTTGCTCAGGGATACAGACAGGAAGAAGGTATCGATTATGATGAAACCTTTACACCTGTAGCCAGGCTAGAAGCCATTAATGCTACCCACAAAGACTTTAGAGTCTTTCAGATGGATGTAAAGAGTGCGTTCCTGAATGGCCATCTAAATGAGGAAGTTTATGTTGAACAACCTCCTGGCTTCTCTGATCCTAAACATCCAGGTTATGTCTACAAACTAGAATTGGCTATTTATGGGTTGAAATAAGCTCCCCGAGCTTGGTATGATACTCTCTCCCAAAAAAACCCATCATTGCAGAAACAGAAACACGACTCCAGATCTCGGTCAGAAGCAGAAGCAAAAAACAAACGCTCTGAAATATGAGATCGAGAGCTTAAAGAGATAAATGAGATCTACATACTATAGAGATCGAGAGTTTGAAGAGATAAACAAAAAAAACCCATTAACGCATAAACATAAAGGAGATCATACTTTATAGATCGAGATCTTGAGGAGATCAAGAGCTTGAGGAGAGAGCGAGATCCAGAGGCGGAGATGAGAGAGTGAGATCTAGAGTCGGACACAGATTAAGAGGTGTTAAGGGATTCTTTTCTCACTTAATATTTCAGACGAGAGTAGAGCTTTTAAGCTATTATTTTGAAGAAAAAAACAAATACCTTGAAAAGAAGAATGTCTAAGCGAATCAGACTTCAGGGGACTTTAAGAGCCAATTTTACGAAAAACGAACAGGGCCTAAGTAAATAAACACGTTGGTCGTGGAAAACAATGTAAGACAATTGTTTCTTTTGAAAGTTTTTCTAATGCCTCAGTGTATGTATGTATGTACGTGTAGATATAGTTGTGTTCTCGAGTCCTTTTGGCCTTTTATAAGTGCTTCCATGGAAGCTTTCAACAGTCATTTCTTAAAAAGCCTTTATGAAGATAACGATCATCTTTAATTATGCCGTTGATGATTGATTATCGGTTACTTTGATGAATTAAGGAGACAAATTTTGATAATGAATGCTTGAAACCTGCAATAAACACCAAAGATAACGGATGTCGAGGTTAACATGTAAAAACGAACGTCTTCAGTACAATATGTCAAGGATAATCACAGTCATAGGCAAATAATCTTCGACCAAGGGTCGAAGGTTCTGTGGTCATAGATAACCACTATCATAGGTGGATAAATCAATGGTCGTACAAATCTTGATCCTTTTTGTTACGGTCGTGGATGATCATATCCTTAACGATCTAAGGTAATCATTTTTTTACCAAAACCTAATCCCATTAGCAGGTGAAGGAAAAATCGAGAAAGATAGTGTCGTGGTGAATAGATTTACCGAATTATCCGATTTCTTATTGCAACATGATTGAAGTAGTTATGAGATTGATACTAAGAAACGGTGAAAGTTGAATCAGACGAAGACAATATGAATGTTTGGATTTTGGTGATTAAATATGAAATTTGGTGCTAATCATGTGGTTTTTATGGGAAGTTGATTTTTGCAATTAGAAATTATATAACTAATAATGATAATAGAAAGTAGGGATTTGAAATCTTAAATGTGATTGGAACATTGAATATCGCATAAATACCATTGCCTATAGTTTAGGGGTATTTAAAATGTTTCTTTATTTTCACATTATCTCTGAAATACCATTTAAACTTGGACCATCAATTTTTTTTATCAAATGAACATGAAGGTTTTTTTTATACTTTTCATCTTTTTAAGGTTTTACCCTTGAACCATCCTCCCTCCCCCTCCATCTCTCTCTCTCTATATATATATATAAGCAGACAATTTTTTGGCCATTAATGTAAAATCACATGTGATTTTGTACGTAATTTGGTCATTCTCGTATTTTCTTAAATAAGTAACATTTTCGAATGAACCTGGTTCTATTTATATATATATAGAGAGAGAGAGAGAAAAAAAAAAGGGATGGGGGATCATGCTAGAAGACATTCATTCTGCTAGAAGTGGAGAAGTAATTCTGACCAACCACCTGATCAAATTAAAATTTTAATTGATTGTCATTAATTTTTAATCAAAAGGGTATTTATGACTTTTTTATGGTTGAGTTAATCTTTAGCCCGATGGTATATCCTTAACAAATCAGGATATGAATTTTTTCGTAATTTAAATTTAAATTTTTAATTTTTTCGTAATTTAAATTTTAATTTTTTCGTAATTTAAATTCTAAATCAATTTAACTTTGTATGCCGTTCAAGAAAAAGTTTAACTTTGTATGCGATCCTTTTTTTGTTGGAAGATTCTTTTTGATTCGCTCTAAAACAATTATTGCAGAATTCGGTATCTCAACTTTTTTGGTTTCGTTCTTGCCGTTTTGATTAGTGGATCCAAGTCCCAAGTTTTCTGATTTTGGAGTTCCTTCATACAACTCCTATGATGATGATAATTCCAATGAAATTGAGTTGTTTTCAGACGACGAATATGCAAAGGTTAGATTTTCTTAACATGTATGTGTTTAATAATTGTTTGTAGTTTTGGGTGATATATATGTTAGGTTTGTAGAGTAATTGCCTGGTGTTCATATGTGATTAATTACATATGTTTCTGCATATATGATTTTTCAATAAATTGATCAGTTGAATAGCTATCACTTGTGATTATTGACAAATATATATTTAGATAATATGTTGATTATGAAGTAGTATCACTTGTGATGTCACTTGATTGGTTCATTTATTTTTACTTATTGTTTGTTGGAGTTGCTCCCATAATTTGTGTGTTTATTGACTTGTTGTTCCAAAATATGTTTTCATACTAATTAATCAAATGTGATAAAACATTTGTTCTTTTGGGTTTCGTTGTTGTTTGTTGGTGTTGTCAATCACATATGATTGTTTTTTTATTATTGGCATGATGTTTCTCGAATATGTCGATATAGAAGTGATACATGAACGATTATGTGTTAGTCACATGTAATTAAGAATTCATAATCACATGTGATAATAATTGTCATATGATTTGTTTTGATATCCTCAACCTTTATAGATGCCATTTCACAAATTACATAAATAGTAACTTGCATTTCATTTTTCATTCAGGTTGTTCAGTCACAACCTAATGGATCTTTAATTTGTAATTGTCGACATTTTCAGTACCATGGGATTTTGTGTTGCTACATATTCCATGTGTTATTTAAATTGATGCCCAAGAGATTCTCCAAACGGTACATTCTTAACCGATGGATGAGATGTGTAATTCCAATTGATATTCTTCATACTTGAAGAACATAGGCATGAATGAACGACCGTGTTGACATATTACATAGGGATGTTCATTATGAGATTGATCAAATTTTCAATAGGTTACATTGTGACGAGGAGAAACTACCTCAATTATTGGACAATGTTAGTAATTTAAAGTTGGAAGTGGCACCTGATGACTAGTAGATGATATTGGTTACAGTAAAGATGTTGAATTCGAATATGTGAGTTCTTTGGTCTACGAATGTTGAAATACTTCTTCCTAATGGTATTAAAAATAAAGATTGTGGCACCAGAAAGCAGTTGATTGATGCACGGAAGAAAGTTATAAAGAAGAATGCTCGTCCGAAAAGGGTTTGTAAAGGTTGTTGTGTACTTGCTCACCATTGCTCTCATAATTTCCCTATAAAAAAGCCACATCTCAGTACTATATTCGCGGTATGGTCGACGTGTAATGTCTTGTTTAGAATAACTTGCTTCTTTTATGAATATATGTTAGTTCATAGGCGTTTATATATGTTTCAATACTTTATTATCGAATGATCTATTATGGAATATTCATGTAAGTAATCATATGTGATTGGTAATTTTAATCATATGTGTTTTACATTGACAATCACATGATATGTGATTGGTATTTTTAATCATATGTGTTTCACATTGACAATCACATGTGTTCTTGAATGACATATGTTTATTTCAGTATCGAATAACATGTGTTTGTTGAATGCATATCGTGTGTGATATTCATGTTAACGACAGTTGATTCATGTTATTTTTTAATACATGTATGCTTTTGTAATTTTCAAAACATGCATGTGTTGATTGGAGATCATATGTGATTCATGAACTTAAACACATGTTGAGTGGATATCGGTTGTGATCGTTCTTTTTTATCACATGTTTTTCTAGACTGTTGATCATATTTGTTTGGTTTTTCTAATCACATATGTAATTTTGTGTTTAATGACTTGGAGATCATATATGACTTATACCAAATCACACATGTGATTCCTTTTCTTAATCACATTCTTTTTCAATAACATATTCAAGATTCAAGAATTGAGTCAGTATGTTCATTTCATATTGGCTTCAGGACTGGTACATCTTGCTCTTTTATTCTTTTTCTTGATCTTGAATGTTACATGATGTCTCCGCCACTGAGTCATCCACCTCTTGTATCGTCCTTTTCCTTATGGACTGTCAATCTAACTTGTTTCTCTTTTTCACCAGTTTAGGGGGAGTCATTTATTTTTAGCAACAATTTTGCTATTCCTGTCACAATTTATATATATATCAAACACAATTAATAGTTTATCATTTATGTCAAAGTATAACATTTTTAATATACATGTTGCACTTAATAAGTAATCTCATACGATTCCATCTTCATGAACTTAAAAAAATAACATATGTACTCGGATAGGTTTTGGTTGCGTATGTTATCCTAATTATGAAGAAATACAAAATGCTTACTTGGTAATATCAAATAGCATTACTTGGTATTATCACATATGATTAATTGGTATTATCATATATGATTAATTGCTAATGTCATATATGATTTATAATCACACTACTAATGCTTGAAATCATATATTATTTCCAATCACAAATTTAAAGGAAAAGTTACTAAATTTCAACACATATGATATCATATAGGTCATATATAATCATATCTTACCTCTTTTACGATCATATGATTACTTGCTTAATGCATATCTAATCATAGATGATTACATCCTTTACAATCACATATGATTATTTGTTAATATCACATCGATGTTACAACCACACTAACACTTATGCTTGAAATCATATATTATTTAAACTCACACATTCAATGGAAAGAATACTAAATTTCAACACATCTGATATCATATAAAACATATTTTAATCATATCTTACTTCCTTTATAATCACATATGATTACCAAATACTCATACATGCTTCTATAGTATTGCATCTTGTATGTAATTTGGGTATCACACGGAGGGCCTTTTATTCGTTATCTCTTTCTAACAGTGTCGATGTTTTTAAGTATCACATAATGTATCTTGTTTTTACTTTGTGTTTGCCAGAATAATGATCACCGGAGGTCGAAGGTCGGAGGTTTGGGAGAATAGAGATAAGATTTTTAAAATACTTCAAATGCCGATGAATTAAAATTTGAAGTCAAAATTACCAAAATTATTAATTTCCTAGTTTATCATTTATTTGTGGTTGAGATTGTATCTCACAGTTATAAAAAATAACCGAGTTCTACCTTCAATGATCCCCCTATATATATATATATATAGAGAGAGAGAGAGAGAGAGGGACGGAGAGAGGAAAGTTCAAATGCCAACTCAAATTTGGTTGTGAACGTCAGGATAAATGAGAGCGCGACACGTGTCTGAATGTAGATTATTCAGAATGAATAAATACTATATTCAGTCTGAATATTTCTTTGATTAATTTGTCTGAATATGACACGTGTCGCGCTCTCATTTGACTTCACGTTCACAACAAAATTTGAGTTCTCATTTGAACCCTCTCCTATCTATATGAATAGTGTATGAACTTGACCCTCGTTATTAAAACTGAATGCCCTTATTTATTCATACTGAATGGGACACGTGTCACACTCTCTTTTGTCCTCACGTTCGCAATGAAAAATGAGTTTCCATTTGAACTTCTCCCCCCCCCCCCTCTTTATAAACACACACACACATGCATGGGATCATGTGAGAAATGGAGTTAAGGTGACAAATGTAAGAAGGGATCTCCACACGTGATCACTTTAAATCTCATGCCCACCAATGAATTGCACTTTAGTAGGAATTAATTGGGTGCATTTGATGCATCTCATTAGTGTTGATCTTCAATTAAGATTGATCCAAGGGTGGAGATCGGAACCCAACCATATATATATATATATATATATATATATAGGATATATATAGGGGCGGGTTCAAATGAGAACTCAAATTTGGTTGTGAACGTGAGAACAAATGAGCGGGCGACACGTGTCATATTCAGATTGAATAATGAATAAAATATTCAGACTGAATGTAGTATTATTCAGTCTGAATATTTTCTTCATTATTATTCAGTCTGAATATTTTATTCATTATTCAGTTTGAATAATACAAATTCAGACATGTGTCACGCTTTTATTTGTCTTCACGTTCACAACTAAATTTTAGTTCACATTTGAACTTTCCTCTCTCTCTCTCTCTCTCTCTATATATATATATATATATATATAGGGTCAGATTCAGAAGAAAATGGCAAAAAAAACTAAAAAGAACACCCTTGTAGCCTTCCATCTGGATGGTATGCACAAACGATAGTAAAAATGTGAGAACACTTCTGGGCCTCCAAATTAATTAAGCGATAGTAAAAATTACAATTAATGAAAATAAATTAGTATTTATAAATTTTATAGTTATCTTATGTTTGTCTTTATAACTTAAATTGCTAGTATCATCAAAGAATTGTTATGCTGATGTCTACGTTGTCGATAATGATATGATAATTTTTTTTGTCAACGATGTGATAATGCTTTGATAAATTGAAAACTTCTTTTGATATGATTTTGATGTGATAATGATGTGATATTTCTATGATAAATCGGAAAGCAGTACCCATCACATATACAAACGTGGTTCTGTGTGTTCATTATGTGATTTGCAGTTTTTATTTCCAAATTTATCTCGGTATAAACTTATTTTTGACTCATTTACATTAGACACAATATCATGTTCTCATAAGTTTCAAGTCTTATAAAGTTGTCTATTATGGCACTTAGGTGCCCGTTTACTAAACATGTAACTTTGTAAGCTTTTACGGTTCGATTACCTTAGCAGGTGAATATAACAAGGATCGAGAATCTTACTTGATAACAGGTAATACAAGGAATGGGAGTTTTACCCGGTCAACGAAGGTAATGACTCTTACCTGGTAGATGTTTATTGGGTTATAAACGCTTACGATCAGCTCATTTTGATAGCTAGAAATTTTACCATATAAGGTAACGAGGGTAATGACTTCTTTTTGAAGTATATAATATTTATATACTGCAAATGTAACAAATAAACTTACACACTCTTCTCACCTTTGGTGGGGTTTAAACCCCACTCTTGTGGTAAGAATTTGGTAAATGGTCTTTAGACATTTTTGTGTCCGATAAACCTGATTTTGTTGTAATGAATACAGTCGTTGAACTTGAAACAAAAAGTGTAAACATATATAAAAAAATATAAAAAATATATAACTTGTTATGTGAAGCGAAAGAAATGGATCAAAAAAGAAAATGGGAAAGCAGGGAGTAAAGGAGACCAAGTGCAAGTACAAAAAAGATTTGATCAGTAACTGAAATGGTGTTGATTTTGTCAACTGCCTCGTTTAGAGTGGAAGGCGAACACTTGAGTTCCACTGAGTATGCTCCTTCTGCTTGTATTTCTGGTTCTATGTTTATCTCTCCAAATGCAGCTTTATACTCTCCACAACTCCATTCCTTCATTCAAAACATTTCCATATTCTATTAGTTTTACAAACAACTTCACTTTCTTTCTTTTTTTTCTAAATTCAAGATTAAGGTTACTTATGTTTGTTAAATTAACTGATAAAATAGTTGTTGGCTGCAAAGTTAGCTGCTAGGGGAAAAACCATTTAATAGTTAATAAGTTAGTTCTTAGCTGAGAAGTTAAATGACAATGTAAATTGAACTAAATAAACATGTAGAAAAATATAACGGGTATCAATGAAAAAAAATTAAAACATTGTTTAAAATAACATTTCAGATAGATATTTATAAGCTATATGACAATATAAAATGACATAAAAACACACACGTTGCTGTATTATTTAGAAAACTGTAAGGGACATAATTGTAAAAAAAATCCTGGAAAAGACCTTCATCTGTTATTAAAACGCTACTTGAAATAACTTTTTTCAAAAAAGACATTTTCATATACTACTTTAAGTTCTTTGACGGAACTTTTTCAATGATCTCAAAAAATAAGTCAGTTTATAGTTTTCAAAAATGATCTAACTATATATTTACCACATTTAATTTAAAGAGTAGATATAGATTACCTCGAGTTGTTCTCCAAGGGTGAAAACGATTGTTTCAGGGCCGGTTCTAAATGACAACGGGCCTTCATCTGACAAGAGGCAAAAATCGCCATGTTCAGTTGGGATATGCAGGCTCATAGCGAACGAACATCCGTCTGTTTTTCCATCAGCAAAACGTGGTGTATGGGAACGTGGGGTGTGAGGTTGAAGAGCCGAGTTATTGTGCTTGAATAACGTCATTCTCGTTTCGTTTTCCTTGATCTTTTTACGAGATTTCCTTTTTCCTTGGCTTCCTACAATCTTAGCAGCATCATTTGCAATGGCTTCAAGTTTACTTGCAAGATTCTCCATCTTTTGGCTGCAATACAAATATGTAAATAGACTTAAATGCTTAATATGAAAGGATACATACCCTAAAGAAATATGTCCAACTTAACTTAAAATAGACATAACTTTCATTTTGTTTAGAGTTATGGGGTGCTTTATAATATTGTTTTTCTTTATGAATGAAAATATAAAGTTTAACAATCTTAAAGGTTTTATATTTATTTGGGATATACTTATGTCGTTTAAAATTAATTATTATAGATAAAGTTTAAATCTTTGTTGTTGTGCTTATTCTTTATTTAAATAAAGATATGTTTCTTCTTAGTGAACAAAGATTTGTTATCTTTTATTTTGCGACCATAATCTATATATCATGGTTTCGTCCGTGTTTAGTAAAAGAGAATGAAGCCTCTTTTTTGTTATCTTTTATTTTGCGACCATAATCTATGGAAAATATATTTTTGTAATATTTATAAAGCGCTATTTTTTTGTTGGATACATTGAAAAGTTACCGACAAAATTCCAATGTTGTTAAAAGGGGTTATAAATGTGGATTTTCCGGTTTAGGGATAACTCCGTAAGGAAAAGCTTATGTTATAAATTGTTATGGATAAATGACAGACTAGTCAAACCCAAACTCCGACTTTTGGATCTATCGCAGAGGATAGATCAAGCACAATGTAGTGTGGATTGTGATTAGTGACACTTGTCGTTCCGGATTGTTAAAGGTTTTATTTTGTTAAGAAAGTTTCTAATTGTGATAAAGAAACTTGTGTTATGAAAAGTTTTGTATTTTAACAATTGAAACTTTAAACGAGATTGAAAAGGTTTCGACCTTTACAAGAGTTTATGAAACCTTTATCATTCAGTTTATATCTTTAATTTGGTTAAAGGTTTATCTTTTATACCATAAAGGTTAACTAAACTTTTAAAACTTTTCTTCTTTGCTTTGATTTTTGTCTTAACAAACAAAAACAAAAAAAATCAAATGAGAACCGGAAACATGTCCCCCATGAACTTTGTGAAACGCAATCATTTCTTGGGTGCACAAAAGAGATGTCCTAAGAGGTCTAGTCGACGATCGAATCCAAGAAAATGTCAAGTCTGCGGAGAGACAATACACTTTACTATTCTTATGAATAGTACATTGCTTGGTTCAATCAATATGATTATTGAGGAGACTAGACAAGTACCAACAGAGGAAGTATCTAGACTCTGGAACTTCTGTTCATGTCTGTGAATCTCAAGAAAAAAAATTGTGACATATGAGAAGATTTAAGACAAGAGAGTGGTCATGACAAATGGACAAAGAGCCGAAGTTGTTGGCATCAGTATGGTGAATTTGGTTTTCACCACTGGGGATGCTATCATCTTACGCTATGTGTTACATGTGCCGTCAATCCGACAAGTACAAATTTGAATTTTTTATCTTATACCTGTGATGGTGGAAAACACTTTCTTTTTATACTTGTATTTTATTACGCTCAAATGATGAAGCTTTGATGCATTTAAATAAGTAATGTTGAAGTAGAAAATCAACTCTAAAAACGAATCTACATAGTTTAAATAATTCATCGGTGAATAATATCTCAATAAAGATTAGATACATTCTACGAAGAGAATGATATCACTCAGGGTTTCAAACGAGGATGAGTTTTGAACTCATTGTTGAAATGGTCAGCTGAACCGGAGCTTACCAATTAACTTATAGAGAGAAATTATTGTTGAACGGCTCCCACATTCACAACCGAATCACTAGTTGTGTGGTTCCCTTTACTCATTATCAGTCATGGAACGACAAGTAACCAAATCTTGATCATGTTTAATATGTGATGTATTATTGTACTCTTGATTCCTCATTTTAGAGTTAAAAGTATGTGTCTTTATCATCATATTAGTAGGTTGTGAAAATAACAATAAGGAATCAGGTGCGAGTATTAAATTTATAGAAGTGGAGCTCTTTGATAACTAGTTTTCAAAAGATGTTGAAAACTTGGGACAAAAGAAGTTCAAAAGTGTGAAACGAGAAATTATAAAAGATGATTCTTTGACACACTCAGTCGAAAGGAGTTGATTAATTTGATATTTTGTTCTATATGAACTATTATGACATTCTCAGTCGTCGAAGGGCAGTATATTTGTCAAAAAGGATATAAAGACAATTTTTGTATGGAAATGCAAATGACAAGGTTTATATAGAGCAAACTAAAAGGCTTGCAAAATTCCAAAAAAGAACATAAGATGTGAAGACTTGTTGAAACAAGCCTTTCACTCCTTTCATTACCATCACCATGTTGATAATTGGTGCATGTGTCTATCCTTTAGTGAATGATATTTTAATCATCATAACTAGTTTAGAGAGTATCTTTTGTACGAGAAACGATTTATCCTCGAGCCTTAAGATGAAAGGTCTTGAATAAATAGTCATCATCCATAGGATAAAGGAGTTACATACTATACTAGTTTGAAATATGAAACTCGAGTTGACATACACAACATATCCTAGATTTCTGAGAGGATATTTGATACCAGTTGCATAGATCATCCAAATGATTCTAATTAATCGACAACAAGTGGGTGGATTTATACTCTAACTAGTGGGATGGTTTCTTGGAGAAGCAAGAAACAAGTGGGTATACAATTGACTATTAGAGTCAAATTTATTGGCACAAACTCCTATAGGCCGGGCAAAGAGGCTTGATGAATTATAGATGAATGTTCATTTATGGCATCCTCTAAATAATTTGATTCCTATGTATTGTGACAGTGTGCCCACACTGTCAATAGTTTACAATACATTGTAGAGTGGGAAGTCGCCACATATGTCTCCAACATAATTAAGTGAAACATCTAATGAGAATGGTACCATTAGTATTGTGTTCGTCAAGTCTTGTGGAACTTGATAGATCCATTAACCAAGCCTCTGACGAGAGACTTATAGGATCAAATACTAGAGACACTGGTCCAAACTCATCAAGAATCAATTAGTGATGGAAACCCAACTTGAATTTAGTGCTCCTATCTATCAAGTTTAAAGGGTAACAATAAGTCACTTAACTGATAGAATGTACTATCAATTAATAGATCCATATAAGGTAAAAGATAGTACGGCGTTGCCGAGAATAAGGTTGAGTTAATCTCTTACCAAAGTTTAGAGACATTTTAGTAACGAAGATGTTATAGAAATTTGCCTATATGACAAAGAGGTGGTGCCGCCTCAAATGAAGAGTCGTGGTTTCTCTTCCAAAAAGTCATGAAACTAGGTCTAGCGCATGGCCAGATTCGCGCTCAGTGAGAAAGCAAAGATGTTAGATGATGTGCGTGAGTAAGCCGGAGTGATCACAAGATTCACACTACTAGAAAATTGAGTATTTTCAACGAAAATTTTCAACAGAAAATGTCGTTGAAATTTTTCTACGAATTTTAGAGGGATTATTGACAAAACATAAATTTTCTACGAATTTTCAACGAATTTCCGTTGAAAATCTCTCACAAAATGCATTTTCAACCAAAAACTTTTTGACGAGACATTTCGTTGAAATTTTTTTGGTTGAAAATGCATATATGTTTGTGAGAGATTTTCAACGGAAATTCGTTGAAAATTCGTAGAAAATTTATGTTCTATCAATAATTCTCTAAAATTCGTAGAAAATTTTCAACGACATTTTCCGTTGAAAATTAATTTCCGTTGAAAATATTCAATTTTTCTAGTAGTGTCAAGGTTTAAATCCTAAGGATACCATTGCATTGACCTCTCTTTGCATACTTACATTAAACGGGGTTTAATCTCAGTGACGCCACCGTGATGTCATCAACCATGAATGTCATAAAACTATCCTACCTGGTGGCAGATTGTTGGAAATTATTGTGAGGTTGGAGTTTTTCGTTCATCCCACATAGGAAAAAAAGATAAAGTTTGAAGAGCTTTATAAGGTTCTTTGTAGAATTGGGCTTTGAACTTGTTAGTGGGCTCATAGTGGGGGTCATGAGTGGATGGCCCAAAGCACACTTTTTTAGTACAATTCATTGAGAGAGTAATATAATTGCTGATTATTTTTTAACCGATAATTATCAGTAATTATTTCCGGATTATTAGCAATTTTTTTTATCTTTAATTAATTAAAAAACATTTTTTAGTATGGTTGGAGACCTAGTCTCAACCATAACTCCTAATCTTGGGGAGAAAGCTAGGGTTTTGAGAGTTTTAGTGAGTATAAATATTGGGCTAAACCTCCTCCCTTTACACACTGAAAATTCCTGCTATTCTCTCTCGATTTTCTGCTCCCTACCACACAGTGTCGCTTTTCTTCCTTTACGATTTCTGCATCAACTTTGTTTATAATTTCGTTATCATAAGTTGTTGAGGAACGAAATTCGATACTGCATCAAATCCTGGGGTTTGCAACTCGTGACTCACAACGTGAAAAAGAGTGGTCGTATAAAACCTTTAAAAACATGTTTATTCCGTGCAGTTCTTGCTTCATATCGTTATCAACAGGTTGGTTTTAATTTTGTGTATTTCAATTTAAGTTTGTGTTTACTAAATGAACAACTCTGCTACTACCCTTTTATGTATATCGATTCTATCACGAAGGACATAATCGAACATTGTGGGTCTCACGTTGTATGACTTTTTCTATATGATGTAAAGTTGTGTTATAGTTAAAGTATAAGTCTTTAATTTTAGTCTCATTAATTAAAGATTTATTTTCATTAATTGATAACCATAATTTGTTTATATTTGGTCTGACCTGTGAATAACAAAATGTGGGTGAAGCCTTTTTTTTTATTTCTAATCCCGTCGTGCATGGAAAGGTTTAGTCAAAATCTTGGATGCTTTGTTCCATGTTTATGGAACTCAACTTTGATAAGGTTGTTCGATTATGAAACTGGGTGTATCTCTATCGTTGTGATCTGTTTATGTATAGTTATGTTAAGAGATAACTTTTGAGAAGATTTTCCATACTATAGTTTTATAATATTGGTTTTCTTTATGAATGAAAACATAAAATTTAACAACGGTTGACAACAAAATCCCTCATCTAGAGTTCCGAAACTCCGTAGATTTTTTTTTGGTAGTTTTTAGTTTATATATATATATATATATATATATAATATAATATGAGGTTCATGCGAGGACGATAACAATTAACGAGAATGCAACGACAATTCTCAGTCAATCGTTTTGTACATTAAACTTTTCATGTACAAAATCACATATGATTCACGTACAAAATCATATATGATTAGTCGCGACTTTTCCCATTACTTGCCCACGAAAAAAGTCGCGCGTATCCTGTGACGCTTACAAAATCACATATGATTTTTTGTACATTAAAAATCATATGTGATTTTGTATATGAAAAATTTCATGTACAAAATGATTGGCCGACAATTGTGCTCGTATTCTCGTAAATTGGTACCATCCTCGTATGAACCCGCCTCTATATATGTATATATATATATATATTATATATATGTAATTATAATAATCAGATGGTGAAAAATCGACATTTTAATGTATAATTTATTTGCCAGATTTTTAACTTCGTGATTTTTGGCCAACCGCCAAAAATAGAACCAACACCAAAATCAGTGGCGGAACCCCATAGGGGCTTTTGGGGGCCATGGCCTCCCCGCTTTTTTCTATTTTTTTTCATGCACTATATATATTATTGATATTAAACTATTAATATCAAATACATATCAAAATTAGTTTTTAGAAAATATAAAAAAACAATGTTTGAGTTATTATATATAGTGCCATATTAATAATTTAAAAGTTTATTTTTATTAGTTAATAATAGTACCAAAATATAATAAATTTGTATTACTATTTTTTGGTTAATAGTTTAAAGATTTTGAGTTTTAGAGACTATTTACTCAAATATTTACCCGGTAAATGTTTATGGTAAAATTTGACACTATTGTAAGAATTGTACTCCAGTAAAATGACATTATATGCAACAATTTACCCGGTAAACGCTAAACGAGTAAGGGTCGTCATCTTTATTTACAAGATAAAACACTTGATATTTACTATCGTTCTGACTGGGTAAGATTTTCGGTCCTTACTGTATACATCTGGTAACATAATATGACTTGCTAAACATTTATTGGGTAAGTGTTTGGTAAATGACTTCTTAGTCTTTATTAATAATTTTTTCTAAATGTCAATATTATAACATAGAAAAAAGAAAAAAAAAGTTTCGTACATATCATTTAGATCTCTAAACCTTTGTAATATATATTTTCGGCCCCCTGGATTACAAGGGTCGTGTTCCGCCCCTGACCAAAATAGCGAAATTTGTATATTTGAAACTATTGAATTACGTGTAAATATTATATAACTACAAAATAGAAGTCCTAACAGTGATGAAAAAATCTGTCGAAAGATTGTCATTAAAATTATGATCCGTCTAAAGGTTTCTCAGAAAGGATATCATGGGTAAATATATCACCTATTGATCACCTACAGATAAATAGTTAAAATAATAAAAAATAAAATGTGTTTTGATCCATTGGAAATCATAAAATTACTGACGTTTTTTGTTTCGTTGGAAAAATTGTTCGAAATTGGATTTTTTTGGTGCTCCGTCGGAAATTACTGACTGCTTTTAAAATGTCGGTAATCTTGGTTTCCTTCCACATCAAAAGAAAAAGTATGCTTTAAAAATAGTTATTATCAAAATTGTGCATTATTTTGTATATATATAGTCTTTTTGTGAATTAAAATTCTTGGATCTCTGAACTTGAAGGATGTAAGTCATGTAGTATCGTAATTATATATGTATAATAATAATTACAAAGAAATTGTTACCTGAACTTACGAAACCTCTCCTCTCGCGTAACTTCTCTCCGCCGTTCTGCCGCCGTGAGGGCGGATCGTGACCATTGAAACTCCTCCCTATCTCCGTCACGACTCCACCGCTCCGCCAACAATCCAAAACAGAACTCCGCCTCCGTGAAAGATTGCTGGAGCTCCTCGACCGATATCCCATGCCCACTAATCCGAAAAACTCCATATTTTCCGACCGATCTCATCACCTCACTAATCGAATTCCGATCTTTGCTTTTAATCAACCGGTATTCCACATCTGCAATCACTGATCGGTTTACGTACTCAGGAAGATTGAGATCGGACATGTTCTTCATCTTGTCCATATAATGGCCGAAAGCTGGTTCATTGCGTGCGCCCGCTGCTCTGCCGCTAGATGGCATCGGAGATGGCGGTGGTGCCGGTGATGATGACGACGATAGGCGGTTCTTGATTCGTGCAAGAGCCATGGTTGCGATTAATTGTGTGATCGAATGGAAGAGAAAGAGAAGATGAAGAAGAGGAAAGTTTATACTATTTGCATGGCACTTTTTGTGGGATTAAAATGGCATGCATCCGAGTGGATCCAGAAACTTATGAGAACGGGGTCTTAGGGTATAAAAAATTTCAAACCGAATAACTCAACCAATCTAAAACAGTTTCGGGTTATTCGGTTTACGGGTTAAATGGTTCGGTTAACCAAATAAGGTAACTTCCGATTCTTATTGTTTTTTCCGGTATGGATTAATCGAATAGAAAAGTATATTATTATTTAATTTATATAATTTCTTTCTAGATGAATTAGTTTGAACATGTATAAAACTAAAAGAACAAAAAATTGAAATATATTTAACAAAATCATCAACCAACATTATCATTATAGCATAATTACAAGAACTAGAGATAACAATATACGAAGAGAACGACCGTCAAGCGAGAAAGTGTCAACCAAGAGAGTGGGGGGTTTCGTTAAGACGGACTAGGCGATTGCATGCATCATAGACACGTTATCTTAACGAATACCACTATAACAAAATAGGGTTTATAGAACGGTAATAAAAATAAGCGTCATAATAGACCAATTTATAAGATCAAAAAACAAAGTGTCTTATATATAAAGGATTTGTAATAACTTTATAAGATGCTTTCGGAGGTCGTAACAATTTTTTTAGGATACTATAATAAAAAGCGGTGGCAATAGCTATTTTATATATAGGACACTTATGAGAAACTGTCTTATAAACATATCTTTTTAAAGGACTCTTGTGTTTATAGGACACTTTTTCAAATAGTATCTTATAAAATAGCTAATATGCCATTTTTTTTATAAAAGTGTCATAATAAACTTGTTACGACGTCAAAAAGCGTCCTATAAACTTATTAGAGCACCTTTAGATAACACGTTTTATTTTTTGGTCCTATGTGTCTTATAAAGCGGTATATTAGGACGTTTATTTATTGGCAGCGTCCTACAAACTCAATTTTGTTGTAGTGTACCAAATACGCCTATCGTTACAATAGATTTATAGACGTTTTAGAACGTAATCTTAACAAGTTTTTAGAACAACTTCAAAATAAAATGTTCTATTAATTATTTTCATAAGACATTATTTACAAGAATGTCTTATAGAAAAAAATTCAATAAAAATACCTGTTGATAGATAGGATTCCTATCAGATTAAAAACGTCTTATAAAATTCAAAAGTGTCATGAAAAAACATCTTAAAACACCAAAAAGTGTTATATTAAGTTATTATAACACTTTTACATAAGACACATAATTGTTTGGTTCTACAATATAAATTCTATAAAACAGACTATTAGAGCACCTAGATGTTTTTAACGTCTTATAAACCTGATTTTGTTATAGTGAAAATAAATTGCATGAAACTACGTACAACAACATATTTTGTGTTCTGATTTCGACCTATTTGTTTTAATGTACTTCAAAACCTTCATTTTGGTATTTTAAATATGACATTTCAAATATTTAGACATCTAATTTACATTTGAGAATATATAAAAATGAAACGTACTTTGTTCTGATTCTTATTTTGTGTAATGTATGTACTTTATGTTTGAGATATTATATCAAAGATACCAAAAAGAAAATTTTGAAAGTAAGTTTCATACAAAATAAAAATAAGACTAAAATATGTGTATAATCGTCTACCGTGAGGTTCAAAAGAAAAGGCTAATATATATAAATATCACGAAAATATAGAAAAAAAATGTTTAAAGGAAGGTTCATATGTGAATTGTTGAAATATACATTTAAAGATACATATGTGAATTCATATGAATAATCCGTAACATTTGTTCAAATATACATCTTTAAAAAGATTTTGTCCGGGTTTTTTCAGTGGATTCACAGATGAACCTTCCTATAACCGTCATTTGATGTCATTTGTTACAACTTATAAGCTTTATATATTTGATATCGATAGTTTTTTTTATGTTTTAGTTTTATGAATTTAAACTATTCTATGGTATTTTTCATAACACTACTCACACACTTTTAGATTATTTCAATCCGTCGTTGATTTTAACAATTACCGACGGATTATCAATAGTCTATAAATTGTTTTACTATATATTTCTTATTATTATTATTTATTCATGTGGTTGTCGGTGAATATAGCTATTGGTGATCCATCGGTAAGAGCTTCGCCCACCATTATCACCGTCATAGATTTTTACCGCTGGATCTGACCTTCGTCAACAGATTTTCAATTGGTGAAAGTGTCATTACAACAAAATTGATTTTATAGGACGCTTAAAATGAAAAAATGTTCTAAAAGAATACTTTACAGGACACAAGTTTATAGGACCAAACCAAAAGCGTACTATCTAAAACTGTTACAATAAATTTATAGGATAATTTTAGGTGTTCTAAAAAGTTTTTTTTATGACTTCTTAAAATAAAGTGTAATGTTAACTATTTTATACGACAATATTTGAAAAAGTGACTTAAAAACAAAAGTGTCGTATAAAGATGGGCCTATAGAATATTTCTCAAAAGCGTCCTATAAAATAGCTAATAGGACACTTTATTTTGAAAGCGTCGTAAAAACTTGTTAAAACGTCCAAAACGTCCTATAAAACTATTGTAACGCTTTTAGATATGACGGTTTGGACTTATAAAGTCAAACTGGACCGTTTTTGACCGCTCAAATCAAGTCAAACTGGACCGTTTTTGGCGGTTTGAACAGTCTGGCGGTTCGGTTCAGTTTAAAAAATAGCCAAACCATTCGGTCCAGTGCGGTCTGCTGTTTGAACATTCTTTTGAGAGGTCTGGACTGAACCGACCGTCAAAAAAGATATATTATATTGTATTTATTTTTCATGTTTTTTGTTTTACTTTTATGGTTCAGTTATATATAATTTGACAAAGACGTTATGTTTTTTATTTCTAAATTAGCAAAATTTTGTAATCCTTCAAAAATCAAATTCTAAACCGTAGTTCGTTTTACTCATCGTATGTCCAAAATTCCAACTATTGTTGGTGGATCCATTTACCTTTTTTTCATTTGTTCAATATTTTTTTTGTAATTTTAGAGATAGGCGTTTGTTTATGCCAAAAATTGGTTTTAATAAAATCAACTTAAGGTCGATGTGGAGCTTTTACGACTAAAGGAAGGATTCGTCGATAAACACAATAAAAGATAAATAAATAATTAACACGAGCAATTGGTGACGCGGAAAAACCCTTTGACGAGAAAAAAAACCGCGGACGATGGTTGAGATCGTCGATGCACTAGTGAAAATGACGTCAAACAGGGACGTCGTCCTTTAGTAACAATTGTCGTACGTGTGATGATTACAATGGAAAATTATAAAAGCAATTCGCGAGTTTTGCTCTGCGTCGTAATATATTACTGAGTATTTCATACGTAGCTCTAGATGTCCTTTAGTTTGTCTTCGAGCTTTATATTTATACTTGGTTAGTGGGTAACGGTTTTGGAGATTTAATTGAGCACTTATTGTCGTCCTTTATGTTGCTGGCCATAAATAATAACGGTCCTGCATTAAATACAGAATCAAAACGTAAGATTCGTTGTCAGTTTTATATAAGTCGAATGATTCTTTCATTGATCGTTGGATAAGCATGACGGTATATAGACGAGTCTTGTGTCTGCCTGTCCTTGGAGATTTACAGTTGTTGTCGTAGGTTATTTTGTTGTTTGCTTTGTCGTGTGACGCACATGTCTCTTATGTCTCGACATCTTATCCTGAAATCAATAGTCAGTTCGTTATGATAAAATACTGACGATAGTCGTTACTTCAATGATTGTTGTTAGATGGTATTTTTGGTCCAAACAGCGTTTTTTACAATTATGTATACGATTTTCTAATAGTGCTATATTGATAATTTTTTTGTTTTAGATATAGATGTCAATTTTTTTAGTTTAAAGCTCATATGAAGACTCAAACCGCCTAAACCGGTCATACCAGACCACCTTTTTGTGGTCCGGTTTGACCCGTTTGGACAATTGATTTCAAACCGCTCGGTTTGGAAATTTTCTAAACCACCATAATGATTTGGTTTGTGGTTTGAGGGGCTAAACTGCCCAAACTAGACCGCAAACACCCCTAAACCTAAGTTCTATAAGTATTCTATTAGGACGCTTAGAAAATCTAGGCATATTATAAAGCCAATTTTGTTTTAGTGTGTTATGTTTTGTAACGATGGTGTCCTAGGGTAAGGTGCATTGGAGCTAGATTTGAACTCGATATCTGATCGTGGAAACCCGACTACCCGTTTTCGATGAACCATTCAACGGTTGCAATTCTATACCGCGAACCATTAGCGAAAAGAAATTGAACAACAGAAAAGTACCAAAAGTTTCATATTACAAATCATACAACATATTGCATATAGTCATAAATTACACACCATACAATACAAATAATCACATTAATCACTCAAACTCACAAATCTCACCATTCAAACCATTATTTTCTGAATAAAGATCTATTGTCTCCAAATCCCTAGACTTTTCCTGGCTCATCAATCATGTAAATACATGTCATTATTTTATTTAATATAATGATATGGTTTTACATGATTGGTGGATACTCATACGGAAGGATCAACGTGGAACTTGAGGATAACAGATTCTTATTCTTATTTTTATGTACATTTTTATGTTATATTTCGACACAGGACCGCATGGAAGTGATCACCAAGCTGGCTCATGGTAGCCGATATTCTCGATAGCAGCAACGGTCTTGAATAACCGCCGTTTGTGAATCTCTGCCACCAAAGATCGGTGGAGCAACTGGCTGCGGATATCAACGGCAGATCCTACCCTCTTTATATTCCCAAATTGGCTCCTTTCGGGGCCAACTTTTTGCTTATTACTGCATCTTCTGTTAACTCTCTCTTCACCACAAAACCTCATGAAATTCTTTGTCTTCCCAACTAGTTGTGGGTCATGATTTGCAGACGACATCGAACGATATTCATCTTCATCGTCTGAGCAGTAAGTGAAGTTGGAGTAGTTAAAAGAATTCAGTGAGCTTTTAGAACTTGCATCATCATCATTCAAGATATTGCCTGCATTGGGTTAGTAAAGGGTTTGTAAGATTGCCATAATTAATATATTAGAAGCTCTAGCTTGAAGTATAAACTACAAAAAAGCAGCTATACAGGACGATAAATATGTCTAAATTTGTCCAAATAATATGGTTTAAATGACTTAAATTTGTAGAATCAAACGATTGTATGTCTGTAAAGGCGTTACAAAAAACTGATAGGGTATTTTTGGGTGTCCTAAGTTTTTAGGACACTTTTGAAGTAAAACATTCTATTAGTATTTTTATATGACATTATTAGAATAAGTGTCCTTAAGAAACTAATATGATATTTTATTTCAAAATATCATAAAAAAACTTGTTAGAACGTCTAAAAATGTTCTTTCAACTTAACTATTGTAAAGTTTTTACATAAGACACACAATTGTTTGGTCCTATAAATGTTCTATATATAAGACACCTGTAAAAGTGTCTTATAAAAAGATGTACTCGTAAGACATTTTCCAAAAATGTCATATAAAAACGTTAATATGACATTTTATTTCAAAAGTATCCTAAAAAACTTGTTAGAATGCCTAAAAGCGTCGATTGAACTTATGGTTATTAAGTTGTTATTAAGGTTTGTCCTACATAAGACGCATGGTTATTAAGTTAAATAAGTTGTTATTAAGTTTTGTCCTACAGAACAGTCTATTAAACATTTAGACATATTTGACATTCTATAAAACCAATTTAAAGATCCCTTATTGAACTAGGGTTTACCTTTATTCCAGTGATCGAGTGTCGAAGAGATCATGATGCTGTCTAATTGATCCCTAACTGCATCGAGGCTTTGCAGAGAAGCTTGAGATGATGATTGCGAGTGAAAAGGGTTCAAGTTGTTTTCATCATCGTCTTCATCTTCATCATAGCAGAAACTATGATGATGATGTTGGTGGTTTTGTAGCGATTCCATGTATCCTTTCTTCCATTTCGGAATTAAATTTGCAATCTCCATATCGATCATTTGAGCAATATCAAATGGCTCCCAATCGTTAATCTCCAATTCTTTCACCATTTCGGTAGCAACATCATTCGCTGTATCGCTCTCAATGTCGAAAGGAAAGTATATATTCCTTGCTTTACCTGCAATCTTAAAAATTTTAGCGACTAGTTTGTAGAACAATATATTTAACAACAGCTGACACCACAACAAAATCAGGTTTATTAAATATAAAAAAATATCTAAATTTACTTTTTAAGAGACTTTTAGTTATAGAACCAAATGAACCAAATAATTGTGTCTCATATAAAAGTGTAATAATAAGTTTATAAGACGCTTTTGGAAGTGATAACAAGGTTTCAACACGCTTTTGAAGAAAAAAACATAATATGACTTTTGTGACATTATTTGAAAACTGTCGTATAAAAACAAGTGCCAAAAGTGTGTATAAAAAACCTAACAAATCACTTTGTTTCAAAAGTGTTGTAAATTAAAAACTTGTGAAGTACTCAATAGCTTCATATAAAACACTCTACTACGGACACTTAAACATTTTTGGTGTGCTATAATCATGATTTTGTTAGTGAAAACTGAAATCTCTTTACATACCAGTTTTATCAGATATCAGTACTTTGAGGAAGATCGAACCATCTTCTTGGTTCATGGTGCCCGTGATGGTCATATCAGTAGATTTTTTCCGATCATTGACTAATGAAGAAACCACCTTTTCGGATATCTTTGGAATCGGAGTATGGTTTTGTGAAGGAACTGTTGAGATGACCATATCATCGTCTTCGACAAGAAGGAAGGATTCCATCAAGAGCTCTCTAGCCGACGGCCTATTCGAAGCACTTTCTAAGCATTTTCCGACAAACCGTTGAGCTTCAGCATCTTCGATCTGATAGAATGCTTTCGGCAACTTTCCCTGAAAAATTCATGTAATTTTTCAGCGTTTATGATAGAAAGATTATATAGACCAGGAGGTCAAGAATTTAATTTAAAAGTCATTTCTCTAAATGATTGATCTAGAAAGAAATGATATTCACATAATATATAGTTCAAATAAAACTTGCTTGAAAGTTAAAACCCATATCAAAACCATCAAACGCCTGTCACAATAGATCTATTTGTACTACTTAGGGCAAAAAGTTCGTTACTAACAATCCCAACCGACCCCGAGCATTTTTTTGACCCACTCGGTGAAGCTATCAGGGGATGGCAAACAACCATTGAGAGTTTGGCCCACGCACAAACCGAGGAGCTCAGCCCCTTTGGAATCCCGTCAGAGGCGCTGTCTCTAAGAAACCCCCCACCCCCACCCCCACCCCCAAAAGGGGGGGTGGTGCTTGGCCCCGCTTTATGGCAATCTCTAAGGTGATACGAGCAACATTTGTAAATGTGCGCTCCGCATCTCGTAACTTACGTATATTTGCCTCATGACTTTAATCGATCTAGTAAATCACAACTACACCAAATGGTTGATGACACTAAAATCACCAATATTTTTCACCAATTTTCAATTTCATTTACGAATCAATATAAAATTATGAAAAAACAAATCGTGTGAAATTAGGGGTTTCTGATTTTCACACCTTTATTTGGGGATTAAATCTTGATGTTCTAATGTTAGTTTTTAATTTATAGATTTTTGCCTGACTTGCAACATGCCCATTTTGTAACTTTGAAGATCATCGAATAATATACGAATTTCTCTATAAAGTGTGTATACACTGTATGTGTGTTTTCATTCTAAGTCACAAAGTGTAAAATTTTGACATAATTAAACATACCGAAGTGACTTTCTTGTAAATTTGAGCCGGATTGGAGCATTCACGGTAAGGATATTCGGACGTAAGCATTTCCAAAACACACATGCCGAAGGAGTAGATGTCCACGAGCTCGTTGTAATCTTCTTCATACATTTCTGGTGCCATAAATTCAGGTGTGCCTGCTTCATATAAATATAAATTTAGTAAACTTGCAACACAAATATAAAGGTGTGAGGATATTTAGAACCCCATTATATTACTTTCTAAAAGTACCCTTAACACTGCAACAAAATTAGGTTGATAGGGTATCACCAATAAATAAATGTCATAATAGACCATATTATAAGACAGTTTATAGGACCAAAAAATAAAATGTCCTACCTAAAGGGCGTAATAAGTCTATAGGACGCTTTTGGACGCCATAACAAGTTTGTTAGGACACTAAAAAAATGTCCTATTAGTTATTTTATAGAACACTATTTGAAAATGTGTCATATAATTAAACATAAGTGTTCTATAAAAAGATGGGTTTATAGAACACTTTCTCGAAAGTGTCCTATAAAATAGTTGATGTGACGTTTTAGATTAAAAATGTCCTAGAAAACTGTTAAGACGCCTAAAAACGTTGACCTATAAACTTATTACAACGCTTTTAGGAAGGACGTTTTATTTTTTGTTCTATAAATTAAGTGTTATAAATCATTCTATTACGAAGTTTATTTATTGATGGCATCCTATAAAGTCAATTTAATTGTAGCGTACGTAAATAATGGAGGTTCCAACCGATACCTAAAAAAAACGTTTGAAGTCTAGTTGACATAGGACTCCAACAAAAAGAAACAACTATAATCCTTATGATATGCCAAAGGTTTTTTTTTTTGGAACAGCAGTAAACGATTCATTGCCTATGATATTGCCAAGAGTGGCAAAGAGTTGAGAAACATTGCCTATGACACTGTGAGCATGCTTCGATCCGCAAAGAGTGGCTGCTAACCCGAGATCACCAATCTTTACTTGACCAAGATGGCCATTGATGAAGATGTTATCACACTTAAGATCACGATGGATAACCGGAGGATTGAGGCCATGCAAATAAGCTAGCCCTTCGAGGATCTGGCGTGCCCAATCTTTAATTGCTCGTATGTGCACTCGCTTGTATTTTTGTCGATACCTGCATAATCATGTCCAAGTAGTTACCAAATTGTTATAGTACATGATTCGTCTTAACAGAATACTTGATGGGACTTTAAGTTTACAGTAAGTTGTTAGAATGAAATTAGGTAGGCAAGCAAGTTCTATATATAAAGTTGGACAACCTAATATGACACAAAAAGTAAATCGTCTTATTAATCTCTTTATATGACATTTTTCCTAAGTGTCTTATAAAAAGGTTTAATATGACGATTTTCCTTATGTGCCCTACATAAAGTCGCCCAACTTCGTCAATAGAACTTGTTATGTTAGCTTAGCTAAATTAGCCCTCACAACTTATTGTAACCCTTTAAAAATGGAGACAGTTGCTATAGGTTTGGTCCTATAAACTTAAAGTCTCATTAAATATTGATCTATTAGAACACTCAATGAGGATATAATTGGGTGTTTTAAAAGACTAAATTTGTTGTAGTCGGTGAAGCACGTAGAAGAGAGATTTAATGTTATTACTCTCTCAGGCTGCCAGCGGTGAACATCTCGGTTATGAAGTTAAAAGTCCGTTTATCAACATCGATCCAAGACGTGTAGTATCGCATTATGGAGGCGTGATTGAGGTTTTTGAGAAGATGGACCTCGGAATACAATCGTTGAAGTTCCTCCGGTGACCGGAAAACGTCCTTGAGTTTCACCTGGTTCCATGCCACTTCCATTGCTAAAACCTCATCAAATGCCTTGTAAACTGTCTTTGTTGCTCCTTTTCCCAGAATTTCCTTGAACTATAATCAATATTAACATCTCTTTCTTAGTGAAAATGTTACTATCTTTTATATAACAATTTTTGAAATAAATAATTTGTTATATACGACAAATGACCTTATTTAACAGAATCTGTTCTATTCGCTTCTATCTCTTAATTCTTGATTTCTTTTAGATAACATGGTATCTAGTACTTGGGTCCAACTAGATACATGCAAATTTTATACTTTTCACTACAATAAAATTGGCTTTATAAGATAACAAACAAATGTAAATGTTCAAATAGATTGATTTATAGGATTTAAGTTTATAACACCGAACAATTATGCGTCTTATATAAAAGTGTTACCGTAAATTGATGTACAAAAAGTTTTTGGGGATTCTAACAAAAATTTTAGGACACTTTAAATAGATCGTCATATTAGCTTTTCTATGAGATGAATACATCTTTTTATATGACATTTGTTTCTATAAGACAAATTTTCAAGTAATGTGATTTAGAAAATACTAATATGACAATTTATTTCAAAAGTGCCCTAAAAAGTTATTAGAACTTCCAAAAGTTGTTCTTTCAATTTATTGTAACACTTGTACATATGACAAATAATCTGGTTTTATAACTTTAAGTCCTATAAAACAGTCTATTAAAATATTTAGACATTTTTAACATCTTATAAAACATGTTTCGACCTACAAATCATCATAATAACACCCAAAAGATTTCAACCTTAATTTAGCACCTCCTTGTATTTTGTCATCTATTTCTTGGTGGGGATGGTGTGAAAACATAGTTTGACGGACCAAAAAGCCGAAATGGACCTCTACAATAAAATTATTGGTTTTTAGGATCATGAGTTTTTTTTGGGTGTTTTGATAAAGTACTTAATAAAACTTCTAGATTTAATAGCATGAAGAACGGTGTCTTTTACAAAAAAGACTAAATAGTGTTTTTAGTCTTTCAATAGAATTCTATTTGAAAAGTGTCCTATAAATTAAGTTTATAAAATAAATTAATAAAACATTTTTCAAAATACCATATATAACTTATCATTTGATGATTTTTTACTTCTTGAACTATCTTAGATTACCTGATTATATTTATGAAACTTCTTATATAAGTCAATTAACCTTGAGCAAATACAGAGACGGTTATAAACTCAAATGAGTCAAATCATATTAAATGAGTGTTTTTTTATTAACTTGGATATTCAATCGGCTATGTAAGTCAAATCGTATTAAAAGGATGTTTGATTAGGTAGAGGTATTAAATAATTGTCAATGAAAATGAAAGTGAAAAAAATTGTTTGATTTTTCTATAACATGGGATCATTCTTGAAGAGCCCATAATTTCATTTCTAATTAAACAGGAAGAATTAAAAATGCATCCCTATTTTTATTTCCTGTTAATTTCATTTTCATTCGTGAACCAAACAACACTTAGGTAAATTCGACCTAAAATGGTCATTTTATTGTAGGGGTCGGCCTGCATGCATTCGACAAAATTGATATGATTCATGATGAGGCTATAAACATAATAAATATGTATAGTAGAATGCTTTTTTTTTAATTTGGTAGGCTTGTGTTATTTGATCTAATTAATGGTAAAAGGTCAGCATCTTACTTTCTTGATAAAGTCCAAAAGATACTAATTATATTTGAGAAAAAGAAACAACTTGATTAATTATCAATTTATCATAATACATTATTGTCGTTAATTAATTAAAATACTGGTCAACTCTTCCTAATGACATGAGCAGTTTTTTTAAAATATCATAATAAATTAATTTATGAAGCCACCTTTTCAGAAACCAGCAGCCATACCTAAGCTCTTTTTAAAAATTACAAAATTTATTAGAAAGATTCGTACTTAAATTTCGAAATTTATCAGAAAGATTCGTACTTAAATTTCGAAATTTATCGTTAACGATAATTACATGATATTGATTTGTCTATATGCATATTTAGATTATGGGTATATTGGGCAGCCTAATTGTTATTTCATATTTTATTGTTAATTAGCCGATAACTTAATATGTTTAATAAAACTAGAAAAAAAATAGATGACAATGCAAGATAACTTGCAATGGCAGATTTGCAATAATGTATGTAAAACACAAGAAACATAATTAAATTTTTTTGAGAATATGTTGAACTCTCAGATTTACTCTTTAAAAGAGTCCTTAAGGAGCACCGGGTTCCAACATATATATGAAGACGAAATGGTCTAAACCTAGCTGATGTAAGACTCTAACACCCCCCCCACCCCCCCCCCCCTTCCATTGGAGGCACGTTAGATGGGTACAGATTGTCTCCTAAAGTGCTGAGAGCGGGCCAGGCTAGTACATATTGCCATTAGGTGTCGAGTCCCTATAGCGGTAGACATTAGCATCGATACCATGTGAATTATGTATGTGGAACTCTCATATTTACTCTCCAAGAAAAATCCTTAAGGAGATCAAAAGATTTTCGAATATATATGGACTAGAAATGGTTCAAATCTATCGATGTGGAATATACTGTAACTAAAATGAAGAAAAAAAGCTTTGAAATTTATTGAAGACCTATCTAAAATAATTTTTCAAAAAATCTAACTTACAGCTTATCAAATGAAACTTTTTCAATGAACCATTAGTTTATGGCTTCACAAATAGAGCTAATCAAACGAGACTTTTTCAATGAACCATTAGTTTATGGCTTCACAAATAGAGCTAATTTACGGTTGTCAAAACATATACTTTTTAACGTTTTAAAATCTTTTGAAAGCAGGTGTATATACATAACTTGTTTCAAACGAATGACTCTTGTTCGTTCATATTCCTAACAAATCGATTTTTTATGACAATTAATGATTAATATACTTGATTAATTCAAGAGTTTTTTGAAAGAAGTTTAACACAAAAATCAAAACCAAAATATAAACAAAAAAAACTTACACGTCCATATCGACTGGATGGATCCATTTCTGCGTAATCAAGTTGCGATTTTGCTCCACGGACGGAATCATTGGACCGAGATTTGTTCATGGTATTTTTCGGACGTGATAGCACGACCTTTTTGTAAGGTAACAAGAACCGGTAACTAATTGACGTCTAAATACTACAAATTTAATTATCCAAAAAGAAGAACAAGAAAACGAAAAAGTGAACTAGCTACAAATAATAACGTAGAGAATTAAAGAACGCTGGATGATTAAGTGCTAGATGATCGGAGGCCTTCCTTCGTGATTTTCGTAAGGAAAAACGCCAAAAACGAGCCAGAAAAGCATGGAGTAATCGATCCTAAGCATTATCCAAGCCATCACTCCAGAAACAATTTTTTTCGAAGCCATTTAATCTGATTTATATATGAACCGAAAAAAAGACGAAGAAAATTAAGTGGTTGTTTGGTTGATGATGACTAAAAGAAATTAAGATCTAAAAGCTGAAATGATCACAAGATAATTGACCCCTGAATTTGAAGAATCTGTGGCCACGTTTTGGTAATGCCATTTGTTGAGCAAAAAGAAAAGATTCAAAGAACTTGAATGACAGATAAAGAGGATCTTGATGAGATGCAAAAGAGATGAGAGAGAGAGAGAGAGAGAGAGAGAGAGAGAGAGAAAGAAAGAAAGAGAGACGACTTTGAAGATGGTGGAAACAAAAAGAGTTGGTAGGTCTGTATGTTTGCAACGACTTGATATAAGAAGAGATGATGTCGTAGGAAGGAGTAGAAACCGTCAGAAAGTGACATAATACTAAGTTAGTTCAACAGGTTAAATGTTGGGTTTATTGTCTAAAGGTAAGGTTTTTTTTTTGTTTAAAATGAAGGGTTTGTTTGACCCTTAACTTTATGATTTATTGGATTAGTCGAGTTACAAATAGAGAAGAATAGCGGATATTTTATAAAAGCGCTAAATACCTTTCAAGAAGTGTGTATAAGCGGAACTATACACCCACGAGTTAAGAAAACTAATAGAAATATAAGTAATTGTTTTTTAAACTAATTTCAAAATACAAATTGGTTTTATGAAGCCTTTTTATCTTGTTTATGGTTCTTTTAGGACCGTTAAATGAAACCAACATATTGATTTGTTTTCCGTTCACGACATATATCGTGTAGAATAATAGTTATGGTAAGCATGATGAGAATATTTGTGACCATTTGGATTTGTTGACCCTTTTGATTTAATTCATCTATTTTCAACAACATTAATATATGACAGTATATGGATGTATATGAGGTTTTATTATCAGCGTTCTCACCATAATTTTTATTGTCACTAGAACTCAACCATATATATGTATATACCCAAAATACAAACTACCCCTAAATGTTACAAACCCTATGAACCAACCTCGACCTTCCATGTTGCTAGAAAATTTCAGGGTTCTTTTCTATATCAAAAGGGTATTTATGTTAATATCTATTATATGGTTGCCATAAAAAAATGTTAGGTGGCATTTGGTTCACATAAAGAATCTGTCGAAATTGGAATATAAAATTTAATCAGATTTGATAAATGTGTTTGGTTGACAGAAATTGAAATAGAATATGTCAAAAAAAATTAGAATTTGTATGTTTGGTTTGCTAAATATAACTTTAGAATCATCAAAATATTCATTCATGATATTCTCATACTTTGTTGCCTAATTTATGAGTATTATATATTAATAATAATATTAATTGATGGTAGTGGAAATGACAATAGAGATTGTGCTGATGGTGGTGGCAGCAACGTTGGCAGGGACTAGAGATGGTCAAAAATCGGTTCCGAACCTGTAATATCTTAGCCAGATCCCATATTGGCCATGCACAGGAGTGATGCTGGGTTCATAAGTAAACCTTGGCCTTCCTAAAAACAACGCGTTTTGGGGCCACACACAAAGCAGGTTCTTGGGACTCTGTGGTTAAGCGTGCTTGGGTGGGAGTAGTACCAGGATGGGTGACTCCCTGGGAAGTCCTCGTCATGTCGCCAGAAACAAATCCGTGCGGCTTAGGCCAAAGCGGACAATATTGTGTCTTGGTAAGGTGGGGTGTTACAAATGCTCTTGACAATCTTTTAAAGTCAAAGTTTAGTGATGAACTTTAAGACATTGAAACCATCATGTTTATGTTAAGATGTTTGATATAGTTGTTTCTTGGTATCATTAGGATGATATTAGATGGAATGAAGAAGAAAATTTCCACCCAAGCATGTTGATGATGGTAGAATAAGGGTCATGTTCAAAACAGTTGACTTTTTCTAAAAAGTCAAACTGTTTTACATAATCTTAAAATTTAGTCGTTTTATGCGAATTTAAGAATTGAAATTCGGTGGATATAGTTATTATAAGTATATAAAGGTGATACAATGATTATATCAATGTTTCTTATGGGTTTTAATGGATTTTCAAAGTTAAAGAATGTTTTGGTTCGGTTTGAACTAAAATATGAAAGTCTATGCATTAGTTAGGATTTAAGTGATTAACCAACGTGTGAATCTTCTAATCGTATTTCAACGCATATAGTAATCTTGTTTTTAAGGTTGGTATGTAAGCAATGAGCCTCATTAGAAATATGAATATGTGACCGGATTAAAGTTAGTTTGGTGCTGGAAATTGTAAAAATTGTATAAAATCACTCGTAACTCGGTTTTAGACGAGTAATACCAATCTGGAACCGTTGAAAAGTCTTGTACAATCCATATGTTTTGAGTATAAAGTAGTTCGGACTCTAAATAGGTCAAATAAATGGGTTTCTACAGAGCTGTCCGTTTTAGATGCAAATAAAAGATTTGTTTCTTTAAAACCCATATATGAAATGATTCAAAGTCCATTTTTTAGTGGTTCTTGATGTTATATTAAGATAAGAAAGTTCTCTAAATAATTTGTTTTAGGATATTTGTATTAATATGAGAACTATATGTGGATTGTTTAGGTAGCACGACGGATAAGCAAGTTGGGCACTGGCGGGATCTCAACTAAATAGGCTAAGGTGAGTTTCAAGTAGATTTTAATGGGGTGCACGTCAAAATGTAATTTCTTTTACATGCTTATCTTTGTTGGACGTGTTTTGATACTTAAAGTGGTAAATGCATGATTTTAAATGATGTTGTGAAATATATTAATATTTTATACAGAGTAACTTCATACATATTAAACATGTCTTGTTTGTTGATAAGTATGTGGAAAATACTTTAGTAGATTGAAAATGTGATATTTTAAACAAGCATACTTTGTTGCGTTTGTATCGGAGTCACTCCCTTTACAGTTAAATGGGTTGCTCCCATCGGTGATGTATTAGAGTACCGTGCATGAATATGTGTACCAGATACTCGGCTAATAGGTATAGTGTCAGGTGGACATAGTGTCAGGTGGACACATTGCGCAATGGTGATTATATCGAAATTAGCCTAACGGATAAGTGGATTGCTGGGTAGTGCTCCTCTACTGATTCTGGTTGTTATGGGTCATCCCCATACTATGTGATAATTGCGGAACTTTGTAAATATAATTAATTGCAAACTTACATTGTTTCTGATGAATTTAATATGAGTTTGACATATCACATCAATCAAATGTAAATCGTGCATTTTTGTTTGAAAGTATAACATTTCTTGAAATATTTTTATTATAAAAACTCTTAAACTCACCAGGCATGTAGCCTGATTTGTTTTGTTTGTCAACGTGCATCTCAGGGACTGATTCAAGTGGTCGTGCTAGCAAACAATTTGGTTATTATAGAACTAGCAGGTAAGTTCGATGGATGATGCGATGCTTGGGACTTTTAGAAGATTAATCTAGTCTTGGTGAATGTATATTTTTTGGTGATTATGAATTTAGCATCATCAGGCCTGTTCCTGACATTTTATGGGCCCTGGGCGAGATGTAAAAAAAGGGCCCTCGTTAAGTACGATTTTTTTACATATTTTTTTCTCAAATATAATTAGTTAATACATGTTTGAGTTTTTAATATAATGTTAAATTCTTTTTGGAACATATTAGATAGTAAAAGATATTGTTTCTTTTTTATTTATTATTTTTTTTGAACTAGTAATATATATTATATAATATAAATGAAAAAATCGGGCCCCTATTTCTTTTGGGCCCTAGGCGTACGCCCGGCCCGCCCTCCTCCAGGGACGGCACTGAGCATCATACCTTGTAGTTTATAAATAGTCGTCTTTATGAAGACCGGTTAGTAAATGTGGCTTTTGTAAAGCCATTTATTCTACAATTTTTTTTTATTTTAGCAAAATGTTTACAGGTTATAAAATGGCAAAACATGACTTTACGAATGGGTCATGCCGAATTTTTGCCAGAAATTATAACCCAAGTTTAGGGTGTTACAAGTTGGTATCAGAGCCGCTCCTATGTCGTTCGGGATGTGGGGCAAACCTCATCGAGGACGATGAGTCCCTAAGGGGGGGTGTTTGTAACATCTTAGGCAGATCCCATATTGGCCGTGGACAGGAGTGATGCTGGGTTTATAAGTAAACCTTGGCCTTCTTAAACACAACGCGTTTTGGGGCCACACGCAAGGCAGGTTCTTGGAACTCTGTGGTTAAGCGTGCTTGGGTGGGAGTAGTACCAGGATGGGTGGCCTCTTGGGAAGTCCTCACCAGGTAGCCAGAAATAAATCCGTGCGGCTTAGGCCAAAGCGGACAATATTGTGTCGTGGTAAGACGGGGTATTACAGAACCGACCCCAACTTGGTCCGGTGCTAAACATTATTCTCGTAGCCGGTCCCAATCTTGACCAAAAATTCAAGTCCCGGTTAATGTACTTTGTAATCGGGTATGAGAACAGGTATTGGTCGCGAACCGGGCCCAAACTGGTCCTATGTATTTTAAAAAAAAAAATTATGTTGAAGTTTTTTTAAAGAATACAAAAGTGTTATTCTAATACAATTGAAATGGAATTAGAATTTTCCTTATTAAAACTCAAGAAATTTAAATTCCATCATGTGTGGAATTGGAATTCCGAACTAAAACTAGTAGAATGAACGTAACACGTGTATGAGAATTTAGTAAGTGGAATTGACCATTCCAATATACAATGAACTAGACGCCATCTTAATTATCTCATATACGGTTTCCTCAATAAACTAATTTAATTTTCTTATTTACACTATTATCACCGATTAAGCGAGATTAAGTTTCAATCAATGAAATTGAGTATCAATTAGCGAATTGTTACCCATAAGTAGAAAATTCATGGACAACCAAAAAATTCAACTAGTGCCCTTTGAATATCCAGGAGCGAAGGACATGATTATAACGTTGATGAAGAAGTTAGATTGAAAAAACAATGTGATTATGAATACAAAAACAATCTTGATCAGAGTTACCCAAGAAATTTTGTTAAAGCATTGTCTGATTTTGATGAGTTTGAAGATTTTTCATTGAACCAATATTTTGAAGTAAATAGAGTCGATGTTCAATAGATTCTCTAAACATATGTTGACGACAATGAGACTGGAATTATCCATTGAATCAATGTTTAATCAAGTTCAAGTCATATTGTTCCTTCTTTAGTGAATGATGAATGTACTGCATGGTCTTTCATTAACGAACACCACATTATTGTCTATCCAGTGTAGCAAACAAGTTGATGTGATTCACTGGTAAGATTATAGAAAAGTGAATCAAGTTGATAACACAAAAAAATTCTATGGTAAAACACTCTCTTTTTAATGTGACTTATCAAGGCCGTCGTAGGGAAGAATTCCTGATTGGGGGATCCAAGTATTGGATTTCTAACAAATACTCAGTTACATAAAATGAAGCATCATGTATGCTACCAAGATCAAGATACGAGTCAAAAATTGGATTAGTTGAAAATGAACTATACATGTCAAGATTAAGCAAGAACATTATCTATTGATAAGGAATTGGACATGTATAAAAGAACTTGGTGTTTTTGTTTGCAGTTGGTAATGTGGAGATTGGGGTTTTCTTTTGTAGAGGTTGGTGTGTTTGTAAATCATGAGTTATAATGTAATGTATGGTGTTTCGTTACGGTAATGGGCTAATGTGTTTGGGTAAAATTTGTTTTATAATAATTTGGTGTTTAGTCTTTAACGATGGATATCTCAACGGAATGTGTGTGTTTTTTTTTATCTTAGTTTGTCTTCCATAAGTGAAAAGTAGCATAATCACTCTTTGTCATTGGTTTTAAAATGGTCTAGTACAGTAGTATGAACATTTGTCAACCAAAAACCAAGCCTTTGAAGGTAATACTTCATATGAAAACCCCACGTATGTATAATTATTTCATCAATCGCATTAATTGGATTAATTCTAAGAACTGAAATTTTTTCATCTGTCTATAAAAAGAACAATTTACTTTTTTCATTCGAAATAAGATTTTCTAGATAATAATTTATATGAAAACACTACATTTGTTTCTAACTTGGTTTATCAATGATGCACATTGTCATTCTTAGTATTTTAAAACTACTATATGTTTAGCATTAGTACCTTCCTTAGTGTCACATTATCACATATGAACTTATTTCACTTGTCTCAAAAAAATTTGGTATGGCCACGATAATAATTTATCATCAACCTTATTTAAAGGAAGAATCTAATTCAAAAACTCAAATGTATTTAAATGTTTCACCGATGAAAACATTTTCATTCATAGAATAAACGATTGAAACGTATCTACTACCAGGCTTTTAACAAAACAAATTTAATTCATTATCCTGGTAGCCTATTGCCCCTTAGAGCGTTTGTGTGTTCCCTTATTTCAAATTTAGCCTTTCCTCCAACACATGATATCTCTCAACTTCCCTAACAACATAGTAGTGATGAAGGTTGAAGTCTAACAGCAGTACCTTCGTGTTTAATTCTTATGCAAATTGTTTAGCTACTTTGTTTGTGTAATACACTTCTAATACAAACTACAACGCTTCCACTGTCGTACATCCTCCACCATATAAGTTTGCATGTGCCTCATCAGAAACACACCACAATCAATGTGTACACCTTCAATGGGTTTGTTTTTCCTATTTCTCTTATTTTGTAACGCCCACAAATCATGAAAAAACGACTAATTTAAAACTTTTGATGAAAATTCAACTAAAGGATATATACTTGATTACTCAAATAACAATTCTAGATTTAACTTCAACAAAATGGCACACTACACCTTATAAAAAGTTTAAGCCAAGGTCGAGTAGTACTAAGACCTATATATCATCATTATCCCATAACGCGAATGACGTATCCGAATAGCTAAATCCTTCTCGGGCATCTAACTGGATCCCAACTCTTACAGTGTTGCTAGTGTCATTCCCCAACAAGGACATGATATACATGTCGATAAATGAAAAAGGTTAAGCTTAACGATTGGTGGGTTCAAACAATTTTTATGTTTGATATAAAACGGTAAAACTAAATGAATATTATTTAAATCACAATTTCCAAAATGAAATGTATTTAATATAAAATTGTTGGTCCTGAAATGTAATGGTTTTCACATGATCTGTTTGTAGAAGTTTGGTGAATACAAGCACTACAAATTTTCACTTTTAGTTCTATGTTTTGTATTAAAACAAAGGATTATAAATTTGTTGTGGAAACTAGGAAGGTAAGACTTGTAATCCTAAATAATTTGACGGTGACAAATTTGTTAACACTGAAAGAGCAAAAGAATAATGTACTTTTTTTAGATCTGAAGTGCTAAGATAGTTCTTCATATATTAATGATGTTTTTGCCTAATAAACTATCACTCAGAAGTTCTTTCAAAACGGGTGAGTAGCAACTCATGGCAAGAATGACCTTTATATAGCATAAAATGCTACTATGTAACTTTAATGCATGCCTTCATCTGATTTGTGTATCCATGCATGTTTGTACTCTTCATTTTAGTGCTTGTGGTAGATATAAACACTTGTTCACCTATTACATCCTTTTGTATTTAGAGGGAACAATAAATTAGGAAAGTATGACACTAATAAAATATTGCTTTAGAACTTACTTTCGCTGACATGTTGAGCATGTTCTCATATCAGAATGAGTATTGGTAGAGTTGTTAAAGCAAACTTGTTAGACAAGTTTGCACCCCAAAAGTCGGCTTTCCAATAGTAGTATTTATCAGACTATTATTTGGCTTTATCTTGTATTGGTGTTTTTTCGGCTCCATGACAAAACCTATCCGCTTTTGGTGACAACTTGACATCTCTTCAACTAGTCTTCAATTTTGTTGAAGGATTTTAGTTCTAGATCAATATATAGATAGTTATAAGACATTTACGATGTAAAGTCCTATATTTTCTATCTGAAAAATAAGCTATAGATTGGATTCCAGCTATAGAATACTTATGAAATAAAAACACCGGATTCTAATATAACTTAGAATAAAATGTGGGTTCTTGGAAAAACAAGATTATGTGACAATGCACATAGAGAATAATAAAATTTAAAATTCGATCTGACAACTTATTTAAACTATGGATCCGATGGTGACTAAGATCCGAATCACTGAACTTAACAAACTTCTAAGATTCAGATGTTAATCCATTTGTGTCATATCTGATTATTGTTGTAATATCGAATATGAGTAGTATTAATGAGGTAATAAGAATTTCTTTCTAAGTGTCGAATCAGATGCTAATTGTATTATTTACATATTCCATAACAATATCCTTTCCAAAACCCACCATTTTCGTGATGAAAACTCATTAATCAAAACACACATTTATTATGAAACCAAAACCCAATATTCACCAAGAATAAGGTTAAATGTTCAATTCGTGAAAACATGAGCACAACTCTATTATCCAAAACACCTAAAAACATATGTTCTAAGATGTCAAAACCATAAACTATGAATACACTCCATATCCAAAAGAACACCGAAAACATGGATAACACGCTATTCATAAATAACACCTTTCGATGATGTGGGAGACCCATATCATTTGTATTTGATGAACAAGAAATTAAGCCACATGCCAATGTTAATGAGCCCATTATGGATCAATGGTCATCAAGTTCAACCAGTTATGGTTTATATCTTGCACAGGGACACCGATGATTCTATATATGCTATTTCACTAGAAATTAAAACATCTATGGCCTCACGGTCATCAAGTTCAACCACCCACAGTCTGTATCTTGAGTTCTTTGTTACGAATCATACGGTCATCAAGTTCAACCACCCATTGTGTATACCTTGAGTCATCCGCTATGGATCATACGGTCATCAAGCTCTACCACCCATGGTATGTACCTTGAGTCCTCTGTTGATCCGAATTATTTCTTACTACATGGAAAATGATCCAATTTTAAAACCAACAACCTGACTCCTTTACCTGCAGATTCATTGCATTACAGCCTTAATTAACCACATGACTTTTATTGAATGATCAACGCACTGAAAGCATGTAAATTACGAATAAATATGTCATAATTGCATATCACATTTTAAAGCTCAACATTGAGTAAGTTAAATTGGACAAATGTCCCAAAACTTAATCAAGTCAAAATCAAGCCAAATACTCAACGACTTATTTGGCTAATCAATAAAAATCAACATAAACAAGAAAATGCAATACTCAGCATTTGAACAACTTATACATCAAAAGATTTGAATGTAACACCACGAACTCAAAGGTCGTTCAAAATCCAAAAACGAGTATTTATATCAAATCCACGCCATTAAACTCTTCCACTTGTTGAACTAATCTAAAATGATTCATCATAAAGTCCAAAATATATTTAAAGGGTTTAATAAATATCATGACCCAAAATACTACAAGTCCAACAAAACTAAATCATGCTTACTTTTTAAATGATTTATAAAATCAATATACCAAAGTGCAAACACCACCAGTGCTCTAGTGGTAAAGCGCTTCCTTTCCATGGTATAGACACAGGATCGATTCACGGCTGTTGCAAATGGAAAAAAAAATATACCAAAGTGCATTAACATCAAATAATCCTCATATAACAAAAGCCTCAAACTTTATGATTTATTATCAAATATCCAAATATATGTGTTAATTAAGATTTATCAAATATCCAAATATATGTGGATCCCAGAATATGATCAAGTACTAAAGCTTTAATATAAAACACGAAGTACACGATGAATATTGATGAAGATCCGAAGTCGGATATCTTACTTGTATTGAATAATATCAGATTTCTCTCTCACAATTTAGCTCTCAATATTTCGCACCCTTTTACATTTACCCTATGCGCCTATTTATATTAAAAGACTAAACGATATAAGGAAACTAAGAGAATGACATTATACACCCGCCATGTTTACATTTAAGTAACGTTTCCTTATTTTTGACACAATTAAATAAAGTCCTAACAATCTCCCCCTTTGTGTCAAAATAACCGTTTATCTCTTTAGCTCGAACATTCCTTCAAAACGTCTAAGGGTCTGTCTGTAGATGATGCGTTTGTCAATCAGCTCGATAGCGTTAAGTAAATTTTCTCGTTCATTTACCTTTAACTGTTGTTTCTTACTTCTTCGTTGATCAACGCTTGCTTCAGCAGAAAGTCTGTTACGAATAGCTAATAAAGTTCCGTCAGAATAAACCACGAGACTTGTGGCGTACTGGTTAAGACATGTGGGAGATGACGCTAGATAACCTATCTACCCCACGTTCGAATCCAGGCGCAAACAACTTGTGGCCACTAGGGAATTATCTCAGGGCTGCATGCTTTAGCAGTCTTAAAATTGCCAGGGATTAGTTTAGGCAAATGCCTAGGATACTCTTTAAAAAAAAGTTCCGTCAGAATAAGAAGCAACTTCATTGAATCTCAGAAATCTCATTTCTCCATTTGTCTTCATATACACAACTCCATGTGCTTGTCGAGTCATTACTTGCGTTACTCTCAGATTCTTCAGATCAGGAAAATCTTGATCAGGCTTTGGTAGATACACTTTTTTCTATTTGCTTTCGATTGCTCTTTGAAAATCATGAAGATAGTTGTATCTAAGTTCCTTTTGAATATGCCTCACAATTGCTCTTAAAGCTCTTCGTTCATCCACCGATCTTCGGGTTTTGTCTTTAAGCTCAGTATACAGAGTTTCCATATCAGTCACATCCAGTCTGGCAAAGTCAGCTTCAGAAAAACAGTAGACTTTTCCATCATATCTTCTCACTTTGAAAGTTGGAAATTCGACTTGATAGGCTTTATCACATCCGATCTCCATGATTGCGACTATTCTGTGTCTAGAAATAACTTCTTTAGGATCCTTCGCTTTAGTCTTCAGTATGCTCATATATTCCGTTACTTGAAGCGGATCCATTTCCATGATCAGATGTATTCGAGACATATCCTCTGGTTTCTTCTTTTCCACAAATATCTTTTGCATGGTTTCTTCTAAGTATAGAGTTCTGACTTGTGGATTTACCCGTTTGTTGTTTGAAAGAATTCTTTCCCAACGAATTTGATGCGGTAGCAGCCATGTTTGATCAATATTTGTTAGTAGGAATTTCTTTTCCGCATGCATAAGATTCACATAATCTTCTTCTTTTAGCACGGGTTCATATGGATCACAAAACCAATTTCGGACTGAATCTCCTAAATGCTGAACATTTACTTCTTTTCATTTGGTGGTTCAGCAGCTTGCGAGCCACTCCCAATCTCAAATTCTACCGCAGGCTTTTCAACCGTTGGCGGATCTTGTTGTTGTGTGGGAGGTGGAGCAGATTGTTGTTGGCTGGATGGTGGAACGTTAGATGTAGTGGACCAGAAGTTGTAGCAGAATATGATCGAGATCTAGCTTGAGTTCTTGTAATCCGGAGGCGTGTCTCCCCCTCAGGGCGATTTGGACCAGAGGCCGGATCTTCCTAATCAGGTCGACGAGGTGGAACAGTCATAGCGGGATGACAAGATTGTTGAATTTCCATGCGAAGGGCAGCGATGGCACCAAGAATATCGTCAGATGATTGCTTTTGTTTGGTAGCCATATCAAGAAGTTGTGACTCTATATCATGTCTGAATAACTCGAACTCAGAGTGAGTTACAGTTTGAATCTCCAGGTTTCGGCGAAGAAGACCCATAAGAGTGTCTTCAGGTAGACCTCGAGCGATAGCTTCAGCAAATAGATTGGCATACAACATAGACATAAGTTCGTCATTGTTGTACTCATAACGATGCGGCAAGGGAGGTCGATTTCGCGGATCTGGATTTGGAGCAGTAGGCTGAGGTTGTGGAGGCGGCGCACGACGAGAAGCTTCACGAACTTCTTCAACAAAAGCTCGTCTTTTAGCGGTCATTCGAGCTTCATGAGCATGTAGAGACTCTTGAGCTCGTTGGAATTGAGCATCCATAAGTGCTTGAGCCTCGGGAGAAATCGTGAATTGAGGAGTAGGGGTACCTGACATGGAAACACCGGGATCACGTAGATTACCCGTTGATATTACAGTTGAATAAACTGAATGACCTATGTTCAGTGGTGGCAGTGATGTAGCACTAGTAGGATTTCCTGCTAATCCTCGTGAAATGTCCGGAATGGACATCACTATAGAAGTTCCGACTGGGCCACGAAGGCTCGCAGTGTATACAGACTCGTGTTCCCTAGAAGACTCAAGACTCGATGTGCTTAGGAGAAGGCGAAGTAGGTGAGATACTACTTCTTGTTTCAATAGCTATGTCTCCCGAAGAGAGAGCAACTAGATGAGGTGCTAAGCTCACAAGAATATCTGAAATCGTAGGCTGTTGTGAGCTTACGGAGTGGCTGGGAGAGGCGTGCAATTGCGTTGTTGGGCAAACAACGTCTTGTCCAATTGTGGAACTCAACGAATGAGTAATCGCAATAGACTCGGTGACCCGGGTAGAGGGGATAGGTGTCTCACTCTCCATAATGTTTTCCTCCCCTTCACTCACTTGCACGTCTAGATTTTCACTTAACTCTCCCTCCGTTCTCCTTATTTATCCAAAAGGTTGGTCAAGTGTAGGGTCACGGTTAGGTTCTGAGAACTGTTCAAAATCAAAAGTAGCCTCCGATGAGGTTTCTTGAACTGACGTCTGTCGGCCAATTTTGTGTAAGGCAGTATCTTCTGCAGCATCAATGCGCTGACGTTTTCTTTGAATAAGGTCGTCGGAAAGAGTGTCTTCGGTATCAGATTCGAACGCAGGTTGATACACTCTACTTCGGCTAACACCCATTTTTAATCGGCGAGTGGACGGAGACTTTAACCGGCGGTTGGATGGAGTGATAGTTGGAATGGCTGGGGCAACAGTAGGTGGAATGGGGATTTGCTGATCTGATGCACCTCCCACTACATTTCCCCTTACATTCTCTGTTTTCTCAATGCCCTGTTCAGGATTCCCTTGATCCTGAACCTGCTCGTCTACGCTAATACCCTCGCCCACACGATGATGTTTCTCACGGATAGGCTGTCTCGGTTGTTGGGGAGCCATTAAGCCGATACTCTCCCTATACGCTATTACACTAGGTGCATTTGGATCAACAAGGGATAGTAGAGCTTCAGGTAAAGGCCTGGTGAACGGAAATTGAGTCTTGTTGAGCTTGAGGTATTTCTGAACAAAAGACGGTCCAAGTGGAGAGCCATTTCTTCTCGGAATCTCCACACGAGCATTCATCGTCCGATGAATGGCAATCTGAAAGAATTGTTGAAATGGTATAAACTCCCGTGCACGTTTATTTCCTTGTCGGCGGCAAATGCGACAAGGTCGTTCCAGATGAGAGAACCATAGTCGTAATGACAACTGTATATGAATCCATGGAAGATGCGCAGTGCGGACGAGCTGGCTCGATCCATTCCAGTATGTTTCTCTGTTAGACAAGGGTTGATTAGCGAGAAAATTGTAAAGTAGATGTTCGGCAGATACATCCATTTGAATTGTCCGAGAGACGTGAGTTCGTGTCATCAGACATGTTAGGATCTTGGTGAGCCGCCATTGAAACTGAAAGCACAATGTTAAACCACAGATGACAAGTTAGATAAAAAAATTTCCTAAGTATAGATGTCGGGTAAAGAATAGGCGACAAGTATTTATGTCGGGTGTAAGGAATCGATATAAACACTTGTGTATGACAAGAAATAGCCAAGTGAGGATGTCGATCCTTATTGGTCGACATAAAATGATGTCGAGTAAAGAGATCAATATAAACACTTGGAAGTTTCTTAAGAAACACAAGGTATTATATCGGGTACCTATGTGCCGATAAAAAACATTTGGATAAAACAGTAAGTGCAAACCTGTAAATCTTGTTGATTCATAATGATGCGATAAAAACAACTTATCGGGTTAGAAAGAGTCGATAAGAACACTTGGAATAATCATGAAATTTGTCGAACCTTTGAGATGCGACAAGAAGACATGTCGGGTAAAATATGGGGACAAGAACACTTTGAACATTCATGAAGACTAACTTGTCGACCCTTTATCAGCCGACAAAAAAAGTTGTCTGACCTTAAAGGGCCGATAAGTGTTTTTGATAAACTTTAAAAAATGCTAAGTGTTCTTGAGGTTAAGCTTGTCGATCCTTTATCGGCCGACAAAAAAAATTGTCGGGCCTTAAGGAGTCGATAAGTTTCCAAAAAAATACCTAAGTGTTCCTGAAGTCCTAGGTCAAACTTTGCCCAGATCCAAGAACGGAGTTTTAACCAAATTAAAGCTTATATCTATGGTCGACATGGATCGACTAACACTATTAAAACTAGGACTAAGGCCTAATTAACCCAAATTCCATGAAAAATCAATCAAAATCGGACTTCCAAGGGTTTTGGAAGCCGAACAGTTAAGGCCAAAATTGACCAACATGCAATGGATTAAACCAAAAGTACCAAGAATTAAAGATGATATAGAAGTGAAGGCGTACCTGGTGATGCTTTTGGATTCGAAAAACTCGAAGTTTTGAGAATTGAAGAGATGCAACAGTTGATATCGAGGGTTTAGAGAGAAAAAAGAGGGAAGAGCACTTTTTGAAAAAGTGAATAGTGTAGATGGGGGCCCAAGGTTTATATAGTGGGGTCATCAGAGGATGACACGTGGCAAACTTTCCTCGCGGCCGACATAATGAATTTAAGTCGGTTGAGATGCTTGTCGGACCTTAGTCAGGCGACAAGAAGACTTGTCGGACCTTAGTCAGGCGACAAGAAGACTTGTCGGGTAAAGAAGGGCTGACAAGTGAACACAAAAAAAAATTAACAGAAAAACAAAAAAAATAAATTCTAAGTTCTCCCCCTTGAATTTTGCATATGGTAAGAAAACTTGGAGGTATGAAAGAAAAAACTTACCTGTCTGCTCCCCCTTGAACAAAGATAGGTTTGAAAACTACATCGAGACAACAAGAAAAAAAGACACTGACATGACGAAAAAAATGTACGAGATGAAAATAAATTTGAAAATATAGAACATTGAATTTAAAGAGAAATAAACAGAACGAGAATTCAAGAAAGATGAAAAATTCACTTTAAAAGGGAATTTTGAATGAATCTTGAATGAATCTTGAATGGGCGTTTTGTGTATTTTCGAAAATACTGATTGGAAATCAGGTTTTGAGATTTAGTATTCCCAACTTGGACACTAGGAAGTGGAAGCGTTTTTCATCCACTGCCTTTGTGAACAAGTCGACAAGCTGAAGTTCTGTATTAACAAAATATAGTTCAATCGTACCTCTTTCGACATGGTCTTTAATAAAATGATACCGGACATCGATGTGTTTCGTCTTTGTGTGTTGAACTGGATTGCTTGAAATGGCGATTGCGCTTTTGGAGTCACAGTAGATGGAATCTTATCAAAACAGAATCCATAATCCTTGAGTTGCATGCGCATCCACAGTACTTGAGAACAGCAACTTGCGGCAGCAATGTACTCGGCTTTCGCGGTAGAAGTGGAGACGCAGGCTTGCTTCTTCGAGGACCAACTTACCAATTTATCGCCTAAGAATTGAATGTGTCCCGACATGCTTTTGCGATCAAGCATGCATCCGGCGTGATCAGAATCTGAAAAGGCAGTTAACTCGAAACCCATATCTTTGGGATACCATAGGCCAAGATCAGTAGTACCTTTTAAATATTGAAAAATGCGTTTTATAGCACTAAGGTGAGATTCTTTAGGAGATGCTTGATATCTAGCGCATAAGCATGTGGCAAAAATTATGTCTGGTCGACTACCCGTTAAATACACTAAAGAACCAACCATTCCCCGATAGGTTTTAGAATCCACCGCTTTTCCCAAGGGATCAACGTGTAGTTTCGAACCCGGAGACATGGGAGTGCCAATCGGTGTACATGTCGTAATGTTATATTTACATAACATATCCGAGATGTATTTCGATTGGTTGATGAATATTCCCGTTGAAAGTTGTTTGACTTAAAAGCCGAGGAAAATATTCATCATACCCATCATGCTCATATTGAACTTGGCAATCATGAGCTCGAAGAAGTTCTTGCATTGTTGGGGATTAGTCGAACCGAAAATAATGTCGTCAACATAAATTTGAATTAGCATCATATCACCATTCTCCTTTTTAATGAAAATAGTAGGATCCATCTTACCTTTGGAGTATATATTTTTCACCAAATAATCAGAAACACTGTCATACCATGCGCGCGGGGCTTGTTTTAAGACATAGAGAGCCTTGTTGAGGATGTACACATGATTTGGATTTGAAGGATCGACAAACCCGTCAGGTTGGGATACATAGACTTCTTCACGTAGTACACCATTCAAGAAGACAGTTTTGACGTCCATTTGAAAAACCACAAAGTTCTTGTGTGCCGCGTATGCTAAGAACATTCGAATTGCTTCAATACGGGCCACGGGTGCAAATGTCTCGTCATAATCAATTCTTTCTTGCTGGACGTATCCTTTGGCGACAAGCCGGGCTTTGTTGCGAATGACAATCCCATCTTCATCTTGTTTGTTTTTGAAAATCCATTTGGTGCCGATGATGGTTTTGTTTTGTGGACGGGGAACGAGGCGCCAAACTTTCAAGCTTTCAAATTGGTTTAGCTCGTCTTGCATGGCCACAATCCAATCAGGATCATTCATAGCTTCTTGAATGGATGTGGGTTCGATCTTGCTTAGAAAAGTAGAGAACAGACAATTGTTGGCCGAGGCGGATCGCGTTGTGACAGGTTTGGTTGGATCTCCAATAATCTGATCGGCTGGATGAGAGTGGACCCATTTGGAAGTGTGAGGAAGCGGTTGAAACGCGTTGGGGTCCGAGGTATCGTCTTCATATGTAACGAGGGGAAGATCTTGAAGTGATTCCAGGGCAGGAGCCACGTTAGAAGATCTTGCGGAACTGGTGACATCCTTGGGAGTTGAGGCCGATGGTGGGGAAGAGGATGCCGGTTCCGTAAGGAGCGGGTCAGAACTTGGTTGAGCATCAGGTTGAGCATCAGGGTGAGCATTAGGTTGAGCATTAGGTTGAACAGGTGGAGTGGATGCAGATGAGCTTGGAGTTGCAGCAGTTGAGACGGTTTCCATTGTAACTGGCGGTCCAGAAAGGCCGGTAGTCTCGGCAACCTCCAAGATAGGTGGGGTGATTTGTTTGGGAATTTCAGTATAAGAGCTGATATAATCCGAGTAAAAGTGCTCGAATAAATCATTTAGATCGGATAATGCGGTTTTGGAAGTGGAAGCTTGAGCGGGGTTTTGAGCAGGTTCCGAATAGAATTGTTTGGAAGCTAAGATACCAGTGAGTGTGGGTCCAGAACTGTCTTGTTCAAGAGCCATTTCGGCGTTAGTATCAAACTGAATATTGACGCTTTCCGTGACACAACGTGCATGTTTCATGTAGACCCGAGATGCTGAGGCATTTGGAGAGTAGCCAAGAAAGTAAGCTTCATCGGCTTTTGGCTTGAGTTTTCCACGATCTTCTTTTTCATTCAGAATAAAGAAGCGAATTCCGAAGGTGTGAAGATGATCGATGGATGGAATGCGGTTGTATATCAAATGATAGGGTGTCTTGTTGAATCGCTTGTTGTTGATTGACCGGTTTTGAGTGTAGCAAGCGGTATTGACAGCTTCGGCCCAAAGGTAGAGTGGCAGTTTGGAAAATGTAAGCATAGTTCGAGCAGCTTCAACTAGCGTACGATTGCGGCGTTCGACCACACCATTTTCTTGAGGAGTTCGAGTCGCAGAAAATGTGTGTGTAATTCCAACTGATTCGAGATAACCATCAAGGGAACGATTTTTGAATTCGGTTCCATTATCAGTGCGGATGGTTTGAGCAGTGAGTTCCAGTTTGACTTGAATCTCTTTCAAGAAAGTGATGATTGTGTCGGGAGTTTCATCTTTTGAGCGAAGAAATTTAACCCACGTAAAGCGAGAAAAATCGTCAACCATAACTAGAACGTATTTCTTTCCATGAATACTTTGAGTCCGCATTAGGCCACACAAATCCATATGTATGAGCTGAAGGGGTCGAGATGTGCTATGAACCACCTTGGGTTTGTGAGAAACTTTCTCATCTTTCCCATCTCGCATGCTTCGCATAAGTGTGGTTTGTCAAACTTCATCTTTGGTAGACCGGTGACTTATCCGTAAATGGAGAGGCAGTTGATATTTTTGAAGTTCAAATGAGAGAGTCGTCGATGCCATAACCAGTTCTTGGGATTAGAGACATTTGAGATTAGACAAACATTGGAAGGGGCGATCACTTGGGATAGATCGATGGTGTAAAGGTTGGATCTGCGCGTGCCGCGGCTAATAATTCTTTTCCTACAAAGGTTCGCACACATCATCTTTCGGGTCGGTAATTGACTTCAAGTTGTTTGTCACAGAATTTGCCAATACTTAGCAGATTGTGGCTCAGGCCTTGAACATAGGAAACATCGGAAATGGTGATGTTGTTTTGAATGATGTCTCCATGTCCTTTGATGGGTGCTAAGTGATTGTTGCCAAATCTTACGAATCCGCCCTGTTTCTCCTTGTAATTGGCAAGCAGCTCCTTTTGTCCGGTCATGTGTTTGGAGTAACCAGAATCTAAGTACTACACATGACCGATCTGCACAAAATCAGGCAGATTTAGGTACCCATTTGTAAATGGGTCCTTCGGGGTTAGTTGACTTTGTACCTTTAGGTACCCACTTGAAGTGGGACTTAGGGGTGTTAGTCATGGTCCTTTTAGGAACCCATTTATAAACAGGTGGAGTTGGAAAATAATTATGATGAAAATTATAAGAATTATGCATGTTCGGAAAATAATCACAACCATAATCAAACGAATTTAAGCGCACAAAGTCATTCACACCGCAATTTGAGCAACAAATTTGATTACGAGAAAATTTAATAAATTTCGAAACGAATGAATTGTATACGGAAATCGAAAGTAACTATTGGTTCTTTTGACATTTGTAGAATTTTGTAAAAGAAAATTTGTCTTTATTGCGGGATAACGACTTTGAAGTGCGTTTGCCTTTTTCAACCCAAACTTGTTTGGTCTTTAAAGTATAAACAACTGAAACATCAATAGGACATTTGTTAGTAATTTTTGGTAAAAAATGATTTTGATTCGTTTGGTTGGAATGAGTGTAATGCATTTGACTTGTGGAACACTCATTCGGATCCTCCGGAAGCAAAACTGATTCAATTGGCTTTTTGCCTTTGTCTAAAAACTCCATATGAGAAGGAAGTGTAGAATTGAAGGCAAAGTCAGCATTTAAATCATTTAAACATTCGTCGTCGTCAAGTAAAGAAAGATTAGAATTTGCATCCGAAAAATACATTGGCTCAAGGTCATCTGATTCATCATCAATTAGGTCGGGAGAAGGGGAACATTTTTGTTTAGGAGGAATATAGTTTATCTAATTTAAACAACTCTTCACAATCATCTAAGTAATTGCTAACTCGTTCACCAATTGAACAAAATGAGTGTAAGTATTCGTAAGACTTTCACCCTTGGCTTTGAATTCTTCGTATTGCGAGATACAGTTGGTGATTTTTAGCTGAGTCCCAATCCTTGTTCCGAGCATAAGTTTCTCGATTTCTTCCCACATCTCTTTGGCAGATCTTTTGTGGCTATCGATGCTCATGTAGATATCATTTGGGAGGCTCATTAGGAGATACGAACGTGCTAGTTGATCACCTTTCATGATTCTCTTTTCCGTGGCATTCCATGAAGCTTTTGGTTTTATTCCTCTTGTGGCAGCGACAGGAGGAGTGGCATTTGGCATAGCAGGGAATTCTTGATAGAAAGTTGGTGCAGGACCATCCTTGATGGAACTCATGATTTCATCGGCGAAATCACTACGTTCAATGAAATCGAGAACCGGTCCTTCCACTAAGAGTATTCGCCCGGAAAGAGAATTGGGGGTTTTGTATCCGAACCGATTGCCATTGCTTCGCATGAAGTCATAGTACTTGACAGAGTGATCTCGATCAAGGAGTTTTGAAAAAGTTCTAAGAGTTTTGTGAATTTAAAGTAAAATCTCGATTTGACAGAACAGAAATCTTATCGGCTAATATTGAGGCGATAACAGTTTTTATTGGGTTAAGTGCACTCGACAAGAAAACTTATCGATTTAAGAAGAATCGAGAAGAATTTATATCGGGTAAGAATGAGAAGATATCTTTTTATATCGAGCCTTAAAGAGTCGATAAGAAAATTTATCGGGTCTTTTTAAGAGCAAGAACGAAGCATTCGTCGACAAAAAAAGAGCGATGTCTTTTTAAGGAAGAGAAGATCTAAGTTCCCGAGTCCCCAACAATATTAAAAATAAAATAAAAAGATTTACTTTAAAGTTTAAACAGTATACTTGAGAACTCTTAAACTAGAAAACCTGCAGAAGTCAGAGACCCTGAGTTTTCCAATAAAAGTGAAGCAAAAGTACTAAAATTTAAACTAAAGTAAAAGAATTCGAATTATGTTAAAATTTGAGACTTGTACTTGAGAACTCTTAAACTAGAAAAGTTGCAGAAGTCAGTGACCCTGAGTTTTCTAATAAAAGTGAAGCAAAAGTACAAAGAATTAAACAAAAACAAATTTGAATGAAAAACAGAATCTTATCGGGATATAAAGATGCGATATAAAAAGTTATCGATAGAAAGAGATGAGATATACATTACTTATCGAATTTTTTTTTAATTCTTATCGATACTTAAAGATGCGATATAAATTTTCTTATCGACACAGAGGAGTGCAATAAGAATTTTTGTCGATAAGCAAAGGTGCGATAAGAACTTCTTGTCGATTAACTAAGGTGCGATAAAAAAACTTCTTATCGAAACAGGCTTTGGAAGCTTGTGCCGATAAGTTTAAGCAGGAAACAGAAATCGAGAATTTTACTTTTAATTTGTCAAACTCGATTAGAATTAGATCAAAACTCAGATCGTGTAGCTCTGATACCAATTGTGGATCCCAGAATATGATGAAGTACTAAAGCTTTAATATAAAACACAAAGAACACGATGAATATTGATGAAGATCCGAAGTCGGATATGTTACATGTATTGAATAATATCATATTTCTCTCTCACAGTTTAGCTCTCAATATTTCGCACCTTTTTACATTTACCCTATGCGCCTATTTATATTAAAGGACTAAACGATATAAGGAAACTAAGAGAATGGCATTATACACCTGCCATGTTTACATTTAAGTAACGTTTCCTTATTTTTGACACAATTAAATAAAGTCCTAACAAAAATCAAATGTACCAAAAATGTACATCTCATCAGATAATCAACACATTTGATATATATATATATATATATATAGAGGCGAGTTCATACGAGGACGATACCAATTTACGAGAATACGAGGACAATCCTCGGCCAATCATTTTGTACATGAAATTTTTCATGTTCAAAATCACATATGATTTTATGTACAAAATCATATGTGATTTTGTAAGCATCAAAAATGACACGGACGACTTTTCTCGCGGGCAAGTCGCGGCTAATCATATATGATTTTGTACGTGAATCATATGTGATTTTGTACATAAATCATATATGATTTTGTATATGAAAAATTTCATGTACAAAATGATTGGCTGAGAATTGTCCTCGCGTTCTCATAAAAAGATATCGTGCTCGCATGAACCTCCCTCTCTCTCTCTCTCTCTCTCTATATATATATATATATAAATATATCAATACAACATCTTAAGACTCCAAAACAGATTTTTTTTTTATATGTACAAAGTTTTCACAAAGCAACTTAAATTTACATTGTTAGATTTATGCTAAATGTAGGTTTTACCCCAAATCTTGATCTTCCTTTGGTAAAGACATGAAATCTGTAAAGACCCAGAATTTAAATAACCAAATTCTATAAACCCAAGCCAAACCGGCTAGATCCAATAACCAACAATCAGTCTAAACTGAATCTCAACACAAATGTACATAACGGAAATGGGAAAAACAACCACAACTGAGAATTTACAACAAAGGATAAGGAAACTAAGTTGTGACCATTTCACTCCCGAGCTCACACATTGCTCTTCCCTTTAAATCCACTCTCCACTAGGTACCTGCCTGAAAATGGTTTTTGATTTGAAAAGTGAGAGTTAGACCAAAAGGTCTACGGAATTTCCAAAGACAGTTGATAACGTTTAACAATTTTATAAATATGCAACATTTTATAAACAAATAACCCTTTCCCTTCGAGTATAAAAACAAACGGATAATTGATAGGATTTGTAGAAGTTTTCCCGTCACTTTCCCTTCATGACAAATAACACCTGGTTCATTAAGAACCAACCCAATATACATACAAAATGGATTCATGGTATAAGGATGATAATTACCAAGAAGTATTGCTACTTCAAGGCATACTGCACATGCTATGAAATCCACACACACCAATTAGTTCATATGAAGTTCAAACACCCATAATTCATAAAACATGATAAGCTGGCGTAAATAAAGATTTTCAATGAAACCATAATCAGTATGCAAAGTTTAGTAAACAAATCCATATTGCAATTTAAGAGAATAAGGGAACTCACTTGTGATATGACACACCACTTTCTAAGGTAAAATGACTACATGTCCAAACCGAACACCTGAATTGGACGTCATAAAAATGGTGTTCAAACCTCCTTAAACGTTCCTAAAACCATCCCTTATAATCCCTAAGAAAAACCCCTAAATCGTACCTCGCATCTAGCCCCAAACGACGAACGAAGCAAAAACTGAAAATTCCCAAAACAGTAGGAAGGGCGAGTTTCATGCAACTTTAGTTTGCTTGGAACCCGCATTCCTGGCTGTTTGGGGTGCACAAAAGTCCTTGATCCCACACTCAAGCAAACCTCATATACATTGATTTTAGGGTCTAAAAACCTTAAAATTGAAGGAATCGATTAACTAAACCATAACTAACATCAAATCCCAAACAAGAATAGATTAAATCCATCTAATCAATCACGAGAATACCCAAAAGATAAACCACAACTTGCAACCATTGATTACTATTTGAAATCACCATGAATGGAAGGTTTCTTGATAGAACTCATTTATTGAGTCCATCAAATGCATTTTCAACCACAAACTAAAGCATTCCTCCCATTCTAATATGTACAATAAGAAATCCAACTGAACTCCATTAATTAATCTAAAATAGAACACCCAAATCTTAGACCAAACCAAATACTCCATCAATAGAGGAACTAGTTTGAGAACAGGAGATTGTATACATGAAGATGATGTGTTTCCTCTTTATTTTCTCTCTAGATTGTTGATTGCCTCCCAGCTCCTCTTTATATCGCCTCTCTCTAAACACACACACCTAATACTGATTTCTTGCAAATAAAGATAGAGGAGAGAACCCTTGCCATTTCATGTTCTTGTTGGATGGGACCTGAATTCAAGAAGGTGATTGGCCCAAGAATTAATTCAAAGCCCAAGGATTAATAATAAAAGGATTTGGGCTATTACAAAATCCACCGACAAATCATCTAAAACTTAGCTCTAATACTTCTATTGGTTTCAACAAATGGATTTGAAAATGATACTCATAGCATCCGATCAAAATACTACTAGTCCAACAAAACTAAATCATGCATATTTTTTAAATGATTTAAAAAACCAATATACCATAATGCATTAACATCAAATAATCCTCATATAACAAATAAATCAACAAAACCCTCGAATTTTATGATTTATTATCATATATTCAAAAAAACTTAAAATATGTATTTCTTAACATTAATAAAATCAAATAAACCAACGATGTAAACTTCATCAGATAATCAACACATTTGATAAATATTAATAAAACATTTTAAGACTCCAAAATAATAAAAAAAAATCACATGTACAAAGTTTTCAAAACAACTTGAACTCACATTGTTAGATTTATGCTAAATCTAATTTTACCCCGAATCGTGATCTACTTTAGCAAATATTCTAAAACTTAGCTCCAATACTTCTGTTGGTCTCAACCATCGGATTTGAAAATAATACTTACAGCATCTGATTGAACACTAAGAAAAGAAAATTTATTGTTTACCTTGTTTTACAAGGAATATTGCTAATGAACTTCATATGTCTGATATAGTTCTAATTTAGTAACATTGGAACCTTTTATTTTAGGTTTCGGATGTAATGCTCATCATATTTCTTAGTATAATTTGAATCCTTGAAGCTATCATCCGATCATGAAAATCCGATTGATTTTGTTGAAAGAGTTTTAGAGCTTAAAGTTCAAATGTCAATTTTTATACATAGTCTTTCTTTCAATCCAATGAAACATCTTCATAAAGTTTCTATAGATGGAAATCCGATATGTAGCTTATATTTTGGAAATTAAAAAAGATAAAATTTTTACTTGTAAAAGTCGTGTAACTATATGTATTGGTCCAAGAGCAAAATGTCTTCAACAAAATCAAAAACAAGTGGAAGTGAGGTCAAGATCGTCACTAAAGCGGATTGGTTTGTCATCTAGTAAAAGATCAATACAAGATAAAGCAACTAGTAGTCTAACAAATATTAGTACTAGCAAACCCAATCTTGAAGTGCAAACTCGGTCAACAAGTTTGCCTCACCAACTTTCATACTCCCATCTTGGTATGAGAACATGCACAACATGTTAGTTAAAGTAAGTACAAAACACTATTTTTATTTGTGTCATACTTAACTTACTGTTCCCTCGACATATAGAAAGATAGGATAGGTTTGATAACACTCGTTTTGAGCGTTATTTTAGGACCACTTCCCATAAAGTTTGCTCGTTATCCAAGCAAACGAGGCATTTTTCTGACAATTTAGTGCAAGTTTACACATGAACAAGAATATCACGGGAGATACGAAGAATCTTGTATCATGGGAGCGAATTTTCAAGTATTATATTTTATCCCGGGTGGAGACTTAAAGAAGGAGCCCAACGATACCTTTCGGAGGCAAATTGGAGTAAAAATGAGAAAGTTTTAGTCTAAGGCTAGTTTCCAAGTGAGTTAGGCTGGAAGCTAGTTACACAAAGGCCATGCCACTTATAACTAGCTTCCACAACTGGCCTTAGGTACTGTTGGCTTAGCGTGAGTTAGCCACGCCAGTTAAGAATTACAACTGGCATCCAAAGTGGCGTCAGACTCTGTTGCTCTAAAGAGCCGCGTGGGTTAGCCGCGCCAGTTAGGAATTGCAACTGGCATCCAAACTGGCGCCAGACTCTGAGACGTTTTAAAGCCCTTTTTAGCTAGGGTTTGGAGGATTCAACACTCTATCTTCTTGAGGACGGCAAGGGGCGACTTTGGGGAGAACTTACCATCGAGAACACAACGGATTGAGGCTACGAAACCATCGAGACACATTCCATCAACGGAGATCGATTCATCGTCGTGGGTATTGCGAATTCAAAGGGAGTTCTTACAGATTTTAGATTTCTTGAGAGAGACTTTAATTTGGCTTTATGAATTCTTCTTCTACTTTGTGTTTTCAAACCCCCAACATGATAATCTCTAGATGTTGGGGGTTGGGTTAATTTTGGGTGTAAACATCTGAATACTTAAGTATTGGGATTTTGATTAAACTTTCTTGATTAATGAAGTATATGAATTTTGTGTTTAATGCTTTTGCAAGTCTGATCAGCTTTCAACTGAACTGTTTGTGTTGAATTAAATTTGAGAGAATTGATTCATACAAAGGCTTGAATTCATATACCTAAGATGAGAACTTGGATAGAGATATACCAACTAAATCTTAGTGTATTATTGTGATCTTGTGCTAATATATTTCTGTCACATATGTTAAGATCGAGAGATAAAATATTTGTTTTCAGGAATAAAACCTATTATAACTCGAGAGAGTATAGTAGGGATTTTTAGTGATCACTCTTTCATTATATGGATTGCTTGATTAAATTCCAATATCCGTGTTATATGTGAAACTCATTAGAATCCCAATTCCCAACTGTTTTTTCTACATAAAGTTTTCCACTTTTTACCCCTTAAACCTCTTCAAGGCCTTCTTAGTTAATTTAATTAGTTAATTCACCCAACATCCAATTTTCTATTGTTCAGTTAATATCTACTATAGTCATTGTGTTACTTAGTCCCTAGTTCCTCTGGTTCGATACCCGTACCTTCGATACACTACTACTTGAGTCGACCCGTACACTTGCGGTTAGATTTAGGGGGGGTGTAAACCCGCCTATCAAGGTTAACAAGTGTCTACATCAAATTCAAAGGCTGAAATAAAGAGTATTAGCACACATGGATCAACAAAGCAAAAGAAGACACTCATTAAATTTGGACAATAACATTCAATACCATGGTGGCTATAAAGGTTATTGTTGTCATTCAGTGTTACTCACGCGCTTTGAAAGAACATATTTATTAGTGTTTCTTAGGCAAAATCAACGTCATTATCTGAAGAACGTCATTCCCAAATTCGACGCTTTTAGGGCGTGTTGGCGGTCTACACACCCTTGATCGCAACCCTAAGTCGCGCAGTAAGTCGCTCATGTCACCCGACACAAAGGAAATTAAAGGTCTCGTGACCCTGGGTTACGCGCCACGTCGCAAGGGTCACTATTTTGCCTGTTTTCCCGCTTTTTCTCACTCGATTTGATCCTCCAACTAATCCTCTATGATTAAAAAAACCTTCACGACATAACATTCTAACAACCAAAAAAAGGTGTGAGGATCACATTTAGATGCCCCAAAATGGCAAATGTTACATATTTTGTGTTGTGTCCTTAGATGAAATCATATCAACATTTTACTTTATTGCGAGCATGGGAGTATGTGGTTCATGCAAATTACCGTTTGAAGAATTTTGAATTGAAGTGCAATTTTAGTAAATCGGAGACCCTTCTAAAAACTTTCTTTGTTTTTCGGTTTAGTGAGAGTATTCTCTATTAGTGTTCTTTCAATATTTCTTTGTAAGCAAATTTGTTTTCATGTAGATTGTTTAAGATAGGTCTTCTATTCCTTTCAACTACAACTATTTTGTAATTCTTTGAATTTATGATCAATGCAAATTAAATTTATTAAAAATGTATATTTGCATTTAACCCTTTTCTACAAATATTTATTGTCAGATAATAATGTACATATCTCGAACCAATATTTAGGATTGTTTAAATTGTTTGAAGTTTAAATTTCTTACACTTATTAAATTAATTATCAAATACGGCTTTTCAAGTTTAAAAATATACATCGACTTTAAAATATTTTAATTTTAAATCATGTCTTCAGTTTGTTTGATATATTTATTAAAATAACTCGTAATAGTTTGGAATAAAAATTGCACTAATAATGTATGTGTTGTCCCAATTGACAATACATTAAGAGTTGACATGATCCATGCTCAAATTATTCTATTTATGACATTGATTATTTGATTACAATGGGTCAGGATAACCACTAATTTATTATTATTATATTATTATTATTATTATTATTATTATTGTTATTGTTATTTATATTATATATAGCATAAATCATAAATTTATACACGTGGTTGGTAGATTGTGTGGTTCTCTTTCTTAGAGTTCGAAAATTTTAAATTACAAAAATATTTTCTTACGGTTTCCCTTTTATTAACAGGAGATTTTATTAACATATATATAGTAAGATGTTAGGAAAACATTCATTAAGGTTACGTTTGTTTTTTAAGAGGTTATGAAGTTTGATTTCTTATTTCACTTCTGATTAATAAGAGGTGGTGTTAAAGTTTGAATCTGAATTATTAATATTGTTTATTTTTGTAAACTGGTAAATGTCTGAATTTGTTTAAATTGTTTATTTTACTCATTAAAAAATTATATTGTTGAATTTATAGATAAAATTTATAGATAAATTTATACAATTTCACATATTTATTCATCATCATTACGAAATTTACATCTAAAATTATATGATTAGCATTCATTTAAATGAAAATATGTCAAACCGGTATTTAGCACATTTAAATCCTATTAAAATACATAAATTGAGAGAGGTAAGGATCTATTTGATGATGATCAATTGAGAGAAATGATCGATTAAGGTTAATCGATTTAGAAACATCATTGCCGAGAGTTTGGAGAACAATAAGAGGCAAATAAGAGGTTATTTTACCTCTTAACAGATAAGAGGACAATAAGACATAAGTGTCTCTGAAATATTGGAAAAACAAACGGTCTGAATGACCCTACCTCTTAACGAATCAGAAATAAGAGGCTATTAAGAACTTATTTTGAAAAAACAAACAAGGCCTAAGTATATATAATAAGGAAGGGGTTTTGAAACCACCTCACCCAATTAATATTGAACTTCCTATTTTTGTTATGCATCAAAAAAAAGAATATATTACAATGATATCCCAAAGCATGGCCTTCTTGGGTTCTCCATTCCAAACAATGTCCGTTCCGGAAGGACCAGATAGACCAAAGGATCGTATAAATGACCGCCTCCAGACAATCAACCTCCCCCCTCTTTAGAGTTAAAGTGTCCACCGAACCTGTCCACTCTGAAATATTATTAAAAGCCGGAATGTAAATGTTCCACCACCGACCAATATTTCTCCAACTATTCGTGCCAACTGACAATCGAGGAACAAGTGTTTTAACATTCTCCACGTCACAGATCGGGCATAAGCTGGATTGAACATCAATCTCTTTGAAACAAATTGTCCTTCGTCAGGATCTTATTCAACCCCATTCGCCACACGAAATATTAACCATAATAGGCACAAGTTTGTTCCATTTTGTGCGGGTCTGTTCGATCACCAATATTTTAGAAGCTATGAATTTTCGGGTGACTTGGCAACATGAGCTTTGAGTAATCCTCAAATTTTGAAATTTGGTTGATTTTCATCGTCCCCACATTGGTGAGAAAATGAAAATTTGGAAGTAAGGTGTGACCGTGTGAGTAGAAGAAACGAGGGATGAATGCTTTTGTGTCAACTCATGTGACATCTTTAACTTGGCTTACCTTATTTTTGATGATAAATTATATATATATATATATATATATGTATATATATATATATAGAGAGAGAGAGAGAGAGGAAAGTTCAAATGTGAACTCAGATTTGGTTGTGAATGTGAAAACAAATGAAAGCGTGACACGTGTCAAAATAAGCAATATCCAGACTGAATATACAACAGAATATTCAGACTGAATATAGTATATATTCAGTCTGAATATACAAATAAATATTCAGTCTAGTATATATTCAGTCTGAATATACAAAGGAATATTCAGACTGGATATTCCTTTGTATATTCAGACTGAATATATACTATAATATTTCTTTGAATGGGACACGTGTCGCACTCTCATTTGTCCTCACGTTCACAACCAAATTTGAGTTCTCATTTGAACCCGATCCTATATATATATATATATATATAGAAAGAGAGAGAGAGAGAGAGAGAGAGACGGACAATATTTTAGGAAAAAACGTTGGTTCACTTTTTTGTTTCACCATATGAATTTTGTTTCATATGTGCAAGTGAACAAGCGTCATTTTTTCATATGTAATATTTTTTTTCATATGAACACAACATATGTGAAACAATATTTTAAATCATAACATTTGATAAAATATAATTATGAAAAAATTTATTTTATATTGGTTTCCACGAGTTTTAATCTTTAAAAATTTCTAAATAAAGAAACATCTCTCTATATCTCTCTCTCTATATATATACATATAGAGAGAGAGGGAGAGAGAGAGAGAGAGAGGTAATTTCGAATTGAAATCAATCAAAGGTTACAAACTATACAAACCAATCTCAGCCGTTCATCTAGTTTAACAAACATATCTCATAAATACATTGATTGTTTCTTAATATAAAATGTTAATCACAATTAATAAACTCTAATATATTCCTTAAATATTCAGATAATAATAAATAATATCATTAATCATTTTCGTATATATCTTAATTATTTTGTGTGTATAGTTTGTACTTTTAGTTGGTTTGCATTTTAAGTTGCATATATATATATATAAAGAACAATCATATGAACTGAGTTGGGACAACGGAATGTGTATTTTCAAATCCTAAATTGTGGTACTAAAACGGTGGTGGATACAAAAGCAAGGAGACAATGTATTTAATAATTTATGGTTTGAATCCCATGTTGGATGAGGGAATGAAAGAGAAGAAATGAAAGCGGGTGCAAGAAAATCCCCAATAGAACAATCATCTCTTTATTGGGAGGAGAAAGGTGTAGTATATGTTTCTTTTAGTTTATTTTGAGACGTACAAAGAAATTAGTGAATCTCGATGAGATATTTATATTATATAATTAGTTTTGTTTTCTTCTAGTTTTCTATCTTTCATCTGTCTATTTTCTTTAGTTATTCACTAGGACAATATGATCTAGAAGTCGATCCGAGGTAAGTGTTCGGATCTATTATGACAGCCATGAGGTGTTCAACGGACCTTTTCAATCTTATAAAACCGTTTCGTGTGGAGTCGTCCTGACATCCGGAAAAATCCCGACTCAGAAAACAAATTTTTTGGTTCGGACGACGTTCATATATGTTTCCAAGGTCTCACGCATAAAATCTATTCATTTAACTTAATCTAATGTTTCTAAAAAAAATAAGAGACATTACGCAACACACTGTGAACAAGAACAACAACACTTAATTGGCGTTTGTTTTTTAAGAGATGCTGAAGTCTGAAGTCTGATTTTAATTATAAAATGATTATAAAACGTCTAAACGAATTAGATATAAGTAGTGATTAATAGCTTAAAATGAAAAAACAAACAAGGGACTAGTATAGTATGTTATAAAAACGAAAATAAAATTCCAATATATATACTACTTTCAATAAGTAAAGTATGTCCACACATGGAAAAAGAACATGACAAAAACTTTCTTGAGTTTGAATCTGACATTCATGTAATCGTTCAATTATATTATATCATTGTTAAATGAAAAACTTTTGCTTACGGACTTTTTCTTATCAAATCTATCGTTAAAAGGTGATTTGTTATAAAACCGTCAAAATTAAAAGTTAGTGGGTAGTTTAAATCAATGACAGATTATCTAAGGATTCTCTAAGTGATCAATTGATATATTTTCTCAAAAAACATCGGATTCCAACGAATCATTGGCATTTTCTAAGTGATCTATTGATAATCATCGATGGAAATTCTTTTACGTAATTTTTATGGGTAAAAAGCACTTAAAACAAGTGTATGTGTCAATTGATGGATGACAAAATATTACCTCCACGTAAATTAAAAACTTTTACAACTTTTCATAATATGCCTTTGAATCTTTAAAGTTTTCTTGTAAATCTGATCCCAAAAAATCAATAATCAAACTCTAAATTATGAGTCAAGTAATATAAACTTAGGATCACGTAAAACTAACATGTTTTCGTGAGACCCGTAAGACCAACTTTTACACTTGAAACTTTACAGCAAAATACTATGAAAGTAACGTTAACAGTGTTTTTGCTATGAAGGTTCAAATATATTTTTTACCTTCACGATATTTTGTTTTAAAGTTTTAAATATAAAAATTTAGTCTCACGGGTCTCATGAAAACAGGTTGGTCTCACGTACACCTAACCCAAGTCATATATATCAGCATAAAAGTATAGTTTAATAACGTCAACATTCTAATGAGTATTACATATGAAAAGTCTTTCGTATGTTTAGGATTTGATGAAGGACGAGTATAAAATTTCACAACCTAAGGCTTCTAAAAGAAGATTTTAATTTTCGATTTTCTAGACAATTCTCTCACACAGGTTCTCGATATTTGCTTTTACATCTTCCTTAATGTCCCGACCATTCCTGATATGAAATTAAAGAATTTCTTGAGAATGTTACAAAATTCGTCAATCTTTTTGCTGATAAATGGTCAAAACTTTACCTAAATTTAAAGCGTCCTAAAACGTCCAACAAAATATTAGAAGTTGAAAAACCAACAAAATATTTATTATTTATGAAGTTATCTACTTATCTATATCAATTAGACAAATAACATTTTGTAGCTTTATTATTTTTAAATAATTGTTTTATACATCCATATCCACCACCCAATTTGTATTATTATTACTTTGTCCTTGCAGTACTATTCATAAACCCTGTTGAGAAAAGCTCCACTAGTGATTTTGTGATCCAAAAAGAACCTCACATGACAAAATTATGTTGCTAAGGACTTCTACCATTCCACAACAATTTAAAAAAAAAAGAATTATAGTGTTTCACTTTAAGTTAAATCCAGACAAGAATTCATAAAATCAAATATATCAAGTATATTTTACTCGAAAGTTAGGTCTAAACATTATAATGCATACTAAAAAGTTAAGTGTCACATAATGAAAGCACGAAAGACAAACAGGTCCTTCATAAAGGATCATGCCGGTTTTGGCAACTTCAATAGAAAATTGTCGGAAAATCATAATTATGTATATACAACAACAAAATTCCCTAACGATAGCGTGTGACTATAAGAAATCTCGGATTCCATAATGATGAGCCTTTCGTTGTATGCATTTGTTACTTAATATGAAAATGTTGTTTTAAATACCGAATTGTTTTTGGTTTTTTCCTAATAATTTATGTGGGCTTATATGTCAGTAAATTATGTAAATTCGTGTTACTATACTTAACCAGCTGGGCTAGCTCAGTTGGCCACCAAGGAAAAACCTTGGGGGGTTTTCTCCTTGTAGGTCTCAAGTTCGAGACTTGCAAGGGACTTTTTCCTCAGGCGAATTTCGGAGAATTATGGTGTTGGAAAGGGAGGCGATTGCGGGTCGCCAGGGGTACCTGACCCGCCCTAACGTGCCCAAGTACAAAACTAACAGCTAACTTTAACTCCGCCGGTCCAAAAAAAAAAAATAGGTCCATAGGCTTGGATATTAAAGGCACATTTAAGATTTTACAGGAACCATAATGATATGCCTATAAAATGGTCCCCATCCTATACACCAAAGCGGCTTAAAACTTCTAATCATCATCCATTAGAAATCAGCTCAGTTGAATGTACTAAGAGCTTTGCTTGAGGAAGATGATCACATCTCGATCTGTTTGTCGTCATACTTCTGCATATAGAAGACGATAAAGCAATCGTTTCAGTTATGCATTATTTTGTCTAACTTCATCTATGATTCAATAATATGGTTTGGTCCTTAGGATTTATTCAGGTTAATTTTTCAACAAGATTCTCTTCTTCTAGTACCCGAATCTCTTCCTCTAAATCATTGATCTTTAGAGGAAGAGATTTAATTAAATGAATTTTAACTTTATGAACAAAAGGGAGCACAATATAACTTTCTTGTCGTATATCTCAAAATGAAGAATTATAACAAAATTAGGTTTACAGGACGCCATCAGTAAATAAGTGTCCTAATAGACCACTATAAAGGACACAAATTATAGGATCAGAAAATAAAGCGTCCTATCTAAAGATGCTATAATAAGTTTATAGAACGCTTTTAGGCATCCTAACAAGATTATTAGGACAATTTTATTAAAAAAAACATGTAATATTAGTTATTTTATAGCACACGATTTGAAAAACAATGTCCTATAAACACAAACGTCCTTTAAAAAAAGGGTTTAACTTATATGACACTTTCTCAAAAGCATCTTATAAACTAGCTAATGCGACACTTTTTGTTAAAAGTGTCCTAAAAAGTTTATTACGACACATAAAAGCGTCTTATAAACTTATTGCAACGCCTTTAGATAAAACACTTTATTTTTTGGTCCTATAATTTCTGTCCTATAAAATGGTCTATTAGGACGTTTTTTTATTAGTGGCGTCCTATAAACCCAATTTTGTTGTAGTGAAGTTTTTTTTAATATAAATGTAAAGACCCAAAATTTAAATAACCAAATCCTATAAACCCCAGCCAAACCGGCTAGATCCAATAACCAACAATAATTCTAAACCGAATCTCAACACAAATGTACACAGCGGAAACGGGAAAAACAACCACAACTGAGAATTTACTACAAAATGTAAGGAAACTAAGTCGTGGCCACTTCACTCCTGAGCTCACATCTTCCTCTTCCCTTTGAATCCACTCTCCACTAGGTACCTGTCTGCAAATGGTTGTTGATTTGAAAAGCGAGGGTTAGACGATAAGGTCTAGTGAATTCCCAAAGACATTGATAATGTTTAACAATTTTATAAATATGCAACATTGTATAAACAAATAACCGTTTCCCTTCGGGTATAAAAACATATAACCCTTTCCCTTTGGGTATAAAAACAAACGAATAATTCATAACATTTGTAGAAGTTCCCTCGTCACTTTCCCTCCGTGACAAATAACACCCTGTTCATTAAGAACCAATCCAATATACACACAAAACGGATTCATGGTATAAGGATGATAATTACTAAGAAGTATTGCTACTCCAACGCATACTACGCATGCTATGAAATCCATACACACCAAGTAGTTCATATGAAGTTCAAACCCCCATAATTTATAAAGCATGATAAATTGCGTAAATAAATATTTCCAGTGAAACCATAATCAGTATGCAAAGTTTACTAAACAAATCCATGTTGCAATTTAAAAGAGTAAGGGAACTCACATGCGATATGACAGACCGCTTTCTAATCTAAAACGGCTACTTAGTCCAAACCGAACAATTGAATTGGACGTCATAAAAATAGTGTTAAAACCACCTTAAACATCCCTAGAACCACCCCTTATAATCCCGAAGACAAAACCGTGAAAAGTGCCTCGTATCTATCCCCATACGACAAACGAATCAATAAACTGAAAATTCCCAAAACAGTGGGAATTTTGGTTGCTTGGAACCCGCATTGCAGGCTGTTTGGGTCTGCACGAACTCTGCACAAAAGTCCTTGATTCCACACTCAACCAAACCTCATGCACATTGATTTTAAGGTTTAAACACCTTAAAATTGAAGGAATCGATCAACCAAACCGTAACTAACATCAAATCCCAAACAAGAATAGATTAAATCCATCTAATCAATCCCAAGAATACCCAAAAGATAAACCCAACCTTGAAACCATTGATTGATCAATTAAAACCAAGAAACAAGATGTGTTTTCTCATGAAAATTCAAAGATTGATAAACCAAGACAACCAAAATCAAAACCAAAACCCTGGTATGAGTCCTACTCCAATACTCATAAGAGGAAAATCCCCAAAACTAACTTGAAACAAAACTACATTAAAAGAGAGCTTATAAGGTAGGGTTCATACCTTGGAGAAGATGATTCCCTTCTACATTTCTGGCACAAAATTGATTCAATACTCCAAGTGTTCTTCTCCCTTCCGTTCTCTCTAAATTACACACACTTCACCATGGGTTTGCTTCCTCCAAAATGGCTGAAAATGAGAATACCCTAGCTCATTAAACCAAGAATTGCTGATTGGGCCCAGAAGTTCAAGAAAGTAGCACACCCAATACACTTAGCCCAAAGGTTTTAACCAAAACAAATTTTTCTAAATACACTTAGCCCAAAGGTTTTAACCAAAACAAATTTTTCTAAATAGAAATTAAAATACTGTACATTTTAATTTAATAAAATTTCCCAACTTATAATAAACTATTTTAAAACAAAAATGACCACAAATTAACTACTTAACCATATAAATAAAGGAAAGATTTGACTTTTAAAGTCACTCACTTTTTCAAGTGTCCTTGCAATTGAAATTAAACTAACAACCTATTGATTCTCTTTGAAATATTATTTTCTCTTAGTTTTAGTGTTTTGGTTCCTAGATTTCATATTAAACCAATTTCTATATAAAATATGTAGTACAGAAACAATTTAGATAAAAATAGTTTATCACTACTAGAAAATTGAGTATTTTTAACGGAATTTTTTCAACAGAAAATATCGTTGAAAATTTTCTACGAATTTTAGAGGGATTATTAACAGAACATAAATTTTCTACGAATTTTCAACGAATTTCTGTTGAAAATCTCTTACAAACATGCATTTTCAACCAAAATTTTTTCAACGGAATGTCTCGTAAAAAAAAATTTGGTTGAAAATGATGTTTGTGAGAGATGTTCAACGGAAATGCATTGAAAATTCGTAGAAAATTTATGTTCTGTCAATAATCCCTCTAAAATTCGTAGAAATTTTTCAACGACATTTTCCGTTGAAAATACTCAATTTTCTAGTAGTGTATCAAATGGTACAATTAATCAATATGAAGAACAATTTGAACATGTAATCATAACAATATGATTAATCGTGATCATTAACTTTACAAGGATTGAACTAATGGGGGTATTTGGAGATGGAGTATTTGTAAAAATCGTGTTGGTCCCTAAGGAGTCTATAAGAGTGTATAAGTATAGATACAATTTGTAGAAGGGGAGGGATGAATACAAACACAACTTTTAAATTTTTAAATGAAATCATTGAGATAAACAAAATTACAGGTTGTAAGTGGAATAAGAACAAGTATAAATACCTATTATATTACAACCTAAGAATCACTATGTAATTTGATGCAGAAAATATAGAAAAGAAATAAATAGAGGTTCAAGAAGAGGTTTGCGTATGCATGAATATGAAGAAGGGGCTCTTCATCTATTTATAACCAATGCATTAAATGCAAGTCAGAGGGTACATGCCACGTGTCAAGCATCTATTGGAGGCTTGTCCTTTGTTCATAAAACAACCATACTTTTAGCCGAATATGAACAATGACCCTATTAGAGTTGATAAGCACGTGGGAGGCAATAAGGTATCTCCATACGTACTTTTTGACAAGGGCAAGGGGGTTTGACATTTGTGCATCGAGGATAAGATCAACTTTGATCTTGCTAAGTAAGCTTCATCTGATCACTGATACTTGAGGCTTCAAGGATGAGCCCTTCAGGTATCACTGAGGCGTACATAAGATCTCACACTTCTTTAGACGAACGTTGCTATCATTGAAACGCTTCAGATCACGAGCTACTCGTCTCTATCTTCAGTTAGGTCTTCGACTATCGGTGAAGGTTCTTTTGGTGTGAATGTTGTCTTCAGGTCTTCTAAGTTCAGATAGTGTTCCTGATGGTTTTGGCGGTCACTGAGTGCAATAAGTGTTTGCTTTCGCTGAATTTGAACAGTAACTAGAACTTGAATTTTCACAAAGTATATAAAGGAATCATAATTAAATCACTAAAGAAGATTGGATCAACAAATGGGGAATGGGACTCCTGTTTATATGGAAACACAAGAAATAGTGATTTTTCTACTTTAGACTCAAGTTTTTCTTTTCACTAATTTAACACTAAATTGAGAATGACAGTCTCCCCCTTAGTGTTAAAAGGAAAACAATAAAATGAAAATCACCTTTGCATTGCAAACTATCTTTCAATTTTTACTTTTAATACCTGGTATTCCCCTAGACATGAAAATCATGTAGCTCCCCCTTCATGTAGCAACTCCATTCTCCAACAAAACTCTATAAGTCTTGGTGCCTTTTGACGTTCAAGTCCAGAAGTAGCACCATCTCTGGGATGTGTATCTAAAGGAGCTCAGAGCCTCTGGCATTGAAGGGTTACTTGCTCTAGGCTTTCTTCAATCGGCTATGTCAGAGAGAGACTAGACTTCATATTCGCACAATGCCATCTAGGTCCATGGTACCCTCTGATGTGTTGATCAAGATGAAGTTGTGGCTCTGAAAAGCTTGTCTAAAGGTCTTCGGAAGCTCTAGATAAGAAGGTTTGCTACTTATGATCTTTAGGGTGCATTTGGTACACAGATAGGACAAGACATAACATGATAGTTGTTCAGCATTTGGTAAGACGACAAGACTGGATAAGACACGACGGGTTAAATGACCAATTTATCCCTAGTGAGTTGTTTATTGTCTTTTTACCAAACAATCAATCTAAATGAAAATTGATAAATAATATTTAAAATTACAAAAACATCTAACATAAATATTGATTAAACAAACTCACATTCATAAATCAAAAGACTTAAACAAATGTTTACCAACATACATCTTACACAAAAGTTCAAATGATTATTGTTGTGTAGAAAAAGATCTAAACACAAAGGTTCAAATGTTTACCAAGTAACATCACATGCCTAACTTCTTTAATATGATCTTCATAACCATGGCTTGAAAGAAGCTTTCATACCATTTCAAAGGTGTAGTTGAACTGGGTTATCTTCAAATTACATGCTAAGAGCAAGACCTTGGTGGCTATCAAAACCCATCTCGCTTAACACATTGGGCATACTTTGCAAACTCGAAGTACCAACAACCGATACCAACTTACCCATTTCCTCGGATGCCGAGTGCAACCTCTTTTCAATCATCTTAATTACACCTTCATCCACACTAACTTTTCTCTTTCTCTTTTTTGATGATGCTTCTCCTTCTTGTGGAATGGAGGATGCGGAAGCGACATTAAGATAAAGGCACGTTAAATTCTTCGATCTCAACACTAGATTTGTGTTGTATATTGATGTACTCTATTGCGTCCATGGTAGATTCCGTCAACAAAATTCTAGCTCGACCTTTCCCAAATATCATCTTCAATCGCTAATAATGGGGAAACGATTTGTTGGCATTATAGTTTTTGCTCGGAAGTTTCTATCAAAACAAAAAACAATGCATATATATATATGTAGAGAAAAGTTCAAATGTGAACTCAAATTTGGTTGTGAACATGAGGACAAATGAGAGCGTGACACGTGTCTGAATGTAGATAATTCAGACTGAATATAGTATTTATCCAACCTGAATAATGCTTCAGACTTAATAAGCATTATTCAGTCTGAATATTTCTTTGATTATTCAGTTTGAATATGACACGTGTCGCGCTCTCATTAGTTTTCACGTTCACAACCAAATTTGAGTTCTCATTTGAACCTGCCCCTATATATATGTATGTATGCATATATATACTAGTTGTGTACCTACGCGATGCAGCGCGGGTGAATTATAATTCTGAAGCGATAACTTAGCCCTCAATCATATTTTACCGTCCCTCTCAATTTATTATATTTCATGAGTTTGCATAGTTTATTTGCAAGTTAACAAATAACCAAAATTGAAGGTTAATATGGTTTATTAAAAATATATATTGAAAAAAAATAACTGCAGGAGGAATGACTATTGAGTTTCCAAACAAATATATTCATAACTTGTTACAAAATCTGACATTCATGACTCAACAAAATTGAAAAACAATCATCAATAAATAATGGACATTCGTATATCCATAACGTGGTTTAACTTTCATGAATCGCTCATTTGTAAACATATTCACCCAAAAAACGCACAATGGTTTTAATAGAAACATTTTGTAACAAATGTGTAATAAAATTTGGTTTATTTATACTTTATTCATAACATAAAACTTTTTGATAGACGACATTTGAATATAGACACCTTTTTATTACCCCATGGCCCATGATATCCTTCTGCATAACACCACACAAACTTGACCATGTGAGAATATTGATTTCGATAGACATTTCTCAAGCTCGAACTCGATTCAAAAACTCGCAAGTAGTTAAAAAATTTAACTCGATTGCAAATTTTTAAACTTGAACTCGAGATCGAACTCGTTTAAAGCTCGAACCGAACTCACACATTCTCATACTCCTCAAAGTTCATTTTATTAATATTAGTCGAAACTGCGCACATCAAACAACTATTTGCCGACAAGTCTAAATTGAAAAATCAAATTTCTGTTGACTATATAGTTTAGACAAAAATGGATGGATTTAGAATTAGCAAAAAAAGATCAGTAATAGTAAGTTCAAGTTTGACATTGAAGAGGCACCAACATTCTTTATCTTTTTCCATCCTTTTGGTCATAAGCACACTTCCTTTGTAATTCAAATCAACATGCAGATTTTTATATATAATAAATTACGAAGTTGATCAAAGTTAATTTCAAACTCTATGGCAATAAAATAAACACCATATTCCCCAATTTGATCCTCGAAATGATTTTTATAAGATAGTCGTGTACCCTCACGTTGCTACGGGCTATGTATTTCGTCTTGAATTTAAACACTCGTATCCTCAATTCATGTCATTTTATTTCTTATGACTCGATTTTAATTTTTTTGGTATGCTTTCAACTGATACACAGTAAGAGGAAGTGTGCTAGATTGTTTATTGTGTATGATAAAAAAATATTAATTATGTTTTCCTTAAAACAAATTAAGCTAATATAATGATACAAATTCATTGATATAACCATACTTTTGAAATTTGAAGCGGTTAGCCTTATATTTTATTGTGGTTTTGTTCCAAAATTGATAGTACCTAATATTTTACAAATTCTTTTGTTAGAACAGGTAATATGAAAAGAGAATGATAGTGGATCATTTAATCCATGCTTGCATGACAGTCAAAACAAACAAAAGAAACAGTGGAAACGGATAATCAAAATCAGAATACCAAATCAAATTCAATTGTACGACAAACTCTGTTTTCTTTGCTTGGTTGAATATATATTCTCCTAAATAACCTTAATTACAATCCAAATAAAAAGGGTTAGGGATGTTTACGAAATGCTTACCCTACCAAGTCATATTACCTTACCGGATTAAGTATTAATCGGTAAGATCGAAAAGCAAGGAATGAAGGTCTTACTTGGTTAGAAGAGATGCTGACAATTTCATCAACCAATATTCAACAGCCCCTTCCTTCATCGTTATCCTACAAGCCATAACCAATAATAGTTTAAAATAGAAAAGCTAAGCCTTTTTTTTTATTAAGATCACTAGGTCCCCACCGAATTGCCCCAATGGAAATGGGGTGGAGTTTCCATAACAATATCATGATGACCAGTGCTTGAAACTAATTAGCACACGGGATGACTACACTATTTCCTGTTAAGGTGAAAGATATTCAAAATGGCCAATGTCAGGAATTAAGAGGTCAACGAGCATTTTACTGCTCAATGCCACGGACTAAGAAGGTATCAAGGAATTTGTATCATTATACATAGAGGTGATAAGGTATCAAGGAATTTGTATCATTTGAATCAAGAAACTATAGAGGTGATAAGGAATGAGCATTAACGTCAAAATAAGTAGTTACACTTGAAAGGAAATTGGCAAAATAATCAATGGAATTGCCATGATTAAGCATAGGTTGACCTAGTTAGTACTTTCCCCCCATTCCAATACCTAGTCAACCAAACAAGAATCAAATAAATAGGGAGACACACAAGGCATGCAACAATCACATCCTTGTATACAATGAACCACAGAAATGTAGATATGAAAACTAAAAGTCTCTCATAAGAACTCAAATTAAAGCACCAAAGATGTATTCCCCATGTAATGTACACTATATGCTAAACAAAGCAGCAAAGAAAAAGTTACCATTATTTTGTTCGAAGCTTTCACTCTGTGTAAATGATGCAAAATTTTCAAAATCCCCTTATGATTTTGAAGTTTCTGCATTTTCAAGTTCATAATAGAAAACCTAGAGCAAAGAAACCACCCTCCAGATACAAAATCAAAATGAAGAGAGAAATGTTTACCTCATCAAAGATGTAGGGTTCAGGAGAAAATGGTAAATCCAAAACTTGAACGGGAATTATATTGAATGTGATATGTTGTTGAAGCAGAGTTGTACATTGTTCCGACATGAGTTTGGAAAGGAGAAAAAGTCATTCATGAAAGAACCTCTGAACGATCCCAAATTTGGTGGTGGCGTGAGGTTAAAAATACTCGGAAGATGGGAAGAACCATTCACAGAGAAAGAGGTTTTTGTATAATTAACAGTCTTTTAAGGAGAAAGGGAGTCTTAAAAAGTTTCTTCAATAACTCTTGGATAGGTGCCAATGCCTGCTGAGTGGTGAGTGCATCAACAACTTGTACATCATCCTTGAGAAGTTGTAATTCATATAGTTTTTGAGTTTTATTCATAAAATGATAATACATTGTGCATTGTGAATTATAATTAAGAGTTTTTGTATGAATGCATTATAAGGTAGTATATATATATATATATATACTAGTTGTGAACCTGTGCAATGCGGCAGGAGACATAAATATAGACGATTATGAAGCTTTGGTGGTTTTGTTAGAGGATATTATAAAACATTACAATGGTAAAATTTGTGATTACTCTCTGCAACGTAACACGTTTGAATAGATAAGAGTTATGGTTCCAATTACCACTGATAGATCAAAATATGAATGAAGTGAAACTGCATGAATAAAAAAAGTCTCAATCACAAAACTTAAAAAAATTCCTCGAAACAGTGAATTCAACTAAAAACACATCGGATGATTTTAAGGGTATTTGATCCAATATGATCCATCATCTCATTTTTATTAATCCAATACCAAAACCTTCTCACAAGAGGTTTTCTTGACTCCACAAATATATATATTTAAAATTAAAACCATTAAAAAAACATATATTTAAAAAATAGAAGATGCAACAGACAACTTATGAAAATAGATATATTAGATAAGAAAATAAGAATAAGGAAAACTAATTCTACATGAAGTAGTTGTAGCCAAAGATAAAAGGATTGGCTGGTTGGGAGCATGGTTCTACTATTTTAAACATTACAAATGAAGAAATTAGCATATGCATCTCTGAAGCTTCCTGTACACAAAATGTCTCCTCAAATTCAAAAAAACAGTACCAGTACCAGTACCATGTACCTTATCTCAAACAATGAAAGCATACCAGCTAACATGCACATTAATCTTCTAGAAATTCCTTACAGAGCATAATGGTGCATTAGTAGATTAAAGGCTGCATACAAGATGGAAACAAGAAATGGAAAAAAACTGATTTCCAACTTAATCGAAAATCAAGAAATTGTCACTTACTCGTCTAAAGCCACCTATTAAAGCGATAGGTACCTAACCCTCCTCATCGATGTTCCACCTCAAGAAGTTGTCTTTAACCAAATTAGTATCACTGTGGTAAAAAAAAAAACACAACATCCAAGTTTGCACAAGCAACAATGAAAAGGTCAAAAACATAAAGTAAGACAATTGAAGGGCAAAAACAAATTAAACCGGTTTGCAATAACTATAATAATATTCTATCTTATTAAGTATGAGGACATACAAAATGAGGATAATCATACGGGACGAAGATGCTTGAGGTAGAAGAGGTGTGTTCCAGTACGACTATGGGGTACAGTAGGAACATATAGAAAAGGTGCAACCATCTCTACAGAAGTTGAAGAGATTTAGGTCAAACATTGTTAGAAATAGAATTGTTGAAAGTAGAAGGGCTTAAATTGTAATATTTTGTACTTGGTATAAATAGTCTTTTGTCTTTGACTTTGAGACTAGTTCTCTCATTTGTAAGCTTTGGCACTTAAAGATATACATGACAGAGAGAATTTGGAGCTAACTTTGTGTTCTTATTTTATAATTCTAATCTAGTTCTTGTGATTTGCTACTCATCTTGTTTAACAATCATTTTTCCAACCAACATAAAGGCAGTAAAGACAACAAAATTCAAACTCACATAAACCATAGGGGTTCCATACGGTCTTATGGGCAGTACAAAAATATAAGGAGGACCTAGGTGAGGTTGACGAAAGTAACCCATGAGAGGTGGAGGAACTATTGGCTGTGGTCCATGAACATCTTTACCACAGGGACTTCGAGTTCCATAGCAATCACGATCATGATGCTCATTCCCGCCTCCATATCCATTATTATGAACATAAGTAGGCTAATAAAAAAGGTTCCATACTCATATTACCCTCATGAGTTATAAATTGTGCATAATGCGTGCAAACTAAAATAAAAATGTTCCATACTCATAAAATGACCATTAAAATCAAATTCTTATGAACTACTGAAACAAAGTAGAATTGTAATAAACCTAAAAAATACAATAAAGAGTACTTAAAAATGAAGAATGAAACTGAAATTGAAACTTAAATCTGGCGCATTTTGCAAGAACAAAGTACTTAAAGAGCAATGAAATCAAAGTAATGAGAAAGAGGATGAGTATATCATCCTAATGAAGCATTTTGTGAAGGAGAAACTGTTGGATCACCTTAAGAACTTTCAATGTTCATATGATAATTTCAAGGTACAAATATGATCAATATAGGAATATATTACGAGAGCTTTGTATTCAAATGATTAATCTTTATGAGGTTAATAATGCTATAAATAAATAGGCATTAATGCAGCAATTGAAAGGGCATGTGGAAAGACGGTTACATGGCAGTTACTTAAATGGAGATAACTGTCATAATACAACCCCAATAAATACAATGCTTTGTCCCTGCTGAGTACGCATTCTATCACACAACAAGTCCCATTTGCTTTTGGTGATTCGAAGGGCATACTCAGGAGAAGACTGAAGTATGGAATCCAACACAAACATGTCTTCATGTAAGATTTACTTGTATAAACACAACATCACACACGCACTGATTGAATTCAATAAGAGGCAGATATCATGATTCAGAATTACAGTCTAACAATTGGTATCAGAGCGAATCTGTTCTCTTTTGAATTCATGTTTTCCTTGTTGAAATCGATTCTGGAACCATGTATTAATCTTAACATATGATCATGTTCTGGGTTTTCAAATTCAATCTTCCTTTTCAAAATCCTTATTCTGATCGATGTTGGGTATTCGATTTATGTATTGCCAAAGCAATCATAATACAAGAATTTTGTCTCGATCAATCTCAGTGATTAGTACAAGATACAATTTGAATTATGGTCTTATATAATAATTCAAAATTTTGTATGAATGTTCACCATTGAAACATGTCTGATGTAAACTTCCAAAGAAGAAAACATCAGTTGTTCGCAAGTGAATGTTACTAGTGATTCAAATCTGATGTAAACTTCCAAAGAAGCAAACATCAATTATTCACAAGCGAATTTTTGGTATTTAGGAATCTGATGCAAATTTCCAAAGAAATTTTCATCAAAATTTGGGATTAAAATTTTATGGTTGAAGGATACAAGTTATTAAATGAAATTAAATCAGTACATCCAAAGATGTCAGTATTTTTACCATTCATTTTGATTATTTGTTTCATAAAATTTTGAACATATTAGTTTATGTGATTCATTTGGGACTTATTTCCATGTACAGCCTTACACTTTCCCATGAGTATTAATCAAATCCAACTTTTGAATGGGTCAAATTTCAAAAAGTGGAAGGCTGATATAGAACTAAACTTGGGGATATTGGATTATGACCATGTGCTGAAAGATGACCCACCAGAAGCCCTCACTCAAGCATTTACAAAGGAGCAAAAGGACCAATATGATAGATGGATGAAACATAACAAGATGGCTCTAATCATGATTAAGAAAAGCATGACTGAGAATGTTAGAGGAAGCATTCCCAATGCTGAGACAGCAAAACAATACCTTGCATCCATTGAAGAAAAGTACAAAGTTTCAGATAAGGCTGAAACAAACAATCTCATGAAGGCTCTGTTGAATCTAGAATATAAGGGTGAAAACGTGAGGGAATTCATTATGAAAGGTTCTGATATTTCCAACAAACTGAAGGAATTGAACATGACTGTGGATGACTCCTTCTTGGTCTACATGTTGCTGAACAAACTACCTGATGAATATGATAATCTGAGGTCACTCTACAAGACACAAAAAGAAAATTTGGACGGTGAACGAATTAATTTCACTATGTGCTGAAGTTGAAGATGAAATCAAGAAGAAAGGTAAGACCATATCGGTAAATTTCGTCTCAAAGAATAAAAGAAGTTGGCACAAAGGTAGCACTTCAAGGTCTGGCTCCAAGGATGATAAAAACAAGTACAAACACAAGATCACCAAACCAATGAAGTGTTTCTTCTGTAAAAAGCAAGGACACTTTAAGAAAGATTGTGAAGGGTTCAAGGTTTGGCTTGCCAAAAGAGGTAACATTTTTAAACCAATTTTTAATTTAGAGTCTAAATCCATAAAGAATGACAATGCATGGTATTTTGATACAGCGTCACCCATACATATTGTCAATTCATTGCGGGATTGTTAAGGAATCAGGATCCCAAATGTAAATGAGACAAAAGTATGCGCTGCAAATGGACAGAAAATGGCTGTGAAGGCTGTGGGATCTGTCAAACTTGTATTTAAGAACAATTTCGTATTAGAACTTGAGAATGTTTATTACATTCCAAGCATAAGTAAGAATCTGATTTCTGGATCAGAATTTGTATCAAAATGTACTCTTACATTTGGTGTTAGTATGGATAATAAATATATATTTTTATTATTTATACAAATTGTTTGGTGAAGCTGAATTATCTGATGGTTATTGGAAGGTCAAATGTGAATGTATGCCAAACAATAAAAGGGTCTTTCACATATCAAATGTCTCACGTGTTAAAAGAAAAAGGGAAGTCACATCATCTTTTCTTTGGCACAAGAGATTAAGACATATTTCTAAAGAAAGACTTTGTTCACTTGTGAAACAAAATATACTTCCAGAATTGGATTTTTCTGACTTCACAACATGCATTGATTGTCTTAAAGGAAAAATGACTAAATCAAGAAAATTTGGTTCTAAAAGGAGTGAAACCTTACTTGAATTAATTCACAAAGATATATGTGGTCCATTTCCAGTTAAAACTATATGTGGAAATACATACTTCATAACCTTTATAGACGATTTCTCAAGATACTGTTTTATTTACTTAATATCTGAGAAATCACAAGCATTAGAGTTTTTCAAGATTTTTAAAACTGAAGTTGAAAGACAAACGGGAAAATTAATTAAAGTTGTAAGGTCCGATCGAGGTGGTGAATATTATTGAAAATATTCAAAAAAGGACAACATAAAGGTCCTTTTGCCATGTATTTACAAGATTGTGGAATAAAGGCACAATACACAACTCCTTATACCCCACAACAAAATGGGGTTTCAGAAAGGAGAAACAGGACCTTAATCAACATGGTTAGAAGTATGATTGTAAAATCGGGACTACCAAAATTTCTTTGGGGCGAAGCCTTGGAGACTGCAAATTACATCAGCAACAGAACACCAAGCAAAACAGTCCCAAAAACCCCTTTCGAATTGTGGTGTGGATACAAACCTAGTTTGAACCATCTCCATGTATGGGGATGCAAAACAGAAGCCAAGATGTATCAGAATGAAGAAAGCAAACTTGATCCCAAATCTGTGAGTGGTTATTTTATTGGCTATCCTGAAAAATCAAAGGGGTATCGAATTTATTGTCCTACGAGAAACATAAGAATTATGGAATGCCCTAAAGCTGAGTTCATTGGTGAACAATTCGACCAACAGCAGATGTGTGAAGGAGATAATAAAATTGATGAAATTTCCAATACGTTTGTGGATTGGTTTGCCTATCCTGATATAAACACAATGGAAATTGGATTAGAACAACCTGAAAACGAACTTGACACATTAGAAGTTGCACTACAGCAACCAAATCAAGTTGAAGCCATCATAATGGAAGTTCAAGATGCACAAAACAATGAAGATGTACAACAACCAACAATACTTGAAGAAGAGCAACAAGAGCAAGTCCAATTAAGAAGATCGACTAGAGAAAGAAGGACTGCAATTCCAGAATACTATCAGGTCTATAATATTGATTTAGAACCTGATTTAAATAACGAACAAGATCCAATCACTTTACATCAAGCAATGAAGTCCGAAAATCATCAAGATTGGAGAAGAGCTATGGAGGAAGAAATGGAAAGCATGTCTAAAAACGAAGTTTGGACATTAGGAGACAAACCTGCACAATGCAAACCAATAGGGAATAAGTGGGTTTTTAAAACTAAGAGAGATGCAAAAGGAAAAATTGAAAGGTACAAAGCAAGATTAGTCGCAAAAGGTTATAATCAGAAGGAAGGGATTGATTATAACGAAACTTTCTCACCAGTTTCTACAAAAGATTCATTGAGAATACTGATGGCGTTAGTGGCACATTTTGATTTGGAATTACATCAAATGGATGTAAAAGCAGCTTTTCTCAATGGTGAGCTGAAGGAAGACATTTACATGTTGCAACCTGATGGTTTTGAGTTGGATCAAACAAAAGTCCGCAAACTCGTAAAATCGATTTATGGGCTTAAACAAGCAAGTAGACAATGGTATTTGAAATTTGATAGAGTTGTGACTAATTTTGGCTTCAAAGAAAATAAGTTGGACGAATGCATTTATCTGAAGTTTAGTGGGAGTGATTTTGTGTTGATGATCCTATATGTGGATGATATTCTAATAGCAAGTAGCAGAATGTCATTAATTTTGGAAACCAAGAAATTTCTTTCAAGTCAATTTGACATGAAGGATATGGGAGAAGCACATTATGTACTTGGTATTGAAATTATTAGAAATAGACATAAAAGGCTGTTGGGGCTTTCACAAAAGGGATATATTGAGAAGATCCTAGAAAGATTCAATATGCAAAATTGCAAAGGGGGAGAAAGTCCAATGTCTAAAGGAGATAGACTACACAAAGGACAATGCCCCAATAACTTACTGGAGGAAAAAGACATGCAAAATAAACCTTATGCAAGGTTAGTTGGTAGCCTCATGTATGCTCAAGTTTGTACAAGACCTGATATAGCATTTGCAGTGAATATGCTATCCAGATACCAGTCAAATCCGGGGCATGATCATTGGGTAGCTGGAAAGAAAGTATTAAGATATTTGAAAAACACAAAGAATCACATGTTAATTTACCAAAAGTTAGAAGGGACGGAATTTGAAATAAAGGGATATGCAGATGCATCTTATAAACAAGATTTGGATGACTTGAAGTCTTGTTCGGGGTATGTTTTTATGTTAGCCGGAAGTGCAATATCATGGAAGACCTCAAAGCAAACCATCAGCCCGCCACATCAACATTCCAGGCAGAATATATCGCAGTTTATGAAGCAACATTACAAGCTTTATGGTTAAGAAACTTTGTTTCGAAATTAGAATTGATAAAATCAATTCAAAAGCCGATAACGATTTACTGTGATAATGCTTCAGCGGTATTTTTTGCTAAGAACAATAGAAGGACTTCACACTCGAAGAACATTGATGTCAAATATTATTCGGTTAGAGAAAGTGTGGAAGAGAATGCAATTGAAGTAATCAAGATTGGAACACAAGACCAACTTGCTGATCCATTCACCAAAGCACTACCAATATCAGTATTTGTCAAACATTTTAGAAACATGGGAATTTCAAGTATTTTGGATGTTGAATGAACTAATTATAGTAAGATTGATGGGAACGTCAATTACGTATGGACAACATCGTCAAGATAAAGTATGTTCATGTACAGTTACTATTTCATAATAAAGTTTCTTCAGATTTGTTTACTTATGAAATATTTTCATTTCTATTCTTAAAATATAGAATTGTAGGACATTAAGAATATGTTTCTTTTAGAAATTTGATCAAGTTGAAATATAAGTTGTTGCGATAAAGTGATTCATGTAATTATTTTACTTTGTTTGTGATTTTGGAATATGGATGGTTTTCTAATTCATCAACATATCTCTTAATCCAAATTTAGTGATTTAATTGACAACATTTGAATAGAGTTCTATTTTGTTCCAGTGCACACTCAAGTATACTGTATCATATTTGTTTTGGAGTTCTGAACATTATAAAGTTCAGTGGGAGATTGTTGGATCACCTTAAGAACTTTCAATGTTCATATGATAATTTCAAGGTACAAATATGATCAATATAGGAATATATTACGAGAGCTTTGTATTTAAATGATTAATCTTTATGAGGTTAATAATGCTATAAATAAATAGGCATTAATGCAGCAATTGAAAGGGCATGTGGAAAGACGGTTACATGGCAGTTACTTAAATGGAGATAACTGTCATAATACAACCCCAATAAATACAATGCTTTGTCCCTGCTGAGTACGCATTCTATCACACAACAAGTCCCATTTGCTTTTGGTGATTCTAAGGGCATACTCAGGAGAAAGGCGAAGTATGGAATCCAACACAAACATGTCTTCATGTAAGATTTACTTGTATAAACACAACATCACACACGCACTGATTGAATTCAATAAGAGGCAGATATCATGATTCAGAATTACAGTCTAACAGAAACACTTACATATAAGTGAAAACATATGAAAATATGGAGAAGAAAAGGTCACAACTAGGTGGCTGCTTTAAAGAGATAAGATGAAGGATTACTAACACATATAGACCTGCACATGAGAGTCTATGGTGATACAATTGATTATTTGAATGTTAATCTCATGGGTGGAGTGGAGTAGGGGAAATCAAAATAGCACTAAGAAATCATTAATCAAGCATACCAGAGAACAAAAGTGGGGTTTTGAACAGAAAAATACCTCATTGAAGAACAGATTGGAACAAACCAATAAGAAATGAAAAAATCTAGGTTTTTGGAAGGATGGAATTCTTATTGTTTATGGTGTTTGAATTTGAAAATGATGGGATATTCTGTTTGAAAATGGCAAATGGAAAGTCAGATTTTTTAGAAGAGAAAGGTAGAAAAAAATAAACATAAAAGGGGGATGGTTATAAAAGTTGCATTGACAACTTGTACATCATGTCTAATGACTTGTAACTAAGAGATTTCAACATTCCAAGCTTTAATGTGTAGTACATCATGCTTTAAAACTTGTGTTTAAGACATTTTGGTGTAAATGGTTATTAATGTAGTATATCTATATATATATATATATATGTTAATCACTATCCATATAAAAGTAAGTGCCAAATAATTAGATCAAAAAATATACACATAACCTTTAAGTATTCCTCTAACACTTGAGCATCCACCGTTACACATTGATGCACATCATTCCAATCGAATTCACTTGTATGTCATATGCGGTTGGATATTTATCTTTGAGCCGTTTCATTTTGTTTTTAACATGTTTTGATGTTATACTGAGGCCCGAGATTTTTCCACACATTTTTAATACAATTTGCTCATATGTGTCAGTCCTAAAACTATCATCATCACTCATACCACTGGCAACTACGATCTCTTGTAGGATGCTAATCAACACATCCTCTTCTATAATACTCCAATTACGTCTATCCACCATCTTTTAAATTCTAAAATTAAAATACCAAACAATACCAAATGTTTTATATAAATTCTACATTTTGATAACAACATTCTAAAATACAATAATAATAATAATAAACAATAAATTATGGTAATGTTTAAATAACAAAGCTACATTATGAGAACGATGTTTAAAAAATGCAACAATAATAACAAAGTTATATTACAATCTACTTGACATATACGATTCAAACATCTCTTCGGCTATGTCATCTCTCCATTGAGTCCACTCCTAATACTTAATTCAACAACATAAATGAATTCAACATCGTCATTGGATTCAAACGTATCTTCCCTGATAGGCTATCTTCTAGTGTGAGTGTCGTGCTTTCCACCGGATCAAGAGCCATGTACATCCTAATAAAATCATGTAGGAAAGCACATGTTATGACCATTCGTCCTTGATGTTTTATTGGATAGAAAGAAGGACTTCATAAAATTAATAACGATAAAGATCAAATTACTATTACAAACCATAAAAGTAGTTCTATTACAAACCATAAAAATGAAATTGTACTATTACAAACCACAATAATGAAATTGTACTATTACAAACCATAATAATGAAATTGTACTATTACAAACCATCAAATAGAAGCATTCCAATCATTAAACATACTCTAGGGCAAGTTATTTCTAAATTCAGTCCATTCGATGGAAGCACCTACAAAAGTGATATTATTCTCATCTTGGTGCTCTTTGTCTTCGGTTTCATTCCAAGCAGATATGTTTTCAAATGGATAAATTGACATTTCTTTTCTTATAAAACTATGAAGAAGACAACATGCCATTATGACTTTAACTTTCAGTTCAACAGGGTAGTACGAATTATCTTTTAAAATTCTTCACCTTGCCTTCAGAATACCAAAACATAATTCTATAACATTTCTTACAAAAGAATGTTTCATGTTGAAAAATTCTTTTGGTGTAGTTGGTTGGTGTCCATCACGCCACTCATTTAAGTGATACTTTTGACCTTTATAAGGGGTAATAAAACCCTCTCCATTTGTATATCCACCATCTACCAAGTAATAATACGGCATTGGCACCTTTAGCCCATGGGGCCTAAGAAGAGAATCTCGAAGGACTCTACTATCAGCCTCTAACCCATCCGATCCTACCAACATATAGATAAATTGTATATCTTGTGAACACACCCCTAAGTATAACGACCATCTACCAAGTAATAATACAGCCTTGGCACCTTTAACCAATGGGCCCTAAGAAGAGCATCTCGAAGGAGTCTACCATCAACCGCTAACCCATCTGATCCTGCCAACATATAGATAAACTGTATATCTTTTGAACACACCCCTAACACGTTGTGGCAATATCATTCTTTCGTGTTCTGTATCTAGGACTGTCTTTAAGTGACACTAGACACTTTATGTATGTTTCATCAAAAGCACATACACAATTCTAAAACCAAAAAAACAAAAAAATTATCACGCGTATGTACTTTGCTATGTGAATACCAAAAGAGTAGTAACTATATTTACCTTGAACCATTTCCATCTTCAATCAGTGGAGTCCTCGAGAATAGGTTCGGGTTTCTTAAGTAAATGTGGATGCAATCTATTAACTACATTGCAAACTTGAGTAAAAAGTCTACTAATTGTTTCTCCCGAACGATGAAAATGACATGTGACAACCATATATCTTAACATTATGAGCAAACATGTGAAGAAAAATGGCAACTTGTTCATCAATATTTATATTTCTAGTTGTTTGTAACCCTCCAATTCTTTCAAGCATATCACATAACTTTAAAAACATCTTCTATCCATCCTAAGTTGTGATATGCACACGGTATCACTATCATTGGCGTACCTATGCGATATTACAGATCGATCCATACTTGACAACGAATATTGAATACGTGGTCTATCCCTACTATGTTTGGCTACTAAACAACAAACTGTAATGAAAAACCAAATAATAGCGCTCTTATCTAGGGATGAGCATTTCATACCATTTTCCCGAACCGAACCGATACCGAATTCTCATATTCGGTACGGTATTCGGTCCCAAAAATTCCTCCGAATCGGTATTCGGTATTTCGGTATTCGGTACCGGGATTATACCGAAAAAATCGTACCAGTACCGAACCGGGTAGCAAGGGACATTTCGAATTTTCAATTTCTAATTCCATACCTATCTCCTAATTAATCATCTCTTCCTAAAACTAAACAATATCTATGCCTAATAAATCCATATATATTCTTAATAAATCCATATCTTCTCCATTTGAATTAAAAAATCGCCCACTTTAAAAAAATCGATATTGTTGAAGAGGCGATAAACAACCAAAAAAGGAAAAGGGAGAAAGAGTACTGAAAGAATGTTGAATTTTTGGATTGATTTTTGATACATTGAATATTTGCGATTGTTGAACATTTGATTCTTGAACTTTAGCGGTTTGGTTTTGAATGCTTTGTTATTAACTTTAAATTTCGGTACTAAGTGGTATTGACACCGAATTTACCGTCCCGATACCGATCCCGTACCGGTTCCAAACCCGTAAATTCGGGTCGGTATTCGGTACTCATATTTTGTCGGGAAAAAAATCGGTACCAACCGGTACGGTATTGGTTCGGTACGGTACCGGTACCGATCTCATCCCTACTCTTAGCTTCATCCATAAACAATCTCATAATCCTACGTTTGCGTGTCATGAGGCCAAGTCGTGCCATTTTCTGTGTTATAAACCACATACAAAATATGTTATTACAAAACAACAAAAAGAAAACAAAGAACAAAGCAAACAGCAAACAGCAAACAGCAAACAGCAAACAGCAAACAAGCAAAAATCAACCAACATGCAAAAAACTAAGCAGAAAACAGAAAACAAACAACAAGATTTAGACGTTAAAGACAGTGATGATGATGTAATAATATGACTCTTCAAACACCCCTTGTTCATATTCTTTTTGGTTCCGTCTAATAGTGTTATATATGTATGTATGTAACAATATGACTCTTCAAACACCTCATTTTTTGTTTCTTTTTTTGGTTCCATGTTAATGGTATTATATATGTATGTATGTAGGGGTGGCAATTCTCGACACGACACGAAACACGACACGAACCCGACACGAAAATAAACGGGTTAAGGTTGAAGTTTTTGACACGCCAACCCGCCAAATAAACGGGTCGTGTTCGGGTTGACCCAATCGTGTTGCGGGTTGTCCCGCCAACCCGCCAAGCAATTTTTAATTTTTTAAAATATATTTTATATTTAGTTATTTAGTTAAAAATTAAAACTCAAAAAACAAAAATGAAACCTTAACTTTACGTCTTCAGTTAAAAATATTTTATATTTAGTTAAAAATTAAAAATGACCTGCCAACCCGCCAACCCCTTTGTGACCCGCCAACTCGCGGGTTGACCCGCCAACACGACCGTGTCCGGGTTAGTGTTGTGTATCTCGACACGATAAGCTAAACAGGTCGTGTCTGGGTTGAGCCTCCCTAACCCGCCAACCCGCGACCCGCCAACCCGAACACGACAAGATTGTCACCCATATATATATGCAACATGCTGATAACAAAACCGAAAGGGAGATGTCCATTGATTAATGCCTTCTAGTTTCCTCATCCAACAAGCAACACAACAAAGCAAAATCAAAGAACAATTATAAATCCATAGGGTTCAAAATCAAAGAACAATTATAAATCCATAGGGTTCAAAATCAAAGAACAATTCAAGTTTAACAAATGAAAACACTTTGGAATCTTTGACCATCATGCTATCGAACACATAAATCGACAGGGAGACAATAAGCAAGTTAACTAGAAATTGACAGAGAGTTCTAAAGGCAAGTTAACCAGAAATCGACAAAGAGTTCTAAAGGCATCGACAGAGAGTTCTAAAGGCAAGTTAACCAGAAATCGACAGAGAGTTCTAAAGGCAAGTTAACCAGACAATAAGCAATCGATAGGCATACAATCAACAGAGAGTTCTAAATGCATAGTCAAACACAGAAACCGAGCACAAAAGTTTGAAGTTAACCACTGATGTTGTTTGTGCTCGAGCAGAGAGAGAAAGAGAGTTCGACAGGGTGCTGTTCATGTTCGAGCAGAGAGAGAAAGAGAGTTCGATTGACCAAAATCATACCTATTGATGTTGTTGTTGTTCGTATTTGATGGAGACGAGAACCTGTGTCGTGTTGGAGATGGAGATGGAGATGGAGATGGAGATGAGAATAGATGGAAAATAGAATGATGGAGTGTGTCGGCTTGTTTATTTGATCATGTATATTAAATCATGGGTATAATGGGTATTATGAAAATATGAGATTCCATTCCATCAAAATCTCACATATTTGCCAAGGAATGTTAAAAATCCTATACTTGTGAATTAATAGGAATTTGAAGATTCCTTCCGTAAGGGTGCGTTTGGTACGTAGTCGGGACAGGACTGGACAGAACAGAACAACTGTTCAACGTTTGGTAAGACATGACTAGATAGGACAGAACAGCATAAACTAAATAAAACACTTCATTTATAAAAATCTATCGAAACACATGTTTAGCACTAGTTCCTTTTGAACGAAGGGCATAATAGGATCAATCAGTAGCTCGAAAAACCATGACCGTTTGAACAAAAATCATCAAAATGTTTATGAAGCAATGACCCATACAATGCAATTTGAAGCAGAATCCAATCAACAAAAGCATATGGTAAAACAACAGGGAGTTTCAGTCCATTCATGGCTACATAAAGCAACATGGAGCTTCAATTTCAAGATGTGGAATTTGTTTGAAAAAGAGTCGATTTATAGTATGAACACGGGTCAAATATTTTGCTGCACTTGGACAATCAAAAAGTGGGCCGATCACGATCTTGATAAAGGCAATCACAGTCGATTACCTTCGATTTTCTGTACCGGTGAAGGAGATGGAGAAAGTCGATGACCTTTGGTTACTGTAATGGTGGAAATCAATCTTTGTAGAGGAGAAAATCGATCTTTGTAGGTGCGAAGACGTGATGGTGGGAGTCGATCGAAAGTGATAGAAGTCCAGATGAAGGAGACGAAGTCCAGAGAACGTCCTGTATGTGTGAAGCGTGAAAGAGAAAGGGTTAGGTTTAGGGGCATATTGGTACAAGAGGCGCTGTTCCATTGAGTTCCAGGGGGTAAGGGTGGAACGCGCGTGTTCCACATCTGTTCTAGTTAGTTCTACTTTGTTCCACATAGAGACACACCAAACATGGTACAAACCTGTTCTTCTGTTCTGTTCTGTTCCACTCTGTTCCGCGTACCAAACACACCCTAAAAAAGAACCAACTAAACGAAGAAATGAAATCTGGTCAAAAGAATTCAACATTCCAATTCCACCAGATTCTATCAAAATCTGCTAACCAACCGCCTCCTTAATCAAACCAAATAAGATTTCATTCCAATTTTCCCAAATTCCAATTTCAAAAAAAAACATTCTTAAACCAAACTCTCCTTTCGATTTTACTATGTGATTGGAGTCTTTTCACTAGCAAATCTTGTTTTTGATGGTCCACTGGAGTTGCTCATGCGTATCAAAATATGTTTTTAAAATAAAAATAAAATACGTTTTATTAGTTTAGATTATAATATAAATAAATCATTATCGAAATATAAAGTTGTAAAATTATTTATCAGTTTAGATTATAATATAAATAAATCATTATCGAAATATAAAGTTGTAAAATTAATCTATAAAACTGTGGCTGCTGGGATTCGAGCCCAGGTCTCCACGGCCACAACGTGGAATTCTTACCACTAAACTACAGCCACTTTGATGTTTAAATTGTTAATGTTTAATTATATGAACACATTTTTTAATCTTTGCAATCAAATTAGGGACGATCATCGTCGTCTTCTAAATAGCTCTGATAAACATTCAACGAAAGGGGTTTTCTGGGCAACCTTGAAAATGGCGAGAAACTGCAGTTTCTTCACAATAATCGGCACCTCTAATCTTTTCTTACCATTATTATTGTTATTATTATCGTTGATTTCATATTCTGCAGCTTATAGGCCTGGAGACATCGTTCCGATGAGCAAAATGGGTCAATATCACTCTGTATGTATTCTTCTTTCCTTGAATTTCTGCTTGATTTTGTATCTAGAACATAAAAAACAATGAAATTCACAGATCGTATTTGTTTTTGGTGTTGTCGCTCTCCGATTGTGCAGTCACGAACGGTTTGGCATGATATGATTGGTCGCCACTGCCCGATTTTTGGTGTAAATCGTGAGGTAATTTTCCTTTAATTTCAAATTCTGTAGAATTTAGGATCCTCAGATTCGAATTTTTGAATTGATTTCACTTCTGTTGTTCAACTATTACACGATGTAAAATGCTTTCAAAACTTTATACATTCTGGATATTTGTGGTTTTGTATTCAGATTCACATTATTCATTGGAATGATTTTGTAGGTATTGGTTCCTATATCTAAACCAACTGGCTTCACTGGAGCTGATCCTTACAAAATGTGAGACTCCTTGCAATCAATTGTATATTCTTTCATTTATAGGTGTAAGATGCTTTGATTACTAGATGATTAGAGTATAAGTAGGGTGTTCAAGAGAACTGTTTGCTTATCCGGTTAATTTTTTTGCGTGCAATCTCGAAAAGATTATATAGAAACACTGATGGAACTATTTGTGGGAATGTTTCGAGTTGTTTTAGACTAGGCTCAGAATTTGTGCTTGCATTTCTGACATTAAACTGATAGTATAAAACTGGCCTCATGTGTATAGGTAGTAGTATATGACTGAAGGATTAATGCTACCAACACTTCTCAAGTTAGGGCATATAATATTTGAACATGCTCAATGTAGCACATTAGAACCAATCCTAACCTTCAAATTTTGGTTTTGTTAGAATATATATGCATGTTGGCAAGGTGAACACACATATACCAACTCTTTAGATGGAGGTATCTCTCAAAGTGCCATCCCACCTTTACACATAATAAAACATGATATGGTGGCTAGTCATTGTGATCTAATTCAGCTTTCATTTCCAGACTGATCTCTTATTCTTATATCACTCATCAAGAAGTTATTTATCGTTTGAACAAAGCTTCATATTCTGGGGGATGGGTGTATTTGCAAAATTGCGATGCTATTATTCAATAAGCCAACCCGAAACAAGACATCAAGAATATAGTTCTTTGACATAGCTCTATGGGTCTTACCTGACCTTTCTTGAAAACTTGAATGGCTTTTTTGTATCTAGATATACGTATAGCTGTATAGGTGAAAACTTGAAACATTAACATTTGATCATTGACTTTGTATGCCACATGAGGCAACTTTTTATGCTTTTGTTATTAACCTGGATATCCAACCCGCTATGCAAGCCGGCTAATCCCAGGGTGACCACTCGCTTCGCGGGTAGCCTGGAGTCACTGCATTTGAACCTCCGTGGCCACAAGGGGAATTTTATTCCTCCTTGGATTCGAACCTGAGACCTCCAGGCCCTTTTGACCTTTGGAACCCAATCTTTTCATTTCTTGGTGCATATACTTTCATTGCCCGCGACCTTATTCATCAAACATAAGATGCAAGGGTCATCGTTTTAATAGATTGACATTTTGGCATATATTGGTGGTTTATGATTAATGTTTGTTGCCTTGAGTTGTCTACTTCATAAGTATATTGGTGAAGCTGATTATGGGTGCATCAAATTTTGAGTAAAAAGTTGGCCTTCAATTTTGATATAAAAAACTTGAAGATATATGTTGTCATTCATGTAGTCAAGTTAAAGCTTTCTTCAAATGCCAAATAGTGATTGAACATGTTGATCTATAAGCATCAACAAGATAAATGTAATGTCATCCAATAAGTTGAATATGCATATAAACTTTTATACAAAGATCCAAAGGTCTCTCTACTTCTTTGTATGTTGACAATGCCTTAAAATCTCTTTGTGGACCCATCTATCTTGGCATAACCAAAATATGTTTATCAGCAACCTAAAAAGAAGTGAAAAGGAGGTTTAATGGTGATAGCTGAGGACTTGGGTCTATATGGTTTGGTATATTATCTATCCACTGTGTGTTAGTGAGGTGTACTGTAGTTTTTGGTTGAGCAATATCTAGTTTGTATGCCATTTCATCTTTGATTTTTGTCCAAGTGCAATTTTCTGGTTTCTAATCTGTTGCTTCTCCCAGCTAGGGTTCTCTACATAAAACCTGTTTTGCTTACTTTCGGGTATCATTGATTTTTGTCGATACCATAAATAACACCATATTAATTTAGTTGTGAACATATTCGTTCTTTTATGCCTTCCTTTGTTGGCTTTCAACTCTCTTCTTTATGCTAATGAATACACACAAGTCGGATTGAGTTATTTATATTCATTTTTGGTTGAAATATTTAGCAGTTCAAGCATGAAATTCCCAATAAACTTATATCCAATCTAACCTCGGGAATGAATGAAATACAGATCATTTCAAGTTGGAAAAGAGAAGTATTATATTCCATGGCTACTTGTGGTAAATCGTAAGAGTTCTGAGGTCCCAATGATAGATGTGCATTTGGTAAGGTTCATCTGGATGTAAAAACGTTCTAGGCATTCAACTATCTTCAAACATGTGATTGAAAATATAAATTATGATACGTTGATTATTTGTTTTAATGTTTGTTCTTATGTAAACATGGAGTTTTAATTTGCATTTCGTACAGAGGTACTCAGGAAGTGATTTTCTTGGTGTCACTGCTAAAGTTGTAGACATGCCACATCATTGTAAGTTTATAAGCTGCTACCAGAATTCTTTTTTTTTGTTCTTTTTTGTCTCTTTACATTAATCTCTATGGTTACTCAAAGGAGACCAGGGTACTTAGTTGCTCGTGTTGAAATGTATAATCTCTACTGAGAGAAGTTTGTACCTTCAATGCTTTTGTAAAAAGAGGATTGATGCACTTATGCTCGAGTAAGCTTGGAGGTCGTGATGATGCTCAGACTATTAGACAACTTCTTTTTGTCAAATACTAACAAACCGGACCATATGTGACAAATATGTAACTATCATTTTTAAAAACGTAAAAAAATAATCAATAAATGGCATTCCAAATGTTAAACATTTGTTGGTGTGTAACTTGAGAAGCCAAGCCATTCAACTGATACAAGAGTCTAATTTGTACAAGAAAAAAGAATTTAGCCTAACTTATAGTGTTTCTTAAATGGTGACCTAATAGCATCTTATTCTTTTAGGTGGTTAACCCTTGCTTAAAAGTAATGCAGGTTTTGGTAAATTTAAGTCAAAATCAAATCTGCATAGATACTTTTTATGTGAAATATTTGTACAAATGTCCAATATTTATTCTTCACATGTGATGCTAGTTATTTAATGACTTCATAATGTACTCTATTGGGTGGAAGAATTTACATCTATTTGTTTTATGCAGATGTGGAACTTCATCCTGATATCGGGAAGCAGTTTTGGGATGCACAAATATGGCCGAAACATGTTCTTGTTAGATACACATGGTTAGTTGTTATTGTTGGTTTTCATCTATATAATTTTGGTTGCTGGTCGGTCAAAAAGTTGAAGAAATAGCATCCATCTGTTATGCAAAACTTTCATATGCTACATTCAACATGATCATCTTTCATCGGTCTTTGTAACTAATGAATATGTGTTTTTTAGGGAGGAACAATCAGAAATAGATGTTACTTCTGGATTCTATGTTCTCTTTGGATCAGGTAAATATTTGAGAACCCCCTCCCGTTTGCTATCTTTCTAGCTATATATATATATATAGAGGGTTGGGTTCCGGTGAGAAGGAGAGTTAAGGTGAGAAGCGTAAGAAGGGATCTCCACCCTTGGATGCACATTAGGATAGGATGCACTAAGATGCAGTGGATCAACTCCCTTCTAAAGCGCAATTCATGGGTGAGTATGAGATTAAAAGTGATATTCTTACGCTTCTCACCTTAACTCTTCTTCTCACACGATCCTATGCCTATATATAGGCATAGGATCGTGTGAGAAGAAGAGTTAAGGTGAGAAGCGTAAGAAGAGATCTGGACCCTTGATCACTTTTAATCTCATACCCACCCATGAATTGTGCCTTAGAAGGGAGTTGATCCGGTGCATCTCGTCCTAATGTACATCCAAGGGTGGAGATCCCTTCTTACGCTTCTCATCTTTACTCTCTTCCTCACCGGAACCCAACCCCATATATATATATGGCATATCAAATACAAGGGCATGGGAGTGTGTGAGAAGTGAAGTTAAGGTGAGAAGTGTAAGAAGAGATCCTGACCCTTGATCACTTTTAATCTCACACCAACCCATGAATTATTTATGAGAATTGATCCGGTGCATCTCGGTGTATCTCATCTCCGTGCATCTCATCCTAATGTGCATCCAAGGGTGGAGATCTCTTCTTACCCTTCTCACTATAACTTCACTTCTCACCGGAACCCAACCCTCAAATACAAATGCAATATTGTTACAAACCTACAAACCAGTTTTCATACAGCATATGAGAATGCAGTGTTCATGTTTTTTCATTTATAAAACTCAGGACTCTTTTGCATGTGTAAAAAAACATCAATTTACGTTTCACATAGAAATACACACACATACACACCTATAAACACACACAAGAATGAAACATGTGAAACAATATGAATTATTACATAAAATCAAACTTATTGAGCGATCTGGATTGGTTTGCATGGGGTTTGTAACAATTATTGGGTTTGTATTTGATATTTGCTATATATATATATATAGATATAGAATTCAATGGTGGAAAACGTTGGAAGTATTTTCAACAAATCTAATTGGTTTGTTGTCCCATCTTAGTTTCCATTTTGGTGAGTTGGTGACATGCTATAAGAGCATCTCCAACAGCTATTGTAAATTTGTTCTAAAATAGCATATTAAAAGTCAAAATTTCTATAATAATTTGCATCCAACTCCAACAGCTACTCTATTTTAGCAACTTTATCATTAACAATATTAATAAAATATTCCATCATTTAATAAAATATTATTTTTCTCTCCTACATACTTAACTTCAATTATTTTGATTGGTTGAATATAATTAAAATATTGTTTCTCTCTCTTCTATATATTTTTAGAGATTCTCTAAATTTAGAGATTTTTCTTCTCTTTTTTCCCATTTTTCTATTTTAGCAATTGATATACCATAGCTGTTGGAGCACTTAAATTGCTAAAATCCTCCATTTTTCTATTTTACAATAGCTGTTGGAGATGCTCTAATAAACCAATCAAATTTACTAAAAATGATAGTTTGACTTTCTTTCTCATATAGATTTTCAGGTGGGATATACTGAGTTTGTTTTATATATATATATATGCATTAGATGATCTTAATTCTCTTCATTGCTCATGAACAGGCCTTCTTATGTCGTTTGTTCTCTCTATTTACGTTTTGCAATCTTCTCGCGATAAAATAGAAAGGTAACATTTCCATTTCCTTAATCTCTTCTTTCAATAGATAAAGCATCTGTTAAATTCTCACACCCTTATTAATTATACACCCTCATTTTAGTTGTCATCCAAATTACGACAAATCAAAGTGAACATTGTGGGATTTCAATTAATCAATACACTTTGTTTAAGAACTATAGTATAGACAACCACTAACTATTTCTTCCATCCTAAAATAAATGTCCACAATGAAATCAGACAGGTTTATAATGTAATTATTACAGTTTTTTAATTAACTAAATGACAATTTTATCCTAAACAATAGTGGAAGTAATGAATTTTTCAAGCAACTTGTGGCGTACTGGTTAAGGTTTGTGGGGGATGAGGCTAGATAACCCATCTACCCCATGTTCGAATCCAGGCGCAAACAACTTGTGGCCACCGAGGAATTATCTCAGGGCTGCATGCTTTAGTAGTTAAAATTTGCCAGGGATTTATCTAGGCAGATGCCTAGGATACCCTTTCCAAAAAAAAAACACAGAGGAAGTAATGAATTTCTCCATCTCATAATTAAGGGTAAAATTGGAAAGTAGACACTTTTGAAAAGTGACATTTATTTTGGGAAAAACTATTACAGTTTTTTAATTAACTAAAACTGATAATTTTATCCTTAACAACAGAGGAAGTAATGAATTTCTCCATCTCATAATTAAGGGTAAAAGTGGAAAGTAGACACTTTCTTTTAAAAATGGACATTTATTTTGAGACAAACTAAAGCATAAATTTGTTACGGGAAGGAGGGAGTATTTGGCACTTAATTATCTTAACTCAATTGGGAGTAACTACGATCGATCCAAGTATGTGGTTTTGATAAATTAAGATGACGTTTGGTTTACATTCACAAATCGATATGTGTATAAGTTGAATAGTATGGTGGTTCTTTTACAGGTTTGTTAGAGAGACGGTAGCCGAAAGCAGCATGCCCGGTGGAGTGGCAAAAGTCGAATGAGCCCTTTTCTTGATAGTAGGATGTAACTGATATCGATCTTCTGGTTCGCTTGCTTGAGAATATTAGTTTATGTGTTGTTGATGAGAACCAGAATAGTAGTATAATCAAATTTAAATACAAGTTTCATCCATGAAGAATAGACCCTTTTTACTTGTGAACTTGTGAATTTTTAAACATTAATGGGATTTTTTTATTTAGGTATTGTGGGTTAGAGATGGTCAAAACGGGTCTCAACCGGTTCGGTTCCAAGCAAAAAAAGGGAGGTTCAATGTAACAAGTGTGATTGGTTAACCACAAGGCTTGTGGCGTACCGGTTAAGGCTTGTGGGGATGAGGCTAGATAACCCATCTACCCAGGTTCAAATCCGGGCGCAAAGAACTTGTGGCCACTGGGGAATTATCTCAGGGGATGCATGCTTTAACGGTCTTAAAATTGTCAGGGATTAGTCTAGGCAAATGTTTGGGATACCTTTTCCAAAAAAAAGAAAACAGTGTGATTGGTCTCGGTCCCTGTCCTGATCCCAAATCCAGTCTTGGCCCTCACCAAGATTTTCAAAACATTCAGTTTAAAAAAAAAATCTTTTTCATACATGATTTTATTAAGTACTGAGATACATTTTAAATATCAGATTCAGCGGAAAAAAATCATGAGAAACTCAAAACGGGGACTTTAATGGGGAACAAGCCCGGATTGTGCGTAAATTTATTTCGAAATGTGTAAGCAAGCCTTAATCGGTCCTTTTCGAGCCCCAAATTTTTTAAGGGTGGTCTTCTTTAATATAATAAGAAATAACGAATATATAATGATACTATATTGAAAGAAACATTCAATTATTAAATGTATATAACCAAGTTACAAAAGTAGAGCACTAAACTTCACTGATTCAATAATGAGCTTGATGAATTCTAACTTATTGAGACAAATTATATCTTCATTATCAACAATGTTAAACAGATGTTTTTCCGTATCAACAAACTTATCATTTATCCATTGATCTCCCATTCTATTATGTAACTTATTCTTCGTAATATTCATAGTAGAAAATGATCTCAATTATTGATGTTACAACCGATAATGTTAATGCTAATTTGACAAGCAAGTAAACCAATGGAAGCACCTTATCCCTTCTTGTTTCAACCATTTAATGTGCAAGATCACCAATCCCATTTAGATTTGAAAAATCTGATGAAATTTACATATCAAGAATATAGGTTTTAGGTTGATCAAGTGTCAAAAGTTACATCTTAGAAAAAATAATTTGAATCGAAATGAACAAGATGGATCAATTTGTTTTTATCAAAAATTGAATAATAGTTTCACGGATTGAGACATGCCATACAAATAAGCAACTTAGAGCTAGTCTCATCCATAAGTTGCAGGTCAATGACAACATTAAAATAATTCAACACGATAACAAGGTAAGTTTGTCATTTGTGGAGCTTTTCGGTGTGACCTTCCAAAAAGTAAGAATGTTTCATCCGGTTGTAAACATCAATATCATGTTTCTAGCCTGATTGAACACATAGAATCCCACCTACCATCCCTCAAATTTTTGTAGTTACTTCTTGCAAAGTCCAATAATATCTTGTTCTTTGCGTTGTAATCTTTGGGATAACTCGTTGGCAATACCCGATAAAGTCTTCATTAAGTGCAAATAAAATATGAATCAAAGAACTACAAGGATGTAGATAGCTAAATAATAACATTTTTTGTTCTTGAGTTAATCCATCTTCCTCTATCATTTCAAATATGTCTATCACAGATGGAAACAAAATAACCATACTCACTAACACTGTGTTTTCGAAACTTATTTTAGGGAGGAAACGAGGGAAATTGGAGGAAAGTAAAAAAAGTCGTGTTCTTGAAATAAAATTTAGGGGAGGAAGGAAAAGGAAGGGAAGGAAATAAATGATAAGTTTCCTTCCAAAACTTTCCTTCCACACGTGGGAGGAAAAGAAAGGAAAGGAAAGGAAATAAATTAAAATTATTTAAAAAAATTATTAAAATTATAAAACTACCCTATTTTTCATTGAGGCCTCAACCACTTAATTGCCTCAAAGACGTTGACATCTTGTTATTCTCGAAGACGACCATGACTTTGTATGAATCTCCAACAACATTGGCACATTGGTTTGTAATAAAATATATTAGTGATTTTCAAGTGCTTTTTCACCACAACTACAACAGTGGGTTTAAATTGATCGGTAAAACAATGAACATAATACGCACTAAATTTTCATTCAAAGTTAGTGTCTTGACACCACCAAGCTCACCTTGCATATTACTAGTCTCATAATAACCTTGCCCACATAAGTTAGAGATACCAGTCCATGTCTTGAGTGATATAGATGTAGTATTCTAGACATGCTCTATATATATACAATGATAAATCATTTAATCATATATCCTTTCATGTCTACATATCTCACCACACAGTCATTTGTTCTTTGATTGAAACTTCACTAGATTCTCGACAAAAATTTAGAAAAACTCATCGCCAAGATACTTAAAATGAGCTTTGTTGTTTTAGTCACAACAACATTAACAATGTCCTTTTGGATATCAAGTGAAGTGAACTTGAGATTCTCACAGGCATTCTTAAAAGTAACAACCTCGATGCTTTTATTATGATATGCAAGAAATTGAAATAAATCTATAAAGTCCCCTCTATTTTTTGATGTTTCACCTTTATACGGCCTTGGAATGCAAGACCATGTCTTAAGAGAAACCAAACACAATAAATAGATGCATTCCAAATGTTTGATGATAATAGTTTTAGTGTGTTGTTTGTTGTTCATCAAATTTTCTCACTTGGCCTAGTGTGTTGTTTGTTGTTCATCAAATTTTCTCACTTGGCCTAGGCTTAGTTGTGAGCATTATTAACACTTCCAAAGTTAATCCTTAACTTTTCTATCCTCAACCAACTTATGAATCTTTAGTCAAGAAATGAGTCACCACCTACTCTGCTTATGCTCCTACATTTAGTTTGAGGATATTACAACAAAAACAATATGCAATTTCTTGATTTACATTGTACTCCAACCAAGTAGGTTATTCATCAACCCAAACATGGTTGAATCTTTTTGTGTATTCCCAAAGTTAGTGTATGGAAATTCGTAGTTTCGACTTTCGAGGTTGACAAGGCCCTTTTAAGATATATGACATTAGAATGTCATTTTGGATAGTAGGATTGTTTTGCCAAAATCCTAATCCGCATTCCAGGGTTAGAGAAAAGATCTGCTTAGTTCATTTACACAAGGCTTTGTGTACAATTTCAACATGGGTTGGCTTCAATGAATATATGATTTCTTTTTGCTTTGTTAAAAAAAACTTCACCATAGTTGTCATAAATCCTAATCAATTTGCGAATACTAGAAATTGCCAAATATCCTAACAACCTTAACTAAAGTTCCAGTTTCCTGACACAACTCTTTTCCTCTATGATATCCCAACCCTTTTGATTCTTTTTCTAGTCCAAGTAACAAATGAAACTCTTTTCCTCCATGATATCCACGTGAATGATTTGAACTCATTTGACGCTCTACACCAATAGAATATATATGCCTTATTTGCCATATTGCTAGTCATGGTTCTAATACTTACAGGGTAGATGAAACTTTTGGGATAAAGAGAATGAATCAAATTCAAGTAAACAACAAATGTATAACATCATCTCTCTTTGTATATAAGTGAAGAGATGACCACAATATTATATGACCATTGTATTGTTAGATCCATACTTCTCGTTTTCACTTATGTCTTGTTCTTTCCACTTCTTTAATTGATAGATCCATACTTCTCGTTTCCCCAATCTTTAATCATATAAAATATATTAAATATTAAAACAATCTTATTAAACTCACATCCAATAATTAAATAATTTAATTATTTAATCTTCTTACTTAGATGTGTTCGGGCGGGTGACTTATCAGGGTTTATCACGTAGATAATAATTAAAAATTCTATTTATAATTATAAACATAGAGCAACATCTAATAATACACCATCGACGCCTAAATGATAAAGGGACCTAGAGACGTTAATCTTTTTATACTAAAAGAACAAATCCTATCTTGATCCATGCTATTGCTACTAAGTGATAGATAACCAGTGACCATTCTGTCACCCAACTAGGGAATGATTAGAATTAATGTCTTCCTTGGAGATAATCTCATTTCATGGTCTTCCAAATGAAAAACCACCTTATAACGTTCTTTTCCGAACACGAATATAAAGGTGTATCTAATTGATGCATGCCAAAATATGGATGACTAGGCCTTAATGTTTCTGGAACCCCATGAGTGGGCTAATAGAGGGTGCCAAACTTAAACGTATGTAATGTTTGCTATGGGTTCCATTTCAGGCCTACGATATGCCAAATTAAAGCTATTAACTAGGAGGACACCCTGGGTAGGACCTAATGGGCCTATGGAAATTTTGAACCCCTTGAAAAAATGTCATTTTGGCATGTCTGGGGATCTTTTATGTTTTTTTTTTCAATTCCTCATTTCTTTTTGGGTTTCTTGGAATCAACAAGTTCTCGAAGAAATTTTTGCCTAGGGCATAATCAAAATGAATGGTAGTTCGTTTGGCATGTCTCCAAGAGGTACTTGTTCGAATACAGTTCCTCACAACCACAAGGCATCCCTTGCTCTATATCGATTGTTCAATGCCTTCTCATCCAAATGAATAGAATTGTAGGTCAAACTTTCCGTATGTTCCCGTCTCAATAGCGATAGCTTTCTCTATTGAAATTTAATCCATTTTCGGCCTTTTGTTCATGGTATTCATATAATCAACCGGACTAGCGTCTAACATTGATTTCCTATGTTGCACTAGGTGGTATTAAAGCTAAATTATTTGCTCTGATTATTCCTAGTAGACAACCACACAACTTCATCGACTTGACAAGGTCTATAAACGTGAAATGAAACAACATTTTATGGCATGAATGGAGGCGTACTTGATCAAGGACCATTTGACCAAAAGAATGGAGAATTTGGTGAATTAGAGGGGTTGTCAACCTCAAACTCCTCCACAAATGAATGATGATGATCTCGATAACGTGTTCGCGAATAATACTGAAGGAGATGGTTCATCTTTCAAAGAAAACTAGAAAGGGTGACGAATATGACATTTGTAATATGATAATAGGCATTGCGAGGTCAGGATGAGGATTGATATTCCATAATTTGATACAAATGTCTGAAGCAGGAAAGGTTTATAGACGTGTTGGCAATCATGAGGAAGTGTTTGAATTCAAAGAGGTCCAAGTAGCAAACATGTAGTTGTGATTGTTATCAGTGTTGGTCCCTAAAGGAGTCTACAAGAGCGTATAAATATAGATAAAGTTTATAGAAGGGGGGATGAATATAAACACAACTTTTAATTTTTTAAACGAGTTTGTTGAGATAAACAAATTTACAAGTTGTAAGCGGAATAAGAACAAGTATAAATACCTATTCTATTACAACCTTAGAATCACTAAGTAAGATGATGCACAAGTTATGGAAGAGAATATAATCAGAGGTTCAAGAAGAGATTTACGTGTGCATGAAGATGAAGAGAGGTTCTTTATCTATTAATATCCAATGCATTAAATTCAAGTCAGAGGGTACATGCCACGTGTCAAACATCCATTGGAGACTTGTCCTTTGTTCATAAAGCAACCATACTTTTAGACGAATACGAACAGTGACCCTATCAGAGTTGGTAAGCATGTGGGAGGCAATAAAGTATCTCCGTACATACTTTCTAAAGGGTATGGGGGGGGGGGGTTGACATTTGTGCGTCGAGGATAAGATCAACTTTGATCTTGCTGAGTATGCTTCATTTGATCGTTAATACTTGAGGCTTCAAGGATGAGTCATTCAGGTATCACTGAGGCGTACACAAGATCTCACACTTTGGTAGATGAACGTTGCTATCACTAAACCGCTTCAGATCACGAGCTATCAGTCTCTATTTTTAGTTAGGTCTTCAACTTTTGTCTTTAGATCTTCTAAGTCTAGATAGTGTTCTTGATGGTTTCAGCGATCACTGAGTGTAATTAGTGTTTGCTCTTGTTGATTTTGAATAGTAACCAGAATTCGGATTTTCACTAAGTATAAAGATGAATCATAATAAAATCACTGAAGGAGCTTGGATCAACAATTTCCCCTTTGGGATCTCAAACTTCTACTTGGGCATGGTCTTTCCCTAGAGTTTCTCTGTCTTCAGAGAAAACTTCTTCTAAGGCTTCTCCACCTTCAGCAATAGAGATGTGTGAGGAGGTGCATCAGAAACACCTATAGGAAATAAAGACAAATGAGCCAAAAATAGCTCAACATTAGAAGAAAGAAGTTGGTTCGATGAATGTTTACTCAAGGGTTCCTTGAGAGTTTATGAAGGATTACTCTCAGGGTTAGTACTTGCGACGGATGTGTCTTGAAGATCACATACCTGTCTCTGAAAATGTTTTTGAGAAACATTTTCAGGCCCTGTGCACATTGCTTTCCAATTATTAGATTGTCTAAACAATGCTGATAACTGAACAATACGTTTCTCAACCTCTTCAAATATGCGGAATACCATATATGAGTCATTGGTCGATGTGTGGATCGAAGAAGAGTAGATGGAGAGAGAATAAAAGACGGTGATAGTATTTCCTGTACCACCTTCAGTGGAGCTGGTTACTATTACCTCATGGACCTTGGTCACCTGAGGTTGAGGTAGAGCTGATGAAACGACAACAGTCTCATATACCATTGTCGTGGTTAAGGTATGAGGTGGCGTTGGTGATACGCCAAATACAGAGAGGATCGTCTTTTGAGAGATGTCCTTCTTGGCTTTCTTCTGTGGAGGCTTTGTTGCTGTGGACTTCTTGCGTCCTTCAGCGGCAGGTTTCTTCCATTTCAGGGATGGGGAGGAGGAAGTGTTAAGGTTAATCACTGATGGGTTTTCCAGTGATTTAGACACGTTCTCTACCATGAAGGTAGGAGTAGCAACTTCAGTGAATGGGGGTGTGGGACCCCTGATGATTTACAACATGTTAGGGAAGAGAGGGGCATCTCCCTCCCTAAGGTCATGTTACAGGGACTTCTTCCCTATTTGGGAGAATCGTTGATTTCCCTCCTTTGAGTAGTCCTTGAAAACGAACTCGAACACCATGCTCATAAAGCGAGGGTAAGGAATGCTCTTCTCCCTCTGTTTATTGTCGACCCTCTTATTCGGGTCGTAGAAGATGATTTTAGCATAGTTGAGGTTGAGAACATGGCAAAGAGCATACGCCATGTCGAGGAACTTTCTGCTTGTCTGTTCCCGACCTCTAGTCTTGGTGCCTAGGCACTAAATGATGTGTGATAAGAGGTATTGCAACACAGTTGGCATTCGACTCTTGTTCCTTGTTGAGCTCATCAGAGTTCTCCTTAGTAGGCCAGTCGTAGCCTATCTGCTCAAGGAAGTTCACAATTTCTTCCTTGGTGGGCTAAGATGCCCATTTCTGACCCTTTTCCCTGCTGGGATGTCTCAGGGCAGTCCTAATTACGCCTACAGTGATTGCCAGAGTGCCTAGGCGAATCGTAAATCCAATAGCAGGGATAGAAGCTCCATTATCAGTAACCTTGGTGGTGGAGTGTGCAATATACCAAAATTGTTGAAGAAAATTAGTGACTCCACAGGTTTGTGATAGAAGGAATATCGGAGAGGACACTTTTGAAAGAAGGTAGCAGGTTCCCTGAAGTATTAGCGATCATCAGAGATTTTCAAGAGAGGACAGTGATCGTAGGGCTTTACTGCTCCCTGTTCAAGCTTGAAGTTTGTGTTGCTAGAAGCCTTGAATTTAGTGACCAAAGGAGAGATCTCGTTCTGAGAGTCTTCAACATTGTTGTTGACGTTGGTGTTGGCCATTTCTGTTATAAAAATGGGAGATCCAAAGAGAAAGAACATGGTTTATTAGAAAGTTGTATACATCCAGAATATTTTTGGTACAAAGAATACCAAAGTTTAAAAGGAAAATAAGTGTTTTGATGAACAATATCAAAATATTTGTTATTTGCCAGACTTAATCAAAAACGTTTATGAAAAGTTCAAGTTAAAAAACACCAAATTGTTTATTTTGTACAAAAATGTACCATAAACAGATTTTGGAAAAGAGTTTTAGAGAATTTTGATCAAAATGACCTTAGGACATGTTTTATGGTTTTTGAAGATAAATAAGAAAAAAATGTGTTTTAATTATATATAAGTATTTTAATTTATTTTATCATGTGTCTTTTCTTTTTATGAAATATTATATTTTACTTTTGTATTGTTAACCTTTAACAATCGTCCGGTATATTTGCCGTGTGTCCAACAGTCCGCCAATTTCATAAAGTTTTTAGCGGCCAAAGATTTTGGACAGCATATTTGCCATCAGATGAATGACCGGCAAAATGGTGGGACCACCCCCATGGTGCATTAAAATATTATTTAACCTTTAACCTACCATTAAATATTATATATAATTAAAACACAATTTTTTTGGGACCGAATCGGAAACCGAAAACCCAACCCTATGTACATATTCGCTACCGATTCGATCCCGGTTCGGGAAAACGGTGGTTATGGAGAATTGGAATGAGATCGGAACCGAACAAATTTTTTTAGGTACTGAAAATGAGCACCGAAAACCGAAACATACGATCAGTACCGGTTCGATTTGGAAAAAAACGATCATCTAGTCTCATCTAGAAATTAAAATGTTTACGAGATTAAAATCATATTTTATTAAGTCTCATCTAGAAATTAAAATGTTTACGAGATTAAAATCATATTTTATTAAATGTATTGTATAAAATTCGTAAAATAAAATAACTATTGTAGTTAGAGGTAATAAAACATAAGTTTTTCTATTCTAAGAAGGAACCTTAGAACATCTTTTATGGTTTTTGAGTTTTCAATGTGATTTGTTGAAGTTCTTAACAACATTAAATTTGTTGTTAAAAGATAAAAAGAATTAAAACCAACCTTTATAGTTGAAAAACAGAAAAATACAGTAGTGCATGTTTGTTAGTCCTAATTTTATTATTGAAAGTATAAAAAGGAAAACCTGTGATTAAAGTATGAAAGACCAGAGATCGTTATCCAGAGCCGCAACCAGAGGTCGTTAATGAGGAACCAGAGCCCGCGTCTAAAGATCAAGAGACGGAGTAGCGCGCTGATTGTTTAAGTATCCAGAAGAGCTTCTACATTATACATCAAGAAGAGCTTCTGCACTATACATCCAGAAAAACTTCTACACTATACATCCAGAAGAGCTTCTGCACTATACATCAAGAAGAGCTTTTGCACTATACATCCAGAAAAGCTTCTGCACTATATATGCAGAACCTTTGGTCCTCTCTATACCTCTGCTATTGGTTCAATCGTTGTCAGATCTTCAAGTGGTTGATCTTCCTATCATAGCCCGACACCTCAGCTAGAAGTTGTCATTCCACCTTTACACGTTGAGCTTCTACATTGGAGGATGCTTTGACTTTCCTTATTTTAGGCTATAAATAGGAATCCCCTTCCCCATTTGTAAATGTGAAGGTGAGTTGTTTCTTTGAAACTCTCCATCTCCAAATACCCTCATTATTCCAAATCTTGTAAGATATATGATCACGATTAATCATATAACTATGCTTCTATCTTCATATTATTCTTCATTTTGATTAATCGTTCTTCCAATTATAAACTGTTTGATCTAAAATTGTTTCCGCTTTACACATTTTGTTTAGAACATTGATTAAGTATAAGATCTGCGATCCTACAACTGGTATTAGAGCAGATTGATTTGCTCAAATCAAACGATCCAATCTGTTGAATTTATCTCATTGAATCCAGTTTATTTCATCTCATTTCTAGATCTTAATATTCATATTTTTCATACATTGTTTTCGAATTGTTCTCGAAAATATCATTTAAATCTGTGTTTGAATCAATTTATATTCAAATTCAGTTTTGATTTGATTCTACAAAGTTATTTTCATTAGATCTAAAACTGAATGGTTTTTGAATGCCAATATTTAAAAATTGATTTGATTCTACAAAGGTGTTTGATAAAATGTTTATGAGAGATTTGGTTTCTTCAAATGGCATTGTGAAGAATCATTTTCGATGTCAAGAACCAAAATTTTGAAATCATCACCTTGATTGACATTTGGTTTTACAAATCTAGATCAATTTTTATGGCAATTGAACAAAAAATCAGGATGCTAACAGATTTGCGATGATGTGCTATATCGTTCATATCTCTCTCATCACAACACCAATTAAGGCGATTCAAATGGCCCTAGATAGAAAACAGAGGGATCTACCAGTTTCATGGTTTGAGTTTTCAGTGATTCGATTAGTAGAAGTGCCAGAAGTACTGTTGAAGTTGAATGTAGTGTACTGAAGCAAAGTTGTTTCGCATCGAGTTAGATTTGCTTCTTGATAGAAGGACCATAGCTTATGGACTAAAGGACCGGAGCTTCTGAACCAAAGGACCAGAGCTTCTAGAATATTACAAGCCTTTGACCAGAAGACTCACTCAATCAGAAACTTACACGTTGAACCCGAAGCTGTTGGACAGATCTGCGCGGCTGTACTAAATCGATCATGTCTCATGCGTCCGAGTTCCAAAGAAGGTGAATTCAATTTCTATGGAACCATAACACATTGATCTACAATGTTTATGTTTTGAGTTTTCCCAAACTCCAGATATTTCACGACCAAAAGCATCATAGAAGTCAGTGCAATGGTTCTGGACAACAGCCTTCTTTGCTGATTTTATATCTTACGACTTGATGAGTGGTATTGTGGCTTGCTCTATATCACGTCAAACTTCAGAATGTTTTTGAAGTTTAAATTAGCCACGACTTCAGTTCATCCCCGTTCTGGACCTGCTCTTAACCAGAAATGCTTCTGAACATCAAACAACCAAGAAGCACAGTTCAGAACCAGCACTCAATCAGAAATTGCTTCTTGCAACCAGAGATAGGTTGTTGAAATCCTGTCAATGATCAAAGAACTACCGAGTTTAACTTTCATCCTTTGATCTCACACCGGGGCTTTTAGAGTTACTCTTGGTGGTTTCAAGGTCTATTTTTGGAACAAATATTTCAAGTTGGTATTCCTTCCGAGCTCCTCAGTTCTGGAAGTTTTCTTCGCTGGAGCATCAAATTGATGAGGAGCTTGGAATTTGAAGTATCCAGAAGAGCTTCTGCACTATACATCAAGAAGAGCTTCTGCACTATACATCAAGAAGAGCTTCTACACTATACATCAAGAAGAGCTTATGCACTATACATCCAAAAGAGCTTTTGCACTATACATCCAAAAGAGCTTCTGCACTATATATGCAGAACCTCTGGTCCTCTCTGTACCTCTGCTGTTGGTTCAATCCTAGTCAGATCTTCAAGTGGTTGATCTTCCTATCATAGCCCGATACCTCTGCTAGAAGTTGTCATTCCACCTTTACACGTGGAGCTTCTACATTGGAGGATGCTTTGACTTTCCTTATTTTAGGCTACAAATAGGAATTCTCTTCCCATTTGTAAATGTGAATGTGAGTTGTTTCTTTGAAACTCTCCATCTCCAAATACCCTCATTATTCTAAATCATGTAAGATATATGATCATGATTAACCATATGACTATGCTTCTATCTTCATATTATTCTTCATTTTGATTAACCGTTCTTCCAATTATAAACTGTTTGATCTAAAATTGCTTCCGCTTTACACATTTTGTTTAGATCATTGATTAAATATGAGATCTGGGATCCTACAGTGTTCTTGAGGATTGCAGAGAGAACTCAAAATCTTTTCTTGCTTTGGAAGGTATGAGCGCGTAAAGAATGAAAAGAATTCAAGTTTACCTTTTATAGGTAGATGAGAGAAAAAGAGGAGAGAGAAAGAGGAGAGAGAAAGAGGAGAGAGAAGGAGGCTAAACGATGATTTTACTTTTTGAGAAAAGGTAATTATGACATTTGCACGTCCCTAGGGTATGAGTGGATAGAGAAACGTTATGACCGACGTGTGTTAGAAAAATACCAACACGTCCTTTTTCACAAATAGTAACAATATCATTTAAATTAATAAATGTTAATCATTATCTTTAAAATCATCTTATCATTAAGAATATATGCATTCTCAGTAAAGGTTTTCTTTTCAAGAAATATTCTCGGAATAGGAAGACATTCAGAGAGTGTAAGTAGATCATTTCATATCTTCGTAAGATTTTCATATCATATATGTGAAGTCACGGAATGAACTAATGATTTTGATTATTCAGTATGATATCACTGAGTAATGTTGATCACTGAGAGTATTTACTCTTCAACGTTCAACATACCAAGTTCGCTGATTAAGAAATTAAATCTTGATTCCTCAAGAAGTTTTGTAAAAAGATTGGCGAGCTGATATTCAGTGGGTATAAAATGAAGTTTAATTTCACCATTCATTACATGATCTCTGATAAAGTGATATTTGATCTCAATATGCTTGGTTTTAGAGTAAAGAACAAGGTTATTCGCTATTGCAATGGTATTAGTGCTATCACAATATATAGGGATTTTATATAATTGAATGTCATAATCCGTGAGTTAATTTCTCATCTAAAGGATTTGGGCACAACAATTCCCAACGGCTACATATTTAGTTTCAGCAGTTGAAGTGGAGACTGAGTTTTGCTTTTTGCTTGTCCAACTTACTAACTTTCCTCCCAAAAATTGATAGCCTCAGTGGTGCTCTTCCTATCAATTCTGCATCTTGCATAATCACTATCTGAATAACCAGTTAAATCGAACCATGAGTCTTTGGTATGCCAAAGCCCAAGATTAGGAGTTCCCTTAAGATATCTGAAAATTCGTTTTAGATCGATCAAATGGGATTCCTTGGGTTTAGATTGATATCTAGCACATAAATAGGTTGAATACATGATATCTGGCCAACTCACTGTAAGGTACAACAGTAAGCCAATCATTTCTCTATAGGCAGTGACAGTAACAGGTTTCCCATCAGGGTCCTTGTTTAGTGTCAAAGGAGGTGCCATAGGAGTTTTCATTGAGGAACTTTGGGTGAGATCAAATTTTTTAGCATATCTTTAACACACTTAATCTGACATATGAAAATGCCTTTCTCTGATTGCTTTATCTGAAGACCAAGAAAATATGTTGTGTTTTCTAAGAAACAATGTTTGATCAATCTTTCCACGAACAAATTTCTCTTTTAAGACATACTTAGATAGGGTATCACATTCTGGGAGCTTGTTTTAACCCATAGATAGCCTTTTTCTAGTTTATAAACATAACCTGGATGCTTAGGATCAGAGAAGCCTGGAGGTTGTTTAACATAAACTTCCTCATTAAGTTTGTTATTCAGGAAGGCACTCTTAACATCCATCTGAAAGACCTTTAAAGTCTTTATGGTTGCATAGGCTAGGAAAAGTCTAATTGCTTCTAACCTGGCAATAAGAGCAAATGTTTCATCATAATCGATACCTTCTTCCTGTCTATATCCCTGAGAAAAAAGTCGAGCCTTGTTTCGGGTAATAGTGCCATTTTCATCTAACTTATTACGGAACACCCATTTGGTGCCACTAATAGTTTTACCAGATGAAGGAGGAACAAGATTCCAGACTTTGTTTCTCTGAAACTCAATCAGTTTTTCTTGCATAGCACTGATCCAATCGAGGTCAGTGATAGCTTCATCGATCTTATTAGGTTTTAAGACAGAAATAAAGTTAACAAAGAGACAGATACTACCCATACCCTGTCGGGTTTTAATACATGTACCTGGATCACCTATTATCTGGTCGATGCGATTATCTCAAGTCCATCGCTGAGCAGGGAGTTGAGGAGTTTGATCAACAATAGATTCAACGACTTGTTCAGGGGTTAAAGAAGATGCTTTAGCAACGACTTCTTCAGCATTTCTTAACATCCCTGGTGGAGATCCAAAAGGATTATCATTCTCTAGAGTAGAGTTTGATACTTGACCATTCACTGATGAATCGTTGTTTGAAGTTTCAGAAGGAGGAATATGATTAATAGGAGTAACACTTATTCCTAAAAAGGAAGCATTGTTATTATTAATCATAGTGGAATGATATGGGGTTCGTTATCATCATTGGTTTCAGTGCAAGGAGGAGCACTGAAATATGATTCGGGCTCCCCATAGTGAGACTTCATCAAGTTGTTCAGCTCTTCGTCATCTTCAGGAACATAAATGGATTTCGTTGAACGTGATTCATCAAAGTTTACATTAATGGTTTCTTCAACATGCTGTCTTCTTTTATTGAATACTTTGAATGCCTTAGATACAAAGGAATACCCAAGAAATAAACCATCATCATCTTTTGGATCCAATTTTCCAAGATGATCTCTATCATTCAGAATATAACATTTACATCCAAAAATGTGTAGAAAACTCAAAGATGGTTTTCTTCCATGAAAGAGTTCATAGGATGTTTTCTTAAATATTTTCACTATCAGGGATCGATTCTGAGTGAAACATGCAGTGTTAACTGCTTTAGCCCAGAATTGAGTTGGTAGGTGAGATTCACTCAGCATTGAGCGAGCGGCTTCAATGATCGTTTGATTTCTTTTTTCAACAATGCCATTTTGCTGAGGAGTCCTGACTGCAGAGAAATTATGAGATATTCCTTTGTCTTCAAAGAAACTAATCAAGGTACTGTTTTTGAATTCAGTGTCATGATCACTTCTCATAGAGCGAACAATGAGATTATTCAGGACTTCCATCTTCTTGATGAAGGAAATGATTTCTTCGGGAGTATTACTCTTGGATTTGAGAAAGAATACCCAAGTATACCTGGAACACTCATCAACAATGACACGTGTATACTTCTTTCCAGATATGGAACAGATATTGACAGGTCCAAAGAGATCCATATGAAATAAGTGAAGAAGGGTGGTCACTGAAGATATTTGCTTCGATCTGAAACTTGCCTTTGTCAACTTTCCTTTTTCACATGTTGAGCAAAGAGATTCATTTGCAAAAGAATGCTTAGGGAGTCCATTGACAAGTTCTTTTCTTGATAAATCATTTATCATTTTGAAGTTCAGATGAGAGAGTGATTCATGCCAAAGCCAATTTACATCTGTTGAGGCTTTTGAAAGAAAACAAATATTCTCTAAATGAAAGCTATCCATGTTGACGACGTAGACAATTTCAGATCTTTTGCCTTTTAAAGCAAGTTTGTCATTTTTATCAGTGACGACAAACTTTGTCTTTGTGAATAAGACTTTAAAGTCATTATCATAGAGTTGACTAATGCTCAACAAGTTGTGCTTTAGTCCTTCAACATAAGCAACACGATTAAAGGAGTTTGCTTCGTTGGTCAGAACACCATAACCTTTGGTGTATCCTTTGCCATTTCCACCAAAGGTCACCGAGTGACCTTTTTCTTCCGTATAATTAGAGAGCAGAGTTTTTGTTCTAGTCATGTGTCTTGAGCATCTGCTATGAACATACCAGATACCTTTTGCATCCTGCATTAGATTAGGGAATTAAAAATTTATAGGTACCCATAGAACTATGGGTCCTGCAGAGTTAATAGAAATGTTAGAAGCAACATCCTTCTCATTCTCTGAAGATTTTACTTTAGTAGACTTTGTCACCTTAGTTGTTTTACCAACTTTGGTGGATTTCACCTTAACTGATTCTCAGTCTTAGCTACTTTTTCTCCATGAGATATCTTCTCAGCCTTGGTGGCATTTGAGCACTTGCTTGCAGTGTGAGTAGTTTCCCATAATGATAGCACTTCCTGTATCTGAAAGAAGGTTTAGTACCAGAAGCATGAAACATAGAGGGCTTAAGGTTTTCAGGACCAGGACCATAATTCCTTTCTCCATAGATCTTGGAGGAACCACATGTTTCTCTGGTTTAGAGGGAGTGAGATCTATCTTGATTCGGGTAGTTGATCCCTGAATAGATCTGGGGATCTTCTTCCCAAAAGTCGAAGGATGACTCACTGAAGGAGTAGAAGGGTTCTTCTTCAGTTTAGGAGTTTTCTTGACTTTGGGAACATGAGTAATGGACTTGCCTTTAATCACATTCTTTGAGTCCTTAGAGAGGGATTCAGAAGGTTTTGACTCAGGTGTTGATGAACACTGAGTAGAAGTGTTAGGGATTAAAGATACAAAGGTTCCAAACTTAAGCATGGAACGATCCTTAAAAGGTTCTTCCTGATCAGAGGAATATCCCAGACCACTTTTAACCTTTATGGGGATTTGAGCATTTATGATCTTATTTTCCTTTACATAGGCTTTGCACCATCCTTCAATGGTGGTTTTTTCAGCTTTGAGATCAGCGATGCCTTTTCGCGCTCAGTGATAGTTTGTTGTTTCTCAATGATTATAGTTTGATTTCTCAATGATTATAGTTTGATCTACAAAGACTTGATCTTTAAAACCTTCTTCTACCTTAGTTAGTTCTTTGATTTTCAGATGGCAATTGTTAAGTTGCTCAGTTAAATCAGAATTAATTTGTTCAGCTTTAGTTTTACCATTTAAATCATTGTATAGATCAGCAGTTAAAGTGTCGAGAGTCGACAAGCTATCAATTTCAGGGATAAAAGAGTCTTTCAGATTTAATACCTGAGAGATAGAAGATGATGAAGGATTTTTTAATTGAAGAGGTTTCAGCGACTTCTTCAATTTATTCAATTCTTGCTATAAGGCAAATAAGATCTATATCTTCTTCAACTGAACCTGACTCGTCAGTGGTGTCGGTCCAGTCTACTTCTTCAGCGACAAAGACTTTGCCTTTACGCTAGGTTTTCAACTTGAGATATTTATCATCTCTGGGTTTAAAGGGTATCTGAGAGGTGGATGGGACAACAACATTCTTAGATTTGCATTCACTGGCAAAGTGACCTTTGCATTGACAATTAAAACAGATAGCAGAAGCTTTATCAATTGAAGAGATCTTTGACTTCTCAGAGTTAGTGATAGAAGAATTTCTTCTAAAGGTGCTCTTTCTGGCAAACCTTCTAAAAGTATTAGTTAGAAGGGCCAGAGAGTCATCAAATTCTGACAGATCAGCGTCAGGAATGTCCTCAGAATTAGAATGGTCTGACTCAGTGATAGAGGTTATAGAAGAAGAGACTGTTCTCGTGGGATCAGTCTCTAATGACACTAAAGCCAGGGAAGAACTTCGGAACTTTTAGTGTCCTTTAATAAATTTTTCTTTAATACCCGAGATTGCTCATGATTGAATAATATTTCATATAAAGTATTTAAAGAAAGAGTTTCGGTGTTCTTTGACAATTTAAGACATGTAGTAAATGTGTCCCATTGTTCAGGAAGAGATTCCATGAACTTTGTTAGTAAGAGTTAGAATATTCAAGACCAGCTGTTTTCAGGTCTATGATCAGACGATTGAATCTTTGGTGAATTTGAGAAAGTGTGTCATTTTTACCATTAATGAAACTTTCATATTGTCTCATCAGATGAATTTTTCAAGATACTTGCACCTCATTTGTTCCTTCATGTTGAACACAGAGTGTGTCCCACATGGATTTTGTGTTCTCATTTTCATGACAGAATGATACACATCATCTGGCAGATATATAGCAATAATAGACCTAGCCTTTTGTATCAACAGTTAGTTCTTTCTTATCTTCCTCACTCCATTGATGTGGAGCTTTAGGAATACGTCTCTCAGGAATAGCAGGAGTAGTTGTAGTCTTAGGGATTGCAGGGACTATGGTTGTTGGAACGAATGGTCCATTTTCTATATAGTAGGGGATCTTAAGATCTGACCCTTCTAGGAATAGAGTCATTCTTTCCTTCTAGACAAGAAAATTATCTTTGCTAATTTTAGGAGGTTTAACAAGTCATACATTGTCATTGTAGTTTGTATTTTGATTAGCCATTTTAAAAACAAGATATTAGTTTTTAAAGATTGAAATCAATAAACACTGCTCTGATACCACTTGTTGGTCCCTAAAGTAGTCTACAAGAGTGTATAAGTATAGATACAGTTTGTAGAAGGGGGGGGGGGGTGAATACAAGCACAACTTTTAATTGTTAAATAAGTTTATTCAGATAAACAAATTTTACAGGTTGTAAGCGGAATAAGAACAAGGATAAATACCTATTCTATTACAACCTAAGAATCACTAAGTAAGATGATGTACAAGTTATGGAAGAGAATATAATCAAAGGTTCAAGAAGAGATTTACGTATGCATGAATATGAAGAAGAGGTTCTTCATCTATTTATACCCAATGCATTAAATGCAAGTCACTAGTTAAGCATCTATTGGAGGCTTGTCCTTTGTTCATAAAACAACCATACTTTTAGCCGAATATGAACAGTGACCCAATCAAATGTGGTAAGCACGTGGGAGGCAATAAAATATCTCTGTACGTACTTTTTGACAAGGGTGACAAGGGTATGGGGGTTTTGACATTTGTGCATCGAGGATAAGATCAACTTTGATCTTGCTGAGTATCCTTCATTTGATCGCTCATACTTGAGGCTTCAAGTATGAGTCCTTCAAGTATCACTAGGCATACACAAGATCTCACACTTTTGTAGACGAATGTTGCTATCACTGAACCGCTTCAGATGACGAGCTATCCGTCTCTATCTTCAGTTAGGTCTTCGATTGTCGCTGAAGTATCTTTTGGTGTGAATGTTGTCTTTAGATCTTCTAAGTCCAGATAATGTTCCTGATGGTTTTAGCGATCACTGAGTGTAATTAGTGTTTGCTCTCGCTGATTTTGAATAGTAATTAGAACTCGGACTTTCACTAAGTATTAAAGTGGAATCATAATTAAATCACAAAAGGAGTTTGGATCAACAATAAGACTTAATAGGAGGGCCTCTACTTGGTGGAAACAACTAAAACAAATTCAAAACAAGCTCGGTACATCACAAATTTTGACGTTGGACAAGACAAAAAAGTACTTGCGATCCAATTTTTTGCCTCATAATTTTCAGCGTTTCATGTACCAATGATTAGAATCTCAACTAAAGGGTCAAAATTTTGAGAAATATAATAATGAGTTTTATCATTTGATCGCTCGTGCTGATAGGAAAAGAAGTGGTCGGGGACGTGGAAATTTCTGAAACTACGGTTTCTCTACTTGAGTAATTTGTTGATGTTTTCCCATACGAGTTTATTGATTGTTTCCCTTATCTACGTGACATCCAACACCATGTTGATTAGGAACTTAAAGCTTTACTGCCTAACTGGCCACAATACAGGACGATTCCTAAGGGGCATGAGGAGTTGTAACGAATAGTTGGGGACTTGGTTTCTAAGTGGTACGTTCAGAAAAATATGAGTCCATGTATCGTTCGTAATCTAATGTGTCTAAAAAAAGATGGTACTTGGTGTATGTGTGTCCATGGTCGCACCATCAACAAGATCACTGTGAGGTATAGGTTTCACATCCCATGATTGTATGATTTACTGACCAAATTAGTGGTGCAATGATAACACCAATTTTTGGTGTTATTATTGTACTAATTTCTATGTCGTTTAGCTTGCTTCCAAACAAACGAAGCGTGTTTTCTCACAGTCGATTGGAAGTTGTACATGAGTTGACTCATTGAGAGAAAATAAAAGAAATCTGAGTTTTTCGGTTGAATTCAATATTTTATGTTCTCATTTGATAGAGGATGTAAATACGAAGCCAACGATGATAATCGAAGCCCAATCGGAGTTGAAATGCATGAGTTATGGCCAAAACAGTAGTTAAAGCGGGTTGCCAAACATGTTGCTGAGTTAAAGCGGGTTTAAAACATCCAGGCGACTTTTAAAGCGGGTACACCCGCTTGAGAGGTGGCTTTAGCATCTGGATGGCAAGTTTAAAACAACCGGGCGACTTTTAAAGTGGGTACACCCGCTTGAGAGGTGGCTTTAGCATCTGCATGGCAAGTTTGACACACTCCCGGGCGACTTTTAAAGCAGGTATACCCGCATTAGAAGCCGCTTTAGCATCTGATGACGATTTTTAAGTTGATTGATATCACAAAAAACGGATTTCCGCACTTTGTCTTCGATGCTCGACTTGGGTTTCAGAAAGCCGATTTTGGGTAGTTCAAAGTTGATTTTCAGAGCGATTGAAGTGGAAAAACGTCAAGGGATTGAAGATCTAAAGCCGAATTCATCACATCTCGTGGAGATTCATCACCAAAAGGGGTTTTTGTTCTTATTTAGATTTTGTATTGACTTCCATGTCTAGATTAGATATTTCTTCCTTCTTGGTTTTGTTTTCTACCACCTCCAACATGAACTAATCTTTAGATGTTAGGGGTTGGATTACTTTTGGTTTTAAGCATATGAACACGTAAGTTGTGATTTTTATTAGGGTTCTTTTTAACTAATGAAGCATATGAATTTGTGTTTAAAGCTTTTGTAAGACTGATGAACTTGCAAATTGATTCCATTGTTATAAAATTAGTTTGAGAAAATAATTTATAACCAGATGTATGATTCATGTGCTTAAGGTGAGAACCTGGATAGAGATATACCAGTTAAACCTTGGTACTGTTTACAATCTTGTTTTTTAGAAATTTCTAGGTTTATGTATTGAGATCGAGAGATAAAGTACGTATTTTTTGGACATAAATCGGTTATAACTCGATAGAGAGAGTAACAATGGCTTTTGTAACCTGATAATTATTACGACTGAAGTGTTCTATGTGAAAACCATTAGGACCCCAACTCCCAACCGTTTTTCCCCCATAAAGTTTTCAACTTTTTCGTTCTTTAGATTTGTTAAGATTTTCCTTAGTTTAATTAGTAACTGCATTATTCAACCAATCCAGTGCTTTAATATTAATTATAGTCATTGTGTTACTTAGTCCCTAGTTCCCATAATTCAATACTCGTACTTGTTGTGCATTATTACTTGATTCGACCCGTACACTTGCGATTAGATTTAGGGGTGTAAACTCGCCTATCAAGTTTTTGGTGCCGCTGCCGGGGAACTAGCTTGCGCTAATAACACTACCAGCTATAAGTAGTATTACATTGGATACTTTTCATTTACTGTTTTCATTTTATTTCTTTGTTTTCTAAATTTCTAGTGCACTGATCTTTATATTCCGCATTACAGGCACTTCATAGTTTATGCTGGTAATAAAGAACTAATACCATTTGATCCAGAAATTGAAAAGATCGTACGACGCTTAAGAAGAAAAGCTAAGGCCAGAAAGACTTCTGGAACTGATGATGAAAGGTCAAGACATGAAGATGATGAGCAGGAGTATGAGGACGAACAACCAGATCCACAAACTTAGATTCCTATGAAGTCCTTTGACAATCCTATTGTCGTACATACCAACAAGGGAATAAAAGCACCTAAAGTGGCTGCCAACACCTATGAGATTAAGCTGGGTACGATTCAATTGGTTCAACTAAGGCAATTTTGAGGCGCACCAACAGAAGATCCCCATGCACACCTCCATGCATTTGAGAGAATCTGTGATACATTCAAAACAAACGGAGTATCCCAAGATGCCATCAAACTCTGGTTGTTCCACTTCTCTTAAGGGATAGTGCACTCGACTGGGAGGAAAATCTGACTATTAGGCCAATACGTACCTGGGACGCGTTGGTCACAGCCTTCCTGCAAAAGTTCTTTCCACCAAGTCGAACTTCACAATTAATGGTCGAGAGCACCCACGTCACACAATGGGATCAAGAATCATGGTACGAAGACTGGGAAAGATACAAGGGCATGCTCAGAAAGTGCCCTCATCATGGACTTCATGGGTGGATGATCATCCAGACCTTCTTCAGTGGTTTGCATCCTCAATATAAGAACGATATCACGACTGCCGCTAGAGGTGCATTAATGAAAAAGTCCTACGAAGAGGCAACCGAACTCATTGAGAATCCAGCTGCACATAGCTATGCTACACTAAGATCTTCAGTCAGACGAGTAGTGAGTGTGCAAGAGACTGAAGAATTAGAGGCAATCAAGTCCTAGCTAGCAGCTACTAGTAACTAGCTGAAGGTTAGCACCATCCAGCCATCACCGCAGTTTGATTCAGCCTCACCCGAATTCTACTTTTTTCTTATGAGCCTCAACAAGTGGAGCAAGTCCAGTTCTGCAAAACCAGAACAACCGCCCTGGAAATGATCCGTTTTCAAATACATACAATGAGGGATGGAAGAAGCACCCAAACTTGGCATGGAATCAACCGCAAAATAATCAGAAGGAAGTCATGGGAGAACAACAATACAACAACAATTCTAACTTTTCTTCTTCGTCTTAATCTAGTAATGTGTACCGCCATCCAAGTCATCAACAAAGGAGGTTTCAAAAGGGATGGTCTTCACAAAAGAAACCGGGGTTAGAGGACATGATGATGAAGCTTGTATCAAAGGTGGACTCAGTGGTTGAAGGATTAACATCCTCAGTCATCACACTAGCTTCTATTGTCGGCACTATGAAAGCGGCGACTGAACAGAACACTGTTTGCATTCAGATTTTGGAGAAGCAAATAGGACAGATTGCTGATGCACTTCAATCCAAAATTCCGGGCCAATTTTTGAGTCAACCAGAAAAGAAAGCGAGTGAACATTGCAATGCCATTCATTTGAGGAATGTCAAGGAATTAATCAAGGACCCGACTCGTGAGCCAGTTATTGATAAATCCGAGAAAGAGCATGTAGAGACAAAAAGGGTTGAAGTTTGAAGATATTGAATTGGAAGATGCCACAATTAAGAATACCACAGATCGAAAAGAGCGAGAAGAGAAGGATGCAACACCTCCATCAAAGCCGACAGCCAATCCATATGTTCCACCGTTACCTTTTCCGAATCGACTAAAGGCACACAAGGATGAAGAACAATTCAAAAAATTTCTTGACATTCTCAGGAAGTTACACATCAACATTCCATTCATAGATGCACTTGCTCAGATGCCAACATACCTCAAGTTCATGAAGAAGATCTTGTCCAAGAAGAAGATTATGGATCATGCCACCATTGCACTTGCTGATAATTATTACAGTTGAGGTGTTATATGTGAAAAACATTAGGACCCCAACTTCCAACTACTTTTTCTCCCATAAAGTTTCCAACTTTTTCGTTCTTCAGAATTGTTAAGATTTTCCTTAGTTTAATTAGTAATTGCATTATTCAACCAATCCAACTTTTGACCGTCCAATTAACTCAGCAAAATGGTTACATTATTACTTGATTATACCCATACACTTGCGGTTAGATTTAGGGGGTGTAAACCCGCCTATCATGCAACTACTTTCAGGAAACAAGATTTTAAAGAGTGGTTACTGTTAGATTCAACTTAGGCCTGGTGATGAATGGAAGACGACCTTCAAGAATTGAGAAGGGTTTTATGAATGGCTAGTAATGCCTTTCGGTTTATGAAATGCTCCAAATACTTTTATGCATGTGATATACCAGTTGTTCATGACTTTATGAGGGTAGTTAATAGTGGATGAATGGAACACTATTCCTTTCCATCCAAATTCCTGATTTATTCGGAGTCGGGTTTTGAGCCTGAAACTTTGGTATCTTGGAATCAACAAGTTTTGGAAGAAGGTTTTTCCTACGTCGTATCACCAACGTCATGGCCGAAAATGTTGGCTCTGTAATTTGCTTCTAGAGCTTCATAATGCAAGTGTGATATCTCTCTCATGTTATCTGATACAACCTTAGCATACTACACTGGGTTCCAGTTTTATCCTCGTGAAAAGATAATAAATGGTCAAGTTGGTATTCTTCATGTTAATTTCTTCTCGTTATCAACAAAATGAAATTCTTTATAGAGGGTCTTCCGCGTACTCTTTGTTCCAGTCTTATCCTTCCTCATGTACCACTTTGAATGCGGGGGTACAATAAAACATGTCAATATTCTCAGTATTGATTTGTAAAGGCTCTGTAAAAGATTATTGTAATGGTTTCCTAATTCCCTTTAGCTTCCTTTGTAACGTATCTCATCGATTGTACATACATGTATATACATGGTCTCCACAATTAATAAAAGTCATAAGTTATATAGGGGTGTTCGTGGTCCGGTTTGTGCGTTTTAACCCCTCAAACCACAAACCAAACCGCAATAGAGGTTTAGAAATTTTTCCAAACCTAGCACCATAATGACAGTGTAGGAAAATTTTCAAACCGAGAGGTTTGGCGTCAATTGCTCAAACTAGGCCACAAAAGGCAGTTGGTTTGTCCCGTTTATGCTGTTTGGGCCTATTATGAGTTTGAAACTAAAGTTAAATATCTATCTTCAAATTATAAAAGAAACATTTATTTCCAAAATTAATAACATTGAGCAAGTTGAAAAAAAGTTAAACAATTACGTCAACTGCTGGAATTTTAGACAAACATTGAGCAAGTCGAAAGACAATTTAGAAATTGAGATGTGAAAACTAAAAATTGAATTGTCTTGGATGGACTTTTTTTTGCTGGCCATATAAAAGGTAGGTCTACAATATGAAAACTAAATTAAATTAATACACGTGTGTTTTGTCGGCCAGTTCAGTCCGAATCACTTAAAAAACGTTCAAACCACATATCGAACTAACACCACTAAAAAACAGGCTTTTCCGACTGCCAAATCCGTTGGAAAAACAGGGTTACTGACGGATTTTCGACAGATTTGGCCATCGAAAAACCCCCGCCACAAAATCTCGGAAATCCGTCGGAATATGCCATTTATTTAGTAGTGTAAACCGAGCGGTTTGACTATTTTTCAGGCCGAACCGAACCGCTAGACCGCTCAAACCACAAAAAAATGATCCGGTTTAACTTGATTCAACTAGCACTGGTTAGTTCTATCCCTTTCTCACAATTTGAATATCATTCACACATCATTGTATATAAAAGTTCCCGCACTAATACCGAGTTTAACGTTTGTTTGTTCAAGAACTAAGGGGGCGTTTGGTTTGATGGAATGATTTGGAGGGATTTCTGTTTCGTTGGAAATGGAAAGATTTGATTTATTTGGTTGGAATGGAATTGGATTCCATTCTTTATAAATAAGTTCTAAAAACAAATTAAAAATAATTAATATTATATTTTTATTAATTAATTATTACAGAACAAATGTTTTTAATACTTTTTAAAACATTATTAGATACATCCCTACGAAACCCATTAAAATATCAAACACGTCGAGAAATTTCAAAATCATATGTTTGTAGGATTTCATTTATCAAATTAAAGAAATCCTTCAAAGTTCAAACCAAATAAAGGATTGAAATGAAATTCAATTCCATTCAAATCTAATTCAATCAGGCAAACCAAACTGGACCCAAGGAAATTATGAATTATTAACCAATAATTGCAAAACTTGTTGAGCATAGACGTTTTAGATTTTTTTGCGAGCGTAAATACACGTATATCATTGTAAATCCCCATTCATGAGTAACGCATATTTTCATTAAAAAAATTAGATCATCATAGGCAGATCGATTATTTGTTGGAGTCCTATATAATCGTTTAGATTTGAACAATTTTTTTTATTAATATACGTTAGAACCTCGCTTTTTAAATATTTTTTTAGAAAGTAACCTAATATAATCCTACATATTTTCAAATAATATTAGCCAAGTTATATATAATATATGTCATTCTAATTAGAATTCGACGCTATGGGTTTCTGTCTAGTCTCCACTCGACACGTTGTGCTAATTTGTGTCTATCTTAACCCGTGTTGAGGTGGTGCGTTGCAGTTCCATATCAGTTATACTTAAACCATTTCTTCTTATGATATGGTGGAACCTCTTTTTTCGATCTCGTCAGATGTTTTTTAAACAAATAACTTAATAGAATAAGATATTCTTTAAACAAATAACTTAATAGAGTTCCATGTATTCTCACAATTTAAATAATAATAATATTCTATAAAATATGGTTCAAATATTTATTTTCTTTATGTTAATTTCTTTAGAAAACTTTTTTTCCTGAAAGACCTTGACGAATATACCTTCCAATCATGTGTTGGTGACTCGGAGTTGAGTTGTAACATACACATGTGCCCTCGTACGTCTTCTAACTTCTTGCCTTGAAACACCTCCATGGTCGAGAAAGAAGTTCACGGCCAAGTACTAAACGACGAACCTGCAGAAACCTACTAATTTGAGGATATTAAGGTTTGCATATTCTTCGAATTAATATCAATTTTAATTAATTTCTTCTGAAAAGATCGTATTATTTTATGTTAAGAGGATATTATAATTTATTTCTGTACACCCACGAAAACAGCCCATCATTTCTTAAGGAATACTTTTTTTTCCCCTTCTTTCTTTGAATTCCTTCAAATAATGTTCTTTCTCAAGTTCATTTGTCCATTCCTCCAATTCCTTCCTTGTATTCTCTCATTCTCTTATTTTAACTTCTATCTACGAAACACCCACGATATTAAATGTCACAGTGAGTGTGTTTTTCAAAGCAAATTACGTACCTGCATGATCATGGATGCAAATCAAGAACAACCAAAATGTGATGCTGATAGTACTGTCATTGTGATCAATCAAGAAAAGAAGCAAGAACCATCAAAGATTCAAGATAATATTTTCATTCATGGAGCAGGAGAAAATAACTTCTTTCATGGTCTTCCACGACGAACACTCATAAAGAAGGTTCTCTCTCTTTTTTTTCTCTCTCTCTCTCTCTCTCTATATATATATATATATATATATCTAACTTGGGATCACGTGAGACCAATCTGTTTTTGTAAAACCTGTGAAATCATGTTTTTACACATATAGTGTTTTTATTGTGAATGTTTGGATTTTTTTTATATTTACGGTGTTTGTTTTGATCTAAAGTTTCAAATATAAAATTTGGGCTTTGCAAAACAGGTTGGTTTCACGTCAAATTAATCCTCTCTCTATATATATATTTAAGAAGTCTCATTAATCACTTGGCACATTTTATCAAATGCTTACAAGCAAACCGTACAGCATGTGATTTATTAGTTTGCTCTTTTCAGCTACTCATTGTATTTTGTAAGTATTATCATCTTGTTTGAAGTTACATATCTTTAACGAAGATGTGTATATCGTTAGCTTTTTTGACCTCTTTTAGAATCACCGGTTATGAAGATATAAAGATTAATACGGGCCGGTTTTCATTGATCCAAAATGTAACACTACATGGTAACTTGTTAATAATGTTATAAAAACCAAACCATTGATTTAAATCTATGTTACCGTTAACAAAGTTATTGGCTAACTAGTTACTTGTTAGCTGAAAACCTAGTTGTTAACTATTAAGCCAACTAATAAACTAATCACGTTTGATAAAAAAAACTAGCTAATGAACTACTCATGTTTAGTAAAACATAGCTGATAAGGTAGACGATGATGTAAAAATACACAAACAAATAAAGTTTTTGTTGAATTATGTAAAATATATAAGAAGTATAATTGAAAGAAAAAAAACCTTGAAGCTTATTATATCACAAACTTAAGTAGATTTTCGAAAACATAGCTTATACACTAGTTTACTGTGTACCATTCAATAAAACTAAAAAATAAAGTAGCTTATGATAAATAAACATGGCATAAAAGGTTATTTGTCGGAGTCAGGATTAACATTTGTAATCCCAATACATATGTGTACAATAATTTTGTTTCAATAACTTGCCACAAATAAATTAAAATCTTTTGGACCATCAACTTTTGCATTATGAAAGATTCTCAAACGTTTTTCCGGACCACAAAAGTTGAGAAAAAGGTTAGGAAAAAAGTCACAAGTTGCAAGTATTATATGTATATTTGCACCAAATTATAAGACACGAAGCAACAATTTACTATTGGCTTGAGTTGGATTTGTACTTTTTAAGCTGTTTTTTTATAATTCTCGAACCTAAGAAATTCATTTTTCTAATCACTAAAAGTTGGTGGTACATACCAACAAAGTCTGCTTTTATTTATTTATTTATTTAATAAAACTAATTATCTTTGTTAATATATAGATAAAGTATATTTAAACCAATGTAATTAGCACCACATGAATCTATATATCTTTGGTAATATAATTTCTGAAAAGTAATGCATGCTTGTAAATGAGCATCCAGAATTCCAGATTAAGAGTATTGTAGGTTAAAAAATAATTAATATTTAAAACAACTATTAGTTTGATTAAATATACATTAATGTTGGAGGCATGCGGGAATAATCATAGGACATTGTGTTGGGAGACTTTGTGGTGTTTACATGTTGATTTTGTACATTAAATTATGTACTCCTGCATGTGTAGAGAACAGAAACATACATATATTAAAAGATCCATGACCAACAAAATATAAATATTAATCATTCTGCACAAATCAGAAATTTTTCAAACATGACCTTACTTCCATTAATTGTAGCTGTCATTGATGAATACATATCAGCAACTTCATCATTTGTTCTTGTACCATTGGACATTGGTACCAAACTATCTTCATATCCTTCCTTTCAGAGGCTTTATTGTGCTCCAACCAAATAATCTCTATAACCTACTAATTCTTATAACATTCATTTGTGTGACCAAATTCTAAATCTAAAAGAATATATATACATATATATATATATATGTATATATGCACTCTCAATCTTTCAATTGATTTCCTATATATATGCTACAGCATCTTCAGGATCCTTCATGACAACTTTATCTCAGTGATCTAGTTCTTGGAAAATCTCAATGAGATAATATTTTGGAATCGATCTTCCATTTTGTTTAGCTCCTCCATAGGCGTTTTGATTCAACCTTCCATCATATATAGGATGCCTTCACCACCACTGTGAATGCCAATCAAAATTATGATTAATTCTATTATAATAGGAAATAGATGATAATCTATGAAGATTGCACATGAAGCTTGAAGCCAAGGCTTTAGAACCCATGAATTTTATTAATGTATTGAGAAGTTTATTATACAAGAAAAAGAAAAGAAGAAACAATACAAATCTGACCATACTTATAAAATACACACTAAGCTAAGTTAATAGAGAATATGAATTGGAAACATAGTAAACATATTTTAACACTCCTTCTCAAACTCAAGAGAATTGTGGGAAAACCAAACAAAATTTGAAAACAAGGATCTAGAGAAATGTTCCGAAAGATGAGTTTTAGTGAAAACATTTGTTGGTTGAACGATTGTAGAAATGCAAAGGAGGTGACCCGTCTTATCAATTATATGTTGGCAAATAAATTGACAATCAATCTCAATGTGTTTAGTATGTTTTTTAAAAAACATTTTTGTGGGCAATGTGAATAACACTCTATTGATCATAATAGATAAATATTAATGGAGAATACAATGGAGCGCATATATCATATAAATGCTTGCGAATGTATATAAGATCTTGAGTAGTATCAACAAGCATATGATACTCAACTTCGGTACTGGAGCAATCAATGATGGTTTCTTATCACACAAAAGATAAGAGAGTCGCCAAGTAAGAATAGTAGAATGACAACTAGTCAAAGCACTATCCCAATCAGAATTAGAATAACCTCGATGATCCAAGGAGGAAATAGAGGATAACTAGGGGCCATGAAAAAGAGTGCCCACAAGATACTTTGAGAATTCAAAGAAAAACTACATAACTAACCGAACTTGAATATACATCAACTTAGTGACAATATGAATGACATAAAAACGATCACAATGACTAATAACAAGATACACAAGAGATCCAACAAGCTGACGATATGAAGCAGTATATGGACATTATACTCCATCTATAGAATCTATCTTGTTATTAGTAATACGAGTTGATGAGATACAATAGGAGGGAGTTTCATATAGACTTCCTCGTATAAGTTACCATTGAGAAATACATTTTTAACGTGATATGATTAATTGCCAACTTATTCTTGTTCTCCAAATCTATCTCCCTATGAGTTCTTGTATAATATACCTCCTATTAACTTATAACATGTGTAAAATGTTGGGGTGCACTTGTTTTCTTATGCTTCAAATATCACATAAACACTTAAAACTTGAGCCTCGCTATCGTATTTCTTGCTTTCCGACTGTGACATTAAACATAGGGGATACAAATGTTCGAACCTAATCTTTAACACACTTTGTAGTTATCATCATGTTGATTTCTAGGCACATAAAATTATCTTTATCTCTTGCCAACTTTCAGGCATCATTAACTTTAGCCTCTCTCATGCTTCCATTCAATATCAAATCCATATATGCGTACGATGCTCCTCTCGACTCTTAACCTATACCACAATGTATCTCGTTAACTAAATCAATGTTGCATTGAAAGGTGGATCCAGAAATGTTTTAAAGTGGTTGTATCAATTAATTATCATAATATAAAATAGCAAATTAATCCAAAAAGACGATTTTATTAAAAACAATAAATTAGTTAGGAACGAAATTAACCTCAAATACTAACAAAATATTCTCACTTTCAAAAAACTTTCAATGTTTTTCTTTATAAAACGTTACAAATTTCCTAAAATTCGAATAGTTATGGTTTGATCATTCCTAAACTTCAAAAGTTTACACAATAAGAAACAAGATCTATGGTTGAATAGGATACCACACCACTTAATGTGAATCTGATCAGCCCCTGATGATATGCGAATCAACTAAGTTAAAAATATGTTAGTTTTTTATTTGTTTTACCATTAAAAAAATAATTAATTTTAAAGATATTCAATAGTGTACTCAAATCGAAGGTGTCGTTGAAACATTTCTAACGATGAAGTTAAGGGACAAATCCATAACTTTGACATACCTTAGGGACCAAATCCGTAATTTACTCTAATTATAATTATGCTAGGGGTACAAAACAAAATTTGGAAAAGGAAGTCAGCTAAATTAAAAAACAACTAAAGTCCGTAAAAAGCATAACTGATTTACATCCATCATCATCAAAAATAGCATCATGGACACAGTTTATTTCTTAAATTTTCATTTAAATTCCCTAAAGGTTCTAATGTTTATGGTTTCAATCCAAAAAATCTTATGGTCTCACACTTATATACCTTAAAAATTTTACACTTAAGACCAACAATTTTATGGTTTTAGGAACAACTACACTCCAAAGCATAGGTCCGCCCTTGGTTGCATTATGTCATCCCATCCTAAAATCCCATCCTAAAATCGTACATGAATTGACATCTTGCATTGATCCAATGGTTACTCCTAAGAGCATCTCCAACAGCTATTGTAAAATAGAAAAATGAAGGATTTTGACAATGCTCCAACAGCTATTGTATATCAATTGCTAAAATAGAAAAATAGAAAAAAAAGAAGAAAAACTCTAAATTTAGAGAATCTCTAAAAATATATAGAAGAGAGAGAAACAATATTTTAATTATATTCAACCAATCAAAATAATTGAAGTTAAGTGTGTAGGAAAGAGAAATAATATTTTATTAAATGATGAAATATTTTATTAATATTGTTAATGATAAAGTTGCTAAAATAGAGTAGCTGTTGGAGTTGGATGCAAATTATTATAGAGATTTTGACTTTTAATATGCTATTTTAGAAAAAATTTACAATAACGGTTGAAGATGCTCTTAGACATCTACTAGAACTAAGGATTATAGAATTTATAAGCGACTAGAACAATGTTGGTTGGATAGGGAAATAAATCTTTTCTCTCTTATTTGAGACCATCATTGCTATGCCACTTTGCTATTACACCACACAAGCCATCTTTCAATAATTGAAAGACTTCTTATCCTATTTGGCAAAGTTTGTGCATATATAAGGAACTTCATAAATATTTTTAATCAAATAAAGTCATGTAAACGAGTGTGATCATCAATAAATATGAAAAATATATATTTCTTTCCACCAAACATTAGAGTGAACAACATCAAAGATCTAAGAAAATTGAAATTTATTTACTTGAAATAATAAAAGCATGTCGTTTTCCAAGTTGACAAGACAAACAAGAAATATGTTCATTTTTAGCATATCCTAATTTTCCCGAAGCAATAACAAGTAGGAAAAAGTTAAGGCATGTAAACAATTAGGAAAAGAGAGAGTTGAGATGTAGAAACATGACTACCATACAGAACTTAAATTTACTCCCTTGGCAATAGATACAAATATCTAGCAGTGGTGCCATGCGATTATACCAAGTGTTACCCGATGAGATAGACGCTATATTGTTAGTCGATCACACAAAATTTTTAGTGGTAAGGAGATATGGAATCATCCTAATCAGCATATGGCAAGTAATAAGCCTAAGATGGAATTGGTTGTTGAAGCCATCAAAACATAATGTTTTGGATGTGTCTTCTTGAAGAATTTACAAATGCAAACTAGACAATTCAAGCTAATTAAACTTGTCATAGCAATTATGTTTCACTTATCTTTAGATTTATGATTTTTGGTATGACGATTACTTCTAATATTGGATATCATGCACATTAGAACATGGAACATGAAACATGAAAACATCTACAATTGCTGTGTGAGACAAAAACCTAGTCTCTTTAGTTATGAGTTTCGCAACAAGAGACTCAAGAGTAAGAAAAGGTGTACGATGCACGAAAGAGGCATGAACATGTTAAAGTTTATCGAAAAGTGCCATCAAAAGTATGACCAAGTGATGATGACTATAGTATATTCACTAAACTACTCAAACTACATTACAATAAACAATCTTTGGAACACCCATGAGTATTTAATCTATGACAATTTGCATCTTGAAAACAAAAGTGCTAATTGATTGATTTTGTTATTGTCTTTTACTAGTTGAAATGAGTAACAACTATATTGATGAGTAAGACCTGAATAGAAAAACGATGATGATAATTGTTATATCCCATTTATCGACATGTTTGATAAAGGGAGGTAAACTCGGATTTTTCAATCAGCAATAAAACCATAGGATTTGATTAGGATAACAATCTAAAAGGCAATATACCTCAATGGCATGATATATTAAGACATTGCAAAAACAATATTACTTCAATAATTTAGAGAACCATGTATTATAGCTTAAATTACGATTAAGAAGGATTACGATTGTGATAACACACAAGGTAAAAAGTTATTTTAATTCAAGAACAAATTATAAAGGAGTTTGCGTATAGCTCTAATACCATGTTAAGGTCGAAAGGAGAAGGCAATCAATGAATATTGAATATGATGAATGAAGCCAAAGCTTGTAGCAACCATGGATTTTACCGATTTATATATCGGCTACATTGAAAAAGAAAAGACAAAAGAGTATAAATTAACCTAACCATATTTAATTATAAAATAAAACCAAAACTATGAAAATATTAACATAGAGGGAAATATAGTCTAACAAATGCCATTTTTAAAAGTAGAATATTTAAAATTAGTCAAAAATATTTCAATAGAGAAGAAGTAAAAGATGAAGAGAAGAGACACGAGATGGGAGGGAGGCATTAGGCATGGGAATTGTTCCCGACCTATTGGGGAACTCGGTCCACCCTCCCCGGTCGGGGACGGGAATTCCCTGTTAAATCGGGGATGGAGACGGGGACGGGGATCCCCGTTTTTCTCAAACCGGGGATGGGGACGGGGAAGGGTATCGCATTCCCTGCCCCGCACCGTACCCGTTATATATTAATTAATAAATTATATATATTATTTATTTTAACTAAATTGGATTAATTCACGATTTCATATTTCCTACCTAGGTTTAGAATCTAAATTTTTTATTTATTTTCGATGTTAGTGTGTATTATTTTTTATATCAAGTCAAAACATAATTACGCTTATGTTTTGTATATTACTGTATATGGTTTTATATTACTCGTTATATGTTTTGATACGATATTTCTTTCTTTGCTAAAATTGATAAGATATTTCTTTCTTTGCTAAAATTCATGTCATATTATTTTTACTTAAATTTGAAAACTCAATATAAAAAACATAAACATAAAAAAGAAAGAAATTGATAAGATATTTTTTATTTATTTTCGATGTTAATGTGTATTATTTTTTATGTCAAGTCAAAACATAATTACGCTTATGTTTTGTATATTACTGTATATGGTTTTATATTACTCGTTATATGTTTTGATATGATATTTCTTTCTTTGCTAAAATTGATAAGATATTTCTTTCTTTGCTAAAATTCATGTCATATTATTTTTACTTAAATTTGAAAACTCAATATAAAAAACATAAACATAAAAAAGAAGCAACTCAACACTTTTACTAACCCGAACTTGTTCAATGGGTTAAATTTTAGTGTATCCTGACAGAGGTTATTCTATATTTAGATGATTTTAAAAAGATTTTGAAAATAACATGACTAACCTATAAGAAAAGATAAAAAATATGTCATTTAATTAAACTACTAGCGCCTCTAATGCATTTTTCACTTAGGATAAATGGTGTAGCTTTGGAGAGTTGAAGGTGCACATTTACATTTACTTAGTTTTTAAAGTAGATTATATGGTTTTTACCATGTGGTATTAACATTATTTTTTTTCCGTTCTAAAACTTTTATAATTGCCAATTGGTTTTAGTCCCTTCCCTTTTATCATCAATTTTAATTTTATTAACATCAATTATTGTCCCATATATAAGGTGTAAATTGGTTATTTTATACGTTGATTTTATAATTAAAAAACTAATCCCTTGTTTTCCTTACGTTATAATCTTCAACTTCTTCGTGTTTATGTTCATATTTATCATGACTTGATTGAAGACCAATAGAATCTGTCAACACCAACATCAAAAACAAACATTTCTAGATATTAACTACATAACTAATGAAACGATGTATAACAGATTAACGAAAAATCAAATTCATTATTACCAAATTATTATACAAAAAAAAAAACAGAAACATAATAGAATGTTAAAATAAAAAATATCTAATCAAAACCCAATCATGAACATAAGAAAACTTAAAAACCAAGAAACAAGAAATTTATATGTTGCAAACCAATATCTGTCTACTACATATTTTGTTAGTAGTTAAATATTTTGTTAAAGCATTCAATTAAAATTAATTTTGTAATTATGAGAGTGGCTAATTATGATTTTGGTGGTGCATGTAGGTGGTGGAAGAGCTAATATTGCTAGGAACTTCAGCATGTCCAGTGGCAATAACCACCTTTCTTCTGTTTTCAAGGTCCATAATCTCCATGCTCTACTTAAGCCACATGGGAAAATCTGAACTAGCAGGAGGAGTTCTAGCCATTGGTTTTGCAAATGTAACAGGCTTGTCAATCATGAAAGGATTATGCATGGGAATGGATCCCATTTGTTTTCAAGCCTACGGAGCCAAGAGATTCCCAGTCCTTAGCCAAATTTACCTCAAAACCTTCATCCTCCTTTTATTCATATCGATTCCCATAACATTCCTATGGCTAAACATTGAGCCTGTATTACATGGGCTTGGTCAAGAGCGTGTTATCACAAAGGTAGCAACCACGTACTTATTATTCTCTCTCCCAGAACTCCCGGCCCTGGCTCACCTCCTACCTTTGCGTTCCTTTTTGAGGACACAAGGGTTGAACTCACCCGGGACCATTGTTGCCAGTTGTGCAACCATCCTACATCTCCCTATTAATTACTTTCTTATCAATTATTTAAAACTAGGGGTGAAAGGTATTGCATTAGCGTCAGCATGCTTCACATATAACATGAATATGGGATTGGTACTCTATCTTTACTGGTCCAAAGTTGCAATCAAGCCTTGGGTCACAAAGACCAACATAGTGTCCATTTTAAATGGTTGGGGGCCACTGCTAAGCCTAGCAATCCCGAGTGTTTGTTCAGTTTGTTTAGAGTGGTGGTGGTATGAAATCATTCTTTTTCTCAGCGGATTACTAGAGAATCCTGAATCTTGTGTGGCGGCAACGGGGATCATAATGCAACTGACAGGCATCGTTTATGTGTTGCCATTTTCTTTAAGTTTGAGCATATCGCAACGTGTCGGACATGAGCTGGGAGCTGGGCAACCAACTCGTGCGCAATGGGCGACAACGATTGGGATCTTCATTGCTTTTATATATGGACTTGTAATATTGGTACTATATATTGCTTTTAGAAATGTTCTTGGAATATTGTACACTAATGAAACCCAAATCCTTATCTTGCTTTCTTGCACCCTACCAATCATGGGAATCGCAGAAGTGGGAAACGCCTTGCAAACGGCTGCTTGCGGGGTGTTGACTGGTTCGGCCAGACCCAAAGTTGGGGTAAGGATAAATATTGCTGCCTTTTACCTTATAGGACTTCCTATGTCAATTGTGTTGGCTTTTGTGTTGAAGATGGATTATCAGGGATTGTGGCTAGGGTTGGTCGCATCACAGGCTACATGTGCATTGTTGATGGTGTATACATTGATAAAGACAGATTGGAGAGATCAAGCTAAGAGAGCAGAGGAGCTAACTATGGCTGTGAATAAGGAAGATACGGAGTCGATAGAACTTGTCCATTGACGCCAAGTCTCGTATATATTTGCTTCATCTTGGGCTTTTTTTTATCAGAGAGTTAATGTTTTACTCTTTCTTTAAGATTTTTTTGGGACATTACTTTTTTCTTTTTTTGGTTTTTGATAGAAGATTTAATTGGTTTATTGATTCTTGTTAGGAGTGGAAATAGGGAGCAAAAACGCTTCTAGTCAAGATTGGATTTTGAACATTGTATACAAGTGTTATTAAAATTGCAAAATAGTTGAGAAGGCATTTGTTAAGTTGAATGTCGGTCTTTTACTATCTTCTTATGCCAAAGTTGAGTAGCATTTTCTAAGAGTAATGATAGAGGAAATTCGTTTCTATAGATAAACATTATGTATTATTGTTGACAAATTAATTTTGTGTAGATAGGATTGTATGTCCTTATATATTGGATATGAACGTAAAGTGGGAACCCAAGGGTTTTGGAGTAAATATGGTATCAGAGCTCTTTTAAAACCACCTCCTCCTTATTCCCCGATTTCTCCTTCACACTATTTAGGGTTACAACCAACCACCAAACACTATCATCGATACTGATGTATCAACAACCACCAATGATGCCTTTGATCCCTAAACACCTTTCACTAGACTTTGCTATCATTAAAATAAAAAATGTTATTCGGTTGTTTCTCGACCAAGAGGAAGGACATATTTTGCATGGTTCAAAAAAATTCATATCCATGACACCAAACACACAGAAATGGTGTCACTAAAAAAATCTCTATATCCAATCATACTCTAAAAGAATGGTGGGCATGTGATTTGTCATGCGTTTATCTTTCAGACTGCATTCGTGGTGTGTTTACGTACACTGACAAAAATAGAATATCTTTGTCACATGATTGGAGAGAACAAAACGACAAACAAGAGAACTTGACAGACGGTTGGAGAAGCTTTGAACTTATGTTTTTGATCACATCGACCTCTCCACTATTAACCACCCTCAGTTGACACACCTAGAGGGAACATTTTCAATACCATCATCAACAATGGATCTACGATCTCGAAGAAATCTTTCAAAACAATAGGCACATGTGTGCCACATATTTGGAAGGATAGTTCAATGCCACCCAGCTATTGGAAGAAATCAAGAAAATATAGGGAAATTGTGTGTAAAATAGTTTGGATAAGTTCCGAGTTTGTGTGAGAGGTCGTTTTCTTTAAGTTATACTTTGACCTAATTTTACTAGGATATCACGAGATTAACTCGAGGATAATCTCAAATATGTTTATTGATTTTGGTTGAAGACGTTACCTTTTAAACTGTAACACCTAAAGTTTATAGCAAAATTAAACCGTAAAGTAAATACAGAATTAAATAAAATCATCCAATAAGTGGGGAACGAGTATGAGAGTTTACAACATAAAATGGATACTAAAACAACAAACTATTAATCTACATAAACAGGAAAATAAATTATGTTTGGGTGTTGCTAATATCTTCAAAATAACGAATTCTAATGTCTCCAACACTACTAGAAAATTGAGTATTTTCAACGGAAAATGTCGTTGAAAATTTTATACGAATTTTAGAGAATTATTGACAGAACATAAATTTTCTACGAATTTTCAACAAATTTCCGTTGAAAATCTCTCACAAACATATATGCATTTTCAACCAAAAAAATTTCAACGGAATGTCTCGTCAAAAAGTTTTTGGTTGAAAATACATTTTGTGAGAGATTTTAAACGGAAATTCGTTGAAAATTCGTAGAAAATTTATGTTTTGTCAATAATCCTTTTAAAATTCATAGAAAATTTTCAACGACATTTTCCGTTGAAAATTTTCGTTTAAAATACTCAATTTTCTAGTAGTGCAATAATTACACTCTAAAGTGTATTTCCCAAAAAGAGTGCCTTCACCGGCACTTCACTCCACTCCTCTCTAGGAAGCCCCATTAACCCGATCACCGACTAAACAACATTTAAGATCAAGTGTTAGGCGTACGCCTAGTGAGATCAACAGTTAAATGGATAAAGCAGTAAAATATTTTAAATAAACGTGAGGTATACTTTATCTCATTTAACTTTACTTGAAAGCTTACTCTTGATGAGCAAGGTCTTTTAAAACAATCGGGGGAGACCCGATATTACCATTGGTTGTGATGGAACTCCAAGTTGGCCACAAAACAATGTTATGGAGCAGCACATAAATGTCTGGTAGCCATTGAAATCAATCACAATACAATCTTTAGTCATTTGTGCACACAAGCTCAAGCCTCAAAAATCGCACGCTGACCACAATGCATATTCTGAGGGAGTGAAAGGATAGATTTGAAATTACACAATTTATCACAATACCTATTTCCAATTAAAAGTGGTTCATTCTATCCTTCACGACATTAAATACCGACTCTTATGCCTATGGATCCGTATCATACTAGTCTAATAATCAGCTACATCAAATGAGACGTATTGATAGTGTTCCAAACACTGAAAATCTTTATATAAACATTTCCCTTTGGAAATACGTATTTTACCGAAAATTAGGTCAAACCGTTTTAGTACCAAATCAAAGAGTAACTCCTTATAGAATTTTTCCAACTTTTCTAAGGTTAGGTAAACCCTAGAAAATCTCCAAAAATTGATGAAGATGATGAAGTAGGTGAAGAAACACGAAGAACACAACTAGCCGAAGCTTGGATCTTGAATCTTCGACCCTTAAGCAGCAATAAATAACTTGGTTGGAGTTGATTGGAGCAATAAATGCTCAAGGTTCGTTCTTAATGAAAATTGTATATAGTGAAATGTGGTGGTGAAAAGAGAGTTGAAAATACACATAAATGCATCAACCAGCAACAACAAAGATCAGGGTGGGTTTCAAGCGAGTTTGGAATCCGGGCGAGTTTCAAGGGAATCTTGAGTCGCCAAGGACTCGCCCAAGCCTCTGATGTCATTTCAAACAGAAAACAAAGCGACTTTCAAGCGGGTCTGAGCCGCCCAGGACTCGCTCAACTTGCCTAAATCATCCGAAAACCCCCTTGTTTTGAGTTTAATTGCATATTTTCAAACCCTCTTCATACCGTAACTAAGTAATCAAGAAAATTAACTTTAGGACATCAAATTCAACTACCTCAAATAGATTTAAAACCGAATGAATGTTCAATCTACAAAATGAGTCGTTTTAAATGGTTTGGGTTTTCGTAGAATTTTCCGGGTGTTACATAAACCTTGAGAATCATGATTTAACTGATCCCATATTAATGTCGAGATAATAACTCACCCTTGAATGGAAATTATTGTCGGAATTAAGTACTAAGTGGTTACAAAAGAGAAATTACGAAAATTATCAACACATGACCATATCAGCTGGTAAGTTCCAGTGGGAAGGTGCTAACCATCCATAGTTGATAACCTGCCAGCGGGTAACCACTGTTGATGACCATGACTTAGGCCACGTGTTTGGTCGCGGCAACCACTTTTGGATTGGTTTTGTCCTTTCTTTTTCTTGCAAAAAACCTTGAATACAAAACATGGGCGTACAAAATTTTGTGTGTCACAATCTTCCCAACCTTGAAATTGGTTTTGCCCTCAAAACTAGGGGTGAGCATACCCGGGTACCCGGCCATTTTCCATGGAACCGGAACCGGCGGTTCCTGGAAATCCGGAACCGGAACCGCTAACACCGGTTCCTTATATTTTGGAACCGGAACCGATGGGAACCCGTTCCAGTACCGGCTACCCAGTTTCAATTTTTTTTAAATTTTTTACATTGCGTACGATAAAAATGTAATCATAAATTACAAAAATACTGACTTAAATTAATAAATAAAACAAATGGTCAAAACTAATCCGATAAAAACTAATTATTACATAAACAAACTAGAAAGTTTGAGTTTTTGTTATTTATAAATATATAAAATACTTTTTACTTAAAAGTGGCGGGTAGCGGGTACCCAGCGGGTAAAGATTCCAAAAAAATGAGAACTGAAACTGGTCCTGATCGGTTCCGTATTTTAGGAACCAGAACCAATCACATCGGTTCCGGTTCCAGAACCGGTAGTTCTAAAGTGATTCTGGTTCCAAAGGCGGGTACCCGGTTCCGATGTTTCACCCCTACTCAAAACCTCAAAGTAGCTAAAAAGGTGAGGGTAACGCCTTCGCATATGCTCTTCCGCTTGCCACATCAAGTTGGAGCCTTGATGATGTTTCTGGTGGACGTTGACCATAACAATCGCTTTGTGGCGCAATTTCTTGGACTTACTCTCCAAAATTGCATATTATTCCTCAATACAATGATTAGTCTCATTGATAAGGATTTCTGAAAAAGGAATCACACTCTGCTCTTCCACCACGAACTTTTGTAGATGGAACATATGGAAGGTGTTGTGAATTCCATTCATCTCTGGTGGCCACTCCAATAATTTGTAAACTAGAAGCTCCACCTGGATCAAAACAGTAAACGGTCCAAGGAAACGAGGACTGAGCTTTCCACACTTCCCGTACCGTATGGTACCTTCCAATGGGGATACTTTTAACATAACACGATCCCCGACTTGGAACTCCATTAGTCGTCTCTTATTGTCGGTGTAACTATTCTGACGATCTTGAGCTGCCTTCAATCATTCACGGATACCTTTAACTTTATCGATCATCTCCTGTATGATCTCGTGCCTAACAAATTGTTTCTCACCCGCTTTCAAGCGAACAACGGGACTTCTACACTTACGACCATACAAATCCTCAAACGGAGCAATCCCGATACTGGAATGGTAGCTATTATCGTAGGTGAACTCTAGTAACGGTGGGTAAGAATCCCAACTTCCGCCGAAGTTAATGACACACAACTTAAGCATATCTTCATGAGTTTGAATGATCAACTCGCTTTGACCATCGGTTTGAGGATAATAACTCGTGTTTAACTTCACCTTCGTGCCTAACTACTTTTGTAGTTCTCCAAAAGCTTGAAGTAAATCGGTATTCTCTATTGGATGCGATTGACATAGGCACCCTAACCCTAGAGACAACCTCATAGATGTACAACTTTATCACTCTTTTTAAAACGGTTGACCACCACCCAAATAGTATCGTGATTTCTCAAAGTCTTCAGCAACTTGGTCATCTAGTCCATGTTGATATGCTCTCATTTCCATTCTGGGATATCCAAGAATTGGAAAGTCCAATAAAGTTGTTAGTGTTTGGCCTTCACTTGTAAACATGTAACACACTGCTCCATGTGGTATCCACGTCTAGTTACATGATTAGGCCACCATTAATTCAGCTTCAAGTTCCTATATATTTATGTACTTCCCGGATGTATAGAGTACTTGGAATTGTGGGCATATTTTAAAAGCAACTCTTAGTTGCCACCGATCTTGGGCATCCAAACGCGTTTCTGGAAGACTTGAACACCCTGATTTTCTTTCGTCAACAAGGATTTTTGTTTCACCATCACCTCACTCTTGACGTTCTCTTCCAATAACGCCTTGACTTTGATGCTTTGATTCTTTTAGTTAAACTCGAAACTAGCTCAATTCTTGAAAGGGCCGCTCATATTCTACTGCTATACTCCTTACAGCTCAACGCATTTTCTACCACATTCGTCTTACTCGGGTGGTAAAATAACTCACGGTTGTAATCCTTGAGTAGTTCTAGCCACCTTCATTTCCTCATGTTCAATTACTTCTGATAAAAAACGTACTTTAGACTCTAATGGTCAATGTAAAGGGTACACCTAGTTCTAAAGAGATATTGCCACCACAACTTCAAGGAAAACACTATAGCCGCTAGCTCCAAATCATGAGTAGGGTAATTTTGCTCGTGCTCTTTTAGGTGTCGTGAAGCATAGGCAACCACTTTGCCCCGCTGCATTAGCACACAACGCAAACCCATTTTGAAGGCATCACTATAAACCACGAAATATTTGAATCCTTCAGGTAAGGAAAAGTTCGGTGATTCACACAACTTCTTCTAAAGAGTCAAGAATGCTTTTTCTTGGGTCTCGTCCACACGAACTTCACATTCTTTGATGTCATGGTCATCAAAGAAAAAGCAGTCTTGGAGAAGTCTTGAATGGATCTCTAGTAGTAACCCGTTAAACCTAAGAAGCTTCAGATTTCAGATGGATTTTTAGGCGTTTCCGAATTCATCATATCTTCGATCTTGGATCGATCCAATTTCACCCAATCTCAAGTAACCACGCGACCCAGAAATTGGAAGTCATCCAACTAGAAATCACACTTTGAGAGTTTTGCATACAACTTCTTCTGCCTCAACATTTCTAGAACTTCTCGAAGATGTTTATCATGATCCGACGCGTTCTTGGAATAAATGAGTATTCATGTATGCATGTATGTACTGCATATATCCATGTGGTTCTTTAAGAAACTTGATTGGGCCTTAATGGACTTTAACACCAGTACTAAGATCCATTGATTCACAATGCTTTAATAACTCTTAATGAACTATTGGACGCTCATGGGCTTTAGTTGTTCTTTGTTAGGTCTATTATTTTAGTTGTGACAAAATAAGGAAAGGATATGCTTTAATTGTAAAAGGAAGTTTATAATTCCTTAAACTCTTTCCTTCCTTATTTAGTTTAGACCTTTCAATATAAATAGGAGTCAAGGGGATCATTAATCATGTCGATTAACATAGAGCTAAAATCAGATCATTACTTTCATTGTAATCGATATTAAGTGAGATATACGACTACGGAAACTCTCTAAATTCACTTTGTTCATATTGCTTTAATCACGTTCATTATAACATCATTGTGCTTACTGTTTCTGGGATCAACAAGTGGTATCAGAGCCGACGATCAGAGTTCTTTTCCGATTTTCTGAAGGTTTTCACGAAACAGAAGGTAAATCCTTGATTACTGCTTTCTTGAATTTTTCTCGAGTCATACTAAACAATGTTTCACCCGATAAAAAGCACTCCAAAGTCTTCATCTCGCAATAAAGACAAATTTTCGTTTACAAATTCTACTTATGTCAAAAGAACTAATCGTCAATTTCAATTTCCATATACTATTCGTTCGTTTCGACATTTAATTAAATTTTCTCGTAATCAAATTTGTTGCTCTAATTGCGGTGTGAATAACTTTGTGCGCTTAAATTCATTTGATTATGGTTGTGATTATTTTTCAAACATGCATAATTCTTATAATTTTCATCATAATTCTTTTTCTCATCCACTTATAAATGGGTTCCTAAAAGGACCATGACTAACGATCCTAAGTCCCACTTCAAGTGGGTAACCAAAGGTACAAAGTCAACTAACCCCGAATGACCCATTTACAAATGGGTACCTAAATCTGCCTGATTTTGTGCAGATCGGTCATGTGTGGTACTTAGATTCTGGTTGCTCCAAACACATGACCGGACAAAAGGAGTTGCTTGCCAATTTCAAGGAGAAACAGGACGGATTCGTTAAATTTGGCAACAATCACTTAGCACCCATCCAAGGAGATGGTGACATCATTCACAACAGTATCACAATTTCAAATGTTTTCTATGTCCAAGGCCTAAGCCATAATCTGCTAAGCATTGGCAAATTCTGTGACAAACAACTTGAAGTCAACTTTCGACCCGAAAGATGCTGCGTGCCAACTTTTGACGGAATGGAAATATTGGCCGGCACACGCAAATCCAATCTATACACCATTGATCTTTCCCAACTGACTGCCCCTTCCAACATTTGTCTGATCTCAAATGTCTCTAATCTGAAGACCTGGTTATGGCATCGAAGACTTTCTCACTTAAACTTCAAGAATATCAATCGCCTCTCCATTAATGGATTAGTCACCGGCCTACCACGACAAAGTTTGACAAACCACACTTATGCGACGCCTACGAGATGGGAAAGATGAAGAAGGTTTCACACACAACCCAAAGTAATAAATAGCACAACTCGACCTCTTCAACTCATTCATATGGATTTGTGTGGCCCGATGCAGACTCAAAGTATTCATGGTAAGAAGTATGTTCTAGTTATGGTTGACGATTTTTCTCGCTTTACGTGGGTTAAATTTCTTCACTCCAAAGATGAGACTCCCGAAACCATTATTACGTTCCTGAAATCTATTCAAGTTAAACTAGAACTTATCGCTCAAACCATCCGCACTGATAATGGAACCGAATTCAAAAATCGTTCGCTTGACGGTTATCTCGAATTACTGAATTCGCAAAGACTCCTTCCTCTTTTAAGTTAAGTGAGGAACTCGCCACAGTACGCTAACCCTGATCGTAAGCAAGAGGTACTGGTGGAAGAAATAAGCTTAGACACCACATCCAATGGATGACCCTATTTAGATCTCATAAACTGGTGGGAATTTCACACACATTTTATGCGGCTCACACTCCGCAACAAAATGGTGTGGTCGAACGCCGGAATTGTACACTTGTTGAAGCGGCTCGAACTATGCTCACTTTCTCCAAACTGCCACTTTATCTGTGGGACAAAGCCATCAACACCGCTTGCTACACTCAAAACCGTTCTATCATCAACAAGCGATTCAACAAGACACCGTATCATTTGGTATACAACCGCGCTCCTTCCATTGATCATCTCCGAACCTTTGGTGTTCGCTGCTTTGTTCTCAATGAAAAAGAAGATCATGGTAAACTCTAGCCAAAGGCCGATGAAGCTTATTTTCTTGACTACTCTCCTAATGCCTCAGCTTATCGTGTCTACATGAAACTTACTCGTTGTGTCACAGAAAGCGTCAATATTCAGTTTGATCCTAAAGCCAAAATGGCTCCTGAACACGACAGTTCTGGACCCGCACTCACCGGTATATTAGCTTCCGATCACTTCCGTTCAGAACCTGCACCAAACCCCGCTCAAACTTCTACATCCAAAGCTACTACTTCCGATCTGGATGATTTATTCGAGTACTTTTACTCGGATTACTTTGATTCTCATACTGATATGCCGAATCAAATTACTCCGCCTATCTTGGGGGTTGCCGAGACTACCAATCTTACTGGACCGCCAGCTTCTTCAGATACCGTCTCAATTGCTGCAACTCCAAGCTCATCTAGATCCGCTCCTAACGCTCAAACTGCTGCTCCTACAACTGATCAACCGAGTTCCAATCCGCTCCCTACTGCACCGACATCCTCTCCCCCACCATCAACTTCATCCCCCATGGATGTCCCTCGTTCTACAAGATCCTTTGTCGTACCACCAGCCCTAGAATCTGTTCAAGATCTTCCACTCGGTACTTATGCTGACCCTACCCCAGACCCAAATGCATTTCAACTGCTTCCGCATATCACCAAATGGGTCCGATATCATCCAGCAAGTCAGATTATTGGAGATCCAACCAGACCAGTCACGACACGTTCCGCCTTGGCCAATGATTGTTTATTCTCTTCCTTTTTAAGCAAGATCGAACCCACATCCATTCAAGAAGCAATGAATGATCCTGATTGGATTGTGGTCATGCAAGACGAACTCAATCAATTTGAAAGCTTGAAAGTACGGCTCCTCGTTCCTCGACCACAACACAAAACCATTATCGGTACCAAATGGATTTTCAAAAACAAACAAGATGAAGATGGGATTGTCATACGCAACAAAGCACGACTTGTAGCAAAAGGATATCGCCAACAAGAAGGGATTGATTATGACGAGACATTTGCCCCCGTGGCCCGTATTGAAGCAATTCGAATGTTTTTAGCATACGCGGCTCACAAGAATTTTGTGGTTTTTCAAATGGACATCAAAACGGCCTTCTTGAATGGGGTTCTGCGCGAAGAAGTCTACGTATCCTAACTGGACGGATTTGTCGATCCTTCAAAGCCAAATCATGTGTACATTCTCGACAAGGCTCTTTATGGCTTAAAACAAGCACCACGGCATGGTACGACAGCTTGTCTGCCTATTTAGTGAAAAATGGATACTCCAAAGGTTAAAGGGAAGACGGTGATATTATGCTTATTCAGATCTATGTGGACGACATTATCTTCGGTTCAACTAACCCTCAACAATGCAAGGAGTTCTCCGAACTCATGATTGCAAAATTCAATATGAGCATGACGGGAATGATGAATTTTTTCCTCGGTCTTCAAATAAAACAATTTTCAACGGGAATATTCATCAACCAATCGAAATACATCTCAGACATGTTACGAAAATATAACATGACGTCATGTACACCGATTGGTACACCATGTCTCCGGGTTCAAAATTACACGCTGATCCTTTGGGAAAAGCGGTAGATTTTAAACACTACCGGGGCATGGTTGGTTCCTTAATATATCTAACGGCTAGTCGACCGGACATAATGTTTGCTACATGTGTATGCGCTAGATATCAAGCATCTCTAAAGGAATCTCACCTTAGTGCTATCAAACGTATTTTTCGGTATTTAAAAGGTACTACTGATCTTGGCCTATGGTATCCCAAGGATACGGGTTTCGAACTAACTGCCTTTCAGATTCCGATCATGTCGGGTGCATGCTTGATTGTAAGAGCACATCGGGTCACATTCAATTCCTAGGCGATAAACTGGTAAGTTGGTCCTCGAAAAAGCAAGCTTGTGTCTCCACACTGCGGAAGCCGAATACATAGCTGCTGCAAGTTGCTGTTCTCAAGTACTGTGGATGCCACACAGCTCAAGGACTATGGATTCTGGTTTGATAAGATTCCTATCTATTGTAACTCCAAAAGCGCCATCGCCATCTCAAGCAACCCTGTCTAACATACGAAGACTAAACATATCGACGTTCGGTATCATTTCATAAAAGACCATGTCGAAAGAGGTACGATTGAATTATACTTTGTAAATACAGAACTACAGCTTGCCGACCTGTTCACCAAAGCCTTAGATGAGAAACGCTTCCAGTTCCTAGTGTCCAAGTTGGGCATGCTGAACCTCAAAACCTGGTTTTCTAAATCAGATGTTTCAAACTTCACAAAACGTCTATCCAAGCTTTATGCACATTCCCATTCTCTAGAAATCTGTGAATCTGCATCACTCTTGGATTCTCGTTTATTGACTTTTGAAATTACTTTACAGTTCTGTATTTTTCATCGTTTTTTTTTCTCTCTCTGTCTTTCTTCTCGACTAACCAGTTCAGTTTTTGAGGGGGAGCGACAAGGTACGTTTTTACTATCTCACGATTGTAGGGGGAGCAAAGTTTTCTTATTTTCCGGGGGAGCACGTATTTAATTTTTGAAATCAAAACAGACTTAGTTTGAAAATTAGAGTCCAAAGTTATCGACCCCTTATGGCCCGATAAAATTAGTTTTGTCGACCATGCTTGGCCCGACAAAAAGAACGCTCGACATTTTGCTGATGTCATCCACTTTCTCGGCCCAATGAATGCTTGCCACGTGCCATCATCCGATGACCCACTATTTATATCTCGGGCCCCACTCTCATTCCCTTCCTTTTCAAACAAGTTTTGATTGTCCCTCTCTCTCTAAAAGACCATTCGACTACCTGAGTTCCAGGAATTAGTTTCTCAAATTTTCGAGTTTTAGGAATCAGAATACACCACCAGGTTCGCAATCTTCTTCTTATCATCTTTAAATCTTCGTGTTTTTACTTTCATTCATCACATGCTATTGTTTTGATCATTCAACTGTTCGATTTTTTTTACACAAAACCCTGTTTTTCCGAGTTTGAGTACTGACTGTCAATGTTTAGGGTTTATATTATGCTTATGTGATTCCGTTATTCTTTAAATATGTTCATAATCACTAATCGCACCTAGCATTAGGATTTATTTCAGTTTTTAGGCCACTTTGTGATGGATCAGATCATTTAGGTTTTTTTTTTCTGTTCTTTAAGGTTTTATCGATCCCTAAAGACAAGACTTAGATGGTTGTCGAGCCCTTATGGTTGATAAAGAACATCCTCATAAAAATCCTAAGTCTTTTTATCGACCATCAAAGACCCGACATCAATTTTTATCGAGTCTTAAAGGATCGATAACCTTTTATTTAAAATCATAACTCTTTTTATCGACCATCAAAGACCCGACATCAATTTTTATCGACTCTTAAAGGATCGATAACCTTTTATTTAAAATCCTAAGTCTTTTTATCGACCATCAATGACCCGACGTCAATTTTTATCGAGTCTTAAAGGATCGATAACCTTTTATTTAAAATCCTAAGTCTTTTTATCGATCCTTGAATACCTGACATAAATTCTTATCGAGTCTTTTAGGTTCGATAACCCGATCTTCAAAATACCAAGTGTTTGATATCGACCCTTAGAGACCCAACAACAATTTTTATCGAGTCTTATCGGTTCGATAATTTTGTTCTTCAAAATACCCAAGTACTTTTCTCGACCTTAAGGTCTTGACATAATTTTTAATCGACTTGGTTGTGGTTGTGGTTCTCGAGTCCCCCTAACCCGACATCTTCATTGTCGATTCTCACAGGTTTGATCCTTCAAAACTTCACCAAGTCTTTTCATCGATCCTATAGAAATCGATAAATCTGTTTATCGACCCCATTGGACTCGATATTCAAGATTATCGACTCCTTAAGACTCGATATCCAGACTTGGGTTTTTTATCCTACTTTCATCCTTAGTACTGACATTTTCTATGCTTTGCTAACTGTTTCATTTCAGTTCTAATGGCGGCCATCAATGATCCAAACCTTTCCGACGATGAACATCCCATGCCGTCTGAGCGATCCACCGAACCCAGTACCAACGCGGTCAACCGGGATGAAATCTTGATGCCTAAAGCACATCTTCGGAAAATCAAACCAAACAACCACCGTCTCGATTTTGGCATCACAATCGAACACCAAATCATCATCGACATTCTTCAACGCCATCCACTTCGTTACGCCTTTGCTTTGGACCATCGGGTACCCCTATTCTATCTCTAGCAATTCTGGTATACGTTAAAATACCATTCGGACGACGATGATCACCACTTTACTACTAAAATCGACGATTTTGTCACCCGCTTGACACCCTCTCGGATTCGTCGAATCCTCCGCCTACCTGTCGCCACCGACGAACACCATATGATGTCCTTGCAACCAAAGAACAACTCTGTGCCGACATCCGAGCCCTTGGATATAACTCGCCCGAACCCCTCACAAGCCCCGGCCAGTTCAAGCACATGTACCTGCCTCACATCTGGTTTTCCCTATTCACCATCGTCAATCGATGTCTGACTAGCAAACACATTGGCATGGACAAGGCCAGTACTACGGCCTTGAGAATCTTTCATGGTATAGCGTTCAACCGTCACTATGATTACGCGATGCTCATCTGGACGGACTTCATGGAGCTAGTTGAAGACAAGTCAAATTCTCGTGATCGTGCCTTCGTACCCTTTCAACGGTTCCTTCGGTTATTTATACATGCCATGCTATCATCCAAACCGGATATTCCTCGCCGCACCGGATCACCGTTGGGACCAACCAACTCACTAAAGTTCCTCAAGCTCAATGATCGCCAGTTTAACTTTATCATGCCACTCCCTGAAGCACTACTTGCCTATGTTGATCAGAATGCACCGAGTGTGATAGCTTATAGGGAGAGACACGGCTTAATGGCTCAATCACCGCCTATTGTGCCTGCCCAAGAGCCAATCCACGAGGAACATATTGTGCAAGAAGAGGGTCCTAGGGTAGATGAGCAGGTTCAGGATCATGGGGATCCTGAACAGGGTGATGAGCGTATTGTAAGGGGAAATGACGAGGGCGGTGCATCTGATCAGCCAATCCCGACAACTGCTGCCCTATCCATCCCAATACCACCACGCACTAACCCACGAGCTGCTTCTACTTCCCGATCTACTCCGCGTTTCAAAATTCTCGTTAGCCGTAGCCGTGTTCGCCCATGACCTTCATCATCCGATGAAGATGAATCTGATACTCAACCCCTTTCCCGCCGTCCGAGAACTGCTGCTGTCGAAGAACAAGCCCTTAGTCGCATTGGTCCACAACCACCCCTATCCGACTCTACATCGGACATTGATGACCAACCTACTGCAACAACTGATGCAAATGATGAGCCGCATGAACCCTTCCCCTTTGAAGTCGATCAAGAACTTGACGAGCCGAATGAAGCATTTGACTTTGAAGCAGATCAAGTCTCTGGATCAATGACTGACATCTTCACTAAGCCTTTTACTGGAGAGATAAGGAGAGAGGAGGGTGTATTAGTTGAAAAAGAAAGCGTGAGTGTGAGCGATGGGAAGAGAAAAACTATAGTGAGCGCGAGTCCAGATTCCCCCATCCAGGTAACCTCGTCAACTAGCCCTACTCATTCGTTGGCTAAAGACGCTGTGAACCTAGCAGCGCATATGCACGCCCCCCCCCCCCTAGCCACTCTGAAGGCTCCCAACAGCCAACATTTTCAAACAAACTTGTGAGTCTAGCTCCTTATCTAGCTCCCCTTCATTCAGGAGGCACAACTATGGAAACAAGAGGCAGTAGCTCACCTGCTTCGACTTTGATTGTATGCACTTCGAGTCTAGAGCCAATTAGCGAACACGTGTCTACACTCACTGAGAGCCTTCGTGGCCCAGTCGGAACTCTTATAGTGATGTCCATTCCAGACATTTCACGAGGATTGGGAGGAAATCCTACCAGTGCTACATCTATGCCAACACTGAATGTAGGTCATACAGTTTTCTCAACTGTATTGTCAACGGGTAATCTAAGTGATCCCGGTGTTTCCCATACGGGTACCACGACTCCCACATACTTCATTCCCCCCGAGACTGAAACTATCATTGCCACACACTTACAAAAAGCAAAAGACTCCCTAGCTGCTCATGTTGCTCTAATGACAGCCGAGAGGGAAGCCTTCGTAAGAGAAATTCGTGAAGCCGCCCGCCTAAAGCAACCGGTTCCCCAACAAGAAAGCTCTTCACAACCAAGCTCCAGTCACTCACTTCTGCCACAATCCCAACATGAAGATCAACCTCCATCACCACATCGATATGAGTACAATAATGACGAGCTAATGTCGATGTTATATGCGAACCTGCTAGCCGAAGCCACTGCAAGAGGTCAACTGGAAGATTCACTTATGGGTCTTCTAAGAAGAAATCTGGAAATCCCCACCGTCACTCGCCATGAGTTTGACGTGTTCCGAGCCGACATCGAGCAACAGCTAAGCGACCTGAAGACTGCTCAAAAGCACCAAACCGATGATATCCTGGGTGCTATCACTGCTCTGCGTACTGAGATTCAAGAGCCTTGCCGCCCGACTGTTTCTGTGCCTACTTCTCGACCTCACCAGGACGACCCGGGCTCCGCTCCAACTCGTCCTGAGGGGGAGACACGCCGGGCCTTAAGATCACAAGCCCGAACAGCCGCTGCTACATCTTCAAGACCATCTACTCAAACAACCAAACACCGACAGCGCGCACGAACAACTCAAGAAGCCGATATGCCAACGGTTGAAAAGCCTATGGCCAATATCGAATTCGAGAGTACAGCTGAACCTGCCGCACCGGAACCAAGTGAAGAAAGAGTCGACTTTCAAGGTCTACGGAACTCGGTGAGAAACTAGTTTAGAGATCCATATCAACCAGTCCTTCAAGAACAAGACTACGTGAACCTAAAGCATACGGCTAGGAATTATGCTTTGGGGGATCAAAATGAACCAAGACTGTTGCCTCATCAGATTCGGTGGCAAAGGATGCTGACAGAAAGCAAGTCGAAATGGGTGAATCAGCAAATACGTGTGCCATAAATTGAAGAAACTATGGAAAAGATCTTCAGGAAGGAAAAGAAGACTGAAGATTTGGAACACATTCATCTAGTGATGGAAATGGATCCTGCTCAAGTCAAAGAGTATGTCCATATCTTGAAGATGAGAGCTCAAAATCCTGCTGATGTAATTTCAAGACACAGAATAGTTGGGATTCTGAAGATCGATACGGACAGAGTATTTCAAGTCGAATATCCTACATTCAAAGTCCAGAGAGAAGATGGTAAGGTTTATTCCTTCTCTGAAGCAAATTTTGCAAGACTAGATATCATGGACTTTGAAACGTTATACAATGAATTAAGAGAAAAGAAGAATAGAAATGAGCACGAGCAAAGGGCACTAAGAGCGGTGGTTAGGCATATACAGAAGGAACTGAGGTACAACTATCTTCATGACCTACAGCGTGGGATAGAAAGCGAACAAAAGAAGATTTATATTTCAAACCCTGACCAGTCTATTCATGTAACGGGCAACATTGATGTTATGACTGTCCTTACCTATCCAGCTCATGGAGTTGTTTGGATGCACGCGAAAGGAGAAAAGAGGTTTCTCAGGTTTAATGAAGTGGCTGCATATTCAGATGGAACTTTATGGGGAATCCGAAACATACTTGCATCGGAGTTGGCTACTGACAGGAAAAGTACTTCAAGGATGAGCAATGTGCGAAGAAATTCTCTCCTAGAAGTTGTCAGGTTAATCGACGAAAGAATCCTATACCGACAAACTCTAAGAAGATTCGAAGACATGTTCGAGTTGAAAAAGTAAAGACTTATTTTGCCACAAAGGGGGAGATTGTTAGGTCTATTATTTTAGTTGTGACAAAATAAGGAAAGGATATGCTTTAATTGTAAAAGGAAGTTTATAATTCCTTAAACTCTTTCCTTCCTTATTTAGTTTAGACCTTTCAATATAAATAGGAGTCAAGGGGATCATTAATCATGTCGATTAACATAGAGCTAAAATCAGATCATTACTTTCATTGTAATCGATATTAAGTGAGATATACGACTACGGAAACTCTCTAAATTCACTTTGTTCATATTGCTTTAATCACGTTCATTATAACATCATTGTGCTTACTGTTTCTGGGATCAACATTCTTTAAGAAACTTGATTAGTCTTAATGGGATTTAACAACTTTTACTGAGTTGTATTGGTCCTTAGTGGTTTGTATTGGACCCAATGATTGTTAATGAAACGTCATGGGGTCTTCGTGTGATTCAAGGACTCTTAAGTAACAATATGGGACGTTCATGGGTTGCATTAGCCGTAAAAGCCAAATAAATTGAATAAGGCTCAATAGATTCATTAAAACCCACTAAGATTCATTAAAACCCAATAATAGCCGTTAAAGCTTAATTGAACCAAATAAATCCCAATACATCCATTAAAGCACAATAGATCCATTAATGTCCAATTGAACCGAATAAAGTACAATAGATCCATTAATGTCCAATTGAACCGAATAAAGAACAATACATTAATTAAAGTTCGCTAATTTTTTTATAAATAATTAAATCTGTCGGAAATGTAAAAATAAATTTTTTTGAAAGAAAATAAAATAAAATATAGGCTTTAAAATAAATAATTAAATTCCGTTGGAAACTTCAAAGATATATTTTTTATTTTCGTTTAAAGGTAGTTTACGGATGGTAAAGAAAATTTTAAGACATTTCGATTAAAAAATGTTTTATTTTTTTTTTTACTTTTTTGAAAATGGTTTCTTTTAATAAATAAAAAAATAAAAAATATTATCGACGGATTTTCGATGCAATTTAATTTTTTAAATAAATAATTAAATTCCGTCGGAAATGTTTGAATTTTTCTGGGATTCTATTTTCTTGAACATGATTTTTAAAAGGAAAAAAAACTAAAAATATTTTCGACGGATTTACGTCGGCTTTAAATTAATTAATTATACTTTTTAATTAACTTACGTCGGAAACAACAATTAATTTGTTTAGTTAATTGTTAATTAGTTTAATTAAGTAATTAAATTTAAAATCTTAGATTATTTCTGACGATATATGGCGGATATTTATTTTTTTATTAAAAAAGATTTGCAACGGATTTGTATGTGTGTTGACTTTGGTTATTTCCCAAAAAATCGTCGTCGAAAATACCTGGTTGTTTGGTAGTAATAACTACGTTACCCCTTATACTAACTGACGGATAACGACATATTTAAGTGGATTCAAGGGTGGATGTAGTGCCAAAAAGGAGGGGAAAGGATCCGAGTCAAGAGTTAAAAAATAAAATTAGACAGATTAAAAAAATAAAAAATGTTAAACTTACCCTTAGTTCCCCCCAGTAAAGTTTTCTGAGGGATCCCATTTTGCCAGTGATTGGCCAAAACTAAAAAATTCTCTTGAAATCAATCAAAAAACCGAAAAAGTTCTTCGAAATCAACAAAAACATTAAAAAATTCCTTGAAATCGACAAAAACACTAAGAAAATACTCGAAATCAACTAAAAAACTTAAAAATCTCTCGAAACACATCCTATGACTTTACGCGCCTTTATTCTACCTTAATGATGATCCTGGATAAAAAATTTGGATCCGCCACTGAGTGAGTTTACAGTCTTATTCTTACATAATTGTTATACTCTTAATTTTGTCTTAAATATTGAATATGAATTTAGATTATTTCTAAGTAAATTTGGTGAACACTTAATAGAACAATGATTACTCAAGATCCAAATTTTATATACAAATCAATTCATCATTCTTATTCCCTATACCCATATTCTAACAAAATGCAAGTTAGAAACGAAAGAGTGTGTGCATTGTTTCTTAAAAGCTTATACATAGTAAGCTTATTATCTTTCAGTTATCATTTCTATTCTTACTTTAGCACCAAATGTCAAAAACACTCTCAATTAATGCACTATTCGGAATGCATGTTTGGATTTGTATTTTTTTCGTATACCTACCTAAAATATTTCTGAATTCCATTTATTGTAAACGTTTCCCCTCTCCTAAGTAGCCATTATAATAATCTAGATTTTCATTTTAGATCTTAAAAACTTAACAAGGTCTAAAAAGTCATCGTGATTAGAATTACCAGCCAAGAGTTATTCCCTTGGGAAGTTTACTATGAAAATGGTTACGATATTTTTCAGCTCACGATGAGTTTATAAACTAGATATGATATGTAGAAATTTGGGATCACAAAATTGGGTATATGTTGTTTCTGGGGTTCTAATATAAGGCTAAGAAAGAATAGGAGATTTCTACTACTTATTGCTTTCAAGGCGAGTGATCACTATCTTTAAAGCAATTTCGCCCCCACCGTATCACTATCTTTAAAGCAATTTCGCCCCCACCGTATGTGCTTTGGGATTTGGCAAATCGCTTCTCAAGATACAATGAAGCAACGTATGTAGAATGATTATCAACACAGCACTCGTGGTGATAATCCCGGTTAAACTATTGAGTTTCAAGGATTTCAAGAAACTAAGAAGTTGTGTTTCTATAGCAACACAACCTTTAGCAATCTGGTATGTAGAATGAAAGAAAAGATTTTGATTTTTGGTGTCTATAGATGGGTATTTATAGTCACCCCTACGAATAGTCACAAATATAACTGTTTGTGACAGTTTTTGGTTATTCGCGACGCTTTGAACAGTCGTGACTGTTCCAACAGGCACCATGTATTTGAACCGTCGCATCTGTTGGATCACACCCTTTGATGCGAACCGTCGCTTCTGTTGGTGACTAACGGTCACTAATAGCACCGGTTCATATCAAAAGGATTAAGGCAGCTACAAGCGGCTCGCGGTGATGCAAAGTGCGCCATCAACGTGCCACATGCGCCCACGCCCACAGTCGCGCACGCGTAAGGGTGCGTTGCACCATTGTGAAGACACCACGATTTCCAATATATATTAAATTAATATATGGAAATTGTTTCCCCTTATAAACCTACTTATTTTTCACCCTTGCTCCTATGTGGGACAAGGTGAAACCCACCAAAGTAATCTTTTTCATTTCTTCTCCTAAGACTCAACCCAAAATCAAGACTTGTTTTATATTTTGAAAATATACCCAACAAACCTCCACCATTTTCAAAATAGACTCAAGTTTTGAAAAAGACTGACACGACAGGACCTAACAAGATTCTGAAATCCTTCGGGGTGTTATGCATAAGTAAAGGTGGAGTTTTGCACCTTGAACCTTTACGTAGTGAAAGTGCTCAAGTCTAACTAGGGTAAGAAAGGTTGAACCAAAGTCATTGAACCATCTTCCTTTATATGTTAGACGGAGACACCTCACTATATCCTTCCTCTCATTCATTCAACCACAATAAGCCGACCCATTTACTGGCCATGGGTCTGTATCTTGATTTCTCAGATAGGTGGACCTTGTCAAGGGTGTCCCGTAATTTAAACACTCTAACACAGTATGTGTTACAAGTCCATTAAGAGTTAGATCATCATCTCTTATCATTACGGTTCCAAAGTTCTGCTTACCGTGGGATGGTTAACACATTATTGCAGAACTTTCAGCCACATTCAAATGATGTAGTTTAACTTAATCTTGAGTCTTGGTGAAATACCAAGTGTCAAGACAAGGTTCCATCATGGGTGACTATTTATAAGTGGGCTTGAGACCCATCCCTTTTGACGTGCTTTCAATCAGTTTTCTTGGCAATCCTTTTGTGAAAGGATCGGCTAAGTTCTTACTTAATCGTAAGAAACTAATGGTGATCATCCGTCATTTATTAACTGATTTACTTGTCTATGCCTAAGTCCAATATGTCTGGACTTACCATTATACACTTGATTGTATGCTCTTGATAGTGTATCCGCACTATCACATTGTATAGAAATTCGTGGTATTGGCTTTGGCCATATGGGGTATGTTAAGTAACAAGTCCCTTAACCATTCTGCTTCTTTATAACAAGAATCCAAAGCAACAAACTTTGATGCCATGGTGGACTCAGTTATGCAACTTTGTTTCTTTGATCCCTAGGACACTACATCCCCACCAAGTGTGAAAATCCATCCACTTGTGGATGCATAGTCTTCTTGATTATTGATCCAACTTGCATGAGTGTATCCTTCCAATACTGAAGGATATCGATCATATTTCAAACCATAATCCATGGTTTTCTTTAACTACTTGGATACCTGGTTTATAGCATCCCAATGTGCCTTTCCAGGTTTACTAGTGTGTCTACTTAATCTTCCTATGGCATAGGTGATATCCGGTCTAGTAATTTTAGTGTGCATGTATGTAAGGAACTTTTGATTTTTTTCATAAAAATCCAAAAAATAAAAGTAAGAAAGAATCAAAGTAACCATAAGTAGTAGTAGTAGTAGTTTCCCCTTATAAACCAACTTATGTTTCACTCTTGCTCCTATGTGGGACAAGGTGAAACCCACCAAAGTAATCTTTTTCATTTCTTCTTCTAAGACTCAACCCAAAATCAAGACTTGTTTTATATTTTGAAAATATACCCAACAATATATAGCAATCGGAATTTGGATTTCTTAATTTAGGATCGTGTACAAGTCACTTTATGAATTGACATTTCGACCCTATGTCTGGGTATCATGAAATTTAATCTAGGATAATACTTAAGAAATACTCTTGATTTTAGGCACAAAAAAACGAGAGCACAATTACTAGAGATGATTTGAATGTTTAGATTCCAAGTGAGCCCCAAAAACAAGTATCTATCATGTATATATGCGTATTCCATTCGAAGAATGGTTAAATTAACTAAATGACGGTTTTGGGAAGTTACAATAATCACTTATCAACGATTATAACCTTTTATGGATAAGATCGAGAAAAACGTGTAGGTTCAAAGCTTCGAACGTTCACGTCCAAAGATAGATATTCCAGAGATGGTGTTTAGACCAACCAAAGATGAATCAAAGATAGGCCAGAGAATGACTAGAGATGGTGCTATCTCTGGTCTTACCAACAAGAAGCAACCAGAGATATATATGGTTTCGACGACAGAGATAGACCCAAGACCAGCCAAAACTTCTGATTAACACTTAGTGAAATTTACTAAGTCTATTTAATCACGTTTTCCACTACATTCCAAGTCCCTTGACCACGCCATGGGCTCTGCCCCTTGACCCCCCGGCATTTTGTCATATCAAGGATCAAATTCGTTTTATATGTAAATGTGCATTCCGCACCACCTAACGTGTATTATAACACAAGTTGAAACACATTGGCACTCGTGTTAATTCCAATTACAGTTAAATAGCCAGTGACACTAAAATCACCAACATGATACTCTAGAATTTTCATAATATTCAGCTTATATATCATAAAAACATAAATAACTTAAAAAAATATTGGTCCACGTTATAAGAAAAAAGTTACGGTTCCAAACTTTACAAAGAGAATGTTTACCATTGTTGCAATTTTTTATAAATGTTTAGGTAAAGTTCTTGTTCTAAATACCTAAATACTATCAACGTGTAGATCGTAAAAAAAAGTAACTTCAAAAAATCGTTTTATGAGTAATCCATTTTGATTAATGACCTTTAAAATTGTTGTAATTTTGGGTTAATATAATTCTTTTTTACTATGTTGTTCATTTATAGCAGTACAATTATTTTAGGAAGACTTTTCACAATTCACACACTTCGTTTTCATCTCGACATCCATTTATTGATGAGTAGTTTACGTGCTTAATTCTCAGTGGCTGTCACTTTGCATCCACAAACCTTTTTACACGTACGTACTCTCTTCACAATATATAATTACTACGATATAAAATATTTATTATGTTTTTAAAAATAATTTATTAAGTAATTTATATTGATAATTATTTCGTATGATGCCCTCATATATAACTTTACTTATAATTTTTGAAAATATCATGTTTAAATTTAATAAAAGTAATTAATAAATATCTTTTAATATACAATAAGCGTTGAATCTTAAAGAATATTTATTAATTATAACTAATAAAATTACATTTTCATCACCAAATCTAAAATATTTAAATCTTAATAACAAATTTAATTAAATAAATATATAAAAATTAGAATTGTATAATATCTAAATTTGATACAGATAAATCTTTTACGAGTTTTCAAATTTTCAAGACATGTTTAAACATCAGTTATGATTTCTGTTTATTTAAATATAAACTTCAGTTACTCATAAAATGTCGTATCAATTTTTTTTTATTCTTAATTTAAAATAAACTTTTACACCCATTTTGTGCCACAAGGGTACAAGATTGATAAAAATTAAAGAGTAAATTATAGTAAAATGAAACTACATTTACTTTCAAATTATTTTAGGAACCAACTCTTAATACAATTATTTTAAATATCCGGCCTTTATAAAAATATTTAAAGAAAGGTGTTGAAGACCAAATTTCTTTCGTAATGTTATAACAATTTCTAAACTTGAATTTAAGAAATTCGTGACAAATATTATTACTCTGACATTTTCTACGAACATTTACCTATAAAATTTGTCGTTAAAAGATAATTCGTCATAAAACCGTCATAAAAGTTGGTGGATAAATCAAATAATGACATATTACCCAAAAAATTTATGGGTAATCCATTAGTATTTTCTTCAAAATATCGAATTTTACAGGAACCATTTGTATTTCGTTGATGGTCTTTCAGTAATAACCCACATAAATTTCCCTAGATGAATTTTATGATGAAAATCATTTGTTTTGTAATGATATATTATTGTGTAGAGTTGCAATATACACATGAGAACACATAAATCTTCATTATTAATTTTACATCAGTTTATGACTTTATGTATAAACTAGCTAAAAAATAAGATTTTTTTTATCAACATGGATATCAAATCGAAACTAATTGGTTAGCCATTGCTATGATGAGTAAAAAAATTCAAAATACAAAACCTTAATAAAAAATAATTTGAAAATACATTGTTATAATAAGGATAACTGAAGTTAAAATCCTATTAGTCTATGATAAGAAATAGATTATTATTTCATGCATTTAACCCAAGATAATAAAATGTTAGATTTTAAACTTAGGTGTTTGTTTGACAGTTGCTGAATGGTTTGGTGCAGAATGATTAGGCGGTTAGAATAATTAAGATGCTTTTATAATATAGTACAAAATGAAATATAATAGTTTGGTAATTTTTCAAATGAGATCCGGGCTCTGAATGGTTAAATGAGATCCATGATACAAAAATGATTCAGAGAGTTTTGAACCCATTAAGAGAACAACCTTATTTTTTTCAAACATGATTCACCTCTTAACGATTCAAAGACTTTCTCTTAATGGAACATAAGACGTAAACTAACAACCCCCTCAGTTGCCCAATACATCTAAAAACAATGATAAAGGGTGTTTAGCAAAACTTACCTGGGTAAGCGCTTACCACGTCATATTACCTTACCTGATTAATATGGTAAGAACCAAGAATCTTACCTTATAAGAGCAAGGCAAGAATCAAGAGTCTTACCCGGTAAGTGAGTGTGATAACTCTTAACACGGTAAACACTTACCACTTCGCATTACCTCAGTGGCGGACCCACCCTATAAGGAGGGGGTCTCGTGCTACCGCTCAACTGTGTGTCGTAAGGATAAAAAATGTTGCGATTCGTATGTTTTATGTGAGGTGCACCCGCTAAACTCTGATGGGTGCTTTGTGTTAAGGGAGCACAACTTAAAAAAATCACTTGAAATCAACCAAAAACCATAAAAAATCACTCGAAATAAACCAAAAACCATAAAAAATCACTCGAAATCAACCAAAAACTTTAAAAAATCTTTCGAAATCAACCAAAAACCTTAAAAAATCTTTCGAAATCAACCGAAAAACTTAAAAAAGTCCCCGAACGGGGAATTCGGCTAAAAAATCCCTCGAAATCAACCGAAAAATATATCAAACAGCTTTGCGGACATTTGATACAATTTAAGGGTGCACCCGCTCGGGAAAAATCCTGGGTCCGCCACTGCATTACCTTACCTGATGAATGGTAAAGAACAAGTATCTTACCTGGTAAAAGTGAGGCAATGATCAAAAGTCTTACCCGGTAGGTGAGTGCGATAACAGTACCACGATAAGCGCTTACCGGATAAATTATTGTAACAATTTTGTTTTTATGGACTAAAAATTTTACTCGATAAATAAATAATAGTACTGAATTTTATCATTAATCGTTTACTGAGTAAATGTTTAATAAACGAGCCCAAAGTTGGTAACAATTTGATTAAATTTGCCAACAACAAAATTTAGCCGCGGTAGATGATAAAATAGTGAAAACATGGTCGGCATTGATTGGACGGCAGTGTTATGTTGTTAATTAGGATCTAATTACAGTTTTACATACTCATAACCATTATGAAGTCAAGTAATATAAAAATAGTAATCATAGTTGGTGAAGATCAAACATCAATGGCGTTAGAAGTTAAATAAATTATGGAAACCAACTTCCAACTAACCAGTAGCCATCCTATCGATCATTTCATAAGGACGGCCCCATGGTGCCATATATAGGTGGCACGTGTCGCGACTCACCGTTAAATTTCTTCGTCGAAGAATAAAAAAGTTAGGTTTATAAAAGGTGTAACTGTATCATTTTAGAAGCCGCAACCGTTTATTGTAGAAACTTCAAAGAGTGCAACTGACGCTATAATAAGAAAACAATTTCTTTGGTAGAGTTGGTTTGCAAAGCTTTTCTTCCACCCTGAACCTGATTTTGAATATTGTTAGTGTCATTCTCTTAGTCAAATGATGCCACAATATGAATTTTTTTATCTTTATCCGTTTTTTAATGCTAAAATGGTGCCAACATTTGAAATTTGTGTCTTATAATAAAATAGTGCCACGTATGAAAATATTTATGGCTCTAGCCCTACTTCATATATTGACATGAACATACACCCTATAAATTTCATGAACATGGGCACCATTTTCTGCACCAAAAACCTTCAAATCACTGAAAAGAAATAAGACATAAAATCTTTTCCTACACAGTTTTAATTTAGCTAGTGTTCAACTATATACTTGAAAAATGGCAAAGATGGTAATGAGTGTTTTATGTGTAGTGGTGGCTTGCATGGTGGTCTCTGCACCGTATGCGGAGGCTATTAGCTGTGGTCAAGTGGCCAGCAGCTTGGTGCCATGCCTTGGCTACCTAACAAATGGTGGTGATGTGCCATCAGCATGTTGCAGTGGAGTGGTGGGACTCGATAATGCTGCGAAAACAACCGTTGATCGCCAGACAGCGTGTGGCTGTTTAAAGAATGTTGCTGCCTCCAACTCGGGCATCAATCTGAGCAATGCCGCTAACCTTCCCGGCAAGTGTGGTCTCAGCATCCCTTACAAGATCAGCCCAACCACTGATTGCAGCAAGTATGTTCAAATATACAATTCTATTTAAATTTTATTAATAGATTCCAATTTTAAATTGGTATTATAATATATATATATATATATAGGGTTGGGTTCACGTGATATCAACATGTTTTTGTAAGACCCGTGAGACGATTTTCTTACATTTGAAACTTGCAAACCACAGTAAATGTAACGTTCACAATGATTTTGTTGTGAATGTTCGAATTTTTTTAACCTTCACAATATTTTGCTGTGAAAGTTCGTATTTTTTTTAATATCCACAACGTTTTGATGTGGAGTTTCAAGTGTAAAAATGTGGTCTCGTGGCTCTCACGAAAAACAGTTTGGTCTCACATAATCCAGGTATATATATATATATATGTAGGGGAGAGATCATACAAGAACACCCCCTCTTTAAAAGAAACACCTTGTGGACCACATATGATGTGGGTCCCACAAATTAAAAAATCATATCTGATTCAATGTTGTCCACCATTGAATCAGATATGATTTTTTAATGTGTGGAACCCACATCATACGTGGTCCACAATGTGTTTATTTGTTCCTTTAAATTTCCTTTAAATTTATAAAGTTCTCATTTGAACCTCCCTCTATATACGTATGTATATATATAGTTTTACATTGCATGAATATGCATGCAGCCACACCCAAAGTTATATTGATGTGTTGTGGTATATGGTGGTGTTTACAGGGTGCAGTGAGGCTTTTATGCATGGAAGACGTTAAAGATGTTTGGGCTTAGAAGATTAGAAGCATAAATAAATTATAAATAATAAGTACCAAGAGCATGGTTATCCTTTGATATGGACATATATGACTGTATATGTCTCTCTGTTTGTAATGCTTTTGGATTTATATAGTGTTCTATGTTATATATATATATATATATATATATATATTATGGTTCTAAATAACTCGTTTTGGGTTCGTTATGGTGTCAAGGCTTGGGTTCTCCGCCACGTTAACCCTTATGGCTCCATTCTAAGACTTGGCTTACATTTTAATGCGTTATGGCACGTGATGATGCATTTGACATGTTACAGCGTGTTATCTTATAAGGTGTGAGGTTATTTTTAATATGTAACTTGATGGATAAATGATGGTTATGTACTAGACCTAAGACTAAATTAAAATTGAAATAGAAACTCCAAAATTAAAATCTTAAATAGATAAATGCTTACTCATATTCTCGTACATGATTAGTCGGACACAAATTTTTTAAAAATCTGGCTGAGCTTCGAGTGGATTTTGAGGAAGATGCGAAGCAAAAAGATCGTATGGAACAGCTAGCTCTAAGATTCTAGGGGCCTACGGTGACGTCTAGATCAAGGTAGGTGTGCTTCGTACAACAATATCGGTTGATCGTAATAGGCGAGAATGGCCTTCTGTTTGCATGGCCTTTACATGGTCTTAGTATGAGATAACTGTTCAATCTTGGTTTGCCTCATGCAAACGCACTGTTTTTGGTTCTGTATGGAGCCACTATGCTTGGCTTTGTTGTACACTATGGTGTTTCAATAAATTTCGTTTTGCTTTTTAGAAAGATTATTTAAAAATTGAAGAAAGTAATAAGTAAAGATTAAAAGAAAAGATTTAATCTCGATTTTAGACTCTTGATATATATTTTTTTATCTATGTTGTTTTTTCTTTTTTAATTTTATTAGTTTATATTAATTTGTTATGAACTCAACAAATTGGACAATGGAAATAGAAACCAAGTGATAAAAGGATAAATGAAGACTAATGACACCATATATTCTAAGTGAATTCCTTTTCACATACATCAACATCAAAACATTCTTTTCTATATTTCTAAAACAATAAAAGTATAAAAAAATTCAACACAAAGAGGTGCCATTAACATTGCCCTAAAGGATACCGTCGAGTGTTTCAATTAACATGGAAACTACCATGCATATAGAACCTACTAAATTTTCTGCATGTCACCCCTACAACTAGATCCACTAATATTTATAGGGCTGGAATCGAAACGAACGAACACGAACGGAGGCTTGTTCATGTTCATTTGTTTAACTCAACCGAACAAATAACGAAAAAGGTAAAGGAACAAAATTTTATGTGTTCATGTTCGTTCGTTAAAAAATGTGTTTTTCATGTTCGTTTGTTAATATGTCAAACGAACGTAAACGAACAACATTCAAAAACATAAACGAACACAAACAAACCAATGTAAATAAACATATAAATGAACGAACATAGAAGAACATAAACAAATGAACAATTCTAAAAATTTAATTAACTTAATGATTTTACATATTAATGTCATAATATGTAATATATTTATATATACAAACAATCGTAAATGAACGAAAATAAACGAGTCTATTGTTCATATTCGTTCATTTAACCAAACGAACAAAAAGAATGTGTTCATATTCATTCGTTTATTGAATAAACGAACATAAAACAAACTTTCCGTTGAACAGTTCACGAACGGTTTGTTGAACGTTCGGTTCGTTTACATCCCTACTAATTTATACTACTAGCATAATAGGATTATTCTAGATATGACCCAAAGTCCCCTTCTTACTAACATAATTTTTACCAAACAGCCCTAGCTTGTAATCTCTTCTAAAATCTATAAGGTACTGATTGGTGTGGGTTTGGATGCGTAATAACATTTAATTTGTTTTATGATATTATTCAAAATACTAAGCATACACAAGTGTGGGAGTGTATATATATGTGTATATATAACGTCTTAGGACACGTCTTTGACAACGCCATGACTTCGTCGTAACTCGTAATTAAGACTTGCGGTTTGACGTCACACCTCACGTCAAAAAAGACTTAAGGCCAGCTTGACCCAATATCCTTATATTTGTTTCTTATAGTCAAATAATGTCACCATTTAAAAAAAAAGAAAAATCTCATCTAGATCCTTTAAAACATCCTATATTACGTACATATCTTTGTAAAATTTGAAACAACGTATATATCATTCTAAACCTCTAGAATTCATATATACGTCATTCTCCCTAATTTAATTATTATTAAAATATTTAAAAAATACAAACCATTGTCTCTAAAATTGAATTTATTTTCTAAATTAATTAACTACCCTTGTGAATTTATTACCCTTCTTAATTTCCTTTCCAAAATCGTGTGCGATTATCCCTGTTTCCAAAATCGTCGATTACTCTGTTCGTCCCAAATCATCCATCTTTTCCGATCGATCCATCTTCGTGTGCGATTACTCTGTTTGCCCCCTTCTTTAATCGCACACGATTTTGGGAAGAAAATTAAGAAGGGTAATAAATTCTGAAGGATAGTTAAGTAATGTAGGAAATAAATTCAATTTTAGAGATAATGATTTGTATTTTTTAAATGTTTTAATAATAATTAAACTAGAGAGAACGACATATATGTGAGTTTTAAAGGTTTAAAAAGATATATATGTAATTTCAAACTTTACAAGTATATATACGTAATATAAAAAGTTTTAAAAAATGTATATGAAATTTTCCCTTAAAAAATTATGGGTTCATTTGGATTAGCTTTTAGTAATGGTTGAGATATATTTTAACTTACATGGATATTGTTTGGGTAAGAAATCTCAAACTTTTACACCCATTTTGTGTCACAAGGGTACACGATTGATAAAAAGTAATTGTTAAATTACAATAAAATGAAACTACTTTTACTTATTTACTTTTACAAGTATATATACTAATATAAACAGTTTTAAAAAATATATATGAAATTTTCCCTTAAAAAAATTATGAGTTCATTTGGATTAGCTTTTAGTAATGGTTGAGATATATTTTAACTTACATGGATATTGTTTGGGCAAGAAATCTCAAACTTTTACACCCATTTTGTGTCACAAGGGTACACGATTGATAAAAAGTAATTGTTAAATTACAATAAAATGAAACTACTTTTACTTATTTTAGGAACCAACTTTTAAAACAATTATTTTAATTATTTGGCCTCTAAAATAGTGCAAGCATGGTCGATCGGCATTGATTGGACGGCAGTGTTAAGTTGTTAAGTAGGATCTAGTTATAGTTTGGCATACTCATAACCATTATGAACTCAAGTAATATAAAAATAGTAATCAAAGTTGGTGAAGATCAAACATCAATGGCGTTAGAAGTTAAATAAATTATGGAAACCAACTTCCAACTAACCGGTAGCCATCCTATCGATCATTTCATAAGGACGGGCCCATGGTGCCATATATAGGTGGCACGTGTCGCGACTCGCCATTATATTTCTTCGTCGAAAAATAAAAAAATTAGGTTTGTGAAATGTGTAACCGTATCGTTTTAGAAGGCACATCCGTATTATTGAAGAAACTTCAAGGAGTGCAACTGACGCTATAATGAAAACAAGTTTTCTATGGTAGAGCTGGTTTTCAAAACGTTTCTTCCACCCCAAACCCTATTTTGAATATTGTTAGTGTAATTTTCTTAGTCAAATGGTACCACATATGAATTTTTTTTCTCTCTATTTGTTTCTTAATGCTAAAATGGTGCCAAGGTTTGAAATTTGTGTCTTGTAATCAAATAGTGTCACGTTTGAAAATATTTATGGCTCTGTCCCTACTTCATACACATATTGACATGAACAAACACCCTATAAATTTCATGACCATGGACACCATTTTCTGCACCAAAAACCTTCGAATCACTGAAAAGAAAGAAGACATAAAATCTTTTCCTACACAGTTTTAGCTAGTGTTCAACTATATACTTGAAAAATGGCAAAGATGGTAATGCGTGTTTTATGTGTAGTGGTGGCTTGCATGGTGGTCTCTGCACCGTATGCGGAGGCTATTAGCTGTGGTCAAGTGGCCAGCAGCTTGGTGCCATGCCTTGGCTACCTAACAAATGGTGGTGATGTGCCATCAGCATGTTGCAGTGGAGTGGTGGGACTCGATAACGCTGCGAAAACAACCGTTGATCGCCAGACAGCGTGTGGCTGTTTAAAGAATGTTGCTGCCTCCAACTCGGGCATCAATCTGAGCAATGCCGCTAACCTCCCCGGCAAGTGTGGTCTCAGCATCCCTTACAAGATCAGCCCAACCACTGATTGCAGCAAGTATGTTCAAACATACAATTCTATTTAAATTTTATTGATAGATTCCAATTTTAAATTGGTATTATAATATATCGGGCAGGTTCATAGGACAACGCTAACTTATTACGAGAATGCGAGAAGCTTTTTTCATGTACAAAATCATATATGATTAATGTAGTGATTTTGATTCACATACAAAATCATATGTAATTTTGATTTAGTACAAAATCACATGTGATTTTTTGATGTTGGTACAAAATCACATTTGATTTTGTACATGAAAAAAGCTTCTTGGGTTCTCGTAAAAAGATATCCTCCTCGCATGAACCTCCATCTATAATATATATATATATATATACACAAAAGATACCCTCCTCGCATGTACCCCCATCTATAATGGGGAGGGATCATACAAGAACACCCCTCTTTAAAGTAACAAATGAACATTTTGTGGACCACATATGATGTGGGTCCCACACATTAAAAAATCATATCTGATTCAATAGGGCCACTATTAAATTAGATATGATTTTTTAATGTGTGAGACCCACATCATATGTGGTTCACAAGTTGTTCTTTTGTTCCTTTAAATTTACAAACTTCTCATTTGAACCTCCTTTTATATATATATATATATATATATATGTCTACATTGCATAAATATGCATGCAGCCACATTCAAAGTTATATTGATATGTTGTGGTATATGGTGGTGGTGTTTGCAGGGTGCAGTGAGGTTGAGATGTTTATGCATGGAAGAAGTTAAAGATGTTTGGGCTTAGAATATTAGAAGCATAAATAAATTATGGATAATAAGTACCAAGAGCATATGGTTATCCTTTGATAAGGACATATATGACTGTATATGTCTCTTTGTTTGTAATGCTTTTGGATTTATATGGTGTTCTATGTTTTATATATATATATATATATATCATTATTCTGAAAAGCTCGTTATGGGTTCGTTATATCGTCAAGGTCATCGCCACGTTAACCCCTATGACTCCACTCTAAGATTTCGCTTGCATTATAACGCGTTATGGCGCGTTACGACGCATTGTGACGCGTTACACCGTATTATCTTATAAGGTGTAAGGTTATTTTTAATATGTAACTTGAGGGATAAATGATGATTATGTACCAGGCCTAAGACTTAAATAAAAATGAAAAAGAAACTCCAAAATTAAAAGTTTAAATAGGTAAATGCTTACTCCCATTCTCGTACATGATTTGTCGAAAACAAATTCTTAAAAATACTGGGACTGCTTGACACGGTTCACACGGTGGCACGGGCCACCGTATTATATCTTCATCGAAAGGTAAATTTTTAGGATTTGTTAGCGGTGCAACCGTATCGTTTTAGGGGTGCTCTTAAATAATTTAAAACTGAACTTATGACACAAATAAAGCAGTTGACGTAGTGTCTTTTTCCAACTGAATTAAAACTACTTATATAAATGGTTGCATGTTCGATCCTAGCTTGATGCAAATAATTTATTTTTTTGGGTAATAACCTTATATAACATTTAATAACATACTAAATATTCTATTAATTTTATTTAATCATAACTTTCTCAAAAGTATTTTAATTAATTTTAGTTATTAAAGACCATCAATATCAAATATTAAAACCGAAAATACTCTTGAAAGCAACAAAAAAACAAAAAAAAATCTTTTGAAATTGATTAAAAAAACTTGAAAATCCCTCGAAATCAAGAAAAAAAAACTTTAAAAATCTCCCGAAATAATAGAATTAGTTTAAACACATGTTGAAAGATATTGACCGTTAGTAAAAACTTAAAGGCATGTCGATAAAAATTGTATCTTTTATAATTTATTTTTTGTCTATGTTTTATGGTGCTACCGTATCAAAAAAATTATGGGCCGTCCTAGCGACGGTTCGAGTGGATTTCGAGAAAGATTCGAACCAAAATGATCGTATGGAACAGCTGGCTCTCAGATCCTAGGGACCTGTCGTGATGTCTAGATCAAGGTAGGTGTGCCTCGTATAGCAATATCGGTTGGCGGTAATAGGGGAGAATGACCTTCTGTTTGCATGGTCTTTACATGATCTTAGTATGAGATAATTGTTCCATCTTGGTTTGCCTCTTGCAAACCCACTATTTTTGGTTCTTTATGGTGCCATTATGCTCGGCTTTTGTTGTACAGTGTGGTGTTTCAATAAAATTTGTTATGAGTTTCAAAAAAAATTATTTAAAATGTGGAGAAAGTATTAAGTAAAGATTAAAGAGATTTAATTTTTATTTTTAGAATCTTGATATCATTTTTCTTATCTATTGTTCTTTTTTCTTTTTTAATTTTATTAGTTAATATGAATTTGTCATGAACTAAACAGATTGGACAATAGAAATAGAAACCAAGTAATAAAGGATAGAGGGAGACTAATAACACCCCTATCTACCCTTATAAAGTGAATATCTCCTTACATACATCAACATCAAAACCTTTTTTTACATTTCCAAAACAATAAAATTACAAAGATTCAACATAAAAGGGTGCCATTAGCGTTATCCTTAATGGATACCGTCGAATGCTTCAATTAACATGGAAAACTAAGACCAAAACTAGCATTCAAGAGGCTAGGACTCTACCATTCGTATAGAACCTGGTAAAATTCCTGCATGCCTCCCCTACAACTAGACCCACTAATATTTATAGGGCTGGAATCAAACCGAACGAACACGAACCGAGGTTTGTTCGTGGTCGTTTGTTTAACTTAATCAAACAAACGAACGAACATGAACATAATTTTCTGTGTTTATATTCTTTCGTTAGGAAAATGTGTTTGTTTGTGTTCGTTTGTTAATACGTTAAACGAACGTAAACGAACGACATTAAAGAGCATAAACGAACATAAGCAAACCAATGTAAATGAATATATAAGCGAACGAACATTGATGAACATAAACGAATAAACAATTCAAAAAGCTTAATGAAGTTAATGATTTTACATATTAATGTCATAATATATATACACACCCACACATATATATATATATAAACAAACGTAAATGAATGAACGAGACAATTGTTCATTTAACCAAACGAACAAAAAAATGTGTTCATGTTCGTTCGTTTATTAAATAAACAAACATAAAACGAACTTCCCATTGAACGGTTCGCAAACAGTTTGTTGAATGTTCGGTTTGTTTACAACCCTAGTAATTTATACTACTAGCATAAAAGGATTATTTTAGATATGACCCAAAGTCCCCTTCTGCTAACAAAATTTTTACCAAATACCCCTAGCTTGTAACCTCTTCTAAAATCTATAAGGTACTGATTGGTCTAGGCTTGGATCAATGCATAATAACATTTAATTTGTTCTATGGTATTATTCAAAGTACTAGCACATACAAGTGTGGGAGTATATATATATATATATATATATAAGGTTGAGTTCAAGTGAGACCCACATGTTTTCGTGATACCCGTGAGACCACGTTTTTACACTTGAAACTTCACAGCAAATCACTGTGAAGGTAAAAACAATTCGAACCTTCACAGCAAAAATACTATGAATGTTACCTTCACAGTTTTTGCGGTGAAGTTTCAAGTGTAAAAACTGGTCTCACGAAAACTTCGATTTTTTTTACCTTCACAGTGATTTGCAGTGAAGTTTCAAGTGTAAAAATGTGGTCTCACGTGATCCCATGTCCATATATATATATATATATATATATATAGAGAGAGAGAGAGAGAGATGTTGGTTTATTTACAAACTGGATAAATTGTAAAAACTCGTACAAACCATGTATAAAAATAGCTTTTTCATGATTTCTTTTTCCATCAAATGCTATGATTTAAGATGTTGTTACAAGGAGTTCTGAAAAAAAATTCTAAGAGTTTTGAAAACTTAAGTATTCAAAAGTTGTGATCTCGGATACAATATTTTCAAAGCTAACAATGTCCTTTTTGTATTTGAGATTAGAATTTAGCAAATCAATACTCTAACAATCTCCTTCTTTTGAAGACGATGATATTTTTGCCAACAAATCTTAATCTTGAATTTTTGCTCCCCCTACGAATATGATCACTTAATAAGATCTATAGCTCCTCCTTAAGATTGGCATGTAGTTTACGAATTGAAAGTCGAAGGAACCATGATGTCGTAGGGTGAAATATTTCTTCAAGTAGAACTTTTCGCATGATGAAAGATACCAAACATTATTGGGTCCAATTGTTGTGATAACTTGAGTTTATTGGGTCAGGCTGATGCGATGACTTGAGGTTGTCGGATCTAACGAATTCCATAACTTTCAAGTCGTCGTTCCGTGTGATCTTATTGTGTATCTTTGATATACAGTTTCTCCCCCTCGTATTGATTAGGAGAATCTTAAGCATTATGAACGATCAAAGACATTAAGTGGAAGTGATCAAACACGAATGTGGAATAATGGGTAAGAAGCTAACATAAAAGCACAATGAGCAACTATTATCACTCAAACCAAAATAAATTCAATTGAGTGGCCTATTTTCAGTGCTGGCATCGGGTTAGCACTAATAGGACTTCCAGTTATCACAGGAGTAAGTTATAAAACTAACATCTCAAACTGTTCTGGCATAAACAAGAATATATTCTTGTGGAATTACAAAGACTCGTGCAAAGTGTAGAAAAGAAAAAATATTTGTACATATTATGGCTTAATAGACTCAGTGTGCAAAGAATAGAAGGTTTAAATACCGGAGGTGTGTCTTCTTGTGTCACCCCACCCAGCTACTCAAGTATCTCACTGGGTAACTAATGCTACAATTATGGCGTATCGTGAGCAAGATCACAGACTGATGGCGGATTGGGAGTCGTCGTTTGATGTGAATGATCTATTGACGGGCTACTCCATCAAACCTGAGGTTAACCATAGGTACAGCCTCTTCATTCGGGGTAGAAGAGGTCACATTCTGGTCCAAGGGACGAAGATCAACGATCAACGATCATCTCTGGAAGACGAGATACGTCTTCGGACGTACGTCGTCCCTAGACGATGAAGACCAACGGTTGCTTACTAGATGGAACACCGCAGGTATGAGCCTTAGTCGAGAGTTTTTTCCTTTGCTCGTTAGTTGTTTTATGTCTAATGTTCTTTTTTTGTCATTTGTCCCAGAGATCAGCTTTAGAGAGGTCCATCTGTGTCCTGACTCGACAACCAAAATCGAAAGATTTTTGGCCATTCCTGATCGATTGTTCTGAGTTCGAACTCGAACGTATCTCAACGAGGAAGACAAGGATATCATCTTCCTAGGTACGCATGAAGTGTCTATCGCGTAAGAGGAGGAGGAAGAGAGAGAAGAGGACATTGCAGGTAAAATCTTACCTTTTAGTGTCATAAGTTTCTTCGTCTTTTTTATTTTACCTCTACTAATCGTCTGTCATTTGATTTCAAGAGATTCTATCGCTAGGGCTTCTGATTCCTCGGTCGTTGATACAGTTACTGCTGATTTGTCACGACGGTTATTCCAACCACACCTGGTGGTTCTGCGGCCAGCGCTAGCATTCCTGCTAGTGTTGGCGTTACTTCTAACGTCGTGCCGACTCCATTGCACGACGTTGTTGCTGCTACTGTCGCCCCTCCTTCTATGTCGAAGAAGGAGAGGGCGGCTCTCCTTGCTCGAAAGGGCATGGAGTTAAAAAAGAAGTCCTCCACGGAAGGGTCCGGAGCAAAAAAATTTGGGATGGTTCCCCCGAGGGAATCATCTTCGAAGGCTAGAGGCTCTCCAAAAGTCGCCGGTTTCGGCAATGTGATAACCCATATTCAAGGTGTAATAAGCATGAAGCCGCTGAATGTCATCCCTCGATGGCTTAGAAATCTCTAGGGTCGCCCGCCAATAAGGACAAGGCATCGGGGTCTGGGTCTTCCAACACTCAGGTCAGAATTCCATCAAATTTTTTGATGGAAAGCACGACCTGGAGTAGGAAGCAGTTATTCTCAGTCTTGGAGAATTTCTCGGTCTTCTGGGACCGTTATGCCGACAAGAAAACCCTCAACATAGAGGCGGACATGGCTGAGCATCTCTTTTAGGTAAGTCGTTTTTTCCTTTAGTTTTTTTACCCTTTCTTGCGTCGTGCGTTTCTCGCGATCATGCGTTTTCGTGCGATCATGCGATCTTACAATCTTGCAATTGTTTTTCTAACTCTTGTTTTTCTCTCTTTGCAGGCATTTCAGGCCACTCTCTCCCTCCATACTAAAATGGAGAAGGTGAAGAAACTTGTTCCCACCACTTGGCTAGGGAGGAAGCTGCCTTAGCCAGATAGAAGGAAATGGCTACCATATGCGAGGCTTTGTCGGCACGTCTAGATGACGCCCTAAACGACCTGGAGGCCAAGGTGTATGCTAAAGAAGAGTTAAAGAATCACCTTAAGGGTGCTCTATATCGTGCAACGGCGGCGGAGGCGGAGGCGGAGACTGCAACGACTAAGGAGACCTTGGCTGCTAATGAAAAGGAAGCCGGGGTGCTTATATTGAAGCAAATGGTGGCCGAGGATGAGATCTCGAACCTCAAGGAGAGGTTAGAAGCCATCGAGTATGGCACTCGAGTGAAAGTGAAAGCGGCTGTTAGGTCCGATTCAACAAGATCAAAGAGGAATCATATGCAAATCAATTAAGTCGAATATTTTATTGATGAAAGCTTTAAAGAACTACAAACGCGAATGTACTTTAGATGACTCTCATTAACGAATCCTCTACCCTAGACTCCCTTATATAGTAGATGCATATTACATATTAAGCCCAAGCCCATAAGATAAAAACACAATATGGAATATTAAAATAAATCTTTTCCTACTTTATAAAACTTTCCTAACTTAGGATATTTGATCCTAACATCATGCGTCGTCATCTAGAGAGCAAAGATCCAATGAAGTCGACTACCAAAGTGTTAAACTACTTCTATGAAGTCGTCCAAGGCACTCTTGCAGACCTTGACTTGGAAGACAAAGAAGATGTTGGTAGTCCCTCTACCAAGGCACTCTTAAATTATTTTATGTTTTGTCTTAGATTTCTTTTTCAAAAGGACGAATGTTAGTAGTAATGCCTTCACTTGTAACTTTTTTTTTGAAATTCTAATACAAGTGACTTTTGACTCAACAACTCTGTCATATGCTATACTGGTCTTTTGAGTATCGTTTTATCATAAGTAACTTGCGACATATGAAGTAATTATAATCGCGCGACCAATACAAGGCTAATATTCGAAAATCGAACTAGTAGTTTACGTCATACATAGTAACCTTACAAATTACGACATGTATTTTTGAAAAATGAGTTCTGAATAACCACAAGTAACTTTCGACATCGCAGATATTCATGACTAAAAGTCACAAATAGGATTTTTTGATCGTTATGTGTCGAAGAAAGTTGATCGTAGAAGATCGAAAGATCGTGCGTTCCTTCAACAGTTCACAGTTAGGGGTGGCCGTTGGATTGACCAACGACCCTCTAATGCTTAAATTAGTAATGTTTGAAGAAAGAAAGAAAAATTTTAAAAGAAATATTTCTTTAAATGTACCGCATTCCAGCTACGTAGGACGTCTTGGTCGTCTAAGGGTTGAAAACGATACGCCCCTTTTCCAACGACTTCGGAAATTCGATAGCGTCCTTTCTAGTTAGTGGATAACTTACCTGCGTTCAGCTCTTTAGTGTTATAAAATACTCTTCGTAAGCCATAGTCCCCTTCTTGACTTTTGCTTTCACGTTTTTGTTGAAGTGTCGTTTGACTGTTTGTAGTTGTGATGCCATTCGTATGTATGCTCTGTCTCTTAGTTCTTTGAGTGCATCTAAATCATCACTTAGGTCTACTAAGTTATGATCGACTGACGTATGTCGTGCGACAGGAAGACTAATTTCGATGGGCAGTATGGGTTCACACCCATATACCAAGGAAAAAGGGGTTTTGCCAGTTGAAGTCCGATGAGTCGTCCGATTTGCTTATAAGATGGTAGTTCTTCGACCCATCGTCCTTTGGCGACCTTAAGCCTTTTTTTAATCGAATTTATGATGACTTTGTTGCTTGATTACGCTAATCCATTCGACTTAGGATATCGAGGTGTCGACGTTTTAAGTTTGATGCCTCGATCTTCACAGTAGCGTCTTGTTTTGTAGCATATGAATTGGGAACCATTGTCGTACACAATTTCCGATGGAATACCAAATCTGCATACGATGTTAGTTTGGATAAAAGATATGACCTCTTTATCTCTAACTTGAGAAAAGGCGGCCGCTTCTATCCATTTCGAGAAATAATCGGTAAGGACTAACAGAAATAATTTTTGTCCGGGAGCTGGAGGTAACTTACCGACGATGTCCATACCCATTGCATGAAGGGCCATGGAATCAACGATGAATGCAATATTTTAGAGGGTTGATGAGCCATACTTGAATGTTGTTGACATGCATCACAACTTTGCACATATATCATTGCATATTTTCGTAAGGTAGGCCAGTAATAGCCTTGTCGTGAGACTCGGTTGGCTAGACTAATTTGTCCCCCAAAATGATTTCCACTTTCTCCATCGGATTCCTTGGAGGACTTTTGGTATCTCGTTTCTTTGTGACGCATCGTACGTTTAAAGCTATCGATGATCGTCTATAGAGTCTATCAGAGATTATGACATAGTTGGAGGATTTCAACCTGATCTAGCAAGCTTACATTTTGTCGTCAGGAAGATGATCGTTTATCATGTATTCTTTAATTTCCTTTGCCCAATCATCGTTGTCACTTTCTTCGGGCGCAAACACTTGCTCATTTTTTCTATCGATGGGGTCAATAGATGGACTAATGGGATGACGTCGGAAGATGATTTTCTCAATGTCGATTCCAAGTTAGCTAATGGGGTCAATAGATGGACTAATAGTTCAAAATTTTCAGCTTGACTTTTGGCTTTATGAAGATACGCTGTCATATGTGAATTTTGTGTCGCGAATTATCCGTTCATTTGATTAACGACTAACAGAAAATCCCTTTTAACATGTATGTTTTTTCCCCAGATTGTTAGCCAGAAGCATTCCTGCTATTAATGTTTCGTATTTGGCTTCCTTGTTGGTAGCTTTGAAGTCCCAGGATATTGAGTATACCATTATGCCCCAATCTGGCGACTTTAAGATGACACCTAAGCCAGCCCCCCGTATAGTGGAGGATCCATCGACGTGCAATGTCCAAGGGCGTTCGTTGTGAATCGCCACAACAAGAATTTCTTCCGTTGCGAGTTTCTCCAATTATGGGATAAAGTCTGCGAGAAAATTTATGAGGACTTGCGATTTTACGGCCGTCCTTGGTATGAATACGATGTCGTAATTGCTGAGATAAATGCTCCATTTAGCAAATCGTCCTGTTAATTCTGGTTTTCTTAAGATAGACTTCAATGGATAGTTAGTAACGACGATGATAGTATGAGATTCGAAGTAATGGCGTAGCTTTTTTACTGCAAAAACTAATAACAAAAGTAATTTTTCAATAGACGAGTACCTTTTTTCGCCGTCTAGTAACGACTTACTTACGTAATATATCGAGAGTTGCTGTCCGTAGTCTTCATGTGTTAGGACAGCACTTATGCAATTCAAACTTACTGACAAGTATAGTTGTAATTCTTCTCTGTCTTTTGGTTTTGAAAACAAAGGAGGTGAAGACATATATTGCTTCAAATCTTGTAAGGCTCGTTTGTGATCGTCCGTCCAGTCGAATTCTGTGTTTTTTCTCAACACGTTATAAAATAAGTGAAATTTATCTGAGGATCGGCAAATAAACCTGTTTATAGCCGCGACTCGGTCAGTTAGTCGTTGGATTTCTTTGAAGTTCCATGGTGATTGAACAATCGCTTTGATTTGGTCGGGGTTGGCTTCAATGCCACATCGTCTGACCATATGTCCTAGAAACCTTCCCGCATGTACTCCGAAGGAACATTTTGTTGGATGGAGTTTCATATTGTACTTTCGGAGTACGTCGAAGGCTTGTCGAATGTGTTTGATGTCATTTATCGCTCTTTTAGACTTGACAAGCATGTCGTCAATATAGACTTCCATTGTGTTGCCCAATTACTCTTTGAACGTCCGATTGACGACACATTGATATGTTGAACCTACATTCTTAATTCCAAACGGCATTACTTTATAACAATAAATACCTTTGTTGGTCATGAAGGCTGTTTTTTTTCCTGATCGTTAGGATGCATTGGGATATGTTTATATCCTGAATAAGCGTCCATAAACGTTAGTAACTCATGTCCAGCGGTTGCATCAACCATTGCATCAATGTGAGGAAATGGAAATGGATCTTTTGGGCATGCTTTATTGAGATCAATGAAGTCAATGTATACTCTCGACTTCCCATTCTTCTTTTTCACGACAACCACATTTGCAAGCCAATAAGGATATTTTACTTCTCTAATTTTTTCTGTTTTCAATAAATTATCAATGTCATCATTCGATGTTAACTTTCGACGTTTTTGTTTCACATGTTTGAATTGGATCGATGTTAAGTTTGTGTGATATGATGTTGAGATCAATCCCAGCCATATCTTCGTGTGACCAAGCGAGCAATCTCAATTGTTTTTCAAAAAGTCGAGCAACTCTTTTTTGATGATAGGTTCGAGAGAGACTCTGACAAATATCGTACGACCAGGGCTACCCTTCTCTAAAACGATTTCTTTGAGTTGCAAATCGTTGATAGAGTCTTCCTGGTTTTGTAATTGCAAGATGTGTTCCTTCCTCGATTTCATTGAGGATTTGTAGCATTCCCTGGCCATCTTTTGTTCGCTTTTTATTTCTTAGACGCCCAAGGCGTCAGAAATTTGATCGTCTGATGGTAAGTTGAAGGCGATGCCTTCATGTCATGTATCCAAGATCGTCCTAGGAGCAAATTATAGGCTGACAAACAATCAATGACATTAAAACCAATTTGTTTGTTGATTCCTTTGGCGTTGATTGGCAGTATTATTTCTCCAATAGTGCTTGTGGCGTCACCGTTGAATCCGACCAGTACTGTCGAGCATCGTACGATCTCCGATTGATCAATACCCATGACTTTCAAGGTGTCGAGAAATATTATATTGCCTGAGCTCCCGCAATCAATGAAGACTCTCTTTGTCGAACAGTTTCTGATGGTCAGTCGTACATCAAACCGTCATGATGTTTCTGCCATGTTTCTTTGGTGTCATGATCATTAAAGGTTATTGGCATCACCTCCACTTCCATTTCGTATTTTGACCTATACACCTTTGGAATCGTCGAATCTTCCTTCTGTTGTGAGGCATGTCTTTTGGGTGCAGAGTAAGTTAATCCACAAACGTCTGATCCACTTGTAACACAATTCACGACTTTAGTAGTATTCGGAGATGTAGGTCTAGGGATTTTACCTGTGACTTTAGTAGTATTCAGACAGTATATCTTTCAGATGTCCTTTTGGAATTAGCCCAGCGACTTCCTTTCACAAAGCGAGGCAGTCATCGATCAAATGGCCAAAATCGTCGTGAAAGTCACACCATTTGGATTTGTCTTTTTTGTCGTCTGGTTTATCGCTTTTCTTTGTCCATGTTAGTCGTTTTGACATTTTTTAACGTGCCCATCAAATCTTTCGTCGTTCCCTTAAATCCGTACAAGGAATTCTTTGGGTGTTGTGGAGAACGCGTTGAAGTCGAGGGTTCTTTCTTTTTGTCGAATCCGACGTTAGAGATTTGTCGTGTTGGTTATGACTTCGCCTCCGATTTTAACTTAAAATATGGCTTTTTCACACCTAAGGTTCGTTTGTCGTTGGTTTGCTTGCGTCGGAAGGCTACGTCGTCCTACACTCGCATATGCATCATCGTCCTTGCTCTTACGTCTTCAAATGTTTCCGCTGGATATTTGGTAAGATCCATGTATAATTCGAAAGTGATATCGAGACCTCGTTTGTATGCTTCGATTGCCATCCTCAAGTCACAATTGCAGATACCTATCACTTCAGAATTAAAACGGTTAAAATAACTTCTTACAGATTCTCCGAATTTTTTAATAATGTAATAAAGGTCGTCGATTTGTTTTTCCGTCTTCGATTATTAGCGAATTGCGGGAAGAATCGATTGACTAATTCAGCAAAGGAATTGACTGATTTGAGTTTTAGGTTGATTAGCCATTGTAGAGCTGCTTCTGTGAGTGTTGCTCCAAAACTCTTGCACATGCAAACTTCTTGATAATTTTGATGAATCGATATTGTTCACATTAACTGCTTATATTGAGCGACATGATTATTGGGATATGTTAATCCTGCATACTTTGGGGTGAAACCAGGAATATTATATTTCTTGGGAATGTCGACGAGGGCAATCGCGTCTGAAAAGGGGGATGCTTGATATCCTGTAGGTAGCTTGACATCGACGGGCACAGCGGCACCAGGAAGTTTCGGCAGTATTGACAAAACTTTTTCATTTTGAACTTCTAGTAATATTAGTCGTCGTGCGACCGGGTCGTCATGAGTTGCGTCACCAGAACCTTGTTCTGCAAATGCATTCATGTGAAGAATCGACCTTGTGCTATCACTAGATACGAAATTATTATGCCTTTGAAATGAAGGGATATGAAAAGAAGGGATGGGGATTGTCATGTTTGGCCTTGGGAACGAAGTATTTGTATTTATATGGATTGTATGCATTGGCATCGTGGGTATCCCCATTGTAGGTCGAAAAGAAAATGGTGCGTTTTGTTGAGGAAATCCCCTCGGAAATGATGGTTGCGTCCAGAATGGAGGTGGACCAGAAGGTAGAGGAGAGTTGACAGGAGGTATTTGTTGATTTTCTAGTTGTGTAATGTGTTGTCGTGCGACATTCAGTTCTGCCCTCAATTCTCCTATTGCAATGTTATTTGTCGTCTTCTTCGTGCAATCAAAGACACTAGATAGAGGTTGTTAGCGAGAAAAATGGCTTGTCGAAGAATTCCTTTAGACGGGGCCCCACGGTGAGTGACAAACTGTTTTGCCAAAAATCGCTTAATAAAGTCAACTTAAGATCTTTGTGAAGCTTTAACGACTAAAGGAAGGATTCATCGACAAACACAATGAACAAAATAAAATAAAATGACACAATCAATTCCTAACGCGGAAAAACCCTTTGTCAAGGGAAAAACCCGCGGACGATGGTTTGAGATCGTCGATGCACTAATGAAAGGTGACATCAAACAGGGACGTCGTCCTTTGATAACACCGGTGAAAAGTAGATAAGTTACAGTATAAAGAAAAGGTAAGATAGATCGTAAGTTCGTTGTTTTGCGTCGTGAGTCATTGTATTCTTAATGAATTATCGTCGTCCTTTCGTATGTCTTTGAGCCTTGCTTTATACCCGTTCCGTAAATAACGGTTCTTAAAATATTGATTGATCATTTACTAACATCGTCTATTATGACCGTTTATCATAAATGATACCAGACCTGCATTTAAACACACAATCAAAACTTAGGATCTATCTTTAGTTTTATCTAAATCGTTAGATTCTTTCGACGGTCGTTAGTTAAATGCGACGATTTATAGATGTGTTTGATATTCATTTTTTTCCTGAAGTTTCTTAGTTGATGTCGCAAGTTATTTTGCTCCTTGACCGATCGTACGTCCTATGTAATTCACATGTCTCGACATCTGGTCCTGAAATCAACAGTCGTTAGTTCTTTGTGATAAAATGTTAATGGTCTTCGTTACGTGTTGATGGTTGTTGGATGATATTTTTTTGCCCAAACACAAACTTTATGACATATGCATCACAATCTCACACTTACTAATGGAAGATTCACATAAATTAAGTTGTGTCGCTACATCCCGCCATAACTACACATCAACCATCTAAATTTGAAATCAAAATCTGCATTCAAACCCCATCATCTCAAGCAAGAAAGCACATAGATCTTGTCTTCTCTATATATCCAATCTTTTAGGAAGTTCTCTTTTCTGATGCATAATGTCAACTCATTTCTGCCACAATCCCACCCTCTTGACCAAAACACCTGTCAAGGTTTTATTAATCATGTTTTGCAATCGCTTAGGTTCCTTCTAGTTTAAGATTTATATTCACCTCATGTATGTAAAATCCTGCTCGCTAGTAGCTTCATGATCCCAACTTCAAACCCGAACAGTCGATTTCAATGGCTACATTCTTGCTATCAAATTAATACTTTTACTGAAATCATTCCCGTAAGGCTAGGTTCTTACCTGAATAACTATAAACAACAGTAGCCATCTCACACCCATGCGACTATTATGACAATATTACAATCTATGTCGAATCATTACAATTACAAGAAACAAGTCCAAATAAACGAAAGAAAATAACACCTTTATGTGGGCCATGATAGTCCCACATGCTTTCATTGTCAATGAACTAGATACTCAACCCCAAACAGATTACCCATACTCTGGACAAAGTGACATTTCCAAAACCCATCCGTGCTTCAACTTCCATATAACACACACAAGATGAATTAACATAAAGCCAAATTTACATCTCATCCAAGTGTCCATGTCCATTACTATCTAATCTCGACAAAATAACCACATTAGAGTTACTTCTCAAACTTTCAGCTACACGCCTAACATTTGATAACTTCAAAGTCGAATACTTTAAATGGTCTTTGATTTCAATGTCAACCATCGACATGGTGATGCTTCAACTATTTATATCGACAATCGGAGATATCACTAAGGTGTATTTTTACTTGCAACTCCCATCCTAATACAATTAACTTTGGCACCCAACAGTTCTCACCTAACCATAGTATATAATACCATTACCACAAAGGTTAATACAAGTCCATCTTAACAATGATGCTCGACTCCGCTAGCTTTTTGTCAAAATACCCTACCACTCCATCCTGAAAATACATACTAATGATCAATATTATCTCGAAAATATCGAACAAGAATCTAAAACTTCAATAATAAAAACATCGCTAAATTTAATGTACGATGTTCTTCTTACTTTGCCGACCTTCTCAAGTTGCAATATCAACGCCATAATTCGACAGCAATGCGTCGAAAAATAACTTGGTTCAGCCCTAATGACTTTCTCTTGCCGCTAATTGCAAACTCCTCCGAGAGGGAAATTATATCAAAAAATCCCGCGAATATAACATATCGTTCATGCATGATGAGACAATAAATACATACTAATAAAAATAGTTTTTATAGTTTCAAAAATTTTACTAAAGGTGACGACTGAATAACACTCATGTATGCATGGTACAATACCACCTCAACTTGGTAATCATGTACAGTGATCTCAAAAACCGCTCACATGTGACCACATGCTATACTTAGTCTCATCGATCCAAAATAATGTCGACAATAAACACAAATACATATGATAAAGCGTTTCCCCATGCGGGTAACAAAACTCAGGGTGTAATCAATTACATCGTGTGAATCTGACGACTCTCACATGCATCAATGTACTAACAACATGCTTATGTAGGTTTTAATGATAACAACTGCATTATAGTATGTTTTCATGATTTTCATGATAAAGGCTAAATCAACACTAAATGAATTAAGTAAACATATGTATGTATGTCTATATATAGGCCCCTTCATTTGTTAACTCAGTTAATGGCTTAACTTTGTTAACCAATCAGGGTCATCCATTTAATAAATCAAGGGATAATATTGAACGATGGCATAATTGAAATTATATAGAAGTGAAGACGTGCGTTAAGTCCCTTAAAACTAATAAACGAAAGTGAACAAAGGGTATTTTGGTAACTTGTTCATAGATCGTATTTTGAGGAGGTTTCTGACTTTCGCTCGATAGCAACTGTCAATTCAATCTCCGATTTCCTTGCCATCTTCGAGTGGATTTTGGGGGAAGACGATTATCTTGAAGAAAATGGAAGAAGTTGATGTAAATTTGGGCACGAATGTAAGATTAAGAGGTAATATTTCAAAAAAATTAGGTTATTCTTAGCATGTTCTTGAATAAAATAACTAGGGTTTTTATTTTGAATCTAATACTATATAAGGTTTTGTTTTGTGTATTAAGTGAGGAACCTAAGTGAACGAATTGCAATAAAATCTTTTACAAACTTTAAGAATACAATGGATACGACGCTAGATGTTGAAGCTGAACACCAAAGAGTTGAAGAACTGAAGAAGGAGAAAGAAAGGAAGTTAAAAATCAAGTTGCAGAAAGCAAAAGAGAGAAAAGATAAGAAAGGTATTCAAAGTTCAGTTGTGATCTTTTATATTTGATGAACATTTATATGTGGTTGTGAAACTGTTAAATTGACTAAATTGAAGAAATCTTGTGTAGTTGTGAACAACCCTGTAACTGGTAATGAAGAATATGTAGTTAAGACACGAACATCACTACAACTGATGAAGGTAATTTTGTAAATCTTGTTTTATTTGAAATAATCCGTGATAACATAAATGAAACCTATTATGTCATATTCTTCATTAACATTTGTAGAAGATTAAGAAAAAGAATAAGTTCAGTTTTTGGTTGCATGTGTTCATAAGTGAATCACTTTTCAAGTTTTTTGTTATCTTAAGTAGATTGTTGCATGAGTTCATAAGTGAATAAAATATGCAGATATGAACAAGTGTGAAACTGGTAATATTATGCACTTATGAACAACTTGGGATGAAACATTCATACATATTTTATAGCTCAATCATGCAAACCATATTGTTGAAGTATACCTATAACCCACTTCGTGTATGAACATTTTGAACATATTTCATAAATGAACCTCCAAAACAAAAATTTGCAAAAACAATACTACTAGCATTACGTCTCTATTTGGTGTAACTTTTCACAAACCAACATGCAAACCAACACTATTAATAAACATAAAACTACAATCAAACACCAACATCAAAGAACATTCTTCACAATTGAACGTGTATAAAAAATCAGTTGTGATTATATCATATAAGTTATTTCAAAAACATTGATTTTTAACAGAAAATGTATAAACGTTTTTACTATTACCTTGGACTATTGGATTCCCTTCATACTGTTCTTGAGTTCCTTCAACATTACATTGATCTTCAGTTACTCCAATGTTCATGTTCTGAATCTCGTTGACAACTTCTGAAACATATATCTCGTTAAATGACGGATACGTATTACAACATTCTTCATCTTGACTTTCTTGATTATGCATATCGATATTAAAGTTTTCGAACAATTTCTCAAGTTCAGACCTCGGCCAAAGAATATTAGAAACACATATATCGGTATTGAAGGAGACGATCACATTATACAATTTTTGATATAGATTCAATACTTAACTATCCTATAATTATGGTATATCTTATTTATAGAAAAAAATTTAAAGAATATTAAATTAAATGATTAATTAAAATACGATAATTCCCTTATTTAATAAACCTAATATTAATAATTCAATAACTAAAGAAATTATCTTATTGGTTAATTTTAGTTAACAAAGTTAACACCATTTAATGGGTTAACAAATGATTAGCACTCACTCTCTCTCTCTCTCTCTCTATATATATATATATAACCAAAACATGAAACTCATGCAACTTATATATATATAAAAAATAAATAAATAAAATGAAAAGGATGAAACTCCTCTTACGGGTGAGAACAATTCACTCTTTCCAAGATTACAAGTTGGTAGTGACTTTCTACAAACTTTCAATTATTGACCCCTAAACGAGCTTCCCAATTTGATCATGACTCGTTGATTAACCAAATTTCAACACCATTGAATTATATAGGTCATTAGTCGGACCTTTCCATTTCTTCTTGTTCCTACCTTACTCTCGAATTGCCAAGTGGTTCACAGATTCACTCGTGTGCCAGTGGAATATTCAAACCCATATGTACCTCTCATCTTAAGTCATTCAACCAATATAAATATTCCACAGATGAAGACTTCTCAAAAGTTAGAAGTATACACGTAAATCATCCTACCTCCTTCCTTAAATATCGAAATTTCCACCTTAAGTGGATTCAGTGATACACTTTGTCAACTTCACAAAGATCATTGACTTACAAACAGTCTCAAATATGACACTTAAATACCACACACAAACAACACTTGATTCCAGCAGTTCCAAAGTGACAAAGTAAAACAAGCACACACATGTACATGTAAATTCACAATTACATTGGCCAAGTGTAATTCTAAGTTTACCTTACATGAGATTTCTCACTACCCTATTATAACTATCCATGTGAAAGTATTAATCCTATGGCCGCCTGTTTCTCAACCCTATTTCCTAACTTAAGTCTAAGACTAGGCACCCCAAGGTCGCCTACTTCACTTAAAACCATGGCTCTGATACCATTTGTAAAGATCCAAATCAACCAAAAGACAATAATACTCGATATCAAACATCAACCAAAAGACAATAATACTCGATATCAAACATCAACCAAAGTATTAAGTCTATAATCTATTACATCTCATTGTTTTGTAGCGGAAAATAAAAGGTCCATAGTTGAGAATTATGTAAACTAAGTCAAGTCTCTAAGGCATCTGCTCTTTCTCTAACGATCGGCTCAAAGTTTCCCTTTCCCTTAGACGTGATTTCAACATAACTCTTACCTGAAAATGGTTTTAGTTTTGAAAAGCGAGGGTTATACCAAAAGTTCTAGTGAATTTCCATGTAATAACACAAATGTAGAACTTAAATCGAGAATTGAGAAGTTCGTAAAAATGGAAGCCAGGTAAACCAAATAGTGGACCATGTACAAAGATTGTAGAAAATCCAAATCTCGTCACACAATTCCACATGTGACATGAAGTTTGTGTTTCGTACAATTCCACATGTGGATACAACTAAATGGTCCCAAGAAGGATAATTGTCCAACGTACACTCAAAACGGATTCGAGATATACGGAATATAACACCTAAGAGATTTGCACTATCTCAAGGTACATTACTCACCAATGTACTTGTCCAATTAAACAGGTATATCGTGATATATAAGTCAATAAAAATATCCAACATTTATATAAACCAAAGAGGAATATAAAATATGTGTCATGCTTCCAAGCCAGAAATACCATAATCAGTGTAGTAGGTAAACAGGCCATTGACAAAAATGTAGTTTAAAGTCAAGGGAACTCACGTGTGGTCCACAAGTTTAGAAGAAGTCTATACACTCAAGAATTTCCCTACCTAATACCTGAATTTATCGAATAAGGTTCGATATTAAGACCCATTAAATACATTCTTTTTATCCTCCTAGTACTCTTATTGATACTCTAAAAGAGTCCCCAAAATAGTCTATAGACCCCAAAAAAACAAACCGACAACACTCAAAACCGATTACCACGCGACTTAACCTACAACCCCAAGTCGCGGTGCTAGTCGTGCAACTTACTGTTTGACCTGCTCGTTTCTAGAATCCAATTTTTAACCAAAATTTATCATCCAAACTTTCCATTACTGAATTGAAGGTTCATAAACGCACCAATCTTAAACCTAACCCGTATTGAAACACTAATCCAACTAGCATCGATAAACATAACTATTGCATCACTTGAAGTCAATTCCCAAGTATGAACCAACATGCCCAAAATGATTCATTAAAATAGAAAAGGTTTCCATGAGTGTTTCCAACCATAAATTAAGAACCAAAGTTCACAAAAATTACCAATAATGATTTCTAATGTAAAAACTCCATAACAAAAAAGAAATCCCAACCTAAAATTCAATAGATTGATGATAGTACTCCATGGTTTTCAAAAATAAGATGATGAAAATCAAAATCCTAAAACCTTCATTATAGAGGGATTGCATCAAAATTTCAAGCATGAAATTTTCTTTATTTGACCCGAATGGAAGAAAATCAAAAGATGGAAAACTTGGCCTAAAAGATGAATTCCATTAATGGAAGAAAGGCTATAACAAGATAGAATCGTACCTTAAAATAGAAGCTTTCCACTCAAATCTTCAAAACCCTTCAAGGCTTTTACCATTAAAGCTTTTTTCCCAAAAATACCTTTCTCCCTTTTTCTCTCTTAGCTTTTCACGATTTGCACAATTTAATCCAAGACTTGGGGAAAAAGTCACTAGTTCCTTTATTAACACCTTGCACCCTTGGATATTGGTGGCATTTACATCCCACCTCTGACCTCTTGAACTTTCATCCAAGATAGAAATTTAGGATAATGGTTATTACAGATGTTGTCACTTACTTCTTTTTTTGAGTAGGAGCGTCGAAAGAAGGTTGTAGAAATAGTGACTTGAATTCGATTTATGTATTCGATATATATTAGGGTTTTGATTTGTAGCCATTTTTGTTTGAGTTTGATTTACGGTTTTGATTTTTATTGATTTTGTATCACTAACTGATAATATTTTGATTTAGAAACCAAAATTATGCCCCCATGTGTGATTATACTGTGAACTTTGATTGTTTCATTTTATTTTATGTTGCCAAAGTTTATAATTGAAACTAGAATCAGATAATTATAAACAATTCAAACAAAGTTCATGTGTGAACCAGAAAGTTTATAGATGAACCCGGAAAAGATTTTATAGGTGAAACAATTAAATAAATAAAACCATTAAGAAATATTTATAATTAAAGTTCATAGGTGAAACAAATAAATGTAATTAAGGAATGTTATAATTAATGAATATGATAATTAAGTGAATGTGATAGTTAAATAATGTGGTATAAATATATAAAAAAGACGAAAATACCCAGTTAACAAAGTTTATACTATTTATTTGGTTAACAAAAGAAGGGGACTCTCTCTCTCTGTCTCCCTCTCTCTCTCTCTCTATTTACACTATGTTGAAATAGTTTTATACTAATACCGGACCCGCTAAAATATACATTTAATCCAACCTACTAGACCTGACAAACGTGTCGTGTCGGGTTCATGTTGGATTCAAAGTTAAACGAATTGAGAATGCTTAACCCGAACACAACTTGTTTAATAAACGGGTCAGAAAATCTCAACCTGAACACGACCTGATTTAACCCGCCTAAACCGACACAACACGATTAACCCTCCTAACCAGACACAACACGAATAACCCGTTTATTCTCTAAACCATTAAACCCGCTAACCCATTTGACTCAATAACCTGTTTAACTATAGTTGTAAACAAACCAAACAAACACGAACAAAGCCAAGTTCATGTTCATTCGTTTACCTTAACCAAATGAACGAACACAAACACTAAACAAACAGAAAAATTGGTGTTCGCATTCACTCGTTTATGTTCATTCAATAAAGGTTAAACAAATATAACCAAAACTTTAAAAGAACTTGAGGAGCACCTTGTTTTATAAGGTACTCCAAACAAAACATTCACATAGGCTCAAGCCAAAAAGCTCAAAACCAAAAGCTCAGGCCACTAAGCAAAGGCATTGGATAGTAAAGCAATGGACGGAAACAAGCCTATATAATTTAGGGGTGCTCAAAATACCGACCAACTCAGCCCGAAAAAAACTCAAAAAAACTCAACCCAAGGTACCCGACACATGGTTGATAGAAAAATAAGCCAAATCGCATTTATTGGGTTGGAATCGGGTTGAGGTAATTTGAACCCAACCCAACCTGATGAATCCGACACCTTTATATATTAGGTATTTATTATGATTGTTAAGTTTTTGGTTAATATATGTACGTTAAACCAACTCGTGGTTAGGTATATTCAAAATTATATTATAATTTCAACCCTAATTTGATTTCTTATTTGCATGGATTTTCTTAGAACTTATTAGACTTTTTGTATATTATCATTTTAATTTTATTTCATTTAAAAAAACGTTTAATAAGGTCGTAAAATGATGTACCAAAGTTTCAACCCGACCAACCCGCACGGTTTGGGTTGGGTTATTGTTTTGCTTGATTTGGGTTGGGTTGAGATTTTTCAAACCGCAAACATTAGGTTGGGTTACTCAAATGCCTTCAACCCGGCCAACCCAACCTATGAGCACCCCTACTATATATAGTGGAGTTCAAAGGCATTGTGTTATATTTTCCACCAATGTAGGATGAGTTGTACTCACACTTTTACTTACATCCCAAAGAAGGAAGAGTTGAAACTTGATAAAGATGGGGCTTTCATGCCACATCTATTCTTTTCAAAAAAACTAATTTCTTAGTTTTTTATAATATCAGTTTTTATTATATACTATTTTCAAAAAATGAATTTGGTAATTTTTTATAATATCAGTCTTCATTAGATATTGTTATAATTAATAATAATACTTAAATGGATTATTTGGGTTATTTTCGATTTAAAAACTTTGATCCTGACTTTAGTCGTTTAATTTTCGTGTCGTGTCAACCAGTTTACTTAAACGGGTTGAAATGTTTTACCTAAATCCGTTTAATTCGTGTCAAATTTGTATGAGATTAGCATATCATGTCTGTTTTTGTTAAATCTACAACCAACCATGCATTTTGAGTATTTGTATACAAAAAGAATAATTTAATTTCTAGACCTCAAGGAATGTTAGTCTAGAAAACATAGGGTAAGCTATTTTGAGATTTTCCATACAAACTTAAAATTGGTCAACATTAAGTTCTTTTTCCTCTCAATTAATTTTGTTGGACACAAGGTTGATGGATGATGTGAAAGGAAGAAATAATGTATTTTTCCAAAATAAATATTTATATTTATAATTAAGATTTGTCTCAGAATCATTACTAGAAAGTTGGTCATTTCAATTCCTTTCGTTTATGGTTTTCATGCTTTTTTGTCTTTATGGTTTTCAATTCCTTTCGTTTTTCGTCCCTTAGACCAACTCTCTTAAAAAGGTATGTTAACTTATGGGATTTTTGGTCATTTCATCTTTTATTTACATTTTTTGTTATTTTTATTGAAGAACCCCTTTATAAAGTATCAACCACTTTATGCGAGGACACTTCTTACGCGACCCTTTCATCATCCTCCAGGCACCTACGACCTAAGACCCACAATGGCACACTTCACAAGCTTGTTCTTTTCACACCTCCGATAGTCCGTCTCTCTTCCATAAAACCAGAAATTGCAAAAATAAAAAATACAAAGCCAGAAAAAGAGGCTTTCTCTCTCTATCCTCAGTCCTCACACAGTACCAGAAACGAAAAAAATTCCTACAAAGGCACAAATAAGAACACAATTAAGAAGAGATAGAGAGAGATAAACAAATCATGTCTAGGACAGTTAGTTTCCCCAAGGGCGGTAACATACTGGGGGGATTGTGGATGGTAACTCATTCTACCCGGGTTCGAATCCAATGGGAGTCTATTTGAGGGCATGAGGAGTACCCAATCCTTGGGCTGGTCCAGTCTTTGACTGCGTTGCCCCCAGTCCGGTCATAGACTGTGATTGGGCTCTAAGTCCAACGTAAACTGGGTCGGGACAATGGCGGATTAGTGGGTTGCCCTTGGATGCCCGACACCGCCGGGGAGGCGTGTGTGCATGTGTGTGTGTTCGTGGTAGTCGTTCGTGTGTTCGATGCCGCTACGCCTTCCAAAAAAAGTAAGAAAAGAGAAACTGTGTTTGTCTCTCTATCTCTCACAGAACCATAAAAAAACACAGGAAACCATAAAAGAGAAAAGCTTCCATAAAAGATTAAAGCTTGTTTGTGGAGAAAGTGAAGAAAAAGGCTTTTTATTTAGGGAAAAAATATGAAGAAATGACTGTTTATTTAAGAATAAAGTGCAGAAATTTGGCCGTTTGATGAGGAAGTAAAGAAAAGGCTACATATAAGAGAGAAAGTAAAGAAATGGTTGTTTGTTACAGGAGAAGGTGAAGAGTGGCTCAAACAGAAACAATACCCTGAATTATCAATTTTCTTCATTTTTGAGACTTTGAGATCAGAATTCCAAAGCTAGGTGACACGAGAAAATATATTTTTAGGCTGAGATCCATGTCTGTCAGTCCTCTAGAGGGTTGTCCCTATGATTGCTTCTACATCATAATCATCAGATCAATGGAGTGACTATATACATATATATATATATATATATGTCTTTTTACCCTACCTTGTTCCCACCTCTCCTTCACAGGCGCAATGAACTTCACAGAGGCAATGAACTTTATCAGTGCAATCAACCAGAACCACCGCCACATCCCTTCCCCATTCTCGGTTTTTGGTTTTGTTTGATGAAATACGAATTTCACAACGAGTTTGGGTTTTGGTTCACCTGAGAACAAAAAATCATTCTAAAACAAAAACAAATCACCAATTTGACAATGAATTCTTGTATCCAACGATTCTAAAACCAAACATAATCGAAGTGCAATTTGATTCTAACACAAAAACCCAATTTGATTAAAACTCAAAAGCGAAATATTTAGGGTTTTTTTTGTGTGGAACCAATGGGGGTGTGAATTTTTTCACTATGCAAGAGCAAAAAGAAAATTGAATATGAAGACTCAACATCGATAGCCAAAAACAAAAATAAAAGTAGATGAGACTGAAGATCGAGATTGGAGTGGTGTGGTTTGAAAACGTGAAGAAGGAGATCAATTGGAGGAAACCAGTGGACACGACGGTTGCAGGTGGTGCTGGCCGTCGGACACGGTGTTGGTGGTGGTGTTCATGGGAGATGGAGGCGAGACGGGAGGCACAGTTCCTGGGGTGAAGTTCTTTGACTTTGAGCATGCATATGTATATTCTATATATGAGAAATATAATATAATATAACATGATGTGTATAGATGACATAATATAATAATATTATAGTTTAATAAAAAATTAACTAAATTTTAAAAAGACTAAAATGCCCTTGAAATCTAACAGAATTAGTCTTAGGGATGAAAAGAGAAAGAAATTAAAAATCATAGAGACGAAAAAAACAGTTTTTAAAGACCAAGGACAAATATCGTTATAAACTACAAACCACAAGGACGAAAATCGTACTTTACTCAAAGTACTATTTTATAAGAAGTTCTTTGAAAATTATCATTTTAGAAAAAAAATATTTTAATAATATAAGTTAGGTCCGAATATTTCAAATCAAATAAAATATTTTTACATTAAATGAATCACTACAATAAAAATAATTTTATAGGACGTCTAAAATGAAAAATTAAGCATCTTAAAAACATACTTTATAGGATACAAGTTTATACGACCGAAACAAAAAGTGTCATATCTAAAAGCGTTACAATAGGTTTATAAGACGTTTTTAGCCTTTTCAACAAGTTTTTATAACACTTTTAGAATAAAGTGTCCTATTAGCTATTTTATAAGACACTTTTGAAAAATGTCCTATAAAAATATGAGTTTATAGAACACTCAAAAGTGTCCTATAAAATAGCTAATATGACACTTTATTTTAAAAGTGTCGTAAAAACTTGTTGAAACGCCTAAAAACATTCTATAAACCTATTGTAACGTTTTTATATATGACGCTTTATGATTTGGTTCAATAATATGCTCTTCTAGGATGCTTTTTTATTTTAGGTGTCTTATAAAATAATTTTTGTTGTAGTGCATGTTACTGTTTTAGATTAATTTTCTTTTTTTATTTTAAAAGAATTATAAAAAGGCGACAAAGAAAAAACGGAAAAACTACAGCAATACAAAAACAATTTTATATATATCATATTCAAATTAGCTACTATATATACGGTAAATATCTCCATCAAAATGACTGATAATAGTGCAAATGGTGATCGAGGGTAGATCTATTCGTACTAAAAACTGATGGTTGTAGGCCCTATGAAATAATATCGATCGATCAGCAATAAATTCTTGGATCAAATATTCAAGACCCAACCACCAACTACTCCTACTGAATTCCCATACCTCAATTCTCCCATCTTCAATATTGTGCTACGTGATTTCACACCCACATAAATCTGTTCAATTTATAGCTAGTTAATTAGATGTTTTTAAAATTAAGCATTAAACATAATTGATTTACAGAAAAAGTCCAAAAAGACATGACTTCCATATTTTTATGTATTAAGTTTTTTTGAAACTTTTTTAAAACAGATAAACTTTTGTAGCAATCGGAACCGAACAAATAAGTTAATGAACGTAAAAAAATTCAATCAACTTTTTTATTTTGAGTGTTAAACTATTTTTCAGAAAAAGCTATTAAACTTTTTTATTTTAAACGATTAATTATCTGAACTATTTTTTAATGAAAAAACCACTAAATTATTTCATCTTGAATGAAAAAACCATTAAACTCTTTTATTTTGAATGGTTAAGACACTGAAATTATTCTTTTAATAAATAAACCATCGAATTTTTGCTAGTCGGTTATTTCATATAACTTTTTTTTGGTTAAAATAATGTAAGTAACAAATTTTAAATATGCAATAATTTATTTTTTGAAAAAATGTTTGAGGACTTAATCATTCAAAATAAAAAAGTTAAATGGTGTTTTCATACAAAAAAATAGTTCAGGAACTTGATCATTAAAAAGTTTAAGAATTTTTTTCATTCAGAAAAATAGTTTAGAGACTAAATCACTAAAAGGTAAAAGTTGGTTGGGTTTTTTTGAACTTTTCCCTTGGATAAATAAGTTTTTGAACCTTTATTTAAGACAAAGATATTATATCATTTCTTTTTTATGTATCAAATAGACTATGGGGGGAGGCTAATAGCACCCCTAAGGTACAATAAATTACGTGCACACACCTATATTAGGGGCGCCATTATCACTCCCCTACACTATGAACCAATAAAAATGCAAGAAATTCAATACATTTGAAATGAATATATGAAAGTGCAAAGCTATAAAACAGCTGCTTAGTCTATCGTTTTGGCCTCATCTGCCTGTTTTCTACTGCCATAAAATAGTTGTTGTTGATAATGATAGTAAGGTAATGTTGTACAATCCTGATGAATATTATAAAACTTCCGCGTAAGAGCTCTTCAAACCTTGTCCTATCGAAACGGCTAAGCACATGACTTCAAAGACAGCTAGCTAGTTTCATTCAATAAAGAGGATTTCTACACCCCATAGCTACTTAGGGCCGCAACGCAATAAGGCTCAGTTGAGGGTGGGTTGACCCGGGTCCGGACGAACCTTTCAACAAGCAGAATAGAAGGTGACCACAAAGCCATCCCGTTCGTGCTCCTCCCCCAAGGATCACTCACTGACCCCGTATTTTGGCGTAAATTGCTACTTTTTGCTGTAATTGATTAGTCGACTCCTAAATCAAGTAGTTTCAAAAGCCTGGAACAGGCAGGATTATAGGGAGCTTATATTAACCCCACCCATAAAGGTTTTTATAGTTTGGAGTAGTAGTAGGTATGTATTACTTTCAATGCCTAGTTGGGAAAGATGGAGTTCTACTTTCTACAATCGAGCATAAGCCCTCTCTACTTGCTTTTCTCTCGTAGTAGCCTCACGTCCTCCCTTTCCTTTTGTATGGTACTAAAACAGAAAAGTGGATGGTCAGAGGAGAGCCCGGAGGGAACTTTACCGACGATTTGTGATCTTGGGAGATGTCCTTTACAAAAGGTCACTCGCCTTTCCGAAATAAGGAGCACACATTGTTGCCGATGTATATTGATTTTTCATATATAGAGGGCTCCTCTCGATCTTGTGATGCCTTCGGCCCAAAATTCTCCAAATAGCCTAACTAAACCACCAAGAGCGGATAAGGCTAAATGGTGTCAGCACCCACTCCTGGGTAAAAGCATGAGGCCATAGGTAACGACTCTTATGCCTTGCCAGCAGAAATCAATCCAGAGACCGTCCTCCTATCGCTTGCCCAACGCTTACTATCGAGATTGGTTCATCGGGCTTTACTCCCATTCCAAGAAAGAAAGACTTGTCCTCGCTCTCAAAAGAAGGTTCCGCCTGAACTAGACCTATTATTTCATGAACCAAAGGTCACAATCTAGCTCTTGGGTTCCCGACCCTTTTTATCGGTTCGACATTGTCCTTCACCATGTATGCGACCGAAGTGCTTACCGGCGCCCTTTACACATCCTGGCCATGGGAAAAGCATAACCATAGATTTCGTAGGACGATTGCCCTATCTCTTAAACTTAAGGCGGGAATAACTACGTTTTTGCCGCAAGGCTCTTCTCCTGTTCTAAGAATCTACAACTGTCTTTACTAAGCGAGACTCCATCTATATCCCTACTAGTGGTTATTCTTTCCAAGCCATTTGTTTGGTGGACAAACAAGGTTATGCCCGGATAAGAGACAAGTTTATCGTTCGAAGTATGCTACTAGACAAGGACGGGGAAGCTACGCCCGCGAAAAATGAATAACCATTCTAGAGTTTTACCCAAATGTCATTCGGTCCCTTTAGGACTGTGTCCCCGCAAAACATAGTCCCCGTGAATCTTGATAGTGCAAGAAATTTCGTGCACACCCCTATATAGTAGGGGTGCCATTAGCACTCCCTAGACTAGACTATGAACCAAAAGGAATATATACCATTTTTATTATTACTTATTTATTTTTCATATTCAAGTCACATACGATTATCATGTGATTGTCAATTGAATCTGAAAAATATCAAATAAGTAGTTTCTTCTGTAATTATTATTTTTAATTAATTTGGAAAATATATTATTTTGTTTTTTTGCTTCATTGTACTTTACTACTTATATGTTGATAAATCGAGAGATAAATCATATATTTTTTGTTTTACAAGTATAAAGATTTATTATTTAAGAAAAACTACTAGAATCTTAATCACTCAAAATATAGAAGGATGTTGGGTTTTGTCAATTTCGGTGAATAATTTATTTGATCAATTTCAACAAGTTTAAATATATATTTGTTCGACTTCAATGAGTAAAATGATTTACTCTTTTACAAATATTTAGAGACTTGATCGTCCAAAATATAAAAATATGTTACATTTGTCATTTTTTAAACAATTAAGCCTCTAAACATTTACATTTATATATAAAAAAAGAGTAAATTGAATTATTTACTTTCATTTATAATTTGAGAATAAATAATAAAAAATCAATGAAATAAGAAACAACTTGGAACAAAAATTGAATGTACGATATTACTTTCATTTATATTTGAACAACTCCAAATTTCTGGTACTATTTGCGATGTTTTTTTTTTGTAGTATTCTCCATAAAAGCAATAGTCAATTTATGTTTAAAACTAACAAAATTATTGGTGGTGCTTGCAAAAAAGGGTCACTCTTTGGGTCTATATAAACCCCATAGACTCCATTCATTTCCATTCATCCAAACCCTAAATACTTCTAAATTATATCCCTTGGTAGCTACATTATTATTATTATTCTAAACAATGGCAGGTATGTTGATGAAGATAGCTTGTGTGATGGTGGTTTGCATGGTGGTTTTGGCACCCCATGCAGAAGCCATCAGTTGTGGTCAGGTGGCCAGCTACTTGTTGCCTTGCCTGCCATACCTTAGGTCTGGTGGTGCATTGGGGGGCTGTTGTAATGGTGTTAGGTCACTTAACAATGCTGCTCAAACCACGGCTGACCGGAAAACCGCTTGCGGCTGCCTTAAGAGTGCTTATTCATCGTTTCCCGGGATTAACCCATCATATGCTTCGGGCCTTCCCTCTAAGTGTGGTGTCAAAATTCCTTACAAGATCAGCCCCAGTACCGACTGCAACAAGTATGCCTACTATTATTATTCATCTCTCATGAATATGTACAGACACACACACATACACGTTCTACATTCAAAATATATATATATAATTTATATATATATATATAATCCAAACAAGCATAATTCATGATGATGCATTTGTATTAATGTTTAAATATCTAAAACTATCATTGAGTCAATGAAATATAAATGTTGTAGAAATATCTAATTTTTAATACACAAATTTATATATATGATGAAACACTATTGTGTATCATGTATATATAAATTTTACAATACCATCTAAAAACATATTTGGACATTCTAACAAGTTTTTTAGGATATTGTTAAAGTATAATGTCTTATTAGTTTTTTATATGACATTTTAAAGTGACACTTGTTTTTATAAGACATTAATTAAATAATGTTATATAAAAAACGAATAGGATGTTTTATTTTAAAATATCCTAAAAACTTGTCAGAACGCTCACCAATGTTTTATCAACTCATTATAAAATCTTTATATAGGATGCACAATTGTTTCATCTTATAAACTGAAACTTTATAAAACATTGTATTAAGACATTTAGAAAAAAAAGTTACGTCCTATAAAATCAATTTTATTTTTAGTGAGCTATTTAGTTTTGTGTAACAACTTTACAGATGAAAGTTTACTGATATGATGATGATGTTGATGTGGAAATTGTAGGATTAAGTAATTTTAGGTTGATGAAGATGGAGGATGATGAAGTGACAAAGAGATAGATTTCCAAATGTTTTGCAATCTTCTTTTAGCATTAATAAAAGATGGGAGGCCAGGCACATTCAGATATGGCCCTGCTGGTCTTTCTCTGTTGTCTTCTTTTTGTTTCTAATGTATTTGGCTTCAAGAATATATTTTCTTGATTGTATGTAATAAATCTACTTGTTATCTATCCGTCTTTAATTCATCTTGCGTTGACAATCTTCAAGGATTATAGCAACAACAAAAATTTACTTTGTTTTTTTTAAAATAAAGAATCAAAAGTTAAAATAATTTAAATATTAATCGACTGGGCTAGCTCAGTTGGCCACCAAGGGAAACCTTGGGGGGGTTTTTGCCCTTGTAGATCTCAAGTTCGAGTTTTGCAAGGGACTTTTCCTGATCAGACGAATTCGGAAAATTATGGTGTTGGAAAGGGAGGCGATTGCAAGCCGCCAATGGTACCTGACCCGCTTTAACGTGCCCGAGTACAAAGCTAACAACTAACTTTATCATTCGCCGGTTCAAAGAAAAATAATTTAAATATTTATATTCAAATATAACAATATATTTTTTTACTTTAAAGATTTCAATATTTATGTTACTAAAATATTCTAATTTTATCTTACAGTAAAACCCCAAATTCTAAGTTCAATCATTGATATAAATCAAAGTTTAACCATCCAAAAGATTAACCGACTAATGATTAATTCGATACAAAACTCAACCAAATAAATGTATGCAGCGGAAAGTCTAGAAGTCGATAGCTGAATAATAAACAAAACATGATAACTAAACTTGTCTGTCTAACCCTTCACATCTTTCCCTTGCCCTTATCACTCTGCCCAGCAATGTACCTGCCCTGAAAATATTTTATTTTGAAAAGCGAGGGTTAGACCAAAAGATCTAGTGAATTCTAAAAATAAACAGTTAACATTTTCAATAGTTCATAATGACCCATTCCCTTATTGGGAAGAAAATACGTAATGGAGGAATATGGCGAAGGTGAAACACCATCGCAAACCTTAGCAACATACCAATCCATAAGGACCAAAACTTATATGTCCACAAACCCTTAGTGGTGATAGGATTTAAATATATAAGACCTTGCCACATACCTCCAAGTAAACAGATAGTGCACATAACGACCCCCAAAATCTTGTAAAAGTGATCATGGTAAGTTTTTGCATTTAAAAAAGACCATTTAAAACCACAATCAACATATAAGCATTTGAAACATATCGCATTACATTTTTAAGGGTCAGGGAACTCACCTGGATTGGACACACCTTGACCCGAGCTTAAACGGCTAAACTCTCCAAACCGAAAACCAAAATTTACCAACATAAAACGGGTGTTAATTCCATGTAATACCCTCAAAATATTTCTAATATAGACCTAAGAAAAACCCCTAGCTCAAAGGTCCAAACCTGCCTAGCAACAATGGACTGTGCGACTTTTAGTACGGGTTAACCTGCGTAGCAACCCGCCAAAACCACTGTTGGGCTTCTTCGTCCCTGCAGCTAAAAATCTGAGTTTTTCCCATCTCCAACATCCAAATACTGATTTCTAACATCCCAACAACGTATATAAAGATATAATGAACCTCTAAATCAAGCCCAAGAAAACATAATTAGAAGATTATCCAACAAATTTCTCACCTCTATTCTTGAAATAACATCAATGGAGTTGAAAATAAAAACCCCAATCTCATAAAGAGAAGACTCCATTGATAAACATTAGAATTTCTTTTTCTAAAATACGTAAGAGCTACATGAGTATACTTGCATCATTAAACTCCTTCCATCAATAAACCATTACAAAGGATGAGAATCCTACAACAACCATCAATACACCCAAATAGAGAAGATGAAGAATCTTAATGAAGAAGATGATTTCATACGTTAAAATGATGATCCCACACTATACTTTTCCCCCAAGGTTTGCTGATTTTTCTTCAATCTTCTTCCTCTTCACGTTTTCTTCAAAAGCGTGCACACACACATACGTCACTTGATTTGTATAAAACGAGGCACAAAATAAGAGAATCCCTTTTCCACCGGCCAATATATACTGTGCACCCTTTCTACTAAGCCCTAGCCCATCAGAATCATTTAGAGCTCATTCATGATTAATCTAAGGAAATTTTGGGTTATTACATTTACCAATATACTTTTAAAAAAAATTATATAAAATAATAATAATAATTTAATTTCACTGATGAAAATAAAAAAAATCATATTTATTTCCTTACAATATATAAAGTTTTAGAAATTTTTCTAAACTAATTTATAGTTTTCTCTTGTTTTCCCAATTTTAATAAAAAACATAGAATAAAAAAGAAAATCCATATATTGTCTCTTTTAATTTTAAATAACTCAGTTGGAGATAACATAATCTTAAAAATGTAGAAAATAAATATTTTTATTACTTTCTTCTTTTTTCTTTATTAATTTCGATGAATCTTTAAAATATAGAGAAAATTTCATCTATATATTTTGAAACTTTTTATATTACGTATATATCCTTATAAAGTTTGAAACTACGTGTATATATATGTATATATATATATAAAAAGGTTCATGCGAGGACGATAACAATTTACAAGAATGCAAGGACAATTCTCAGCCTATCATTTTATACATTAAATTTTTCATGTACAAAATCACATATGATGCATGTATAAAATCACATATGATTCACATACAAAATCATATATGATTAGTCGAGACTTTTTCCGCAGCAAAAGTCGCACGTGTCATTTTCGATGCTAGTACAGAATCACATATGATTTTGTACATGGAAGGATTTTCATGTACAAAATGATTGGCTGAGAATTGTCCTCGTATTCTCGTAAATTATTACCATTCTCGTATGAACCCGCCTCTCTCTCTCTCTCTCTTTCTATATATATATATATACACTTCTAAACCTCTAGAACTCACATATAGTTCTTGTGAGATCGATCAAAACCCAGAACAGAGAAGTCGATAACTAATCGCACACGAAGATGGATCGATCAGAGAAGATGGATGATTTGGGGCGAACAGAGTAAACGGTGATTTTGGGAACAGGGATAATCACACACGATTTTAGGAAAGAAATTAAGAAGGGTAATAAATTCAAAAGGATATTAAATAATTTAGAAAATAAATTCAATTTAGAGATAATGATTTGTATTTTTTAAATGTTTTAATAGTAATTAAATTAGGGATAAGAACACACATATATATGTGAATTTTAAAGGTTTAAAAAGACATATACGTATCAAACTTTTACAAGAATATATATATATAATATAGGAAGTTTTAAAGGATATAGATAAATTTTTTCCTTAAATATACTCTAAAATAGATTAAAAGTATATAAAAGAGATTTTCTCAATATTTGGAGGACAGATAGAAACCTTTAAAATTAAATTTTGAAAGAGACAGGAAATACATTAATTGGCTTTTATTTTCCCAACCAAAAAAAAATTCAAACCGGCAAAAAAATCTCTTTCTTTTAATTGTCAAGTTGTTATGGAGAAGAATTATTGTATAGGGACATGCTGTAGGGGCCACTCGTTACCTTTTGAAAATGGTATTGTCCAGTTTATTTGTTTGTTCTTTGGTTGTACCACTAAAGACGTATTTATGAAATCAACTTTGTCTTGATAGAATTTCAATGATTCTCTATCTTAATCTTAATGATTAATAGAAATTACTATCTTATTATAATTTTATGAAATCAATGATTTGATCGAATTCAATGTTTCTTCATGTACATGTGGACTTATTTTGAAGAAGTTTAGAAAGAAAAAGAAAACGGTTGGAGATATGTTAAGAATTTCTTATTTTCAATCATTTGATTTCAATTGATTAACACTTTTTTTGTAATGTATCTACATGATTGGTGGATAAAAATAAAACGGTTTTCGGACAACAAATTTTAATTCCTATTTCACATGATCGTTTGTTTCATCTCCATTAATTAATGATATTTATTCTTGTCTATCTAAACTTTTTACACTTGTATGATCGCAAGTAATCCACGAGTCAGAACTTCTTCCCTATTTATTTCTATTAAGATCACATGCTTCTAATACAAAATCTAAATTTGCCATCTGACATTCAACTTGCATCCACATCTTTACTTAAATACTTGATTCTTCGATCCTTAATTTGTCACTAAAAGCTACAAAATTGATGTCTACCTGCAAATTTACATCTTTTTTCAACAACCCCTGATAAAAGCAAACAACAAGACCTTGCATGTGTTTATGTTAAACTGAAGATTTTATCTTGTGTTGGTCAATCGCACTAAAGAGCTATTGTTGCCTCCACATGATTCTGAGAGAAGGAACTCATCTTGCGGTGTAGAAAATAAACTAGATATCCCAATCAAAATGGAGAATAGAGAAAAATGAACTTTAAACACTCACAAAACTAAGAGATGTTTTTTTATCATACTTGTGAGTTGTGACAATACGTGGAAACCTATGATTTACTCTCTAAAAGAGCCTCATAAAAGAACAAAGAGGTTTCAACATATATAGAGAAGATATAGTCCAGCCGATGTGTGATTCTATCACTACTAAATTTTTTATTGCAACAATAAATTAACCTATTCTCCACCATAAAGCAATACTAAAACTAAATAAAGATGTCCATGTTAACATTGTCCACAACTTTAGTTAATACACGTGATCATTTGCGTGAATGGGTCGGAATTAAATTATTTTTTGTTCAACGGGCCAAGCCTAATACAACAAATCCAAGTCCATTTTTACGGCCTTGATAGATCATACCCATATCAAATGGGTTGGGTTTGCACATGAGCTAACATATACATATTATTAAAAAATTTGAGAGAGAGATGAGCGAGAGAGATCGAGAGTGAGGGAGAGAGAGAGTGGGAGAGGGCTCGAGTAGGTAGAAAGGGTAACAATGGGAGCTTTCGATCTGGGGCATCCAAGGTTAGCAAGATTCCAAACGAAAAATCATTTTTGTTTTTAAATTTCCCGGAGGTGTTGGAGATAGGAGGACTGTGGAAGATTTTCAAGAAAGTAGGTGTGCTGTCGAATATATACATGGCTAGGAAAAGACTATCGAATGGCAAACAATTCGGTTTTCTGCGATTTAAAACCCAAAATGGTGACCAAATGGTAAGAGACCTTAACAATGTCTGGATAGGGTCTTACAAATTAAGCGCTTTCTTGGCTGGAAGCAGAGCAGGTGCGAAGAAGAAACCAGTAGCGAGTCACAATGCTTGTTGGATGGATGGTAAGATAGGTAGACCATGGCAAGACAAAACTACCGGGAGAAATGTAAAGGTATCAAAGAAATTGTATGCAGAAGTGTCGAAAGGTGAGAAAGATAATAATTTCGTTGGGACTCTAAAAGTTGAAGAAATGAAAGGTGATGAAGTGATCGGTTCATGGCATAGTGACGAAAATATATTGAAAAGTATTAATACGTGCATGGTGGGGAACATAAAATCTCTAGATAGTTTAGGGGCCATACGTCGGTTATGTGAAAACGAAGAAGCTTTGGGGGTATATGAACTTAAGTATTTGGGCGGGAGACAAATCCTATTAAGATTTGGAGGTGACGAAGCAATTAACAAGATAATCAATAATAAGGTTCACGGTCTTCATTTTTGGATCAATGACTTGAGAAAGTGGCCGGTTGGATATCGTAACTCGGAACGTCTTGTTTGGATTAAGGTCATCGGAGTACCTTTGCACAGATGGAAGGGGAAGATTTTTACGGACATAGCAAGAAAATGGGGGAATGTGATGAAAACCAAGAATTGTGAATTTGAAGGTAACAATAATTTAGCATGGGGTAAAATATTATTAAGTACATCAATACTATCATCGATAAATCGGGTTTGCTCTATAAAAATAGGAGGTTCTTTCTACCGGATAAAGGTGGAAGAAGAAGATAGTAGTTTGTTGGATTTTTTCGAACGAAACTCAGTCGGTGTCAATGGCTCGGAGAGTGAAGAATTCGAAGACGGTGCATCCGCCCCGTCACAATGGTCAGAAGAGGGGCAATTCTTGGACGATGAAAGGGGGTGGAGGAAACATGGATGGGGGAAGTAGGAGAAGAAGGGGGATTAAAAAATTCCAGCAATAAATTAATAATAAATCTACACCCACTGTGGAAGAGAAGATCGACAATCAACATCCCTGACGAAAAACGAATTACGGAGGTGAAGGGGAAGGTCGTTGCGACGGGGATCAACCCGCTTTAAAATCGATAGGGATGAGCGACGAATCGAGGCTCCGGAAAGAGAAAAATTTCGGCGAAAGAGGGGATGATTTTAAGGATCGAAGAGGAAGAGTCACCATTAATTCAGGTGGAAGTTTCTAGGAGCATTAATGAGGATGGGGGTTATCCAAGAAAAAAAAGGATAGACGTAGGGTGGGAGATTCTAGGAGATAAAGGTGCGTTTGGTACGCAGTCAGGACAGAACAGTTGTTACACGTTTGGTAAAACATGATATGACGGGACATGACAGGGAAAATGACCAATTTACCCCCAGTGAGCTGTTTAGTGCTTTATTTACCAAATAACCCCCCCCCCCAACACACACACACACATATATATATATATAGAGAGAGAGAGAGAGGGGAGAGAGAGGAGAGATAAGCGAAGAGAGAGAGAGAGGAGAGATAAGCGAAGAGAGAGAGAGAAAGGGGAGAGAGAGAGGAGAGAGATAGAGAGAGAGAGGAAAAAGAAGGGAAGAGAGAGGGAGAGGGAGAGAGAGAGAGAGAGTGTGTGTGTGTGCGTGTGTTAGGTTAGAGGGTAAAATGGTCATCAACCCCTTGTCCTACTTAGTTCTAGGGGGTAGGATAAAACACCCTTGTTCCACTGGTGTTCCACTTAGTCCAACATTTTATCACACCAAACATGGGACAAGTTTGTTCTGTTCTGTCCCATCATGTTCACCGTACCAAACGCACCATAAATCTTAGGAAAAGAAAAAGTCAAACCACAAGCTTTTTAATTTTGAAGTTTCAAAAAATGGGCCCTCTTTTACGGCCCAAGTGAGTGGTGGGCTTGCCAATAACTCAGAAACAATTTTAGATAGCCCAACCAATGTTGGGCAGCCCATACCATCTAATGTTCAGAATTTCATTGAGGAAAACATTGGCCCAATTTTGATAAACAAAAATGTCGCAGCTGCAGTCAGCAATGAAAAATCCAGAGCGAAGGAGAAGTCAAACAGAGAAGGTGAAATTGGAGAAAAAGGAAAAAGGAAAAAGGAAAAAGGAAAAAAGTTGAACAGCTGAATCTCGGGCATGGTAAAGTTAGCTATCATCTTCTAAATAAGATGGCTAGGAAGGGAAGCAAAAAATATCGTGTTCGAAAAAATTCGAAATCTGGTGAAGAAGCCAAATCAAGAAAGAAAAGGTCTGAATCGGAAATACTTGGAGCCGCATCTCATACATCGATTGCTAATGAAGTGAATAGCCAGGAAGAAAAAGAAGGTATGAAGCATTTTGGAGAGGCTTTTGGAATAATTTGGAAAAACAATCAAGAATCAGAACAGAGGAAGATCATGGAAAATGGTGAAATTGGCAAGAGCACAGGTGAGTGTCTTCAATCTACTGTTTCTTAATTAATATTATTTCGTTAAATATAAGAGGAATGGGGTCGAGGAAGAAGAAATGTTGGATTAAAGAAATTTGCAATTCGATAAAACCCAGTTTGATAGGAATCCAAGAGACAAAAATAACAAATTGGGATCATATTATTCTAATTGGAACTATGTGGGGGGGGGGGGAGACGATGTAGACTTTGCAAAATAGAAGCTAGAGGAAAGTCGGGGGGTTTGGCTATGATGTGGGATAAAAAGAGCTTCGTGTGTGACTATATCAATGAAGACCCAGATTTCTTAGCAGTGATAGGAGTGTGGATCGGAAAGAGCGGTATGTGTGAATGGTAAATGTGTACGGCCCGAACGACCTCAACGAAAGAATCGAACTGTGGGGAAGACTGGAAAATTTGTTGGAAAAAGAGGAGGTAAAATGGTGCTTGTTTGGAGACTTAAAGGAAGTAAGAGGGAACCATGAAAGATTAAATTCTTCCAAAAATTCAAGAAGTACAATTTTTTTTCAACGATTTTATCTCTAGAACACAACTGATTAGTGTGGAGTAAAAGTGTAATTTCAAATAGGCCCGATTGCATATTCCGGGACAAATTAAAAAAACGTGAAGGAATCTCTAAAGGCTTGGGGGAAAGGAATTTTGGGAACATTGATATTGACTTGGCAAAATGGAGAAAGAGGATGGGATGAGGATAGTAGATCAAGTTGGAGATTAGCTCGGGTAAAAATGGTTAGATTTGGAAGAAAAAAAAGTTGGGGATGTTGCGCCAAAAGGAAAAAATAAATTGGATTTTAGAAGGAGATGAAAATTCCAAATTATTCCATACGACGGTAAGGTATCAGGAGAGGAAAAACGCGATTAATACCAACTCCGGATGGATAGAAGACCCGGTGCAAATGAAGGATTTCATGTACGATTTTTTCAAAGAAAAATTCTCGTCAAGTAGAAGAGAGGGTCCTTCCCTTAGTGAAGAAAAGTTCAAAAAATTGGCCATAGAGGACGTCGAATTTTTAGAACGCCCGTTTGAAGAAGAAGAAGAGGTTTGGGACGCGGTCAAATCTTGTGGAATAATAAAGCTCCGGGGCCGGATGGTTTTACCTTCGGATTCATAAATGTTTTTTGGAGTATAATAAAGGAAGATCTAATGAAGGCGATAAGATGGTTCGAAGATAAGGGGGAGATTAGTGGGGGATGCAACTCGTCTTTCCTTACGTTGATTCCCAAAGTTTCAAACCCGACTAATCTTAGGAAATATAGGCCTATAAGCCTTATAGGGGTTTTTTACAAGACAATCACAAAGGTACTAGCGAAGAGATTAAAAACCGTTTTAGAGAAGATAGTAAGTGATACTCAAAGCGCGTTCGTAAAAAATCACTACATTCTTGACGGGGTTCTCATCACAAATGAGGTGATTCATCAAGTTAGGAAGAAGAAGCAAAAAAGTTTGATTTTTAAGGTGGACTTTGAAAAAGCCTATGATAGTGTGGAGTGGGACTTTGTGATCGATAGCTTGAAAAAAAATGGGATTTGGAGGAAGATGGGTCAAATGGATAAAAGCATGCCTATATTCATCCTCAATGTCTATTCTAGTAAATGGGAGCCCTACAAAGGAATTCTCAATGGGGAAAGGGTTAAGACAAGGCGACCCCTTGGTGCCTTTTCTTTTCCTCTTAGTGGTTGAAAGTTTGCATATCCTAACGAAATAGGTGGTGAGGACGGGGTTATTTGAAGGTATCAAAGTGGGAGCCAATAGAGTCACGATATCGCATCTCCAATATGCGGAAGATGCGATTTTTTTCGGCAATTGGAGTGTTACAAATATAAAAAATTTGCTCAAGATCCTCAAGTGCTTTCATATGATGCCGGGATTAAAAATCAATGTAAAAAAAGCAAAATGTTTGGAGTTGGAGTAAAAGAAGAGGAAACACAAGAGTTAGCTAGAGGGTTGGGATGCGGCTCGGGTACGTTTCCCTTCACGTACCTAGGCCTTCCGATTGGTGTATCGATGAAGAGAATAGAGCATTGGAAATCCGCGTTGGAAGTCAAAATTGATTTCGTTTGGTGGACGGTTGACCATGGTGAAAGCGGTACTAGGAAGCCTACCATTGTACTTTTTCTCCTTTATCGATCCCCGAGTGGAGTGATAAAAGTGATAGAGAGTGTGAGATGTAGATTCTTTTAGGGAGGGGGTGGGGGAGAAAATGAAAAGAAAGGTTTGGTATGGGTAAGTTGGGAAAATTCATTAAAGAGCCACAAAAAAAGGAGGCCTAAACATTGGGGAATTAAAAGAGGCTAATTTGGCTCTCTTGGGGAAGTGGTGGTGGCGATTTAGAGTCGAGAAATGCATTTTGGGTAAAAATCATCAAAAGTATCTATGGGAAGGGAGGGGGGCTGTTTGAAAATAACAATCATGTTAATGGTGCAGGTTCAATTTGGAGCAATATTGTGCAGATAGGTACGGTAGTGGACAACCACCGTATAGCTTTTTCAAGTTCTTTCCGCACACAAATAGGCGATGGCAAAGACACAAGCTTTTGGAACGATAGATGGGCAGGATCAAGACCATTAAAGGAAGAATACGGTAGACTCTATCGACTAGAAAAAAATCAAGAATCGAAGGTAGCGGATAAGGGGACATGGACGGATGGAAGATCGACTTGGAAATGGGATTGGAGAAGACAACTGAGAGTAAGAGAGATTGGAGAAATGGAATCGGATATTCGGAAATTGGAGGACAACAAACCCGAAAGAGATAAGAAGGATAAAGAAGTTTGGATGCATGATGAATCAAATAATTTCAAAGTGAAAAAGTTAAGGGTGATGTTGGAAGAGGAAGGTAGTAACGCAACGGAATCGGAGGCAATGGCGAGATGCACAAACATAATCCCAAAAAAGGTATGTGTATTCATATGGAGAGTATGTAAAGAAAGAATTCCTTGTAGATCGGCTTTGGACAGTATCGGTATAGATCTGCACACGGTACTATGTCCTAGATGTGAGGCTATTCCATAAACGATCAATCATGCTTTAGTAACGTACCCGGAGGTAAAACAATTTTGGGAATTAGTAGGGAGATGGTGGCATAAAGAGATGGATTCAATGGTAATGGTACAGGAGGTAATAAGGGGGGTGGGGACGGAATGGGACCGGAATAAGTCAACGGAATTGGTTTGGATCGGAGTAGTATGGGCTGCGTTATACTATATTTGGACACATAGGAATAAAGTAACGTTTAGAGCGGATAAAACAAAATTGATCGATCAATTATATTAGTTTCAAATTACAACTTTCGAGTGGATCAAAAGACGGTTCAAGAACGCTTCTTTGGACGGTGCAAATTGGATGGAGGACCCTTCAAGATTGTGTTAAGTTGATATAGTTGTTGTGTGGTCGAAAGTTTCTGCTATGTTTTGCTCCTCGCAAAACACAAGTTTTATTTTGGAATCTGTTTGGTATTTTTGGAATCTTTATAATTGATGGTAGGTGGCTTTTGTTGGGCAGTAGGTGTTGTTTTTAGCTCCAGCATAATGGTTGTCCTTTTTGGTAAGGTTTTGTATGGTTGGTATGATATGGTTTTAATAAAATTTGCCTTTAGAAAAACAAATATATTTCATCTTTTAATACAAAACAATGATGATAACTTTCTAATGAAGTTTTACGATGCACATCTTTATATAACCAGAAGTTACAACTTGGTCCCTTGAGCTTTATTTACTTTTGCACCAACACCCTTCTGAATCTACAAGGCAAGCCCTCCAAATTTGACTTTTACCAAACCAACCCTTTAATTTTAACAATCCTGAAACATAAAACTAAAACCCATTAATGTCAAGATTGTACATATAAAACTATTTCAACATCCGTCCTCAATCTTGACATTTAAATAAGTCAATCAATTTCAATTTTGAACACAAACAATAATGCTGACTTATTCCAAGAGATTTAGTGAATATATCCACCAAATGTTCAATAGAAAATGTTTTACAACTTTTAACACACCCGTACTAACTTTTCCCCGAACTTGATGAACATCAACTTCAATATGTTTAGTACGTTCGTGTAAAACAGATTACAGGAAGTAAATCTTTAATTTTTAGATATGTTAAAATTTGAAGTACCCAAATTATTTTGCAAGTTGTAGAGGCCATTCCTCTATATTTTGACTCGACAGAAGATCGAGAAACAGTATTCTGCTTCTTATTTCTCCAGGAAATCATGGAATTTCCCAGGAATAAACAGTAACAAGTAACAGAATGTTGACACTTACGCCAATCAACATCAACATACGCAGATAAACAAAAAACTCTGACCTTGTAAAACTAACTCCCCTTTCTAGAGAAGACTTTAAGTACCTGAGAACCCTTAGGGTGCGTTTGGTATGGTGGACAGGATGGAACAGAATAGCTTTGCCCCACGTTTGGTGTAATTTTATTGGAGTGGAACAGGAACTAACTAGAACAACTCTTGGACACGCGTGTCCTCCCCTTATCCCATGGAACTAAGTAGAACAAGCCTTTTGTACCATTATAACCCTTAACCTAATTAGACACTGCATCAGTACTCCTCTCTTTCTCATTCACGACTCTGCCAAAATCTTCCAAACCGAAGCTTCATCCAAATCGTTCAAATCGAAGCTTCACTAGTCCAAATCGAAGCTTCATCAGGTAACCGATTTCTCCATTCTCCATTCTCTTCACTAGTCCAAATCGAAGGCTTTCTGCTCGTTTTTTCCATTCTTTGTAAAATCGATTTCTATGTAAAAATCGAAGGTTTTTTGCTCCATTTTTCTGCTTGTTTTCTGATCGATTTCTGTTGTCTGATTAATGTCGATTTCTGCTCAAAATCTGCTTGATTTCTGCAAAATTTCTTCTTAAAATTTGCTCGATTTCTGCTTGATTTCTATTGTATTTTTTGCTGTGTATTTTTCTGCTATAAACTGCAAACTGAAAGTATTTTTCTGCTGTGTATTTTCTGCATAAAACATATGAAGGTTGATTTTTCTGCTGTGTATTTTCTGCTTGATTTCTGCTGCGTATTTTCTACATAAAACATATGAAGGTTGATTTTTCTGCTTTAAAATACAAACTGAAAGTATTTTATGTTGTGTATTTTCTGCTTGATTTATGTTGTATATTTTCTGCATAAAACATATGAATGTTGATTTATGAAACATTGATAAAATCTTGGTTATGTGATTTTTTTTGTAGAATGGATCAAAACCATCTAATTGTAGTTGTTAAGGTGCTGAAGGTTTACCTAGACGTGCTTATACTTTTGGCCAAATTTACAAGTTGGTTAATTGAACATGAACACGAACACGAACAAAGACGTCATGGGAGTAGAACTTTACGCGAAAGAACTTTTACTAAATATCAAATTAGGTTGATAGAAATCCAACGCATCACATGTGAAAGTGACATTAGTTGTGTAAATGAGTTGTGGATGGATAGGAATGCATTTGCTATGTTGTGTGAGTTGTTAAAAACTCGTGGTGGCCTATTAGATGACGGTAATGTTACAATGGAGGAGCAAGTGGCTACACTTTTAAACATATTAGCGCATCACACCAAAAATAGATGCCTTCAAGTTAGATTTTATAGGTCCGGGGAGACAATAAGTAGGTATGTTTATCGATTTTAAGTGCTTTATTGCAGTTGCATAACCAACTTCAGTAGAGGATGATTGTACCGACAGAAGATGGAAATGGTTTAAGGTAATCATCGTTAACCTATCTCATTATTCATTGTATAAAACCTTTAACATTCAGTTAAAACCAAGTTCTTTTGTCTATAGGGTTGTCTAGGTGCAATAGATGGAACATACATTGAAGTGACCGTACCTGAGTCAGATAAACCAAGATACCGGACAAGAAAAGGAAATATTGCAATCAATGTATTAGGTGTATGCACTAGGGACATGGAGTTTGTTTATGCTTTATCCGGTTGGGAAGGTTCAGCCACCGATTCTAGAGTACTACGTGATGCAGTTACAAGGAATAATGGTTTAAAGGTCCCATTGGGTAATTACTATTTGGCGGATGCAGGATATGTCAATGGCAGCCTAACCATAAATAATCTCTTAACCAGCCCATCAAATAAGTGGAAGATTCATTAAACTGCGAAACATTACCCTGCCATAATGTAATGTGCTTCCAATGGGGTTTTTGGCACCATATAGAGGTACTAGGTATCATTTACGAGAATGGGAACACATTGGTCATACGCCTACGAATAAGGAAGAATATTTTAACATGAAGCACTCACAAGCTAGGAATGTCATAGAACGGTGTTTTGGTATATTGTAGAAACGTTGAGCCATATTATGAAGTCCTTCTTTCTACCCAATAAAACTTCAAGGACGAATGGTCATAGCATGTGCTCTACTACATAATTTTATTAGGATGTATACGTCTATTGATCCGGAAGAAAACACCGCACTCACACTGGATTATATGTCTATTGGGGAAGAGCAAGTTGATGATGTTGAATCTATTGGTGTTGTTGAATCAAACAATGAACGGACTCAATGGAGAGATGACATAGCCCAAGAGATGTTTAAGTCGTGGATGTCAAGTAGAATCAATTAATTGTATTATTACTTTTGCTTGTAATGTATTGTCTTATTACTTTTTAAAATTTTATCATAATGTATTGTCTTATTATTATTGTTGAATTTTAAAATTTTATCGTAGTGTATTGTCTTATTATTATTGTCGAATTTTAAAATTTTATCGTAACGTATTGTCTTATTATTATTGTTAAACTTTAAAATTTTATCGTACCGTATTGTCTTATTATTTTTATTGTTGAATTTTAAAAGATGGCGGATATACATAACTGTAGTATCCAAGAAGAGGATGTATTGATTAGCATCCGACAAGAAATTGTGGCGACCTACGAGCAACAAATGGAGGAAGAACAGAGAAAGAGGTAAGAATTACAACGTGCACAGAAGGAACAAGTAGATTAGACAGCTCATCAAGAAGAGGAGATACATCGGCAGAAGAAGTTCACCAAGCAGTTTGAGGCATTCATGGCACAGTACCAGACTATAAATCTTCCCCCTCCTTCTCGATCTGGAAAGTTTTCTTGTACAGGAAATTAGGTTTTTATTTATTTATTAATAAAAAAAATCGACACATTACCGATGGAAATTCCGTTGGTATATTTAATTATTTTATCTATTTTTTACTTTTCCCAGAAAACCATCGGTAATCCGTCGGTACAAGTGGTCGTCGGTAATCCATTGGTGTAGTTATTCTTCGGAAATTCGTCGCTAATAAAATCCGTCGGAAACATTGGTCGTCGGTAAATCAGTCGGAGAGGTAGCCGTCGGTAATCCGTCGGTGATACCATTTCCCTTGGCATATTTTCCGACGAACTTTTACCGATGGGTTACCGAGGGATCCGGCTTAGCGACGGATGGACAATTTTGTACGTTGGTGGTAGTCCTTTTTATGTAGTGACGCCCAACATTTCAACAAATCGATTTCAATATCGAATGATCACAAACATGCATATCTCGTCGAATCACATGATGACAAGTGGAAGGGGTAAGTAAAGGTATTAAATGGGGTACCTATACATGCTACTGATGCTAGTCTCCATCTAAGTTTTTTATGTTGATCAGCTCATATCCTAAACATTTAAGTATTCTAAGTGAAAGAATATTATGTGAGAGAAATTCTGAGTGTATTTCTTTGTGATCTTTAATTTGATCATTTGTTATTCAAAATAGATTGTATTGGCCAATTAATTAAGTTTACCTTTTATTACTCGATCGACAACAATCGATAAGTCATTTTTTAGTATAGTTATGGAAAAATTAATTTCTAGATTCTACATTATTTACGGGATAGCAAGATGAAAATGTTTGTGTTTGAAAGCTAGCTGTGTATGGCATACTACTCAACCTTGAGGGAAAATTTTGTTGAAATGCCCAAAAAGCAACTAAGTGACTCTCATATCTTCTTAGTCGAAAAATATGGAAAGTGGATCAAAGCCATTATATGGCCACATTAATGAAGACACAGAAGGCATGTACCTATGGTGAACTTGACTACGATGTAAGTGATCTATCTATTACATGAGTTAAACAATATAATGGCTCTAACGTCCAAATAGTTAAGAAATGTTTTGCTTGAAAAGGTCTTTTCAAGTGAAATTCAATTAATTAATTACAACATTTATACACCCTAAGTCTTCAGTTGTTGACAAAAAAAAATTGAATTCCAACCATATCATTAAACCACCAAACATTACAAACAAGAAACCTCAAACCCAAAAGCAACGGAAACAAACAAGAAACAAACAAACAGAGGCCAAAGGCTTACCAAGAGCAGCAAACCAGGGCCAAGAACCAACAAAGAAGATCAGAAGGAAAGAAAGACCAAGGCCAAAAGCTAGCCCGAACCACTACCAACAATGGACACAACACCGAACCGACCACCCCAACTAAACACTACTGCATGAACGAGGGGTCAGTCAGCCACTCATTCCAACTGGTCTTCCGACCTCCACCTCGACTAACGAGCCATTCAAAACTCCGTCTATAAAACTCGGAAAAACGATCATCTAAATTCCTTTTGTGGTATTTGAAAGCAGTCTCTCCGTTCTGACACTACAAGCACATGATGCTAAGCCTTACGCACAAAACAATCGCCAATCAAAAACATCTCTTGCATGCTCGACCAAAAACCACAACAAACTACGAAATCAACGTACCATTCAGCCATGAGGCCCAATCAAAATTGCACTTTCTATCTCTTCTTGCGATCCACTTTAAACGTCTCATCTGGAACTCATAGAACTTCTCCGACAATTTTGACTTTTCCCCTTTGAAAACAATCCTCTTCCGATGAGACCATAACAAATAGAGGCACGACCATACTGTGAGTCCAGTACAAGTGCAATAATAATCACAATCAAACACGAACACAAGCACAAACAAATAGGATTGAATCACGTAGTCGGCTTGATTGTATTCAATATGATCAATGCGATTACAGAAAATAATATGAATGTACGGCTAGGTTAATCTGACTGAACTCTAGGTTAAACATAAAGTAAAACTACTTTATATACCTTTCGGTATTTACACATTTAATCCCTCAACTATAATTTACCCAACTTTAATACAATAAACTATTTGACCCTAACAATCTCCCATTTGTATTAAAGTTGCAAAGTAGCTCGAATTACTTGGTCTTGCGCAGATCAATGATAACTGAGTTATCCCTAACAATCATCCCCTTTGAATTGAAGTTCAATAAACGTCAGTTTTGAAAAATAGCGTCTTCAGAATACCAAACTTTACCTTCACTTCAACGAACCTTTAACAACAATAATATTTCCTTTGAAGACGATTAAACTCTATAGCATAGAATCTGAAGAATAACAATCTCCCCATTTATCAAAATAAAATCTTCAGATCAACATATTCAGCTTGAATAAGTCTCTAGAATATTCCAAAGAAATTTCAAACTTCAACAGTCAACAAACAAACTTTAAACAATAAGATTCGAATTATATATGAAAGAATAGATCTTCAATACCTAACTTCGTCAAGTAGCATTGTCATCAGTAAATCTCAACAATTAAGCACCAAGCTCTACATCACAACTACAATCTTTGAATCTAACAGCTTTTCAACCTTAGAATCAACAGATTTATATTCAAAATCTTTTAAGTTATGACCGCTCCCCCTCAACATAGCGTCATGTCTTTGAATATCTTTTCTTTAAGTTCTGACTGCTCCCCCTCAACATTAGAATCATGTCTTTGAGCAGCTCTTCTTGTCTTTGCACAATGTCTTCTTTATGTACCTTTGATGTGTCTTTGATATACTTTCTCCCTCTCACGATGATTAGGAGAAACCTGAACATCATGAATCATCAAAGACTAAATTAAATTAGCTGCATCAAATACAAATGTTAGCACCCACTTAAAAAGATATCTCCTTTAGAATCATTTTCTCCCCCTGAAAAATTGCTCTCTTTCGAACAACTATCTCCTATGGAAACAATGGGTAATCAACTAACATACAGAAGCACGTTTAGCAACTGTTATCACATATTTGTCGAGAAGTGCAAAATCGTATGAATACCAAAAGCTCTGCCCTCCCTCTCTATCTATCCAAGGGATGGAAGGGCAGAGTCCTTTTCGTTAACCATTGGTCGTTAAGGCGTATTCTCAAAATACCTATATCTATTGCTGTGTCGAAATAAATTCAATCGAGTGGCCTATTTTCAGTGTTGGCAATAGGGTAGCACTGATGGGACTTCCAGTCATCACTGAAGTTAAGTTATAGAACTAACTTCTCAGATTGTTCTGGCATAAACACTAAGATATGCATTTTGAATCACAAAGACTCGTGAATGTGTAGAAAGAATTAAGCATTGTATGCTCTTTAAGACTCAAAATGTGATATATTTCACAGACTCAATGTGCATGATTGAAGTGCGAAGGCGGGGCAGACTTCCTTCTATTTCAATATCCAAGTTTCCTAAATGAAAACTAGATAGATGATGTGTTGCATCCCCGTGAAAATTGAAACATCTCTTTGTTAAGAAAGAAATGAGTAGCAGTTGGGTTAAATCAAGAGTTGGCATGGGCTAACTGCCTGTTTCAATGATGGTCATCAAAGAATTATGAACCAATCAGTAGATGTGGTTGCCCAACTTAGAAATGGTTGGTGCAGAGTTTTAATTTTCTATTAACTCTGTTCTCTCACCCTCTATCTTTTAATATAGTCCTCACTTCTAACTAATCTCTCGTTTTCATTTTACCACTCAGCACAATGAGAATACTCAACCGTATGAGTTATCTCCCCCACTCGATGATGTAATACCCCTCAATCGCTCAGGGATTACTTCTTAGGTAGGGCCACCGGTGTTGGTAGTCCATAGAAGTTCATGTAATCTCACACACTAATCCCCTGAAAAGATTTCCTATTAAAGATCAGAGATCAAATATCTGAAGTACGAGTCTTGAACTGATATTCAGAAGTCATCAAGTGTCCACGAGTTCTAAACTGATGTATCTAGAAGTCATAATTCAAAAGAATTTGAAAAAGACAAACTCCTAGCGTAGAACAAGATATGACTTAGTAAGCACAATGTATATCTGGAATAACATACTTACCCCTCAAATATAGAAAGTACTTACTCCCCCCGTAAACCAAGAATTTGTCTGATCATATGTTTAGGTAATCCGAGTTCAGCACGACACATGATAAACCTACAAAATAAATTAAACAGATTTTGGTACCCATACCATCCTGGGTCCTCGAATGTTAGCTTTGCTCTGGGGAATGCTGTAAGTTCCGAACCATCTATCTCGATTAGATGCTCTAGCTGTGGATATCGTCATTGGGGAAACAAGACTAGACTTATGGACATGGTATGTGCCAAACCAATCAGATGCATATTTCCGATCAACAAAATCATTCAAACCACACGTAGAACAACTTATATGATCATGAGAGAGTTGAATCAACTGTTGAATAGAATAAACTTTAAGCGGAAGCACTAAACTTTGTTCAACAGAAGTACTTAAATGAAAATCATCATGATTCATATTGTTTGTCTTAACATGTGAAAAATAATTATATGACTTTGTTTTCTTAATGGCCTGCTTAGACTTCTTTTCTACCCAAACTTGTTTGAATCGAACATCTGTTCTTTGAAAACGCTTATCTGAAACATCATTAAATTCGCAGTCAAACGCGCTAGACTAGTAAGGATGATGAGTTTTAGAAATACCAGTGTGTCGGTGTTTCTACTAAAAGCACTAAAAGATGTTATCTAAGCGATTAGAATTATCACATTCAACTATTTTCAAGCAAATCAAAGAATCGATCAAGAACACAGTGACATCAATAAAATAGAGAGGTCGATAAACTCAAAAGTTACCTGGATCGAATCTTTCAATCTCTTTGCTCTGATACCAATTGTGAGTACAGTACAAGTGCAATAATAATCACAATCAAACACGAACACAAACAAATAGGATTGAATCACGTAGTCGGCTTGATTGCATTCAATATGAGCAATGCGATTACAGAAAAAATATGAATGTACAGCTAGGTTAATATGACTGAACTCTAGGTTAAACATAAAGTAAACCTACTTTATATACCTTTCGGTATTTACAAATTTAATCCCTCAACTTTAATTTACCCAACTTTAATACAATAAACTATTTGATCCTAACATATACCACAGCTGTCCATATCCTCGACAGGTTGGGATTCCTACCCCTTTGGACTTCTGAGTTCAGCAGATTACTCAAAGTAATTGTTTCACTTGAATTTACATTCTACCACTTATACATTGCTTGCTAAATTTCCTTTACCTCTTGTTAGTTAGCTAGAGCTTGGTCCATTGTTTCTATCGAATTCCTGCATCTCAGACATAGTGTTGTGTGAAGATCAATCTCTATTTTATCTAAAATCGATCTACACGGAAGACGTCCTTATTTTGCTCTCCATATGAAGATGGCTATCTTCTTAGGGACTGAATTGAGCTACTTAGTCTTCTCTCTGTTTTCCCCCTCGGTTTCCTGACGTTCTCAATATGAGAGTCAAGGGTTTACCCCGAGAAAGTCCCATTTTTCGCAAGCCACCATTTACCTTTGTCTTTTCTAGCCGTTCACGGACTCCAGTCACCGATCAGAGTAATGAGCTCCTTCAATTCACCAATCTTCCTACCCCTAGGATCCCTCCTCTAACCCCATTTTCATATCCAATTCGCTCCTTGCCATTCACCTCTACCCGAAATCGAGACATTTTTTTCCGACTCAAGTTGATACAGACGATGTAACTTTTTTTTAAACACACTATTGTCGAACCAGTTATCTTCCTAGAAACTTGTGTCCCTCCCGTCCCCCACTTCTTTCCTAAAATACGATGAAAAGTTAAGGTCGACTCTGTCCATATCGCTGCTAACCTAGAAGATATTAGCCCAAACCGAGTCGCCCCCCATGACCTTGCATATGATCGAACAGACCTTATCCAATAACCCCAGTTGGAAATTTAGAAACTCCCTACATTGCCTAGAACCTACTCCCACTTCACCACGCCACTCCTTTCTTTTCCCCTATTCCATGACCACCCTCGCCCCAAAAGAAACGCGATCTCACACTTTCTAATCTATTTATCACTCCTTTCGGGGCTCGAAACAAGAGATCTATTAGAGTTGGGGGTTTTAATGTTGGTGCCTAGAATCAAGTGTTGGAAGAGGAAATAAAGTTTTGGGATATTTGGGCAATTTTTCGAGAATCTGCATCTCAACATAGACCATTGCAACTTGTGTCGTGACTTTGGTCGTGCGCCAAGTCGCGTAAGGCATTGTTTGTATTGATCGAAATTCGTCGATTCTCGTTGTGGGTTAGTTTAGGGAGTTGTTTAAGAGTATGTCTTAGAAGGTTTTAAAAATGGGATTAGTTTTTCAATTTTGAGGAGGGTTAACACCTTTTCTAATACGATGAATTCAGGTGTTCGGTTGTTGGATTTTTAGCCTTAGAACGTGTATTAAGGCTTTGGACTACTGGTGAGTTCTCTCATTATTTTGACAACCATAAAGTTACCATTAACGTTAAAAATATTATTGGTTTTATTTTCTCTGTAAGTCGGGTCGAATCCACAGAGACTCGGCTAAATTTATTATGGCTAGACAATCCAAGTACAAGAATGAAAATTTAAAAGTAAATACGATTGGGGGGGGGGGGTTTGGATTTGATTAACTAAACTAAACATGCAAATTAAAAACTTATAAAAATGCGAGAAATTAAAAACCCAACATTAGACCACTCTCGATAATGATGTTGAACACCTATCATTGATTTCGCCATTTATAAAAAGAATAGGACAAGATTAAGCCGATTATAGTTGTCAATAAGCTCTGACAACCTATGTTTTCACTTAATTAGACATTAGCTAAAATAAGTTCTTTAGCTAAATCTTAACTATAAAAGGAACAATGAATAAGCTCTCAAAATCCCTGGTGTAATTAGAATTAACGAATTAAGAAAACACGACTCAAAGAATTAAGCTCATAAGGTCGACTTAATGACACTTTGATTGCAAGATTTCAAGAACTCATTTCAAAAACCTTATTGAAATTGAAAGAATTCAATTGTCACTTTATCAAAATCATAAGACAATTACGTATCCAAGATTTTGACTAACAATAATTCACAAGAACATCAAGTAATTGGCCAAATTAATTAACATTCAAAATGAAATTGACATTTAACCTAGAAATCCAACATATAAACTTGTCCCAAACGATTACAACGAAATCTCAAAGTAGAAAAACATCAAAAATCTAAAATGACTAATGTTGGAATGAAGAAACTAGCCACATGACTAAACTAGGGTTAACAAACTAAGAAAATTAAGAAATTACCAAAATAGATGAGAAATTGATGGCGAAATCCTCCAAAATTGGCTTCTTGAGTTTCTCCAATCAGTGTCTTTTTTCTTCAATCGAATCCCCCCTCCATGACGGTTATCGAACTGATTTTATACCCACTTGAAAGAAACCGCTCGAATAGAAGACGTGGTCTTCAAATTGACGCACACTAGTTGGGTGTAGACAAACCCACGTGAAAACTCACGCGAGAACATCTTCGAAACAGTGCTCGACGCTACTTGGGACGTGGGTTAGATAAATCGAAAACCCACGCTGCTGATTTAGTCTCAAACAGTAGCTTGTGCCGGTTGCTTCGTGAGTTGTGGCTGATGGAAAGCAGCGAGAGAGATGAGCGTCTGATTTGGGGATGTTGGTCAATTTCCCTTTGCTGGACTTGGGCCAACTTTTATCTTTTTTTCTTGTGGGCTGCGATTGAAAATTGTGGTTGCACTTTATGGGCTTTTGTTTTTTTTTTTGTCTTCTGTTTCTTTGCTGCACACAACCAAGAACCACATTAGATATATAATATATATTCTTGTTCTTTTTCTTTCTTTTACCCGCGTGACCAACCAAATCAAAAGCAACATTTTTTCTCTTTTTCTTTACTTATAAATAAAATAAAATCAATCACATAATCATATTTAGGAATGGTATTTAGTCTAGAAAATTGCAAATTGAAGGTATTTTGATATATAAAATATGATCAAATTTTCGTTTATCAAATATCCCCACACTTAGAATTTTGATCGTCCTTGGGCAAACACTAAGGTTTTAGAACAAAGCAAACTCCACAAGTTGATTTTCAAGAGAGTCGATAAACAAAATACATAGCATTTCATGAAGGCACGAATTAACCGGCATAATAACAATCGACACACAAGACAAACCAAAGATGAACACTTGCTAATTTCACAAACACCTCACAAATGATATAAATCTACTCTAATCGCTCATTCACACAAAGGTGTAGGTGTTTTCACTCTTGGCATCAATTCACATGCACATACACTACCATAAGCTTGCATCAAGTCTCAATTCTCCATTGCTAATGGTCAATACTAAGTGTGGATCAAAAGGTCTTTAGAAAGGGTTGTAACTTGGCTAAGGGTTACGGTAGGGAAAATTTTGGTAAAGTGGCTAAAATTGGACTTCGGAAACTAGACTAAGAATCAAAGTGCATACTCCCACATATTGCACACCCAAGCAATCACAGAGTTTCTCAACTTTTGAGCTCTTATTTGACTAAGCACTTTATGGAGACAATTGTATTTTTCTTTTCAAGTTTGGTCTCCATTTATTCATATAAATATATATACTCTTTTTTTTTCATATATATATATATATATATATATATATTTTCTCTTATATACATATATACATAGAATTTTTTTTTCTTTTCTCTATATATACTTTTTTTGACATCTACCGACCATAATATAAGCATTTTCGATCAAGTAGATGGTTTTTTTTTATATATACGCTCAAGGAGTCTAAAGAAAACATAGTCTCATTCCCAAAGTCCGGTAAGTGAAATGTTTGGTTAGGGGTTAAAATGTGGTGTAATAACAAAGATATGGGTAATTAGGCTCAAAATGGTTGATCAAAAAAAAAAGAAAAACACATAACTGGTTGGCTTTTAGGCTAAATGGTTAAAGGAAAAACATCAAAGATGGCCTTTTTCATTTCCACACACTAGTATTGCGCAAATGCAACCTTGAAGAGTCTTAATGCAAGTTCTAGAGTGATACACACATGGAAGATGCAATGCACACAAAAAGGATAATAAGATTGAATATAACGTTCAATCATGGCTCAAAAGCTCACGGGTGCATTTTTGTCTATAAAATTAGCAAGATTCACAAAAGCCATCTCAAATGTGCTAATCACAACTACACAAGCAAACCATACAATCATTCATGTTATGGTTTTCATGGCATTACAAGCAGAAAATTATCAACTCATACAATTTACTTAATAATTGCCCAAAAACAAGCCAAAAATTCAAAAAATTGAGCCCTTAATCATGCAATCCCCCACATTAATTCCCTCCCCACACTTAAATCATATATTGTCCTCAATATAAGCATGTTGTGGCAAAGTCTAAATCATTGAAAAGCAAAAGGGAACAAGAAAACTCCCCTGAATATGTAGACGATTGCCCAATACATGATCCAAGTTGGTGGCGGGTGTCTCTTTGCGCTGGGGGGGGGGGGTCTAGAACTCCAATAATCAACGAAAGTCGTGCTGGAAAACAAACAATCAACTCAAAGACAACTAGAAAAATAAAACTAAAATAAAATAAAATAAAAATAAAGCGGTATAATTGGGTTGCCTCCCAATCAGCGCCTTTCTTTAACGTCTTTGGCTAGACACTCTCCAAACTAATCAATAACGGGCGGTGGCTCAAGAGCCATAGCATCAATATCTTTAGACTGAAAACCTTCATAAAAAGGTTTCAATCTATGCCCTTCACTTTAAACGACTTACCCGTTTTCGGGCTTTCAATATCCACCGCTCCATGAGAATAGACTTTAACAACTATGAGAGGACCAACCCACCTTGATCTAAGCTTACCGGGAAAGAGTTTTAGGCGTGAATGAAAAAGTAAAACCTTTTGCCTGAACACAAACGTTTTTCGTGAGATTAGCTTGTCGTGAAAAGCTTTGGTCCGCTCTTTGTAAATCTTGGAACTCTCATATGCATCGTTTCTGATTTCCTCCAACTCTTGCAACTGCAACTTCCTTTGAACTCCCGCCTCATCCAGCCGTATATTACATTTCTTGACAGCCCAATAAGACATGTGCTCTAATTCAACAGGTAGATGACATTGTTTACCATGAACTAACCGAAAAGGGGACATACCTATAGGTGTCTTATAAGCCGTACGGTGGGCCCACAAAGCATCGTTTAAACGCTCGTTCCAATCCTTACGGTTAGGATTGACGGTCTTCTCGAGAATGGATTTGATCTCCTTATTAGAGACTTCGGCTTGCCCATTGGATTGGGGATGGTATGCGGTTGAGATCCGATGAGTCACATGGTATTTCTTGAAAAGTGCCTCGATCACCTTGTTGCAAAAGTGTGTTCCGCGATCACTTATGATAGCCCTCGGAGTCCCAAATCTAGAGAAAATATGAGATCTAAGAAAAGTTGAAACAGTACGAGCATCGTTAGTTTTTGTGCCTTTGGCTTCCACCCATTTCGACACATAATCAACACATAATAAAATATAGGTGAAGCCGGAAGAGACGGGAAATGGTCCCCTGAAGTCAATGCCCCATACATCGAAGATTTCACAAACCAAAATTGGGTTTTGGGGCATTTGATTACGGGGGCCTATATTCCCCGTCTTTTGGCACCTATCACAACTTTTACAAAACAAGTATGCATCTTTAAAAAGCGAGGGCCAAAATAAACCACAATCTAAGACTTTACGAGCGGTACGCTTTGGACCAAAATGCCCCCCACAAGCATATTCATGACAAAACCGAAGTACATTGTGTACTTCGTGTTGGGGGAAACATCTTCTGATAATTTGATCAGAACAATGTTTCCAAAGATAAGGATCATCCCACATATAATATTTAGCATGACTTCTAATTCTATCCTTTTCAGTTCTAGTCAACGTACCTAGCAAGGTGTTTGTAACTAAATAGTTTACAATATCCGCATACTAGGGTGTGGTCTCTTGAATGGCTAGAAGATGCTCATCGGGAAACTCGTCCTTCAAGGTAGAAGGATCCTCACCATTTAGCAATCGGCTCAAGTGATCGGCCACCAAATTCTCCGATCCGCTCTTATCCCGAATCTCTAGATCGAATTCTTGTAGAAGCAACATCCAACGGATAAGGCGTGTCTTGGCGTCCTTCTTTTTCATCAAATATTTAAGAGCTGCATGATCAGAAAAAACTATGACTTTAGTACCAAGTAGATAAGAACGAAAATTTTCTAAAGCAAATATTATGGCTAAAAGCTCTTTCTCGGTCGTTGAATAGTTGCTTCGGGCACTATCCAACGTGCGAGAAGCATAATATATAACATGTGGGCCCTTACCAAACTTCGGTCCCAAAACAGCCCCGACCGCGTAATTACTCGCGTCGCAAATGATCTCAAAAGGAGATCCCAATTTGGGGGCTGGATTATTGGGGCAGAAGTTAACTTATCTTTCAGCTCATTGAATGCTTGCTTGCACGCCTCATCAAAGTGGAAATCCACTTCCTTTTGCAAGAGACAACAAAGTGGTCGGGTGATGTTCAAGAAGTCCTTGATAAACCTTCGCTAGAACCCTGCATGACCAAGGAAAGAACGGACTTCCCTAACACAAGTAGAGTAACGTAAAGTCTTAATAACATCAATCTTAGCTCTATCTACCTCTATACCCTTGTTTGAAACAAGATGACCCAAAATAAGACCGTGATTAACCATAAAATGACATTTTTCATAATTTAAAACAAGGTTAGTCTCGATGCATCTTTTCAAGATTTTGGTCAAATTATTCAAACACTCATCAAAAGAATTACCATACACAGTGAAATCATCCATAAACACCTCAATTATATTCTCTACATACTCGGAAAAGATACTTACCATGCATCGTTGAAAAGTAGCGGGTGCGTTACAAAGGCCAAAAGGCATACGCCTATAAGAAAACGTACCGAATGGGCATGTAAAAGTAGTCTTCTCTTGATCCTCCGGTGCTACTGCAATTTGATGGAAACCTGAATAACTATCAAGACAACAATAGTGAGATTTTCCGGCTAATCGCTCAAGCATTTGGTCAATAAAAGGAAGCGGAAAATGATCTTTACGAGTAGACGAATTTAACGTCCTATAGTCGATACATACTCTCCATCCATTTTGGACTCGAGTAGGGACCGACTCACCTTCAGCGTTTTTGACCACAATCAAACCCGTCTTTTTGGGTACAACTTGAACCGGACTTACCCACTTGCTATCCGAAATTGAGTAGATAATACCTGCGTCAAGGAGTTTAAGGGTCTCCTTTTTCACTACCTCCATCATTGGTGGGTTAAGGCAACGTTGAGCTTCTCAAAAAGGCTTGTAATCGTCCTCTAATAGGATCTTATGCATACAAATCGAGGGACTCAACCCTTTGATATCGGCTATGGTCCAACCAATAACCTCCTTGTGCTCCTCAAGCACACTCACCAACCTTTGCTCTTCATCGCTTGAAAGCTTTGTAGAAATGATTACCGGTAAAGTCTTGTCCTTGTCTAAATAAGCATACTTTAGGTGGCTTGGTAACTCCTTCAACTCGAGTTCGGGTGCCTGCACAATAGAAGGAAACAACTTTGATTAAGAAGAAGGTAAATTAACGTTTGCTATCTCAAACTTCTTGTGTCGGTCAGATTCTATAGCTGAGACCGTCTCTTTGAGCTCGGGCTCCAACTCATACTCTTCCATCAACATATTGACTGTTTTTACATCTAGGTGCCTTGTAATTGCAACCTCCAACAAATCACGGTTAGTCAAATCATACAAATCATGAGTAATAGGCTCTAAAATATCAACAAAATTAACAGATGACAAATCACTAGGGTATTTCATGGCATCATACATATTAAACTTTATAATTTCACCATCAAATTCCATAGTGAAAGTACCGGCATCAACATCAATTTTCGTCTTAGCTGTTTTCAAAAAGGGTCTTCCCAACAACATTAAAGAAGACTTGAAGGTATTAAGCTCCTCCATATCTATGACATAGAAATCGGCCGGGAAGACCAACTCACCAACTTTTACCAACACATCCTCAAGGACTCCCTTGGGATACACAATAGACCTATCGGCGAGTTGTATAACAACTCCCGTTTTCTTAAGAGGTCTCACATTCATTGACGAATAAACTGAATAAGGCATGACATTTATAGACGCTCCTAAATCTAGCATGGCTTTATCAATCAAAACATTTCCAATCTTACAAGGAATAGTATACATACCTGAGTCCTTGCACTTTTTGGGCATTTTGGCTCCTTGTAGAACGGCAGAGATGTTCTCTCCCATGCTTACCTTCTCATTCCCAACTAACTTCTTCTTGTTTGTACACAATTCCTTCAAAAACTTCGCATAACGAGGTATCTTTTTTATAGCATCTAGGAGTGGAATGTTTACCTCAACACGGCGAAAAGTTTCCAAGATCTCTTTATCTTCTTGCTCCTTCTTTGATTGCTCAAATCTATTTGGAAATGGTGGTCGGATGACCACTTCGGGTGTTGCTCTTTTTCCCTCGTCGGTCTTTTCCTCAAATTTCTTCTCACTTGGTTTGGTTCCAACGATCTCGGCCTCTTTCTCTTCGTTCCGTGCACTCTTCTTGTTAGGCTCGAGATCCGGTACTATCCTGTTTCGCAATGTAATAGCACTAACATTAGCTTTCGGAGGTGTTTCGGTTTGGGACGGTAGCTTACCTTGATTTTCGATACGATTGAGTGAAGCCGCCATTTGACCAATTTGAGCCTCCAAGTTCTTGTGTTGGACCACCAAGTTCTGAATATTTGTTCTTGTCTCCTGTTGAAATTGTTGGGTGTTAGTTGCAAGAGACTTAACGATATCTTCTAGAGACATACCTGAACTGCTTGGAGCTTGGTTGTTAGGCGGAAATTGCGACTGTTGTTGGAAAGGCTGTTGGAATTTTCTTTGTTGATACTGTTGTGGAGGCCTTTGGGCACTAAAGTTTGAGTTATAGAACCTTTGTTGTGGCTGTTGGTTCGGAAAACCTCCAATGGCATTAACGTCATCGGGTGTAACCAAAACATCTTCTTGTAATTGTGGACACGCATCCGTAGGATGGTTCACTCCGCTGCAGATTCCACATGCCTTTACCTGTTCTTTCCCAACGACTAGCTGCTTAACAAGGTTAGTCAAATCATATACTTTACTTTCAATGCTAGCGACATTTACCTCATTTGCCCTTTCGGGTTCTCTCCTCATATCACCTCGAACACTAAAATGCTGAGAATTCTCACCTATAGTGGTGATTAAGGCCCTCACTTGAGTTGGGGTTTTATTAAAGATTGCCCCTCCACTAGCGGCATCTATCATTTTTCTCTCCATAGGAAGGAGACTCTCATAAAAATATTGCAAAAGGAGTTGGTCAGAAATCCCATGTTGTGGGCAACTAACACAGAGATGTTTGAATCTCTCCCAATATTCATGGAGAGTTTCTACATCTCTTTGTTTTATGCCACAAATTTCCCTACGAAGTGTGGCGGCTCGGGAGGCGGGAAAAAATTTGTCTAGAAATAACCGCGCCATTTGGTTCCATGTCGTTACCGAACTGGGAGGTAACGAGTAGAGCCAATCCTTAGCCCGATCTTTTAAAGAAAAAGGGAATGCCTTTAACTTTATTAGATCTTCCGCAACCTCGTGGGGTTTCATACTTAAACACACTACATGGAACTCCTTGAGATGTTTGTTAGGGTCCTCGCTCTCCAACCCATGAAAGGTGGGAAGGAGATGGACCAACCCAGTTTTTAGCACAAAATTAGCGTTATCTTGAGGATACCTGATACATATGGGCATTTAGGCGACATCCTGTGTCGCGAGCTCTCGTAGAGTCCGCTCCTCACCCATTTTGACTTTTGGCTCCTCTTCCTTTTCTTCTTCTTTGTCCGAATTGCTAGACAGGTCAATATCTTTCCAGATATTTGACCTCGGTGACGAAGTTCCCTCACCTAACTTCTTTTGAAGCTTGGCTTGTTTTATTAGCTTTTTCGCGGTTCATTCAATTTCCAAGTCAAGTGACAAAGGTGAACCTGTATGAGAAGATCTAGGCATAAACCATTAGAAATACCGAGTCCCCGGCAGCGGCGCCAAAAAATTGACGGATGCCGAGTCCACCAAATAATAAATTCCAACTATTGGCTATTTACAAATAATATTGTAGTAGCGATAAGTCGGGTCGAATCCACAGAGACTCGGCTAAATTTATTATGGCTAGACAATCCAAGTACAAGAATGAAAATTTAAAAGTAAATACGATGGGGGGGGGGGGGGTTTGGATTTGATTAACTAAACTAAACATGCAAATTAAAAACTTATAAAAATGCAAGAAATTAAAAACCCAACATTAGACCACTCTCGATAATGATGTTGAACACCTATCATTGATTTCGCCATTTATAAAAAGAATAGAACAAGATTAAGCCGATTATAGTTGTCAATAAGCTCTGACAACCTATGTTTTCACTTAATTAGACATTAGCTAAAATAAGCTCTTTAGCTAAATCTTAACTATAAAAGGAACAATGAATAAGCTCTCAAAATCCCTGGTGTAATTAGCATTAACGAATTAAGAAAACACGACTCAAAGAATTAAGCTCATAAGCTCAGCTTAATGACACTTTGATTGCAAGATTTCAAGAACTCATTTCAAAAACCTTATTGAAATTGAAAGAATTCAATTGTCACTTTATCAAAATCATAAGACAATTACGTATCCAAGATTTTGACTAACAATAATTCACAAGAACATCAAGTAATTGGCCAAATTAATTACCATTCAAAATGAAATTGACGTTTAACCTAGAAATCCAACAAATAAACTTGACCCAAACGATTACAACGAAATCTCAAGGTAGAAAAACATCAAAACTCTAAAATGACTAATGTTGGAATGGAGAAACTAGCCACACATGACTAAACTAGGGTTAACAAACTAAGAAAATTAAGAAATTACCAAAATAGATGAGAATTTGATGGTGAAATCCTCCAAAATTGGCTTCTTGAGTTTCTCCAATCGGTGTCTTTTGTTCTTCAATCGAATCCCCCCTCCATGACGGTTATCGAACTGATTTTATACCCACTTGAAAGAAACCGCTCGAATAGAAGACGTGGTCTTCAAATTGACACACGCTATTTGGGTGTAGACAAACCCACGTGAAAACTCACGCGAGAACATCTTCGAAACAATGCTCGACGCTACTTGGGATGTGGGTTAGATAAATCGAAAACCCACGCTGCTGATTTAGTCTCAAACAGTAGCTTACGCCGGTTGCCTCGTGAGTTGTGGCTGATGGAAAGCAGCGAGAGAGATGAGCGTCTGATTTGGGGATGTTGGTCAATTTCCCTTTGCTGGACTTGGGCCAACTTTTATCTTTTTTTCTTGTGGGTTGCGATTGAAAATGGTGGTTGCACTTTATGGGCTTTTATTTTTTATTTTTATTTTGTCTTTGTTTCTTTGCTGCACACAACCAAGAACCACATTAGATATATAATATATATTCTTGTTTTTTTTTCTTTCTTTTACCCACGTGACCAACCAAATCAAAAGCAACCTTTTTTTTCTCTTTTTCTTTACTTATTAATAAAATAAAATCAATCACATAATCATATTTAGGAGTGGCATTTAGTCTAGAAAATCGCAAATTGAAGGTATTTTGATATATAAAATATGATCAAATTTTCGTTTATCACTCTGTGTGCTTCATATATTTGGAAAATGGTTTATAGGTACGTGTAGATTTTAGCATAAGTGTGCATATTGATGTTCTTGAAATATGGGAAGTGTGTACCCGATCAAAGCACATGAATTCGTGTCATGTAGCTTGTATAAAGAGGAAGTATGAGCTCAAACCATTTGTCACAAGTGTGTGTGTGTGTGTGTGTGTGTGTGACTATAAGTGTGTTCTACCCTAAGCAGTTTACGCGGTCTGTAGCGGAAACAACGATCGGGACCTTAATTTTAAATAGCAGTTTAGGGGGAAAAATATGCTCATAAAATAAATACGTATATATAGGGGAGGATTCAAATGAGAACACCCCCAATTTAAAGGAATAAAGGACTCATTTGGAACCACATATAGTATGGGTCCCACCAATAAAAAATCATATCTGATTTAATGGGGCCCACCAATGAAAATCAGATATGATTTTTTATTGGTGGGACCCGCATCATATATGGTCCCAAATGAGTCCTTTTGTTCTTTTCAATTTACAAAGTTCTCATTTGAACCTCTTCCTATATATATATATATAACTTAATATACTGTATGCCTAATACAAAAAAGTGATTCAAGTCAAACAGTTCAAACCACACAAGCAACATAGCGATAGAATTTATAAAGCTCATAAACAAATGTAGAATCGAGTGATCTGTGAAATCGAGGATATGTGGAATCGAGAAGATGTTGAATTTGAGTGTCTGACTAGGTCCGACGATGACTGACCTAATTTAATGGACTACACTTGATTGACTATTCTTTGCAAATGAGCCCAACGAAGATAAATACCCAATGAAAAGAAATACCAATAAAAAAATCCTAAAATAGTCAAAAAGTTATAGCGGACCGCTATAGCATTCCAAAATAGCGTGAAATATCGGTCATAGAGGTCGCTATTAGCGGTACCGCTACTTTAGACCGCTACACGCACCACTATTTCTTACAGGACTGCTAAACGATATATCACCGCTATAGTATCGCTATTAACTGCCTAGGTTCTACCGTTGCAACATATATTGGTGTTTTATGTTTTTAAGGTGTGTACATTGTTATTTTAAACTAACGTGTTATAACGAATTGATTATCATGTGAACATCCATTAGAGGAATTCACTACAGCTTTGGTCTAACCCTCGCTTTTATATAACTAAAACCTTTTATTGGAATTTCTACGTTGAGAGCTTTAGAAAAAGCAAGGGGAATGTGTGAGCTTGAGAAGTGAAGTAAGGGCGCTTTCTTCTAGATAGATAGTCGCCTAGAATTTATCCCTAGTTTTTGTAATAAATCTCAGTAGTAGACTTTATTTTTCGCTGCAACTCTTGTGGGAGTTATAAAAATATGTCGGTATTTGTGATTGTCGATTCGGGCACAGGCTATGAATTACCTATTTTGTGTTTTGGGTTGTTATAGATTGGTTCATAAAGTTAACACCATATATTGGCTTTTCAAAAGAATATGGCCCATATATCCAGTGTTTAGTTCATATGCGGCTTTAATTACATGGTTTTCTAATTAACAGTTGAAGAGTGGGGAGAAACTGTGCTTTGAAGCAGTTATTGTTAGATCACGGTGGTAAAATAGGGTGAGTCGATCAGTTCTGTATAACTTTAGAATCGTGAAATACACTTTCCGTAGTGATATTTCGACCCTATGCATGGGTTCACGAAATTCAACTTGGGATACTAAGACTCAAGAACATGTACGTTTTTAGGCACAAAAACGAAAGCAATTTTTTTGAAGAATATTTTAGGATTGTTCAAAAAACCGTGTTTAAAATCGTGAATATAAATTTGTATTTATACTCATAAAAATAACGTAACTAAAATGGCAATCATGACTGAATTATAGGAGTAGTGACCAATTACACAAATTTCAGTATCTGCTCAATAATTGCACAATTAATGCACAGTAATCGTTCAGAAACACTTATTAGAATCGACCATGTAGAGCTCTAGTTCATACATGTAGAGCTCTGGTCCATCATGCAAAACTCTCGTCCATTTTCTAAAAAACTCTAAGTCTCAAGGATCATAACCAGAGCCTCTGCATCGACCATGCAGAGCTCTGTATCGACCATACAGAGCCTCTGTATTAACCATATAGAGCTTTGTATCCTAGTTCTGGTCGTGTTTTCCCACTATACTCTAACTCCAAGTTCTAAAGAGCTTCTGGGGCGTTGTTCTTTGGACCACCACCAGAGGCTCTACACCCCGCAAGGGGAGCTCCTCCTTGACCCTTGTCATTTCATCGTTACCGGTTTCATACTCGTCTTATAAGGAGCGTGCACTCTGCACCACCTGACCTGTATTAGTACACATTATAAAACCCCTTTTAAACATCATGTTATTTCCAATTACACATAAATGGACCAGTGACACTAAAATTACCACCAGTTATTCTCACTATGCTTTGGTTCATATGGTCGTTCTATAATATGACCATTTTTTGCGACACCAAGCTAAATGTAATAACCCTTTCCTTAGTTTTTAGTTATAATAAATAAGTTTTGGGGAGTAACTTTTGAATAACTTCACTTCAAGGACTATTCTGAAAATAGTGGAAATTTGGGCATAAAACCCTTGCCTCCCTTCATTTGGTTTCATTTGATACGTAAATAGAGTAAGGATTTGGGAGAGAAAAAGCTTGGAGGAAAAGAAAAGGGTGGCTAGCAAGGCTTTTAGGGGAAGATTGAAGGAAGACTAGGTGAAATCAGTGCTCTCAGGTATTATCATCTTCTTAAATCAGTGCTCTCAGATATTATCATCTTCTTCATAGCTTCTATTCTCCATTGATGGAGTCCTCTAGCTAGTCTAGTTCTTGAGTTTTTTCTCTTTTGATATGTTAGAGTAGATTTTGGGTGGGATTTTGCTTATGATTGACACTAGATGGTATCTAGCAATGATTTATCATCTAGAAGACTCACCATTTGAATATGTCAAGTTTTAATCAAAGGAGTTCATCTTTGGTTCACGATTTTGGGTTTTCTTGGTTGATAATGATAGATTAATCCATTTTAGAGCATGTTTTGGTGTTTAGATTGTTATTGGATAAACCCTCAAGTATTGAGAACGAACTTGGTCATATTTAGACTGTTTAAATCAAGTTTTTGACATTGGAAAGTGTTCTGGGGAGAAAAATTTGGAGTTATCAAGTTTGGGGACAAACCAGCAACAAAAATGAAATCCCGCGACTTGCCCTCGGGATAAGTAGCAGGATTCACTGTATAAGCCCGGTTTGGTTTGGTTCGCTTCTCGTCCTAAGCTAGATGTGACACATGGTTTAGGGGATTATCGTAGGGATCCCATGAGATAACTTTTAGGATGTTTTAGGTGGTTTAACACCAATTTCTTGACATGAAAATCAGATATTCGGTTTGGAGCGTTATAGAAAAACTCTTATATATATATATAACAATGTGTATAAAAGAAATCTATAATTTTTTTGATCATTATTAATAGTGTATAAAAGAAAACATATATATATATATATATATATTAAAACCAACCAATATAATTATAGAACTTACAACAACAAATATTTGAATATTTGAAAATTTATAAATTTAATGGAGTTAGTCTAATAATATGTACAAAAACGACTATAAAAGAATATCTTTAAATCAAAATAAATAAAGTTACTACAATTATATTATTAATATATATATATACATGTATATTAATTTTTTTAATTTTCATTAAAATCAAACTATATAGATAAATATTTAAATGTGGAATCAATTAGTTCATTTAAAATAAAATATTAGTTGATAAATGTTACATTATGTATTTATTATTTTTTGATAATTAAAGTCTCTAATCAATTTCAAAAAACCTTTCATCTTTTGTAATAATGAATCATCAATATATATAAATGAAAATTTATTAGAACAAAAGATACTATAATGATATCTTCGGATGCTAGGTTCATGAGTTTGATTTTAATCAAACTAGTGTTTCGTACCGCGCGTTGCGCGGTGAGAAAATTATTGTCTTATATAATATTTAAGTAAGTTAAGCTTGAACGAAACTTGCTATTTGATTACAACTCGTTAAATATAATATCTGAACTTGTTAAACGTAAAATCTTAACTCACATGACGTCTCAAACTCTTTTAATGCCAATGTCATTTCAAGCTTGTACGTGCAGTTTGCATATTTATACACCTCTAGTTCAACTTATGAAAGCACCCCGCTAAGCCCTTTTCAAGTTGTGAATATTTTGAAAATAATCATCTAATTGATAAATATGTTTCTTTTCATAGGAATTTACGAAGTTGCAATTTTATGTGCAGTATTATTTATAGGTATTATTGAGACTTGATGTGTTTATGGCTTTGTCAATGATAAATGTTGGTATAGTATTTGTTGAATAAATAAACAAATTACCTTATGTTGGTCGAAAGTAATCACTTCTTTGTCTACGTTCATTATTAACTTAATAGTTAACTTAATAGGAAGTTTCGGTTAATTAATGACCGAATTAATAGTTGTTTTTGATTTGAAGAACGCTCTTTTTTGTGGGTGTAGGATTTCTTAAATGTATTGATAGTTAAATAATTTTATACTTATTTTAATAATTATTATTTTTAAGATAATCTTGTTTATTTCTTTAAATATGATTATTTTGATGTATAAATTGTGGGGTTCATTTCTCTCTTTATTTGTGGTGGGTGGTCATGAAGGTTTGTTCCATACACCAAAAAAATACCAATAACACTCGTTGAAGAACAACCCTCATAGCTCACACTCGCAGAGATATAGTTAACATATATGAAAACCTTTAAAGAATCTTTTTCATACTTATTAAATCAAATTGAATTGAAAACTTCCACTCTTCAAACGAATTATGCTGCTTGAAGTAACCAAGATGTAGTGCAGAGAAAAGATTTGGGTGAATTTGCTTGATATGAATTTTTTTATACTACCTCGTGCTTATGTCACAAAGAAGCACGCTAAAGAGCTTTATGTGTTCATTTGGCCCAACACTTAATTCCTACTTATAGCATGCAAACAATTCACCCAATAGTTAATAAATCAAATTTGAATCTAGAAACACAAAGACAGAAAGGATAGGTGTTTGCCGGAGTGCCAACAGATAGAGCAAATGTATCAAATATCTCCACATAAGGAAACTCTTCATCCTATAAAACCTCTTACTTAAACTTATTATTTTGATTATAGGTAATATACAAATCAACATATGGTGAAACTTACCTTCATTTGCCATGAAAAAGATTAACAATCATAGGTTCTTGTCAACTATGTCTATTTTTCAATTTCAATAACAGATTTTTTGAATCCAATAATCACAAAAATTTCAAATCTTATACGAATATATGTATACACGATCCAATCATAAACAACATTTATCATTTGATAACTAAAAAATCAACAATATGGAAAAGAAATATTATGTAATAACAATTCACATTCCTTGAAAAATATTATGGCTACACACTTGTTTGGGTAATACCCAATCAACATATAGTAAAACTAAACTTCATTTGCCATTAAAACAATTAAAAACAATCATAGGTTCTTGTCAACTATGTCTATTTTTCAATTTCAATAACAAACTTTTTGAATCCAATAATCACAAAAATATCAAATCTTATACGAATATATATATACACGATCCAATCATAAACAAATTTTATCATTTGATAACAAAAAAAATCAACAATATGGAAAAGAAAGATTATATAACAACAACAATTCACATTCCTTGAAGAATATTATTGCTACATACATGTTTCGAATGTTTTGATTAAACGTTTTGTTCTACCTGAGACGGTGTTCTTTAATCAACTTATTTCTTTTCTATGTTTGTTCCTTAAATATATATTTCTTTGATTGGGAAATTAAGGGTTTCATTGAGAATTAAAAGCAAGTAATGAAATGAGCAAATGAAGAGTTAGATGTTAAACCCAATAACTACATTTTCTTTTATTTATTTGTCTAAAAAATATATTGATTAAGTAACTCAACATTAAGGGGTTTATTGATAATTAAAAGCAAGTAATGAAAGGAGCAAGTGAAGAGTTGGAGGTTAAACCTAATATACAACATTTTCTTCAAAATTGTGAGAAAATAGGAAAAGGTAAATGGAGATTTCTCATTGTGCCACATAAACAACTTCATATCTGCCTCTGCATCGACCATGCAGAGCTCTGTATCGACCATGCAGAGCCTCTGTATTAACCATACAGAGCTCTGTATCCTAGTTCTGATCGTGTTTTCCCACTATACTCCAACTCCAAGTTCAGAAGAGATTTTGGGGCGTTGTCCCTTTGACCACCACCAGGGGCTCTATACCTCGCAAGGGGAGCTCCTCCTTGACCCTTGTCATTTCGTCGTTACCGGTTTCATACTCGTCTTATAAGGAGCGTGCACTCCGCACCACCTGACCTGTATTAGTACACATTATAAAACGCCTTTTAAACATCATATTATTTCCAATTACACAAAAATGGACCATTGACACTAAAATTACCAACAGTTATTCTCACTATGCTTTGGTTCATATGGTCGTTCTATAATATGACCATTTTTTGCGACACAAGCTAAATGTAATAACCCTTTCCTTAGTGTTTAATAATAATAAATAAGTTTTGGGGAGTAACTTTTGAATAACTTCACTTCAAGGACTATTCTGAAAATAGTGGAAATTTGGGCATAAAACCCTTGCCTCCCTTCATTTGGTTTCATTTGATACGTAAATAGAGTAAGGATTTGGGAGAGAAAAAGCTTGGAGGAGAAGAAAATGGTGGCTAGCAAGGCTTCTAGGGGAAGATTGAAGGAAGATTAGGTGAAATCAGTGTTCTCAGGTATTATCATCTTCTTAAATCCGTGCTCTCAGATATTATCATCTTCTTCATAGCTTCTATTCTCCATTGATGGAGTCCTCTAGCTAGTCTAGTTCTTGAGTTTCTTCTCTTTTGATATGTTAGATTAGATTTTGGGTGGGGTTTTGCTTATTATTGACACTAGATGGTATCTAGCAATGATTTATCATCTAGAAGACTCACCATTTGAATATTTCAAGTTTTAATCAATGGAGTTCATCTTTCGTGCACCATTTTGGGTTTTCTTGCTTGATAATGATAGATTAATCCATTTTAGAGCATGTTTTGGTGTTTAGATTGTTATTGGATAAACCCTCAAGTATTGAGAACGAATTTGGTCATATTTAGACTGTTTAAATCAAGTTTTTGAACGAGCATGATGTTCACCAGTGAACGATGGGTTAACACGGTTAACACAGATTATTGAGTTAACACTTGAAAGAGCCTCTATATATATAGATTCATGACATCTTATATATATATATATAAATATTAATTACATTATTGTAAAAAAAACGTTATGTCATATACATCAATACATAATTTGAGTGGATTTAACCTGTAATGAAGATGTCAAAACCCAGTAAAATGTTATATTGGTAAAAAATGAATATACATGAAAAATAAAAAAATCATAGAAAGAAAAATAATGAAAAAAATATATTTCACAATTATCATTGTTATTTATCAATTTTATGAATCTCAAAAAATGTGATTCAAGTGCAATTTATTAAAAGAAAACTCATGAATCTAGCAATCCTAAGATGTTATCATAGTATCTTGTGTATTATATACATATTGATTAATATTTGATAGGAATATATTTTCATTTATATATATTAATGATTCATTATTACAAAATATGATAGGTTTTTTAAATTGATTAGAGACTTTAATTATTAAAGAATAATAAATAATGTAACATTTATCAACTAATATTTCATTTAAAATTAAATAATTGATTTTACATTCATTTATTTATATAGTTTGATTTTTAATGAAAATTAAAAAAATTAATATACATGTGTGTATAATTGTAGTAGCTTTTTTATTTATTTTGATTTAAATATATTGTTTTATAGCCGTTTTGTATACTAGTTGGGTACCCGCTGCAATGCAGCTGGGTTTTTAATTCATAAACTTAAACCCTCATTTCAGCATCTTTTTTTTAAAGTTTTTGTATGGTTATCAAGCGTGAATTGATTGATATCGTGGTTAATATGATCGATTAGTCAAAGATTAATGGTCAAGTTGTGTACCCATATATATATGCATTTAAATGGTTAATAGTCAATAGGGCACCATTTGGATTGTACATTCTTTATGCCACTTTAAATAACTATTTTCTTGCTCATCAAACAAGAACTATATTCAAATAAAATATCAAAACTTTGCAAATTAAACCGTCTAATTTATGCTAACAATAAATATGGCCGACCAAGTAAAGGTTTTTCTTTTTTTGAAAAGCAAGATTTTGTTACCACCAAACCTTGATTACAACAAATTACAAAGACTACAAAAAAAACCCTCCTGTGATGAACCAACAATTGACAACAGAAGGCATGAATAACCAGATAATTGGATAGAACCTATGCGAACACCAAACTTTGACCACTTTTGATTGTACAAGTAGAAAAAACTTAACCCAACTTTTGACAGCACCATATTTTGGCAGCAACACCCTCTTTTAACATCACCAACTTTTTTTGACAGCACCACCCTCTTTTGACGGCACAAAATTTTGACAGCAACATCAATTTTTACCCTTTTTTGCCAGCACCAATTTTTGACAGCAACACTAATTTTTGACAGCTACTCCAACTTTTGACAGCATCACCAACATTTGACAGCACCAAATTTCTAATATCTACCACTAACAGAAACTAAAGGCTACACCCTCCCTCAGGAAGATAGTTCACGAGGGTTAAACTAATTCTCCAAAAAAGAGGGAATTGCCCACAACTAACAGCTACCAGACACAATACAGAAGTTGATAAACCCGACCCTTTGCATCTGCTGTTTTTAACCTGTGCAGTTTCTTTGCATCAGTCTTGTTGTTTCTTCCTGTTTCTTACCTCGATTAATAAGGGGTTGTTTTATTGTTTTATTGTTTCTTCCTGAGCAGTTTCTTTGTTTCTCCCTCAGTAAGGGGTTGTTTTATTATTTGTTCATTAAAGCCTCTATGAATTAAACTTTCTTCATGAGTTAATTTGTCTATTTAGATTTTTTTTTCAACGGCAATAGACAATACCATTTTATTAAGCACCAAACTCAATACAAGCGCCCATCATACCATATGACGAACCGAAACACAGTGAGAGCAGACACCCCATTTTTACAACAAAAATTACCCCTTCCTGACCGTATAAACATATCACTCTGGACAGAAAAACAAACGGATGGGATCCTCATTACGATAAGTAAAATCAGTCCCGATGGCGCCTGCTAGCAATGTCAGCTGACCCAACCAGCCCTCAGTCCCAGTTTAAGACATCTCTATGCCTCCCCTGCCCCTGAATCGAAACAGCTTACTGCATACAACGGCTTAATGCAGCAGCTTAAAGCAGTACCTAGTTCCATCAGCTTAATGCATCCAGACAGCCATATCAGTTATCGACAGCTTAATACAGACAACCAACAATACCTGTATATAGAGCTGGGCCAAGTGTATCCCAAAGCCCCCCAAATAAAACCCACCCCATGGATTCTCAAATGCGCAGATAATTCAATCTCTATCAGTTCTCTCATAAATGGACTCCAACTATTCTAATCAAATTTTCTTGTCAAAGTCTTGTACCACCAGCAGGTCACCCCAATAACCACCAGATTACATACTAAAATGATCCAATCCGTTATGAATCTTGAAAGATGAATTCAGGACTGAACTCCTTATTGACAACCTTTAAACCCCAAATTTCAGCAGCCTTTAGGACCTGCTTATTCTTTCTTATCTTCAACCTTAATTTGATAATATCAAAAATTTGTCTAGCGAGAACCATAACAGATCCCACTGCACTTTATATACCTTTAATTTGAACTTGCTTAAAAGAAATTAAAGAAAAGGAAATCAACAAGCACAAAGAGAATTGCTATACAATAGGCAAGCTTCTGAGGGGTCGTTTACTTTATATTTTTACACGGTAAACGTTTATCGGGTAACTGTACCTTAGCAAATGAACATGCAAAGACTGGAAATCTTACCCGATTATAAGTGATGGTGCAGTGACTACTCTTACCCGGTTAGTATTCGACGATAAATTGTCGCATATGATGTCGCTTCCGGTAAGTTCAGTGGGAGTGTTGACTTTTTCCGGATAAGCATCTGGGTAAACGGCACCAAAAGCACATGTCATTCAAGTAATATATACTACATATGACCATAAAAGTTAGATATAGAAACCATAAAAAACTCAAATATATACTACATGTGACCTTGTGCTCAAGATCCATTGTCGTGATGAGACCAGTCACCAGAGTTTTAGGTGTTGGATTGCATTAACCTAGAAAAAAATACCTTTGCTGGAATACAAGGTCACTGCACAGTTTGGTTTGGGAAGCTTATTTTTGGGTAACCCCTATCCACCATGTATCAAGATTGGTCCACATGTTCAATAGACTTTTGGCCACATTAATATCTTCACCTTATTATTGCATGAAAATAAAATAAACACAAACTTCATTTGGGCCTTTTCTGCATATCGTTTCTTAGCGAACATCTTGCACTTGATTCTCAAAAGCCTGGAACGACCACAACCGAAGGATAGTAAGATAATCCAAGTAGGAAAAAACCATTCACAGAATAAATAGACAATAAAAGAAGGTTAAATTAAAACAGAAAAATAAAACAACTCAAAACTATCAAAAACCTGTAAGCTTATATCAAAACTATCACAAACCATGTCATAAGAAATGAAAAAATCTTGCCAATAAGATGAAAATCGGCATAAAATACACATTAGTTTCAATTAGCTTGTGCACTATATACGCTTCTCTAAGGCAGAAGATTTGCACCCAATGCAAATCAAGTATATGCAATTCATGACAGTTACAATAATCGTGAACATAAAACTTGCAAATCTTTTATTTTGGACTCAAAATGAAGAGCATCAACCTGAGAACCGATGACACCCAAACCTGCCATGGCTGCAACCATATAAATTATATGTAAAGAGACAAAATAACTGAAGGTTAAGGATTGATTACTGTTACACTTTGAGATAACAAAGACAAAATTTGAATGAAGAGTTAATAGTTGATTTTGTGTAAATCTTTATGGTAAACGATTCAACAGGGTTTACTTATCCCGTCTAGTTTATGTACAACTCAATGAAGCGTCCTTCATGGTTTCAGAACTTGTCTTTTGTGCACCAAAATCAAAAATTGAAGTTCAGTTATTTCTCTATGGTCCTCTTAAAAATGTGCAAAGGGCCGTATAAACTAAAGGAAAAGGAAAATCATAATGACAAAAATGGGGTACAGGGGATTTGATTAGGGCCATTTACCTTGTAATATGTTCCATCAGCTGCATTAGAAAAAAAAACACAAGGAGAATAAATAAACTTAGAACACTCGAATAACAAAATAAAGGACTTAGCTCGTTGATGGTGAATTGCTGATGCATTTATAACATACAAGTGGGTAGAGGTTGGCTGGTTGAGCGTGCAACTTGGGTCAATTTATCCTTCAACTCCTGAAAATAGAGAAAGAAGAAGGATTGCTTCATGAAAATAGAGAACCAGTATCTGAAGTTTTAAGCTGAAAAAGCATGGAGCAAAGAGGTTCACAAGTTTTAATCTTGAAGGTAGCCTTGTATATTAAACAAGTAGAATCAACTATTAGGTAGATAGCCCATAAATACCTCAAATTCGGCATTAGTGACAACTTTGTAAGGGATGCCAAGCTCTGTCATCAAAGCCCTCTGTGGTATAGCCCAATCATTAATAATCAACAAATTTAAACTTGTGTTTGAAAAAGAAATATATTAAGTGAGTTGCATTAAACTACAATTTGAATACAAGTTTGGCCCAAAAAAATTGCTGGTAAAAAAAATTGTGGCGACCTACGAGCAACAAATGGAGGAAGAACAGAGAAAGAGGTAAGAATTAGAACGTGCACAGAAGGAGCAAGTAGATTAGACAGCTCATCAAGAAGAGGAGATACGTCGGCAGAAGAAGTTGACCAAGCAGTTTGAGGCATTCATGGCACAGTACCAGACTATAAATCTTCCCCCTCCTTCTCGATCTTAGGATACGCATGTTAGAACTGTTTGTATTTGAAGTTGGGATATTAATTTTTATGATTTTATTTCAAAAACAATCTTGTTTTACTTTTGAAATTTATTTTCAGAATCTGGACAGTTTTCTTGTACAGGAAATTAGGTTTTTTTTTATTTATTAATAAAAAAATCGACACATTACTGATGGAAATTCCGTTGGTATATTTAATTATTTTATCTATTTTTTACTTTTCCCAGAAAACCATCGGTAATCCGTCACAAGTGGTCGTCGGTAATCCATCGGTGTATTTATTCTTCGGAAATTCGTCGCTAATAAAATCATTCGGAAACATTGGTCGGTCGGTAAATTAGTCGGAGAGGTAGCCGTCGGTGATACCATTTCCCTCGGCATATTTTCCGAAGGACTTTAACCGATGGGTTACTGACGGATCCGGCTTAGCGACGGATGGATAATTTTGTACGTTGGTGGTAGTCCTTTTTATGTAGTGACGCCCAACATTCCAACAAATCGATTTCTATATCGAATGATCACAAACATGCATATCTCGTCGAATCACATGATGACAAGCGGAAGGGGTAAGTAAAGGTATTAAATGGGGTACCTATACATGCTACTGATGCTAGTCTCCATCTAAGTTTTTTATGTTGATCAGCTCATATCCTAAACACTTAAGTATTCTAAGTGAAAGAATATTATGTGAGAGAAATTTTGAGTGTATTTCTTTGTGATCTTTAATTTGATCATTTGTTATTCAAAATAGATTGTATTGGCCGATTCATTAAGTTTACCTTTTATTACTCGATCGACAACAATCGATAAGTCATTTTTTAGTATAGTTATGGAAAAATTAATTTCTAGATTCTATATTATTTACGGGATAGCAAGAAGAAAATGTTTGTGTTTGAAAGTTAGCTGTGTATGGCATACTACTCAACCTTGAGGGAAAATTTTGTTGAAATGCCCAAAAAGCAACTAAGTGACTCTCATATCTTCTTAGTCGAAAAAGATGGAAAGTGGATCAAAGCCCATTATATGGCCACATTAATGAAGACACAGAAGGCATGTACCTATGGTGAACTTGACTACGATGTAAGTGATCTATCTATTACATGATTTAAACAATATAATGGCTCTAACGTCCAAATAGTTAAGAAATGTTTTGCTTGAAATGGTCTTTTCAAGTGAAATTCAATTAATTAATTACAACACTGATACACCCTAAGTCTTCAGTTGTTGACAAAAAAAAAATTGAATTGCAACCATATCATTAAACCACCAAACATTACAAACAAGAAACCTCAAACCCAAAAGCAACGGAAACAAACAAGAAGCAAACAAACAGAGGCCAAAGGCTTACCAAGAGCAAATTAGGGCCAAGAACCAGCAAAGAAGATCAGAGGAAAGAAAGACCAAGGCCAAAAGCTAGCCCGAACCACTACCAACAATGGACAAAACACCGAACCGACCACCCCAACTAAACACTACTGCATGAACAAGGGGTCAGTCAGCCACTCATTCCAACTGGTCTTCCGACCTCCACCTCGACTAACGATCCATTCGAAACTCCGTCTATAAAATTCGAAAAAACGATCATCTAAATTCTTTTTGTGGTATTTGAAAGAAGTATCTCCGTTCCGACTCTGCAAGCACACATGATGCTAAGCCTTACGTACAAAACAATCGCCAATCAAAAACATCTCTTGCATGCTCAACCAAAAACCACAACAAACTACGAAATCAACGTACCATTCAGCCATGAGGCCCAATCAAAATTGCACTTTCTATCTCTTCTCGTGATCCATTCTAAACGTCTCATCTGGAACTCATAGAACTTCTCCAACAACTTTGACTTTTCCCCTTTGAAAACAATCCTCTTCCGATGAGACCATATCAAATAGAGGAACGACCATACTGTGAGTCCAGTACAAGTGCAATAATAATCACGATCAAACACGAACACAAACAAATAGGATTGAACCACGTAGTCGGCTTGATTGTATTCAATATGAGCAATGCGATTACAGAGAATAATATGAATGTACGGCTAGGTTAATCTGACTGAACTCTAGGTTAAACATAAAGTAAAACTACTTTATATACCTTTCGGTATTTACACATTTAATCCCTCAACTTTAATTTACCCAACTTTAATACAATAAACTATTTGACCCTAAAAATCTCCCCATTTGTATTAAAGTTGCAAAGTAGCTCGATTTACTTGGTCTTGCGCAGATCAATGATAACTAAGTTATCCCTAACAATCATCCCCTTCGAATTGAAGTTCAATAAACGTCAGTTTGGAAAATTGGCGTCTTCAGAATACCAAACTTTATCTTCTCTTCAACGAACCTTTAACAACAATAATATTTCCTTTGAAGACAATTAAACTCTATAGCATAGAATCTGAAGAATAACAATCTCCCCATTTATCCAAATAAAATCTTCAGATCAACATATTCAGCTTGAATAAGTCTCTAGAATCTTCCGAAGAAATTTGAAACTTCAACAGTCAACAAACAAACTTTAAACAATAAGCTTCGAATTATATATGAAAGAATCGATCTTCAATACCAAACTTCGTCAAGTAGCTTTGTCATCAGTAAATCTCAACAATTAAGCACCAAGCTCTACATCACAACTACAATCTTTGAATCTAACAACTTTTCAACCTTAGAATCAACAGATTTATATTCAAAACCTTTTAAGTTATGACCGCTCCCCCTCAACATAGCGTCATGTCTTTGAATATCTTTTCTTTAAGTTCTGACTTGTGTAATTATAAAAATATGTCGGTATTTGTGATTGTCGTTTCGGGCACAAGCTATGAATTACCTATTTTGTGTTTTGGGTTGTTATAGATTGGTTCATAAAGTTAACACCATATATTGGGTTATCAAAAGAATATGGCCCTATGTATCCCAGTGTTTAGTTCATATGCGGCTTTAATTACATGGTTTTCTAATTAACAGTTGAAGAGTGGGGAGAAACTGCGCTTTGAAGCAGTTATTGTTAGATCACGGTGGTAAAATAGGGTGAGTCGATCAGTTCTGTATAACTTGAGAATCGTGAAATACACTTTCTGTATTGATATTTCGACCCTATGCATGGGTTCATGAAATTCAACGTGGGATAATAAGACTCAAGAACATGTACGTTTTTAGGCACAAAAACGAAAGCAATTTTTTTGGAGAATATTTTAAGATTGTTCAAAAAACCGTGATTAAAATCGTGAATATAAATTCGTATTTATACTCATAAAAATAACGTAACTAAAATGGCAATCATGACTGAATTATAGGAGTAGTGACCGGTTACACAAATTCCAGAAACTGCTCAATAATTGCACAATTTATGCACAGTAACCGTTCAGAAACACTGATTAGAATCGACTATATAGAGCTCTCTTTCATACATGTAGAGCTTTGGTCCATCATGCAGAACTCTCGTCCATTTTCTAAAAAACTCTAAGTCTCGAGGATCATAACCAGAGCCTCTGATCAGACCATACAGAGCCTCTACATCGACCATGCAGAGCTCTGTATCGACCATGCAGAGCCTCTGTATTAACCATACAGAGCTTTGTATCCTAGTTCTGATCGTGTTTTCCCACTATACTCCAACTCCAAGTTCAGAAGAGCTTTTGGAGCGTTGTCCCTTGGACCACCACCAGGGGCTCTATACCCCGCAAGGGGAGCTCCTCCTTGACCCTTGTCATTTCGTCGTTACCGGTTTCATACTCGTCTTATAAGGAGCGTGCACTCCACACCACCTGGCCGGTATTAGTACACATTATAAAACGCCTTTTAAACATCATATTATTTCCAATTACACAAAAATGGACCATTGACACTAAAATTACCAACAGTTATTCTCACTATGCTTTGGTTCATATGGTCGTTCTATAATATGACCATTTTTTGCGACACAAGCTAAATGTAATAACCCTTTCCTTAGTGTTTAGTAATAATAAATAAGTTTTGGGGAGTAACTTTTGAATAACTTCACTTCAAGGACTATTCTGAAAATAGTGGAAATTTGGGCATAAAACCCTTGCCTCCCTTCATTTGGTTTCATTTGATACGTAAATAGAGTAAGGATTTGGGAGAGAAAAAGCTTGGAGGAGAAGAAAATGGTGGCTAGCAAGGCTTCTAGGGGAAGATTGAAGGAAGATTAGGTGAAATCAGTGTTCTCAGGTATTATCATCTTCTTAAATCAGTGCTCTCAGATATTATCATCTTCTTCATAGCTTCTATTCTCCATTGATGGAGTCCTCTAGCTAGTCTAGTTCTTGAGTTTCTTCTCTTTTGATATGTTAGATTAGATTTTGGGTGGGGTTTTGCTTATGATTGACACTAGATGGTATCTAGCAATGATTTATCATCTAGAAGACTCACCATTTGAATATTTCAAGTTTTAATCAAAGGAGTTCATCTTTGGTGCACCATTTTGGGTTTTCTTGCTTGATAATGATAGATTAATCCATTTTAGAGCATGTTTTGGTGTTTAGATTGTTATTGGATAAACCCTCAAGTATTGAGAACGAATTTGGTCATATTTAGACTGTTTAAATCAAGTTTTTGACATTGGAAAGTGTTTTGGGGAGAAAAATTTGGAGTTATCAAGTTTGGGGACAAACCAGCAACAAAAATGAAATCCCGCGACTTGCCCTCGGGATAAGTAGCAGGATTCACTGTATAAGCACGGTTTGGTTTGGTTCGCTTCCCGTCCTAAGCTAGATGCGACACATGGTTATCGTAGAGATCACATGAGATAACTTTTAGGATGTTTTAGGTGGTTTAACACCAATTTCTTGACATCCAATTCAGATATTCGGTTTGGAGCGATTAGCCATTTTAACATTTAGAGTGGTTTGTTGAATCGCATGTGAGTTCCCTTATCTCTTTAAAGAAACATGTTTATGTTTTAAAAGCTTTATACATTAATGATTATGGTTTTGAATGCGTCAATTCATATATGAAAAATTTACCATGATCGCTTTTACGATCTTTGGGTCTTTATGTGCAGTATTTGATTTGTGTGGAGTTACATGACAAGGTTATATTATTCTTTTTAAATCTTTATACCACGAAGGGAATATGAGTATATAGGTTTGGTTACTTAAGGACCGGGTTTGTCACGAAGGGAATGTGATGCGAAATTTGACCTTTGCCATGTAACCTCCATTCTTTGATTTATACCCGAAGGGAATGGGTTATTTGTTCATTTGACCGTTGCATGTTGTAATTTTAAAAAACCCTTATTGTTAACTATTTTACTTGAGTCGCTTAGTGAAGGCTATAGTTTAGCATGCGATGTTTTGATTTAGTAAAGTCAGCTGTTGACATTAGTACTTTTCGGTGCTTATTATCTTTTGTAACCGATTTAGATTATGGTTGGTTGAAATTTAAGCGGTTGATGTTTGGAATCTTATGATTTTATTTAATTTAAATTTTGGAATGTTACACTAAATAAGGAGGATATCTTCAACAATATTGTGTCTCATGCGTGCTTTTGGGTTTTTAATAGAAGTAGCAAATTTAATATTAACTAGTGTTGGGCCCATGCGTTGCATGGTGTGACTATAGTTTTTTTATTGCAATATTAAATCGAGTTAAAAAGAAGAGAAATTTCTTAGTTAACAATTAATGAAATACAATATGAAAAATGGACATATTTTTATAAGTCGTTACTGACATATTATTCTTATTCGTTTGTTTTCTAGCGATCTTAAGAATTCCAAGAGGAAGATTCATGTACAATTTGACAAAAAGAAAAATCATCAACCAAACAATTCTAAGATATTAACATAATTTCTTGTGTCCTATGTATGTATATAAGTATATATATATATAGAGGCTCCTTGAAATGTTAACTCAATTATTTGTGTTAACCGTGTTAACCCATTGTTCACTGGTGAACACCATGCTCATTCACTGGTGAACACCATGCTCATTCACTGGTGAACACGATGCTCATATACTGACGAATGGTGTTTACCAGTGAACGAGCATGCATGTATGGGACCATTCGTTCACTGATGAATGGTGTTTCACCAATGAACGAGCATGATGTTCACCAGTGAACGATGGGTTAACATGGTTAACACAGATTATTGGGTTAACACTTGAAGGAGCCACTATATATATATATAGATTCATGACATCTTATATATATATATATAAATAAATATTAATTACATTATTGTAAAAAAACGTTATGTCATATACATCAATCTATAATTTGAGTGGATTTAACCTGTAATGAAGATGTCAAAACCCAGTAAAATGTTATATTGGCAAAAAATGAATATACATGAAAAATAAAAAAATCATAGAAAGAAAAATAATGAAAAAAATATATTTCACAATTATCATTGTTATTTATCAATTTTATGAATCTCAAAAAATGTGATTCAAGTGCAATTTATTAAAAGAAAACTCATGAATCTAGCAATCCTAAGATGTTATCATAGTATCTTGTGTATTATATACATATTGATTAATATTTGATAGGAATATATTTTCATTTATATATATTAATGATTCATTATTACAAAATATGATAGGTTTTTTAAATTGATTAGAGACTTTAATTATTAAAGAATAATAAATACATAATGTAACATTTATCAACTAATATTTCATTTAAAATTAAATAATTGATTTTACATTCATTTATTTATATAGTTTGATTTTTAATGAAAATTAAAAAAATTAATATACATGTGTGTATAATTGTAGTAGCTTTTTTATTTATTTTGATTTAAATATATTGTTTTATAGCCGTTTTGTATATATTGTCAGACGAATTCTATTAGATTGATAATTTTTCAAATATTGATTGTTGTAAGTTTTATAATTATACTTATTGTTTTTAATAATATATATGTATATATCAACTATTAATAATGATCAAAAAATTTATTAGATTTCTTTTATAAACATTGTTCCTTTATATATGTTGTAAGAGTTTTTTTTTATAATTTTATAAAAAATTGAATTAAATTGTAAAATGGTTATCAATTAATTCTGATATTACTATATTCAAGTGTCATGCAAATAGACTTATACATATTAATCGTAATTTCACTTATATAATGAGTTTAAAAATATTTTGATTATATATATATATATATAGTTATGTAATAAAAAAACAGAGTCATATAAAATAAAATAACTATAAAAAATTGAGTTTAATCAACGAATATGATTAGTCTAATTAATTTAGCTCCCAAAACAAAAACATAAAAAGTACATACTAATGAAATCTTTAGTCGAGTTGCAAAACATTTCTAAAATATATGAATTCATATACAACCCTATTATCGAATTTATGATGAAAACAAATATAGAAAAATTATTCACCCGTTCGGTGTTTTACAAACCAAGAAGCCATTTATTTATGTCATTTGTTCTTCAGCTTTACTCTTTATCTTTCTCGAAATCAAACTCGCAGACATCAAATGCTTGCAAAACTGAAAACCTAAACCCAATACAAATAACATTATTGCATGCTTATCAAATTAAAGAAAATATTCGTTTTGTTTTCCGATAGAAAATGTTAATCAAGACATAATTGACAAAAAATGTTAATCAAAACATAATCGATAAAAAAAACGAACCTTTGATTGACATTGAGAAATAGAGACGAAGACGGAGTAGAAAAGAAAAAGACGTTGATAAAAAAGAGAGAAAAACTAACATTTGATTGACAATGGAGACGAAAACGGAGTAGAAATTAGACAATGAGAGAGGTAGATGAAAAGATAAACACTATAAGTAGAAGGAGGAGAATGTCTTAGGAGATGAAAGGTTTTGCAATTAAATGTAATTCATAAATAATTAATTAATATTCATCAATGAAAAATTAATGGAAATAGGCTTTTATTTAAAAAAAAATCACAAATTGTGAGAAAATAGGAAAATATGAATTGAGAGTTTTCGTCATGCCACCTAAGCAACCCCACATCTTATATATATCTATACTACCTTATAAATGAAATTTGTAAAAAGTCTTAAAAACAACTTTACATACACAAGGTACTAGCTTTTTAAGCATAGAGTCTTAAAAGTCTTAAAAACAACTTTATATGAACAAGGTACTACCTTTTTAAGCATCTAAGTCTTAATCCCAAGCCTAATGAATAACTTGCCTGTGCTTCTCTTTCCAAGTGCCAAGATCGACCAGTCTTTCCGAAGCCCAAGATGACGATTCACACATCTGTCATCCCAAAACCCAGATGACGATTGAAACTCCCAAGATTGTACCATTCATCTTCCTCTCATTTATCCTCTTCCCCAACATTTTGGTTTTGCTTTGAATTTGGGTTCACAAATTAGGGTTCATCTCAATCGCACAATCTGAGGTAAAAAATTATCGATTTCTCTATTGCTCCATCTCCCCCTCCCTTCCCCCATCGTGTCCCTGAAATCCATTAGTGTCCATTTTGAAATATTTTAATGTGAAACATTTTGATCTTGCTTTGAATTTGGGTTAACAGATCAAGGTTCATCTCCATTGCTCCATCTCAGGTTAAAAAATGTCAATTTCAGTTTTGAAATATTTTGATGTGAAACATTTTGATTTTGCTTTGAATTTGGGTTCACAGATTAGGGTTCATGCCTGCTTCACAAAAAAAGATTAGGGTTCATCTTCGTCGCTCCATCTCAGGTAAAAAATTCAATTTCTCTATAGCTCCATCTCGGGTTTAGTGTGTGGTTTTTTTGTGAGATGGTACTGCATTGAATTCGATTTTGCTTTTAATGTGTTTTGTACTCTGGCATGCCACCAGCCTTTGTAACTCATTTTCACTTCTACTTTGTTGGTATTACCTCGGAAAGAAACCAATTTCTTGCACTTGATGGTCAAAACAAACCTTTTAATTTGTGGATAAATATATATATATAAACCAATTTTATATGTTTGATGGCTTTCTTTTATGTATAATGCTCCCTTTTGGACTTGTGTTTTCCAATTTTTACCAACAAAATATTGACGATGACATGATAGAAATGCCAAGACAATTTTGTACCCATTGTTGAACTTCCATCTGTTATTTATGCTTCTTTTACTTATGGAAAGTTGTACAAGTTTATAGTTAATAGGCCAAGATATTGCAAATAGGATAAAAATCACCTGTCCCAAATTCACATCAGATGTCACTCATGTCCCACCAATGAAATTAAGACACATCAGCTTTTTATTTATTTAATTTTATTTTTATTTTTTCTCTCTGCTTACATGTATCCATATAATTGGTGGACATGGATGAGACATGAAAATTTGGGACAGGTGATTTTCATCCATTGCAACGTAAGCTAGTCCTTGTGTAATTCTCAATTGCCTCATGAGGGATTTATCCATTTTTGTTGAGTTTTTGGTTTTGCCTCTTCTCATCTGTTGCATGTTTTCTTAAAGTTGTATCTATATTAATACATAGTTCAGGTTAATTTTTGACACAGTTTTTACCTGCTTTTATTTGCTCACTTTAGCTAACTGAAGAATTAGTTGATAAAATCTCTTCTAAAATGTTTCTATCCTTCAATGCTTCTACATTCTTTTCATTATACCTTTCAGATGACAGGATGCACTTTTAGGTTATGTAGAATCTTGAGATCAAGAAAATCTATGATGAGAAGAAAACATTTATGGCAGCTCAATTTGCAGCAGAAGCCACTCTGCAAAGGGTTTATGTTGCTCAAAAAGATGAAGACATTGCAGGTATCTTAATAATTCATATTAATCAAAAGCATAGTTGGAAACCGAACTATATCAATTTCTTGGTCTTTCTTTATTACATATGTCGTTGGCATTTATTACAAATTGCAGTAAATTTCCATGTAAGTTTGAATTTGAATGCTATAAATTGCAATGTATTGTAATGTATTTCAATATTCCATTGCAATATGTAAATATGTTGTTCTTAAGGCCTTTATGTTTGATGTGTATTATGTCCTTTGTTGTTTGCTTTTCTAATTCAAAAGTTTATATATTGCAATTTTGACTACCCTTTTGGGGGGAGTGTTACATAGACATCTTATTAGACGATGAGAACAATGGTCACTTTTGGAAGATATGTGATACTTCCTATTAGACAATGAGAACGCGGTTCAACATTTATGCATTAATCTTAAACAGTAAATAAAATTGGTTGATGAATGAAGGAACAATGGTCACTTTTGCCTCCACATAAACAAGAAGCCATTTATCTCAAGCTAAGATAGAAGTTATCAAATGGTTTATAAGTATATTCAAATATGACGAATGATAAACTTATCAAATATTTGAATTAATCTTCAAATCATTTTTAACCATATTCAAAATACAAATGTTACATAGAAATAAATTCTTCATTGGATTGATTTTATCTTATTGGATTACGAACTATCATATTTTTTATTTATCGGTGGCAATTGGAACCATAACTTTTAATAAAACCACCAAGGCTTCAAAAATCGTTTACATTCGTTGCTCCCGCCGCATTGCACGGGTATACAACTAGTTTATATATATATATATATATATATATATAGAGAGAGAGAGAGAGATTAGGTGTATTGACTTCATAACTCTCTCCTTCTAATTTTCTGTATGTAATTATTTATTCTAGCGTTTTATTAGTCATTTTTTTATAAAATTTCAATTCGTTGTTGTTAAAAAAATTATACAACCAGTAAAAAAATCCTTGTATAATTATTAATTTGAATTACATATCTTCTCCTTTAACCATATTAAGCATACATTTGTTAATTCTTTATACTCAAAGAAAAATATTTGAAGATAAATTGAAAACAATAATGTTACTTTATTCATATATGATATTCATAATTATTCCGAACATTTTCATATTACATAGAGTTCAAAGCCGAAATTTATCACTAATCAATTGCAAATGCACCAAATTATTAAGAGACGTTTTTGGGTATTATTGGTATGCCTCTTTCCTCCCGCTTTGCTTCTTCAACCTTTCATTTTCACTGGATCCTACACAACAATTTTTTTTAAACGATTAGCAAACATAGCCTGATGTTTAGAATAACTCATAAGCAAATCTATAAGGTAGATTTAAAAAAAAACATATCTTAAATAATATATTAGGGAATAATCTTTTCAATTACTTTCGGTTATGTTTTTTATATTTTAAATAAATGTCCCTTATAATTTTTTTTTATTTTACACCGTCGTTTATTTTATCATCTATTTTTACCAAATATTATTAGTTTATTAAAAAGTAATTATTTATTAATAAACGGCTAGTTTTTAGCTAACAACTATTTTATCAACCAACAACAAGAACCTATTAGAAGCTATTTTGCGAAATAATCAAAACCACTCTCTTTTGAGGCAAATAAATTTATTATATACATTATACCCCATAATCCCAATTCCCAAATGTTTCTTTGATTTGACTATTAGAAAAACAAGAATAAAAAAATAAGATGGAACAAATAAAGTCCTCAAATTTTTTGTTTCCTTCCTGTACCATCAATTATAAATTATTTGTTTCCTACCTGTCCTATCAATTATATAAAGACATGTCGTTATTTTACACATTCATCGTTTCAATCTTTTATCTCAATAAATAAAGGTTCTGCTTAATAAAATTGGTTTATAGGATGGGCAGGAGTGTTAATACAATATTTTATACAATTTAATTCATATGAACAAACTATAAAAAGTCTCATCTAAAAACATTACAACCGATTTATTTGACATTTATGAGAAGTGTCCTGACACTTGTATTATAGTATACGTTTTAAAAAAAATGTCTATAAAATAACTAGCTAAAACAACACTTTATTTTGATAGAGTCCTAAAAACTTGTTAAGAAACCTAAAAACATCTCATATTATAATACTTTTAGATACGAAACTTTTTGTTTTAATTCTATAAACTTTAAGCCCTATGAAATAGTATTTTATTAAGACGCTTAAACATATTGTAGTCCAATTAGTTTCACGTAATTAGTAGACACGAAGGAGACGATTAGTTTTGGAACAACAATTTTTTATTCGAGATGTATTTATGGTGTAAGTGTGATTTGTTATTTACCTATTGCAGTCGGTGGACGGGCTGATCTTGTAGGGAAAGTTAACACCACATTTTCCGGGGAGACTGGCGGCGTAATTCCCACTAACACCACGGTAAGACGAAGAAGCACTCTTTAAACAATTGCAGATAGTTTTCCGATCACCGGTGGTTCTTGCTTTATTTCTAATCCCTCTAACCCCATTACAACACACTCGTGGCGGAGCACCACCGTTCCTCAGGTACCGGAGACATGGTGCGACGGCGCTCACCACTTCACCACATGTCACCGCCTCCACCTCCGGCGACCACAACGTCACCAAAACCATCACAAACACCAACGCACAAAACATCTTCTTTATAAGCATGGCCGCCATTGTTGATTATAGAATGAACAGAAAAAGAGAGAGAAATTGTTTAAAGGTGTGTGTATAAATGGTTTGGATGTGAAATAAAATAGCCTGTGAAGGTGTGCTTTATATAGGAGAATGAATACCATTTTTTTCCTTCTTCTATGTAACAATGCTTTCTTTCAAAAATAATTTTGTGTTCATTTTTTTTATTACTTTTCTTAACTCAACTTGATTCATTTAAAAATAATTTATCAAGGATTATGTATATTTTTTTGAATACATAATATATTAAAATCTATCTCTACAACTTATTTATATATGTGTGTAGTTTTTTCAAAATTTCACCTTACAATTTTATAAAACCAACCAAAAAAATACGTTTAAATACATAATTAGTGTAAAATTTTACTAATTTTACCGAATATTTATTAATTTTAACTTATTTTAATAAGAAATTGTATTACTCTTTTCCATATTTTCTTATACGAATAGTCTCATTATTGGTGGGTTGTTTGGGTTTGAAAATGATGTATGGGCGTGGATTCCACTTTTAAGTTGACTTGGAGTCAATGGTTTGTAGTCTGTAAGGTTGATTTAAAAAGGCAAAACGAAGCATAGTATTGTTGGTTTTTATGGCGACCGATCTAACCCTAACAGCATCTCTAAAAAAATTTAAAATAGAGATACAAAAATTAAAATCTCTAAAAAAATTTATATTCATCTTCAACAGCATCTTCATTTTGAAGAATCCAATATTAATTATATTATTAAAATATTCAAAATATTTAAAAACTTTTAAACTAATTTTTATATTATTGGTGGAAGAGTGAAGTATGTATAAAATATTATTATTTTTACTTGCCAATCATTTTTTAAGTGAACTCCAAATATAAAGAGAAAAACACTCCCTTTCATATTTTCTCCATTTTAGAGAAACTTTTAAAGACACCATTGGAGCCCAATTTTAGTCAAAAATATCTATTTTTCTCATTTTCTCTATTTTAAAGATACTGTTGGAGATGTTCTAAAAACGTTAAAAAATAGAGGAGATCTCCAATTAATTATCATTGAAATCAGTATAATAAAATTAGATTTATAGGACGTTACCAACAAATAAGCGATATAATAAATCAGTTTATATGACATTAATTATAAAACCAAAAAAAACAAAGTGTCTTATCTATAAAACAAATGGCTTTTATCCATAAAAATTATCCAGGACAATTTCCGTGGGGAATTTTTGTAAAATTCATTCAGAAAATATCAATGGTTCGGTAAAATTCGATATTTTTCGAGAAAATTTGAGTTTTTATTTATTATTTATAAATATATAAAATATTTTTTATTTAAAAGTAGCGGGTAGCGGGTACCGTAATGCGGTTCCAAAAAATGAAACGGAACCGGAACCGGTCATGATCGGTTCCGTATCTTAGGAACCAGAACCGGAACCAATCACATCGGTTCCGGTTTCGGAACCGACAGTTTCGAAGCGGTTCCGATTCCAAATACGGGTATCCGGTTCCGATGCTCACCCCTAAATTCATAGCCATTCTATAACCCCGGTACGTCAAATAAGTCGACTGAATATAAACTTTTTATGACAAATAAAATAGTTACTTTTAAAAGTAAATACAAATAAACACCTACTACTTTGGTCCCATATATAATGTGAATGGTCCGTAGGTCCGTAAGACCATAAGTGATAATTTTGGACCATATTGCGACCGACGAGACGACTAAACAACGACCATTAAAAAGATCTCATAAATTATATATGGAGTACGAAATAATGTTATTTAATGGAATATAATAAGAAAATTTCAGAAAATAGAGGCTTTTTCGTTTCAAATGATTTTCTTAGAATTATATATATTATAATTGAAGAAATTATTAAATTTACAAATGATTAATTTTTAAATGTATTTATGGACAAATAAACTATAAAAATTTAAAAGCTAGTTACTTATATTATTTTAACTAAAAAATTATCTTTAACAATGCTAGGAAGATTTTAAAATTAAAAAAAAAAAATCATTTTCATGTTCTCGAACCTTATATTATTCAAACCACTCACATCCAACAAAATAGATTTTCCTTGCCTTCCCATCGCTGTTCTTCGCCGTTCGATTCTCACTTTTAAAACAATTTAATACAATATATATTAGGCAAATCAAAAAAGAGAAAAAAACAAAAAGCAAAAAAGAACCGATACAAAAGAAGGAGATTGATTAGAAAGGCCAACGATGGTGATGAATGATATTATAGAGAGCACGACGATGGGAAATGAGGGCGAGCATGGAGTTTGGTGCGAGGGATATAAATGATGTATAGATTTAGGAATGGTAAAACTGATTTTGGTTAAAACTCTTCTAGCCGATTAAAAGTAACTTTTTAGGCTTAAAAATATTAAAGTAACTAATTTTTAAAAGTGCTTATAATTAGGTAATTAATTATTTAAAATGTAAAACTTCAATAATTTATTAAATCATAAAAAAGTTCAGAAACCTAATCACTAAATATAAAAAGATTCCTTGTATTTTTTTGGATTTTTCTTAATGTAAATAAGGTAATAGTTAGCAGATATATATTCACAAAAAGTTCACGATGTCCCAAATGTTATGAAAAAAATTTGCTGTCTCCTTAATTACTTCGTATCTCACCCATACCCATTCAATAGAAATATGACAACTAATATTTATATTAATTAGTTAATTTAATATAAAAATACAATAACGTCATTACCTCTTTTAACCATTAGCCTCATCTCTCATCTCTCTTTCATCCCACTCTTACCTAGGGATGAGCTCGGTACCGGACCGGTACCGAACCGAAAATACCGAATCCCGAATATCAAAAAATCTCGGTACCGAATACCGAATCGGTAATAGAAATTCGGTACCGGTACCGATTCGGTACCGGGATTTTCGGGACTAACACCGTTTGGTACCGTTTTTTTAGGGACGACTAACTTTTTCAGCGTTGTGTCAACATTATTTAAATCAAGTCTAAGTCTTAATGATCCCATCCTTAATATACATCCATGACATGTTTATATTCATTTTTAAAAGTTTTTTAGAGCTCAAAATGGTTTTTATAATTGTGGAGTAAAATGTGGGGAGGAAGTCATTCAACTTAAATTGGAATAAAAAAAATTAAAAAACACTGGTAAAAAATAATTTTTTTAATTCTACAAGTTGACATCCAAAATATGTAACGATAAGAAATTTGGATTCGTATATATATATACACACACGCATGAATTTTTTTTTGATATTTGGATGGAATATTACAAGAACCAAAATTTTTAAAATATTTAGGTGGATTTGGTATAAAAATGAAAGATATAATTAATTAATCTTTATTTTTTAATCATAGGACCGTTTACCTAAATACTTACCTGGTTAACGTTTATCATTAAAATTCAACATTATCATTTATTGGATAAGATTTTAGTTCAACAAAACATCATCGTATGCAATAATTTATCGGATAAGCTCTAATCATGGTAAAAGTGTTCGTCCTCACTTACCGAGTAACTTTGGTTCTTGACTTTGTTCTTATCAAGTAAGATTCTTGGTCATTGTCATATTTATCTGGTATGATAATGTGACTTGATAAACGTTTACCAAGGTAAACATTTGATAAACGACTCCTTAATCTTAATTAATTAAAATTATATTTTTTAGAGTGAATTGTGGATTTGGTCCCTATGGTTTGATAAAATTTTGGGTTATGGTCACTATACTATGTTTATTGTGGATATGGTCCTTGTGGTATTCAATTTACTTTGGTCATGGTCCTCTAACTAACGGCTTAGTAACTCTGCTAAATCAAGGGGTCATTTTTGGCATATACTTATTCTGGGGTGGTACCCGTTGCAAACTATTCAATATTTGCAAACTTGCAAACTCACCATTATCCAATAGAAATAAGCCATGTGGATAATATTGTTTTAATATTTTTTTAATAGTTTATTAATTTATTGTGGGTATCATCGTCATTTTATAATTTAACCAATTTTAATTAATATTTATTAATTTCGTGCCATGAACACATTTTCCGACGACTTCGTCTTATCCAACGAGTTTTCCGGCAAGTTTCGTCATTCATAAATGCACTTTCATCATTCGTGAATACATTTTCACCATTCGTGAACACTTTCAACATTCATGAATATCCACTTGGTGCTTTATCATTGTGTTCACTACGAGTTTGCACAGTTTGCAAAAATCGATTAGTTTGCAACGGATACCACCCCTACTTATTCTTTTATCTTTTTCATATAAATATAAAAACAATATTTATATATATATATATAATATCAAAATAAATAAATTATGATATTGTTGTAGATATTCTTTATTTAATTAAAAAACTTAACTATATTAAATAAATTAAATTATATTATTTTAAAAATTAGCTATATTAAATTAGATTTAATTATATTAATTTTTTTAAAGAATTAATTATATAAATAGGTTTTGGTGCAATTAATATTTAAATTAAACAAATCAAATAATAAAATTATATTTTATTTTAAAAAATTATGTTAAATGCGATTCAATTTTATTGTTTTTTTTATCATTGCAACAAACAAGTTTATTATCGATATTTTAACACCAAAAATTATTTAAAACCACTAAAATACAAACTCCAATTTTATCATACTAAAATAAGGTTTTTGATTTTCATATAATTTTTTATTCAAAGATTCAACGTCAACTATTTAAATTTTCACCAATGAAAAATTTATTTTTACTTTCATGTTTCTAACTTCAAATTAAACAAATTCGTACATAAACTCAACAAGTTTTCATACCGAAATAAACATAAATATTAAAATGATAAAATTATATCGTATTTAATATAATAATGATCTCAAAATAAACACAATATCACATTCATTCTATATATAATTATATAAAAATAACTAAAATAAGATATTTTTTTATCATTTGATTTGTTTAAATTAAAAAATTGAATACAATATAATTTTCTCATTTTAATGTTTTTATTTACTTCGGTATGAAAATTTGTTGAATTTTTGTAGAAATTTGTTTAATTTTAAGTTAGAAAGATGAAAGTAAATATAAATTTTTCATTGGTGAAAATTTAAATAGTTGACGTTGAATTTTTGAATAAAAATTACATGAAAATCAAAACCTTATTTAAGTATGATAAAATTGGAGTTTATATTTTAGTGGTTTTAAATAATCTTTGGTGTTAAAATATCGATAATAAACTTGTTTATTGCAATAATAAAAAATAACAATAAAATTAATTCGTGTTTAACATAAATTTTTTAATTTAAATAAATCAATCATAAAATCATATGTTATTTATTCGCTCTAAACAAAATAAAATATTTTTTTATGATTTGATTTGTTTAATTCATATAATTAATTATTTAAACAAATTAATATAATTAAATCCAATTTAATATAGTTAATTTTTAAAATAATACAATTTAATCTATTTAATATGGTTAAGTTTTTTTTAATTAAACAAATCAGATCTACAATAATATCATAATTTATTTATTTTAATACTATATATATATATATAAATATTGTTTTTATATTTATATGAAAAAGACAAAAGAATAAGTAGATGGCAAAAATGACCCATTCATTTAACAGAGTTAGTGAATCGTTAGTTAGGGGACCATGACCAAAGTAAATTGAATACCACAAGGACCATATCCACAATAAATATAGTATAATGACTATAGCTAAAAAAACTATCAAACTATAGAGACCAAATCCACAATTCACTCTATTTTTTATAATCTAAATGACGATTAAATTTATGATTGTGCTTTAAATTGAATCTGATGTTTCTATAGTTAATGTTTATTATTAGATAATTATTTCTTTATTCCCAAACATAAAAAAGGTTGTACATTATATTTATAAAAGTTAAATGAAGCGAGACATAAACCAAATATAACAAATTTAAAACGATAATTATAACTAATACCTGACGTAATAATTTAATTAGTCAGATTCAATTTAAAATAAATTATTATTTTAACCATCATTTAAATTAAAAATTGCTTGATACAAAGATTTATCACACAATTGAAAAATACAAGATTAATTAAATTGAATTTGGGGGTAATTTGGAAGACAAAAAATAATTAAATTGAAAGAAAAATAAAATTAAATTAAAAATAATGAGAGAGAGTTATTTTTCTAAGATCAATATGAGAAATATAAATTATATAAATATTGAATTAAATTAATGAGAGAGAGAGAGAGAGATAAAAGATAAAAGGAGGGTAACGATTGTTTTTAGATTTAATTAATTAATTAATATAAATAACTAGTTGTCATATTCCTTGTTAGTCCCCAAAGAGAGATGGCTAACTAAGAGAGGGTTTTGTAGAAGGGGGGGTTGAATATAAAACACACAGAATATACTCTTTTTAAATTTTTTAATATAAATATTAAAAATTTACACACAGATAGTTTGATGCGGAAAAGAACGGACTATTCTATCAAACTAAACACACAGATAACGATAATTAACTATTACACTAAGCAAGTTAAAACAATCTTGTTATAGCACACGGCTTGCCACGATCAAACAAATAATCACTGCGAAGATTTGTTGAAAGCGTGAGATTTCGGGAAGGACTTCATCTCCTTTTATAGTGTCCATGCATGGGATGCAAGTGGACGGTATCAAGGTTTCATTAATTTGGAAGATTATACGATGGACAAAGGAAGAGACCACTTCCTTTGTACTAGAATAATGGATGAACCATTCCTTGTAGCACGTAATGTCGGATAACTTTATCTTCTTTTCTTCATGCTTCTGTGAAGTCCCATCAAGCCTTTTAGCTAAAAGACAAATATTCCTTTTATAAGAATAAAAGAGAATGTCTTTAATTAAGGCTTGGTGCCCAAGTTCTTCTTGGCTCACGTGTCTTGCAATTGATGCGAGTCAAGAACTTATCTCTTTGAAATTGCTAAGTGATACATCTCACTATGTATCACATCGGTGGATACCTTATAAGGCTAGAGTTGATAAGTGTACACTTTGCTTGATAACTTCTTCTTTCACTAAGTGACAAAAGTGTATACCCTTGTGAGTTGATATCACAGCCTTAGAAAATATACCTGCAATTTCGGTGACCAAGATCATAGTGTCGGTGACCATGACATCAAACTTGATGACCTCATCTTATTTGATGTCCTTAGTACTTTTGATGACTTTTGAGTGTACCATCGGTGACCCACTATATTGGTGATCCAATCTTGACTTGGCAAGATGGTCTGGATATTGAAGTTGGTTGATACATCCAAAATTCCACTTTTTGATGTACAACCCCTTGATTGAATAGTCTTTGACTCTTCAATACTTGAAGCATATTTCAGACCTTCAAAAGAACCTATAAAAATTCATTCATATAAAGGAAGGTGGTTCATCACCAAATCATCGGTGACCCAACAATCTCCCCCTATTTGATGATGATACTCGTAGGTTAGAAAAGAATTCTTTTTGACCACTTTCTATTTTTCTTTTGGGTTCTTTTGACTCGATTTTTTTTTTTTTTTTAATTTTTTTTAATTTTTTTTAATCGAGTATGTACAGTATGGAGTATAAACTGAATAAAAGAATAAGTATAAGTTTAAATATGTGCAAAGCTTGTAAAAATATTAACAAGAGATGGGATGGAAGAAAAGTATGAACTTTTATTAATCAACACATAGGATTGATCAGAGTACATGATTAACAAAGTTCATACTGCACTATACATCTGCAGGATCAAGGATCTGAGGAGGGTTCTCTTCTTTTAAGTTCATCCAGGATCATTCTTGTGATGCCATGGTCTTCAATGGGAGGCACTCCAAGAATAGCAGAGAGGAAGGAGCTGTGAGCCCTTGGAATGTCGAGGCTGCGAAGAAACCTATGTTGCCATAGATGTCCTCAAAGAATACTCCAAGTTCAGGCTCGGTGATCATGGTTTGCTCAGGATAAGCAATAGGAGTGGGAATAGAAAGATTAATACCTGATGCGTCAATCTTTATGCCCCTTTCATGAAGCATGGAAAAGTGTCCTTTCTTTTTGTTCTTTGGAGGTTTGACCAACTCTCCAGAGAGACCCTTTTGAATAAGGTACATCTGTTGACCTTCAAGAAAGGTGACAAGAATATTATGCTCCTTTTGAATCTTCACCATTTTGACAAAGAGCTTTCTGATGGTATTCAGTATCAATTCTTTGTGTTTGCTTTTGCTCTTGTCAATGCAATTTCCAAGCTCTATCCATTCAGAGATCCCAAGAGCTTCAAGCCAATCAACCTCACAAACTTTCATAAGAGAATCAGCTCTTTTAAGAGTGATAAGAAGTTTGGGAGAATTCTTAGTTGGGGGATGAATGGTAGCACCGATGATCTTTGAATCATCCTTTCTATTCTTCAACCTCCTTTTGAACCACTCTACTTCCTTTGCCTTCTTGGCCTCATCAACCAATTTTGCAGCTTCAGATTTCTTCTTTATATTTTCAAGCTCATCTTTTTGAGCTTGAATTGCATCGGTGACTTTGGCATGAACAGCTTCATCATGAGCTAGCTTGAGTACATTTGTCTGATCATACTCAAGCTGAGCCTTGATAGCTTCTTCTCTTTCAGCCTCAGTAAGAATTACCCCAAGAGGATCGGTGAGTGCTGGGGCAGGCTGAAGTCTGAGAGTGTCTGCATGAGGATCTCTCATCCTTTTCTTTCTCTTTCTTTCTTCTTCCTGTTCTTCAAAAGAGAGAGGCTTCTTTCCTTTGGCTTTTTCTTTTCTTTTCTTCTCTTCTTCAGTTTCAAGGGGTTGAGCACTGACACTCTCCCCCTCAACAGCTGCTTCGGGTACCAAAGGAACAGGAACCACAACCACATCGGTGGCTGGATGGCCGACGTCGGCGGCTGGCATGCTGACGTCGGCGGCTGCTTTGGCTGCTGCTGTGTCGGCGGCTTTGGCTTTCTTCGTGTCGGCGGCTTTGGCTGCTGTTGTGGAGGTCTTCACATTTTTCTCCCCCTCAGTGGTTGAACCCTTGAAACCCACTGAAGAGAGAAACTCCTTAATCCTCTCTACATCAGAGCAGAGACCCCCAAGTTTCTTTTCTACCCTTTGAAGAACAAACCTGTCAGTATCTTGGAAGAAGGAATCACCAATATCAAGTTCAACCGTTGGAGAAGAGGTTGGAACTTTATCAATCTTGGTGTGTAGACTTGAGAGAGACTCCATTATTGCCTGTTGATTTGCAATAAGAGTAGAGATATTGGTGGCTTCTTTGAGAAGAGGTGCTTCGAAGATCTGAATGGATGAAAGCACGGATGCTGACTTGAAGAGAATCCTTGCCGAAGATCAAGGATATCCAAATGTAGAAGATCTAAACATGTCATTAGAGTTGGGTGACTCACCGACAACTCCTCTATGTTAGACACGAGAGATGAGGAAAGGAATCCATTCTTTCCTTTTCCTTGGTTGCATGTTCTTCTAAGACCTCCACCCTTCGATAGTATTCTTGGTAAAGGTGGTGAAAGCCCGTAGAAGATCATTCCCTTGCTTTGAAGACATGGGAGCGATAGGATGAGGCTTTGGTGGTTGATCAGTATCATCATCATCACTGGAAGAATAATCCACCAAACCTGTAGATTTTCTTGGGGGGGATTTAGGAGATGAGGGGGAGACACTCTTAGGAGAGTGTCTTTGAGGGGATTCCTCAGTAATGGGTTCCTCCACACCCTTGTTATGTACGGGAGACGTACCTATCCAAGGAGTAGTGTCGGACATCAGAAAATCAGTAAAGAGGGTTGCTCCATCAAATGCACTGGTTGTGGTGCATCTTCACGTGGAGTGTGGACACGGAGCTGAGAGAGCTCTAGGGGTGAAGAAGAGATACCTTGGATGGGATAATCCAAGTCATCTTCATCAACTAGTGAGAAAGTTGATGAAGGAATAGTAAGGGTGTCCCTTTTTACAACCAAGTCCTTTTGAGAGGGCATGGAGGAGCTGGGAGTAGCTAAGTGTTCCTTGGGTTTTGTGAGGATATTTTCAACACCTACTGGCTTTTGGGAGCCAGTAGATGGATCATGTGTTTTAACCCTTTGGGTTCCCTTAGACTTCTTTGAGGAAGTCTTTGGGGGGCTTTTAGAGTTTCTCCGCTTATGGGATTTGGATGCTTGGGTGGAAGCCAAAGGCTCTTTTGGCTTCGTAGCATCGGTGGGTGCGGAGGTAGATGTGCCCGACGCTTTGGATCTCTTAAGAGATTTGGGCACACCAGTGACTCTAGGTACAGAGGGGGTAGAAGACATACACGAAGTTCTGCGAAGACGCGGTTCATTCTCTCCCCAAGTAAGAGTTGCATTCCTTGCAAACTCAACCATAGAAGGTCTGAGAGGGTTGTCTGATGCTAAGACAACCTTTTTCATGATCTGGTTACCCACTTGGTGGAGAGGGAGATCATATACTATATCATCTCTTTTCTCTAATTTATACCGCCAACTTTGCATGAATAATAAGAGAGAAAAGTCGCCGAAATGGTACCGAGGACGTCGGAGGGTAGAGAACGAGGAGATCATTTCATTAAAGAAATAGGCGGCATAATCTATTTTTCTTTGAAAAATAAGAGCATGTGCGGCTCGATTACTGAGAAGGTGGCGATCCGGACCACTGTCTTCTTGCTCGGACACGTAATCGGATGAGCAAAGAAGAAGTTCCAAATACTTCCCATGTTTTTGCGCAATAAAGTACCTGGACCCTTTGACTTTGATCCCTTCTTCTCTTCCAAGTAGTTTAACACATCAACCACCATTTGATGTTCATTACCAAGAGGGAATGGTTCATAAGAATCATAAACAGGAAGCTTGAGAATGCTTCTAACATCTTCCACATTGAAGATCACATCATGTTCATCATTACTTAGAACAGATGCAATAATTTGATCCGATGAGGCATCAAATGTGCAAGTTAACCAAAAGTTTCCAAGAAGAAACTTACTCATTTTGGGCTTCTTTGTCGAGCATATTGTAGAGGGCATCTCCGAAGAAACCAAAGCAAACATCATTGTACTCTGGATGAGCATTGTCAACTCCTATTCTTCCAAAGTAATTGCATGCAGGGAAGGAGAGAGATCCAAAGGTGATTGTTTGTTCTTCACCAATTCTTGAAGGAGAAGCCATTGAAGAAGATGGGAGTTGCAGGTTTGAAGTTCTTGCTTTTGAAGGTGAGGAGAAGATGGGTGCGAGAAAGGTGGTGAAGTAGTGGGATGGGTGGTTATATATGAGAGGGAAATTTCAACTTTCAAAAATAATGATTATTTTTGGTGATTGAAAGGTCAGAATTCTAAGGGTTTTAGAGTTGAATTCGGCGCATGGTCTGACATTGATGATGTCATTAGGGATAAGAACAAATAATCTTGCTTATCAAGAATGGTAAGTCAAGAGTTATCTTTTAGGGGTTAAGAAGGTGAAAGGTTTTGTAATGGTTACCTTGTAGAGTTTAAAACATAGGGCAAACGTCGGTGGGTGATGCACAGTGTATAGAGAGAAAGACGTCGGTGGCTAGTGAGAGAGAGAGAGACGTCGGTGGCTAGAAATAGGGTAAACGTCGGTGGATGGCTGCGAGGTATGGCATCGGTGGCTCAGGACGTCGGAAAGCTGACGTCACGTGATGACGTCGGCGTCGAGACCAAACGTCGGTGGCTGTTTTGGTTGTCGTCGGTGGCTCGGTGGATGGTTGCCGTCGGCGGCTCGTCGGTGGGTACACAGTCACCGTCGGCGGCTCGTCGGTGGGCACGATGGTGGTTCCGTCGGTGGTTGGTGGTTTTGGTGGTGGTTCGTCGGCGGCTCGTCGGTGGCTTGGCTTGTGGTGGATGATATGGTGTGGTGGTTTTTTAGGGTTAGGGTTTGGAGAGAGAAAATTAGAAAGAGAGAGAGTTTCCGTCGGTGACTAAGTCACCGACTGTGTGTGTATATATATATTATTATTATTTTTTTTTTTTTTTGTATAAATATATTAATATAATATAATATATAATATATAATATAATTATAAAGTATAATGTATATATATAAGACATATAACATATATAAGTTATAAATATATAAATGTATATAATAACATACATTATATATAAATATAAAATATATTAGTCTATGTTTATCATACCTAACTCACAGATGAGAAACTTGAACCTTGCTTCATCAAGGGGCTTTGTGAACAGATCAGCTAGTTGATAATCGGTGGGGATGAAATGAAGTTCCACATCACCTTTAGAGACATGATCTCTTATAAAGTGATACCTAATATCAATGTGCTTGGATCTTGAATGAAGCACAGGGTTGTTGGCAATGGCTATTGCACTTGAGTTGTCACACATTATTGGGATCTTTGAGAAAATCTGATTGTAATCACACAAATGATTTTTCATCCACAATATTTGTGCACAACAACTTCCAAGACCACATATTCTCGCTTCAAAGAAAGAGAGGTAGACACCGAATGTTGTTTCTTACTTGACCGGCTTTCACAAGCTTTCCACCAAGTAATCGACAACTTCCGGTTGTACTCTTTCCGTCTATTTTTGAACCCGCAAAATCGTAATCGAGTACCCGATGAGATCGAAACACGAGTCTTTGGGATACCAAAGACCCGCATTTATGGTACCTTTCGGATACACGAAAATCCTTTTCACAAAGACTAGGTGTGATTCTTTAGGATTTGCTTGGTATCGAGAGCGCGTAGACAATGTAGCAAACATAATGTCGTGGTCTACTTGCGTTAGATAGAGAAGGGATCCTATCATGGCTCTATAATTTGTAATATTTACGAAATGCCATCGGGATCGGAAAAGAGTTTAAGAGGAGGAGCCATAGGAGTTTTCATGGTAGAGCAAGTATCAAATTGAAACTTTTTCGAAGATCTTTAATGTATTTACTTTGATTTATGAAAATACCTTCTGAAGATTGTTTTACTTGCAAACCAAGAAAGAAAGTTAACTCCCCCATCATGCTCATTTCATATTCCTTTTGCATGAGGGAGCTAAACTCATCACACAAGGATTCATCGGTGGCTCCAAAAATAATATCATCTACATAGATTTGAACAAGAATGATATTACCTTGTGATTTCTTGAAGAAGAGAGTGTTGTCAACCTTGCCTCGTGTGTACTTATTTCTAAGTAGATATTCTGAGAGAGTGTCATACTGTGCACGTGGAGCTTGCTTCGGTCCATATAGAGCTTTATCCGGCCTTATATACATGATATGGATGGACTGGATCTTCAAACCCAGGAGGTTGCTTCACATACACTTCTTCAGCTAATTCACCATTCAGGAAGACACTTTTGACATCCATTTGGAATACCCGAAAATTCTTGTAAGCTGCATGGGCAAGAAATATTCGGATAGCTTCCAATCTGGCAACAGGAGCAAAGGTTTCATCATAATCAATTCCTTCCTCTTGCCGATATCCTTGAGCAACCAACCTTGCCTTGTTCCTTATGACGGTTCCTTCTTCGTCCATCTTGTTTCGAAACACCCATTTTGTTCCAATAATTGTTTTGTTGGATGGACGAGGAACTAATTTCCAGACTTTGTTTCTCTCAAATTGTGAGAGCTCTTCTTGCATGGCAATTACCCAGCTTGGATTAGCTAGGGCTTCATTTATTAGCTTAGGCTCAAGAATGGAAACAAAGTTGACATATAAGCACAGATTGCTTATGCCTCTTCTGGTTTTTACACCAACTTGTGGATCACCTATGATTTGATCTATTGGATGATCCATGGTCCACTTTAGTGCAGGAGGTAAGGAGGGAGGTAGAGAAAAGGATGAGGTAGGAATTTGGGATGGTGAAGAAGGGTTTAAGGGAGATATAGTGTTTTGGTGGGTAAGGTCTTCTGAAGAGTTAGTTTCAGGAGGTGGAGAAGAAGGTTCTGAAGGTGAGGTGGTGTTTATAGGAGGCTGAGAAGGGTTGCTATCTGGAGGATTGGTTTGAGAGGAGGATGGAATTTCACTAACACATGAATTTATCCATAGGTTTAATTCTTCTTCATCACAAGATAATGAAGAAGTTTCAAACTCATCAAACTTTACATGCATGGATTCATCTATGCATTGTCTTCTTAGATTGAAGATTCTAAAGGCTGCTTGAGGAGAGAGAATAGCCCATGAAAATTCCATCATCGGACTTTGGATCAAACTTTCCAAGTTGTTCCCTGTCATTTAGCATGTGACAAAGCACAGCCAAACACATGGAAGAAGTCAACTGCAGGTTTTCTACCATGGAAAACTTCATACGGGGTCTTGTCATGCCTTTTGACTATGATAGACCTATTTTGAGTAAAGCATGCAGTGTTAACTGCTTCTGCCCAAAAATAGGTTGGCAACTTGGATTCACTCAGCATAGACCTTGCAGCTTCACATAGTGTTCTATTCTTTCTCTCAACAACACCATTTTGCTGAGGAGTGCGTACGGCAGAGAAGTTCTGAGAGATTCCTTTTAGGTCAAGAAATCTTCCAGAGCAGCATTCTTGAATTCGGTGCCATTATCACTTCGAAGGACTTCACCAAACTTTTACCATTCAAATTTTCAATTTTTCTTGTAAACCCGATGATTTCTTCAAGAAAGATCACTCTTGTGTTTCGTAAAGAACACCCAAGTATATCTAGAGAATTCATCGACGATTACTAGCATATACTTTTTACCACCTGCATCGGGTGTACTGACTGGACCGCATAGATCCATGTGAAGCATTTGAAGAGGTTGAGAGATAGAAGAGCATTGTTTTGTTTTAAAGGAAGTTCTGGTGAGTTTTCCTTTTTCACATGCCCCACACAGCTTTTCTTTTTCAAAAGCTATTTTTGGCATTCCAACAACCAAATTTCTTTGTTGGAGAGTTTGTTCAAGGTTTTAAAGTTTAGATGAGAGAACCTTTTATGCCACACAACTTTGTTTGGCTAGCTCTTGAGAAAGGAGACACACAGCTTCTCCTATTGCACTTTCCTTCATGTTGATTATGTACACGTCATTCAGTCGGGTTCCTGCTAGTACAATCTTGTTCTGTACGTCAAAGACCAAACATACACATAGCTGGAACATGACCTTATAGCCCAAATCACATATTTGGCTTATGCTTAGAAGATTGTACATCAGCCCTTCAACATGAGCTACTCTGGAGAAAGTGATGGTTCCATTTGAAATGGTACCATATCCTTTGGTGACCCCTTTTCCATTTCCTCCAAAGGAAACAGTGGGTCCCTTTTCTTTTGAGAAGTTAGAGAGAAGAAGTTTGTTTCCGGTCATGTGTCTTGAACATCCACTATCCATGTACCATATATGATCTTTATTTGGTACCTGCACCCAGAAACAAATTTAGACTTTTGGTACCCATTTTGAGGTGGGTCCTTTGGGATTAGAAGGCATTTTAGATTTGCAAGGAGCCAAGTCTATTGGGCAATTTTTAGCAAGATGAAGAGTGTTGCCACAGTTATAGCACTTCTTTAAAGGAAAGACCTTTTTAAAATCCCTATCATCTAAACTTTGGACAGAGGTTGAGGAATGAGAAGAATAGGGGTGTCCAACACTGGTCTTGGTCCAAGAATACCTTTACCAGGATTTCTTGATTTCTTCAAGTTTACTGACCGAGGAATAAAGTCAGTAGCTATTTGAGATTTCCTTTTAGATGAAAATTTTGGTTTAGAAAAATTTTTCTTTTGAGGAGAAAATCTTTTTGAAGAAGGATACTCAGCAACTTCAGAAGGCTGCTCCTGGGAGTATCTTGACTCATGAAGACTTAAGGAATTTAAAAGTCTTTGGATAGGTTTGGGAGAAGAAGAAGAGCTTGGAAGAGTTGAAACCATTGAAGACTCAGAAGAGATTTCTTTAGCTTTAACAAAGACTCCAAACTTTTTGGAACCAGATTCTACTTTGAGCATGTTAAGTAGATCTATAGAGTGAACGGAGGTAGAATCCTCAGATGAGTAACCGAAGAGATCATCATCGTCATCGGAAAGGAAACCAGCAGGAAAACCTTGACACTCAGAAGAGGAAGGGAGTGGAAGGTCAAGAGGTTGAGGAACATCTTTTCCATAACCAAGGCCAGACTTATCCTTGCAGGTGATTTGATCTTGAAGGATCCTTTCTAGATTCTTAGAGGATTTAGTCCATTTAGACAGAACCTCTTGTTCCTTTTCAAGAGTGGAAGATATCTTTGATTTTTCCTCAGAAAGACTGTCATTTAAATACCGAAGGTTTTCCAGATCAACTTTCATTTTGTCAAAATCTTTTAGTTTTGAAAAGCAAGAGAGGAGTTGATCATTTAGACATTTTATGTGCATATCAGCCTTTTTCTTTTGAATCTTTAAGTCACAGAAGTCAACAGTTAAAGAATCAAAGGCATCGACTTTTGATCATCGAGAGAAAGGTAAAAGGATGTACCTGAGGTTTTGTCCATGAAGTGGATCCCTCAGCAGATACAAGAGTGGTGTAGAGTGATTTCTCCATGTCTTCTATCTCATCAATTTTGGCCATGAGGCACTTAGTGACATACTCACTCTCACTCTCAGAGGTTTGCTCATCTTCCCAAAGAATGAGCCTCAAAGCAACTAAGGTTTTATTTTTACCTTGGTTTCTCTCCTTTTCTCTCTTGTATTTGGCTTTGTATTTCTTGTACCTTGAGGTTTCGTTGATTCGAGTTTTCCTTAGAGGATTGGCTATTTCTCTCTTCATGCTTCCTAGAAGGCGATTTTGAGAAGTCATGGCCATAAGAAGAAGAAGGTTTAGAAGAAGAAGCTTTTGATCTGCATTCAGAAGCAAAATGACCTTTCTTTCCACAATTGAAGCATTCTTCATTTGCTTTATCAGAAGAGGATTTTTGAGAAAAAGGTTTTCTATTAAATTTGGAGCGGTTTGAAGAAAATCTTTTGTTCTTAAGGTTTCCCAGCAAAGCATTGCCAACTATCAGAAAGTATGTCAATGGTCGATTCTCCTCCTTCATCATCAAAGACTATAGTATGCATCTCGACGGATGAGAAGAGTCTTCCTTAATATCTTTTTCAGAATTAGAAGAAGGATAGGTGATTCTGGGAATACAAGAAGAAGGTTTTGAATCACCTATCAAAGCAATAGAGGAGGATTTGATATCCTTTATAAGAGACTTTCTCTGATTCTTAGTTTGTTCATAGTGAAGAAGAGTTCCATAGAGAGCAGTTAAAGGCATTATTTCTAAGTCCTTGGTTTGCTTGATGCAAGTACAGATAGTTTCCCAGAAATCTGGAAGACAATCCATAAACTTGCAGAGAACTTCTTCATTATCATAAACTCGTTCAAGAGCTTTGAGATCATTAAGAAGACAGTTAAAACGATTAAAGTAGGTAGAAAGAGATTCTCCCTTTTCATGGGAGAAGAGTTCATACTTTCTAACAAGACAGATCCTGTTAGATTTCTTTACTTCTTTGGTGCCTTCATATAAGACACTCAAAGTATCCCACATCTCTTTAGCAGTGGGAAGGTTAAGAAGAGAATGATACACATCATCAGGAAGGGAAACAGCAAGAGCAGATTTGACTTTAGTATCTAAAGCAACTAGGCGTTTATCATCTTCACTAAATTTGTTAGAAGGTTTAATGATATATCTACCAGTTTTCTCACTTCTTTCGTCATCTGACTCTATGTCCTTTCCTTCAGCGTCCTTTTGAGGGCCAAAGCGAGCCCATATTTTAGGAATAATAGGTCCCTCACTGAGAATGTTGGGGTACCTGCAATCGATCCCTTCCAAGAATAATAACATGCGATTTTTCCATAACCCAAAGTTGTTTGGGTTGAATCTTGGGGGTTTAGCCAAAGATCCTAAATCATATGTATTACTGGAAGAGGTCTGCAAGGTACCATCAACATTTGAGGTAGTAGCCATCACAGATCTGGTTTATGAGATTAAACCAACTGTTCTGATACCAATTGTTAGTCCCCAAAGAGAGATGGCTAACTAAGAGAGGGTTTTGTAGAAGGGGGGGTTGAATATAAAACACACAGAATATACTCTTTTTAAATTTTTTAATATAAATATTAAAAATTTACACACGTATAGTTTGATGCGGAAAAGAACGGGCGACTATTCTATCAAACTAAACACACGGATAACGATAATTAACTATTACACTAAGCAAGTTAAAACAATACCGTTATAGCACGCGGCTTTGCCACGATCAAACAAATAATCACTGCGAAGATTTGTTGAAAGCGTGAGATTTCTGGGAAGGACTTCATCTCCTTTTATAGTGTCCATGCATGGGATGCAAGTGGACACCGTCAAGGTTTCATTAGTCGGAAGATTATACGATGGACAAAGGAAGAGACCACTTCCTTTGTACTAGAATAATGGATGAACCATTCCTTGTAGCACGTAATGTCAGATAACTTTATCTTCTTTTCTTCATGCTCTGTGAAGTCCCATCAAGCCTTTTAGCTAAAAGACAAATATTCCTTTTATAAGAATAAAAGAGAATGTCTTTAATTAAGGCTTGGTGCCCAAGTTCTTGCTGGCTCACGTGTCTTGCAATTGATGTGAGTCAAGAACTTATCTCTTTGAAATTGCTAAGTGATACATCTCACTATGTATCACATCGGTGGATACCTTATAAGGCTAGAGTTGATAAGTGTACACTTTGCTTGATAACTTCTTCTTTCACTAAGTGACAAAAGTGTATACCCTTGTGAGTTGATATCACAGCCTTAGAAAATATACCTGCAATTTCGGTGACCAAGATCATAGTGTCGGTGACCATGACATCAAACTTGATGACCTCATCTTATTTGATGTCCTTAGTACTTTTGATGACTTTTGAGTGTACCATCGGTGACCCACTATATTGGTGATCCAATCTTGACTTGGCAAGATGGTCTGAATATTGAAGTTGGTTGATACATCCAAAATTCCACTTTTTGATGTACAACCCCTTGATTGAATAGTCTTTGACTCTTCAATACTTGAAGCATATTTCAGACCTTCAAAAGAACCTGTAAAAATTCATTCATATAAAGGAAGGTGGTTCATCACCAAATCATCGGTGACCCAACATTCCTACTGGGTGGAAAGCTTTTGCCAGAAAACATACAAAAAAGATTTTGAACCACTAATCAAAGCAGAGCTTGAAAAGGTTCCCACAACTTTGAATTATGTCTCTTTACCTCTAGAACAATCTTTTGATATCCTTGGGCCCAAAATTACAAGTAAGCCCGTTGATGCCACAAGCATTCCTGAACAGTTAAATATTCCTTTATTACTGCTAAAAGACCCAACTTTAGTTCAGAAACCCCAAGATAGGATTATTGTGGATTCGTCACACTCTGGTGCCAGTCCGACTGTAATTCCTAAAAGTCCAACTCAAGATAAATCATTGGTGGAGCCTGTTTTGTAGACACCTGCTTCTTTCCTTGGGTATGGAATTGAACACAAAGGTTATCGCTGTTGGGATCCCGTTTCCAAACGTTTATGCATATCCCGTCATGTAACCTTCTGGGAACATGTTCCTTTCTCCACCATGTCCAAACTTCATGAGTCACCCAACCCCACCGTTCCCTTCTTCACAGACTCTTCTGTGTCATTGAACTCACTCCAACCAAATTCCATGTCGTCCCTTGTCTCTACTCAATCTTCAAAATTTCCTGATTCATCCGTACCCATACCTCCTCCTCTGACTTAATCATCTGTACCACCTACAAGACCTACATCTGAGCCATATGCTGAATCTACGGATCCTGGACCATCTCAATCACAGAATCTACGACGTTCATACCGGGTAAAACAAGTTCCTTCTCATCTTCGTGATTATCACTGTTATGCTACTCTACTATCAAACCATGAGCCAACTTCCTATATATAAGGAAGCTTCCTCTAATCCAGATTGGCAGAAAGCAATGCAGGAAGAACTTCTGGCTCTTGATAAAGCAAATACATAGGAATCTGTTCCTCTTCCACCAGGCAAGTCACCCATTGGCTCTAAATGGGTCATAAAAAAAAACGAAGTCTGATGGTTCTATTGATCGGTACAAAGTTCGGCTTGTGGCAAAAGGCTTCAATCAAGAATATGGCATTGATTATGAGGAGACATTCACTCCTGTTGCTCGCATAACTTCCGTTCACAGTCTTCTTGCCATAGCGGCCACAAAACAGTGGTCTCTCTTCTAGATGGACGTTAAGAACGCCTTTTTAAATGATGATTTATCAGAAGAAGTATACATGACACTTCCTCCTGGTGTTCAACTTCTCAAAGGGCATGTTTGTCATCTTTGGTAAGCTCTATACGGACTCAAACAAGCTCCTCAAGAATGGTTTGAGAAACTTAGCATGACGGTAATCTCATTGGGTTTTTCATCAAGCAACTATGATTCTGGTTTGTTTACTCGAGTCACCGATGCTGGAACAATTTTACTTCTCTTATATGTGGATGAAATGATCATTACTGGCAGTGACTCTACAGGCATCATTCACCTAAAACAATCTCTTAGTTCATGTTTTGAGATGAAGGATCTTGTTGATCATAACTCCTCTCAGTGATTTGAATATGATTCCTTTACTATACTTAGTGAAATTCCTTAGATAAGCTTCTGTTCAAATTCAGTGATAGCATACGCTGATTACTATCAGCGATCGCTGAAGATCAAGGATCAACAAGCTTGTCTCTGAAGACCTGAAGATCAGCTATCACACAAGAAGACCATTCAGCGACAGTCAAAGACCAAAGCTGAAGAAAGAGATAATCGGCTAAGTGACCTGAAGCGGTTCAGCGATAGCAGCGGTTATCTAATCAAAGTGTGAAGTCTTGTAAAGCCTCAGCAACACTGAAGTTCATCCTTGAACATTAATGAAGCTTCTTCTGCAAGATTAAAGTTTGATCTTATCCTCGATGCACAAAAGTCAAACCTAGAACCATGTCAGAAAAGGACGTACGACTTGTCTCTTATGTCCCCATCATATCTGATACGGTACTGTTCATATTAGGCCAAAATCATGGTTGTCTTATTTACAAGGACAAGCTTCCTACCCAAGCTTGACACGTGGCATGTACCTCTTGTCTTGCATTAAATGCAAGCGGGTATAAATAGATGAAGATATCTTCTTCATCTTCATGCATGCTTCCTTCTAGCCTATACCTTCTGCATTTCTTTCTTTCATCTTCTTGTGCATCAAACTGTGTGTTTCCTTAGTTACAATAGAATAGGTTTTTAACTTGTTCTAATTCGGCTTGTAACTGTAAATTTGTTTATTTTCAATAAACTTATTTAAAAACCAAAATCTGTGTGTTTGTATTCAACCCCCCCTTCTACAAACTGTTTACTTAATATTTAACTCTTGTAGATCCTTATTGGGACCAACAAGTGGTATCAGAGCGGTGTTGTAATCTTTCCCTTTAAAATATTCTTATTTAGATCATATTTTAAAATGACAAACCCTAATACAAACTACAATGATAACGGATCTTTAGCTAAACCTCCAAGGTTCAGCCATGATAATTTCCCTTTATGGAAAGAAAGAATGTCACTTTTTCTAGAGGATGCCGATCCTAAGATCCCATACTATGTAGAAAACTGACCTTTCGTTCCTACAGCCATAGTAGCAGCTGTACCTGCCACTGCTACTACCCTAGCCGTCGCTGAAAGGAGTATTGTAAAAACTCCAGATCGATGGACTGAGGAAGACAAGAAAGAAGTTGCTATTGATGCTAAAGCATGATCTATAATAGCAATGTCTTTGCCTGATGAAGTATATCATTCTGTAATGAAAATGAGAACTCAAAAGCCCATGTGGGATACTCTATGTATCCAATATGAAGGAACTTCTGAGGTTAAAGTAACTAGATGCATAAACCTTGTAAGAAAATATGAGAGTTTTATGTATCAAAAAGGTGAATCTCTTTCTCAAATTCACCAGCGATTTAACTGTCTGCTGATTGATCTCAAATCAGTCGATAGGATATATTCAAACGCTGAAATTCTGACAAAATTCATGGAGGCATTGCCCGATCAATGGGCAGTGTACACTACATGCATAAAGCTGTCAAAGAATCTTGAAACCTTGTCATTAAGTGCATTATATGGTATGCTCTTAAATGAAGAACAATCCCAGCTTTTAAGGAAAAATCTTCTTAATGAACTCAAGGGTGCTAAAAGTACTTCTTTAGCACTTGTGACTTCTGAAGGAACTTCTTCTAAAAATGGTTCTTCTTCTACTATCACCTCCATAACTGAATTAGGTCAAACTGATTCAGAAGATCAACTCACTGATGCTGACATCTCTGAGTTTGATAACTCTCTAGCTCTTTTAACCAACAACTTTAAAAGATTTGCTAGAAAGAGCAATTTTCGAAAATCTTCTAACCTCTCTGACTCTGAAAAATAGAAAACGTTGCCTGCTGAAAAAGCCTCAGCGATCAGTTTCAATTGTCAGAGAAAGGGCCATTTTGCAAGTGAATGCAGGTCGAAGAAAGTTGCTGCTCCCACTACCTCCCATACCTCTGATAAACAGGAGGAGTATTTTAAAATGAAAAACAAATACAGAGATATGAAGAAAAACCAGCAAAAAGGCAAAGGCCTTGTCGCTGAAGAAGTTGACTGGGATGCTGAAGATGACTGGGCCAAGACCTCTGAAGAGTCTGGTTCAGATGAAGAAGATCTTGCCTTTCTCTGTCTAATGGCAAAAATAGAGGATCTTTGAAGAAGTCTGCGAAACTTCTTCCTCTGAGTCTCCGTCTACTCAGGTAAACATTCCCTCAGACTCCTTGTTCTCTGAAAAAGATAACTTGTCGGCTCTCGATGCAATGACTGTTGATTTTTACAATGCTTTAAATGGAAAGATAAAAGCTGAGAAAATTAACACTGACTTATCTGAACAGTTAAAAAATTGCCACATAAGAATCAAAGAACTTTCCAAACTTGAGGATTCTCTCAAAGACCAAGTTTTGCAAATCAAACAATAAGCATTGAGAAACAACAAGCTATCGCTGATAGGGAAAAGGCTATTGCTGATCTCAAGTCTGAAAAAGCAACCATCAAAGGATGGTGTAAGGCTTCTGATAAAGTCAATGAGATTATCAATGCCCAAATACCTATGAAAGTGAGAAGTGGGTTAGGCTATAACCCTGAAAAGGAAGAATCAGAGAATGATCGTTCCATGCTCAAATTTGGAATGTTTATCTCTTCTATCCCTGATCCTTCTTCTTCAACCTCTTCTTCCACTACCTCTAAAGAGACGCTTCATGTGGATTATTCTAAGAAGGTGATCAAAAACAAGTTTCTTGACCATGCTCCTAAGAATAAGAAAACTCTAAATAAGAACAAGAAGTCCTCTGAGAAGATTTCTAAATATGGGAAAAAGGTCCCTGATTATTCTCAGAGACCAACTCCCAAGATTAAAATTGATCTCAATCCTACCCCTGAAAAGGTTGTAATACCTCCAAGGACCATGGATAAAGGAATTCTTGGACCTGTCCCTGAGAAACTTCCTGTTCCCTCTCTTATCTTCAAACCTTTTAAGTATAGGAAATGCTTTCACTGTGGTGAAACAGCACATATTGCAAGCAAGTGTCCAAATACTACTAGAGCTGATAAACTAGCTCATGGAAAGAAAATAGCTCAAGCTGATAAATCAGCAAGAGTGAAATCCACCAAAGTTGCTAAACCAATTAAGGTGAAGATATCCACTGTAGAGAGTTCTTCAGCTAGTAGTACATTCGCCAATCCTGTATCTAACCAAGCAGGACCCATAGTAATATGGGTACCTTTAAACGATTAATTTTTTGTTGTATGCAGAGTGCCAAAGGTATCTGGTATCTTAATAGCGGATGCTCGAGGCATATGACTGGCAGAAAATCTCTGCTCTCTGACTACAAAGAAGAAGCTGGTCCATCAGTGACTTTTGGTGGAAATGGCAAAGGATATACTAAAGGTTATGGAATTCTGTCCAACGGAGCCACATCTTTTTCTCGTGTTGCTTACGTTGAGGGACTAAAGCACAATCTCTTGAGCGTTAGTCAGTTGTGTGACAAAGACTTCAAGGTTCTATTCCTAAAGAATAGATGTGCTGTCACTGACGGAAATGATAAGCTTTCCCTCTCTGGCAAAAGAGTTGAAAACGTATACGTCATAAACATGAATAGTTCTCACTCTGAGAACATGTGCTTTATCTCTAAAGCATTCACTGATATAAACTGGTTATGGCATAAAAGACTTTCTCATCTCAACTTTAAGACAATAAATGAGTTTTCTCAAAAAGACTTAGTCAGAGACCTCCCAAATCACACCTTTACAAAGGAATCTCTTTGTTCAGCATGTGAAAAGGGAAAGCTGACAAAAGCCTCCTTCAGGTCAAAGCAAGTTTCTTCAGTGACCACTCCTCTTCAGCTACTCCACATGGATCTATTTGGACCTGTCAATGTCCAATCAATCTCTGGAAAGAAATACACTTTAGTGATTGTTGATGAATACTCCAGATACACATGGGTGTTCTTCCTTCGATCCAAAAGTGATACCCCTGAAATGATAATCTCTTTTATTAAAAGAATGGAAGTGTTAAACACCTTACTTGTTCGCTCCATAAGAAGTGATCATGGTACTGAATTCAAAAATAGTACTTTGGTTAGTTTCTTTGAAGAAAAAGGCATATTTCACAATTTCTCATCAGTGAGAACTCCTCAGCAAAATGGTGTTGCTGAAAGAAGAAATCGAACTATAATCGAAGCAGCTCGCTCAATGCTCAGCGAATCACGTCTTCCAACTCAATTCTGGGCTGAAGCTGTCAATACATCGTACTTTACTCAGAATCGATCCCTGATTGTTAAGCGATTCAAGAAGACTTCCTATGAATTATTTCATGGGAGAAGACCCACTCTGAAATATCTTCACATTTTTGGATGTACGTGTTACATTCTGAATGACAGAGATCATTTGGGTAAATTTGATCCCAAAGATGATGATGGTATACTTCTTGGATACTCCTCTGTATCCAAGTCTTTCAGAGTATTCAACAAAAGAAGACAACATGTTGAAGAATCTATGCATGTCAACTTTGATGAATCTCGTCCCATTCATCCTTCTCATAATCTTGATGATGATGAAGAATTGAATGCTTGGATGGAATCTCATTATGGGGAACCTGAAACATACTTCAGCAATCAAACTCCAGCTGATGCATGTGATGATGAAATCCCTGTAAACTCAACAAGTAACAATCATCCATCTTCAGGGATAAATGTTACTCCTTTAAATCAGATTCCTGTTGCTGATTCATCTCTTGGAAATTCCTCTGTGAATAACCAAACCTCCTCTGAAAATCAATCCCCTGAATTGATTCTAAATGAAGTACACATTCTTTGAAACAAGTCCTATACCGAATGCGAAGAACGTGTCGGCCGAATCTGGTTGATCTCTCTCCTCAACCACCGGCTCGGCGATGGATCGCAAATCATCCAATAAATCGATTATTGGCGATCCCATTGCGGTATCAAAACACGTAGAGGTATAGGTAATATCTCGTCTTTATGTAAACTTCATTTCTCTCTGCGAACCTAAGAAGATAGATCAAGCTATCTACGACCCTAGCCGGGTTTCGGCTATGCAAGAAGAACCGGCGAATTTCGTAGAAATAAAGTTTGGAATCTTGTTCCTAGACCCTCTGATAAAACTGTCATAGGAACCAAATGGGTTTTCAGAAATAAGCTAGATGAAAACAGGACTATAATTCGCAATAAGGCTAGACTTGTTGCTCAAGGTTATAGACAGGAAGAAGGAATTGATTATGATGAAACCTTTGCCCCTGTAGCTCGTTTAGAAGCCATAAGACTCTTTTTAGCTTATGCTGCCCATAAAGACTTCAAAGTTTTTCAAATGGATGTTAAAAGTGCTTTTCTAAATGGAAAACTCAGCGAGGAAGTTTATGTTGAACAACCCCTTGGTTTCTCAGACCCTAACCACCCTGGTTATGTTTTTAAACTTGAAAAAGCTCTTTACGGGTTAAAACAAGCTCCTAGAGCTTGGTATGACACCCTCTCTAAATTTCTTCTTAAAGAAAAATTTGTTCGTGGAAAAATTGACCAAACTCTGTTTTTAAGAAAATATAAAGGTCATACGATTCTCGCTCAGATATATGTTGATGACATTATCTTTGGTTCCACAAGACCCAAATTATGCACTCGTTTCGCTGCAAGAATGCAAAAACAATAGAAAATGAGTATGATGGTGAACTAACATATTTTCTAGGTTTGCAGATTAAGCAATCTGACAAAGGAATTTTCATTTGTCAAAGCAAATATGTTAAAGACATGCTGAATAAATTTGACATGAATCAATGCTCAGCAATGAAGACTCCTATGGCGCCTCCTCTGACATTAAACAAGGATCCAAATGGGAAACCAGTCAATGTCACTGCCTATCGAGGAATGATTGGGTCTCTGTTGTATCTTACAGCGAGTAGACCAGACATCATGTACGCTACCTGTCTCTGTGCTCGGTATCAAGCTGAACCGAAGGAATCCCATCTAATTGCTGTAAAGCGAATCTTCAGATATCTGAAAGGAACTCCAAATCTTGGTCTCTGGTATCCCAAAGGCTCAGGATTTGATCTTATCGGTTACTCTGACAGTGACTTTGCAGGTTGTAAGATTGATAGGAAAAGCACCACTGGTGGGTGTCAGCTACTAGGTGGTAAGTTAATAAGTTGGACAAGTAAAAAGCAAAACTCAATGTCCACTTCCACCGCTGAAGCTGAATACGTAGCAGCTGGTAGTTGTTGTACTCAAATCCTTTGGATGAGAAATCAACTCAGAGACTACGATCTAAAGCTCTCTAAAATTCCTATTTACTGTGATAGCACATGTGCTATAGCAATTGCTAACAACCCTGTACTTCACTCCAAAACCAAGCACATTGAGATCCGATATCACTTTATCAGAGATCATGTGATGAATGGTGAAGTTGAGCTCCATTTTGTTCCTACTGAATATCAGCTCGCTGATCTTTTCACCAAGCCTCTTCATGAAACTAGATTCAATCTACTCATCAACGAACTTGGTATGTTGAACGCTGAATAATTTATTAATCAGTGATCAACAAAGGATTACAAATAAAGCTTTCAAACTTTCCATTCTCTGAACTCTGATTCAGCGATATCTAGGTCATCTCCTCAGGTATTATCTTCTAATCTCTAAAACTCTTTGATAACTTTTCTCATCAAAGAATGTCTCTTTTAAAATTAAAACTCCTCACTGACAATCCTTTATTATTAGTGATGAAGATTTTTTCTAAAAATTATAAATGATAAACCTTCCTTATGGATAATTATCATTATAATCTTTTTAATATTTAAGAAAAGGACACGTCAGACCTTTTTCTGACACACGACAGACCGCGACGTTTCCATTCCAACTCCTTTCTTGGAACGTGCGCCAGGTCATCATTTCTTTTTCAAAAAGCTAATACCGTCGTTTAGCTATCCTCTGTTTCTCTCTCCTCTTGCTATTTAAGCATTCCTTTTGTCTCACTTTATTCCTTCCGCTTTCATAACTTCTCTAAAGGCAAAGGATAAACTCCGATTCTTCAAGCTTTCTCCAATAACACCAAGAACAAGCACTTGTGCGTTTTTCTTCTTCACACGGTTAAGGTTTGATCTAAACCTTATATCAAGAACTGGAAACAACTCGTTTCACCTTTCTATTCTATTTTTCTTTCTTAAAATCAATATTTGTTTTTAAAAGTGAAAAGTTTTTCACTCTCAAAACCCAGTTCTAAGAACAAATTTTTTTTACGTTTTACATTATTTTATTTATCTTTAAATTTTTAATTGCCAACAAGCATTTTGATATTGTTCATCAAAATACTTGTTTCTTTGCTCTTACATTTGGTACTTTTAATACCCAAACTCTGGTTTATACGTTCATGTATTAAAACCATGATTTATCTCTTCGGTGTTGCCATTTTTTCTACAGAAATGGCCTCTGTTTCCAACGTCGCTGAAACTGCTGCTAACCAGTTGGTCGCTGCACCAACCTGTCACTTTGAGCTGGAAAAGTCAACCTTCAAGCCATGCAATTACATTGCAATGGTGGACATTCCCTCTGAACGCCCTCAGTTCAAGGATGCTGCAACCTTCCTAAAGGCGTGCCCGCTGATGTATGCCTTCGTCCACAACCCAGTGGGCATTGCGTCTCACCTTCAGGCTCTCTGGTACATGGCGCAATGTACCACGCTAAAAACGGACAAGGACACTGTCCTTCTTGCTATCTCCTTCACTATCCCTGACCTTGGTTTCTTCGCGTTCACAGCGGGGTTTGTCCGCAAGGCGCTAAGACTCCCTCAGCGCAAGAAAAATGAGCAATGAGGTGCTGAACCAACAAAGCAGCAGATTGATGCTTTCTTGGATTCCATTAGCTACAAATGGGAGAACCCTTTGGTGAAGACGGTGGGTTTGAAGCTGGAAAAGAAGCGACTCCCTGCTCACTGGCAATATGTTCTCACCCAGGTCATTCAGTGCCTAGGGTCAAAACTTGGCTCCCACGATCAGGCGAGCAAGCATTTTCAAGACCTTGCCTTCTCTCTCTGCACGGGTCATCCTCTGAACTATGCTGATTACATCTTCAGCGATATGTGCAGCCGCCTCAACGCCTCCACCAGACATCACGTTATCCCTTACCCACGTTTCTTCTCCATCATCCTTGAAGAGGCTTTCGAGGAGAGCTACTCGAAAGTTGGTGACTTCGCCTTCTCTATGGTAGGGAAGAAGTCCCTGGACCTGGAAGAACGTCCAGGTGATGCTCCTCTCACCCCCTATATGCTCCAAATTATAGGAGCACCTCTTTCAGTGCCCTCCTCGCTGCCCATCCCCTCAGTGAGTACCCAAGGCACTGCTGCTGCAAAGAGGAAAACCCCCACTGATGGTCATAAGAAGACCATCGCCTCAAAGAAACCTAAGAAGGTGGTCTCTCAACAGACCATCCTCTCTGATTTTGGTGTACTTCAATCACCACCCTCATCCACAGCCACTCCAACGGTTTCTGCTGCCGTTGAAGCTTCGTCAGCACTACCACCACCATCAGTGACTAAGGTCTCTGAAGGTGTTATAGCCAGCTCTGCTGAAGCTGGATCAGGTATTACTTTCACTGCCCTCTCTACCTCTTCCATCTCTGCTTCTTTGGTCCTCACAACAGCAAGTGACTCAGTGATAGTTGTCCCTATCTCTGATAATGCTGAAATGCATGCAGTCCAAACCTCAAAATTGTTTAGGCAATCTGAGTTTTGGAAAGCCAATTTAAAAGGACCTCAGAGTATCTCTTTCAAATACTCTAAGACACTGGTCAGTGATCCTCAGGACACTGCCTCTGCAAAAGAAGTCCCTGAGAGTAATCCTCACGATACTCTCAAGGAAAATAATGCTATTTTACATCCATCATCTGATCCAGATTCTTTTCTCGCCTCTTTGTCAATGTCATCGACCGCCACCTTGCTCTGTCTACTCGGAACAACGACCACCACCACCACCACTTCGAAGACAGCAATGAAATCTCCTCAGCGCCCTCCCAGTGCCAGAAAGCTCAGGGATGTCAAGATGGAGCACCTTGCCCCCAAGCTTCCTCCCAGGGTCACTGAGCTGCCTCCCGTGTCACTGCCTGCTCCCACATTCCCTGCCATTGACCATCTGGTCAATGAGTGTGCTCTCACCAGAGCCAGGATGGACACACTGCAAACTTCTACGAAGTTGATCTTCTGGCATGTCGCTGGCACTCCAGGGATGAAGACGAACGTCAGCAACTTGGTGTCTGATGTTCAGACTCTGAAGGACGATCACAAGGACCTTCACCAATCCCTCCTCAACATTGAGCAAAAGGTTGATGCTCAGGCACTGTCCTCGAGTCTATTCAAAAGACTCAGTCTAACATCCTGCAAGCTCTCTCAAGGCTCAGTGGGACTGGTCCCTCCTTTGCTGCTGCTGATTGGACCATGCTTGAGGCCGTGCACACGAATGTTCGCACTCTGATGGTTCACGTTCTGCCCCATGATAACATTGAAGGGGAGAAAGTGGCCAAAGAGTTCGCTGACGAACTTATCGGCGAGCATAATCGTCGGTTTCCAGATGAAAGGATCTCTCCCTACATCCAACGACCATAATCTTCCTCCACTGCAAGACTTGATGATGATGATGAGGAAGAAGATGATGAAGAAGAAGAGGAACGCATCCCTCACTATGAGGTTGATGATGATGATGATGATGACTTGGGTTTTGCACTGGAGCATTTCAGATTATCCAGACCAAGCACATCTCATCTAGAGCCCTTGGGGGACGAAGCTGGACCCTCAGCCAGAGTGGTCGATCTTGAGGCCACCATCCCAATATCAGAGGGGGAGACCGCTGATAAGGTATCACTTCAGCTTATCCCTTATATTACTCCTCTCTCTGAATCTCCCATACACTCCTCTTCACCCACTAAAATTCCCTCTGACAAAACTATTTCCTCCTCTCCTTCCCTCAGTGATCCCCGTCCCCCAAAGGACTCATCCACAAGGAAGGAACCTTCTCCCAAAGAGCAGTTTATGTACATAGAGGAAAATGACTCTGAGGAAGAAGAAGGCCTCATCCCTCGGCGTCGCATTCAGAAGCAGATCATAAGCGAGCCTGAAGAGGAAGAAAGGCGAATAAAATTCCTAAAGGAATTCGAAGCCAAGAGAATAAGGGTGCCCCAAAAAGACCCAATAAACGCTGTACCAATCAGGATAGTAGATGAATTCTACTTTTTATCCAAAGAAGAGAGAGAACAAGCTCTGATAGCTCAGAGGATCGGAGATGAAGAAATAAAGCAAACTGAGAATGATCTTGCTTTAGCAAGGAAGATTCTCAGGGAAGACTCAGCAAGAGACAAAGCAGCCAAAGAGCAATTAGAAAAGAGTGAACGGCTCGCTGCAGCTCTGGCTCAGAAAGAACTTGTACAGGAAAACCTGAATGTAGATCCCATTCTCGCTCAACAGAAGATTCTCACTGCACTAACCACTGAAGCCACAACTCAGAAAGACAAAGAACTGGATTGGTGCACAGAGATGCTGAACTTTCGAAGATCTGATGACAAAATCATTCACGTAACTATCCAAGGGCGACACTCTAACAGAGGTGGTCCAAAGGTATATGTAAGAATGACGAGGCCATCCAGAACAGAGAGAGAAGAAGCAAAATTCTTAAGGTTATATGGATACACTGAATGGCTCGAAATCAGAGATGCCATTCAGGGTTCCAAATCCAAGTTCAAGAATGTGGTAGAAGATGAGTTGAATCAGTTGCTGCAAAGAATGTCACAACATGTACAAGTTCCTCCTCTCCCTGAACCATCAAAGAAGAAAAGATCAGTTGCTGAAGGTGGCTCAAGTTCGAAGAATGAGCATGAAACTAAGTTTGATTATCAAAGCATTCTTGGTCATCTTGAGCTCCCTGATATATCAATGCTTCGTACCTCTCTTCCTCAAGACCGAAGATATCAAGAAGACGAAATCATCTCACTACCTGAACCTGGTATGGTATTCTTGGATAATGAAGGGTTCTTAGGACTCTTCAGAAACCAAGAAATTCACAGGGCCCCTTCCTCTCTCATAAAGATCATGCTTTGGCGCTGCTGGTCAGATACTCCTCTGATGAACAGACAGAAGACTCTTTATGAGAATGAGCTACAAAGAAGAAACGAGAATATCTCTGACTAGTCATAGCTTTCTATTTTCTTTGTAATATTTCTTCAGTGTACAAGTACTTTACCTTTATCATTGTAATTTCATTTCGCTGTAATTCTTCAGATTATAATTAATGAAATTCAAAGTACTTTACTCCACCCTAGTACTGAAAAGATCCCTGAAAATAGTAAAAGGGACAATGAACATAAGAGTTCTATTTTCGATACACTATCTTTTACTCACTGATCTTTCACTCTGAAAGTTCAATCAGTGAATGTACTTTAAGCTCTTCTACTTGTAAAAATTGTGATTTCATATCCTTATAAACGAAACTCAATTCAGATAATAGTTTAGCTGAAAAAGATTTTACATATTAGTACTTAGAAAATTCATTTCAAATTTTATAAGTCTCTGCTAATCTTTTAAAAGCAATTTTCCTATGTTGCTTAATCATAATCAAATAGGGGGAGATTGTAGATCATAACTCCTCTCAGTGATTTGAATATGATTCCTTTACTATACTTAGTGAAATTCCTTAGATAAGCTTCTGTTCAAATTCAGTGATAGCATACGCTGATCACTATCAGCGATCGCTGAAGATCAAGGATCAACAAGCTTGTCTCTGAAGACCTGAAGATCAGGTATCACACAAGAAGACCATTCAGCGACAGTCGAAGACCAAAGCTGAAGAAAGAGATAATCAGCTAAGTGACCTGAAGCGGTTCAGCGACAGCAGCGATTATCTAATCAAAGTGTGAAGTCTTGTGAAGCCTCAGCAACACTGAAGTTCATCCTTGAACATTCAGTGTCAGCGATCGAATGAAGCTTCCTTTGCAAGATTAAAGTTTGATCTTATCCTCGATGCACAAAAGTCAAACCTAGAACCATGTCAGAAAAGGACGTACGATTTGTCTCTTATGTCCCCATCATATCTGATACGGTACTGTTCATATTCGGCCAAAAGCATGGTTGTCTTATTTACAAGGACAAGCTTCCAATCCAAGCTTGACAGATGGCATGTACCTCTTGTCTTGCATTAAATGCAAGCGGGTATAAATAGATGAAGATATCTTCTTCATCTTCATGCATGCTTCCTTCTAGCCTATACTTTCTGCATTTCTTTCTTTCATCTTCTTGTGCATCAAACTGTGTGTTTCCTTAGTTACAATAGAATAGGTTTTTAACTTGTTCTAATTCCGCTTGTAACTGTAAATTTGTTTATTTTCAATAAACTCATTTAAAAACCAAAATCTATGTGTTTGTATTCAACCCCCCACCCCCTTTTACAAACTGTTTACTTAATATTTAACTCTTGTAGATCCTTATTGGGACCAACAGATCTTGGCAATCTACACTACTTTCTTGGCCTTGAAGTTTTTTCAGATACTTCTGGAATCTATCTTTGCCAAGAAAAATATACTTCAGATCTTCCGTCAAAGACGGGTATTCCCGACAACAAAGTGGCCTCCACACCACTGGAATATAATCTTCATTTGGCTCCTAATACTGGACCTCCTCTACGAGATCCCACGTTGTACTGTCAATTAGTGGGCTCCCTTGTCTACTTAACTGTTACTCGTCCTGATAGCCTATGTCGTTCATACGGTCAGTCAGTTTATGTCTGCACCATGTTTCTGACCTTTATGCTGCGGTCCTTCGCATTCTTTGGTATCTCAAAGGTACAATGTCTCATGGACTTCATTTTGCACCCACATCGTCCTTAATCCTACACGGATTCTCTGATGCTGATTGGGATAGTGACATAACTGATCGTCGATCTACTACCGGCTATTGCTTCTTTCTAGGGGACTCGCTCATTTCTTGGCGCATCAAGAAACAGTCTCTCGCATCTCGATCCAGTACTAAAGCTGAGTATCGAGCATTAGCTGACAGATCACAAGAACTTGTCTGGCTACGGTGGTTATTATCTGACATGGGAGCTCCTTAAACTTCTCCGACCTCACTGTGGTGTGATAACAATAGCGCTATTCAGATTGCTCATAATGACGTTTTCCATGAGCGTACGAAACACATAGAGATTGACTGTCACTTTGTTCGTCAACATGTGGTTCATCACACTATACAACTTCTTTCCATCTCCACCGTTGATCAACCGGCTGATATCTTCATTAAAGCTCATCTCCTGGACGTTTTCAAGATCTTGTTTCCAAACTCAATCTGACTCATTCTTCCCCCGATTGAGTTTGAAGGGGGGGGGGGGTGTTAGCGTGTATAACAGGGCCCGAAGTCCCATGGGCTTTATTGTACAGTTAGTATATATTCTCTTGTATTTTACTAGTTTAGGTTAAGTCATTCTTCATTCTTCTGTTTATGTACGCATCCTCAATATCAATACAATATACGAAAGCTTTCAGCATCATCTATTTTGCTAGTACATTTATTATTCAACGACCAAAAGTAATTGAAACTCCAAAAACTTCAATAATAAATTTCTCAATAATCATCATCAGATACCAAATGTAATTATTTTGCACTTAATGATGAGGGTTTAGTAATTATTATTTAAGTATGTGTTTACGAAGTTGACATGGCTTAATCATTAAGCCAAGCCCATCAATTTTGCATATAAATTCATAGCATGGGTGAAGATTGGAGATATCCCATTCCAAGTGTGGAGACACACTTATCCCATTCTTCATATTGGTGGGTTTTGTGGAGAAGCTTTTGTGTTTATGGTTAGCAACTTCTTCATAATTTTTGACTATAATTTATCTTTGTACTTCCAAGAAATCAATATATGGTATTAGTTTACAAATGATCTCAAGTTTTATATAAAGTTTGTTAGTGACTTTTGTTCTCATCTTATCTCATCTCATAAATCACTTTTTGGCCACAAAACTCTTGCACGGGATTGGTTATTCTCACAAGCAAGTAGGACTTTTGCATGCTTTTTGGCAACTTTTTCTCTCATTTCTCTTGTAGCATGGCGTAAGTGAAGAAAAAGAAGTAGCTTTTTAGGCTAAGTGATTAACTAATTATTTATCTATACTTAGTTTCTCCCTTGGTTTTCCATTACTTCTTCTATGCATGCATTATATATGAAAGTTTAGTTTCTATTCAAATCTTCATCATCTTCTTCTTTCTCTTGCATGAAATTCTCGAATTCTCCATTGTTAACTTCCAAGGTTTTCGAAGCTTTATAACTTCCAACCGATCTCGTCTTGTTTGAAACAACATCACGATATCATCATCTTGTTATTTTATTGCACTTTTCTTTATTTGCAACTCAAGATTATTTACGATATCCTTGTCCTCGATTGTTATTCAAGATTACCAATGGTAAACTTGTCCTAAACATTCAACTCAAGAATATCCATGATAAACTTGTCCGGATTTATTTACTCAAGATTGCTAATGACAAACTTGTCCTCATTTCATGCTTTCATTTACTAAGCTTTCTTTAATTGCTTTCTTGTATTGTCATTTACCGTTAACTCTTTTATTTACGTCTTATTTACTTGTTCAACTGTTCTCCTTATTTTACGTTCATCTTTCATTATCATTCACGAAACTTTATAAAAACTCATTTTTTAATGGAAGACTAAAAACCTTAGTTTGGGGTGTAAGTTAATAAATTGAGATTTAAAGAGTTGGGTAACAAAATAAAGAGGTGTATTAACTTTATAACACTAGTTTACAACTTATCACATTTAGATCTTTAATATTTCGTTGAAATACCCCTAAAGTTAATTGACAACTAATTATCGGTATTTAAGCGGGTTAACCTTAATGAGGTTATAAAAAATATCAATCTTCTAAGATAATAATTATTGTTTAATTACTAAATTCCATCTCAATTTATCCTTACACCCTCGGCTCGTTCTTTATAAAAGTATTTCTCGCAGTTACCAACTAAACATTTTAGTTAATCAACAAAAATCCTCTTGTTTTCTACTCTCTGAAATCAGTCTTCTAAAGACCGGTCTTTTCACATTCTTCAAGCTTTAATCACCATCTATGTGGGAACGATATCCAGTACTTTGTACCATTATTACATGTTTTAATACAACGGTATTCCGAGGTGTATACTTGCGCCGAGGTATATTTTCTGTATTGATTTTTAAGGGTACCGATATTCTTACAACAGTTTCCTAACATAAAACATTAATCATAATTAATAAACTCTAATCATATTCCTTAAATATTCAAATAATAATAAATGAACTTTCATCATTTTCATAAATATCTTAATTATTTGGTTTACACGGTTTGCAACCTTTTTGTGTGACAGTTATGTGACGAATCACCCTTTAATGACGAATTTCCCACAAAAAAGTCCGTAGTAAAAAGTATTTCATTTTAATAGTACATGAGTGCTTAGAATGTGCTATTTTTCCTAAATTCTATGACAAAGTCTAATTTTTTTTTCATATTGAAAGTTATAAGTTTTGCATTCTTGTCTCATGCTTACGTCCAACACTCTACTACACATCGAAATAATAATATTATATATATCAAACCCTTTTGATTCTTTTGTATATGCACATTTTAGCTATCAAGAAAATAATTTCTTACAATGCTATCGCTTTCCTTTCGGTTGTTTATGCTTATTGTTGTGTATTCTGTACTTCATTGGTTGGGTATTGTGACTTCATCTTGTGAAGTAGCATTCTGCAAGTTGCATGATTACTTGAACATCATGTTCTTCAAGGTAAAACATAAACATTATTTTACCCACAAAGTCCATCTCCAAAGTTCCCAAAACATATATCCATTGAAATCAAATTATTCACGAAGTTCCCCAACAAACTCATATAAATCTTGACAGGTGTCCCCATGCATCCAATGCGTGGACACTATAAAAGAAGATGAAGCCCTGCCCATAAATCTCACGCTTTCAACAAATCCTCTGAGTGATCTTTTGTTTGATTCCGGCATCCTGAGTGTTTTAAACAGTTTATTTTAGCTTCCTTAGTGCTATAAGTTAATTACTGTTTTTATGTGTTAAAATTGTTAGAATAGAGTGTTATCTATTCTTTTCCGAAACAATCTTCTGTGTGTAAAATTTTTAATATTTATATTAAAAAATTTAAAAAAAGTAAAAATTGTGTGTTTGTATTCAACCCCCCCCCCTCCCCTTCTACAAACTTTTACTTCTAAGCCATCTCTAATTAGGGACCAACAAGTGGTATCACAGCAGTTGGTTTAATCTAATAAACTAGATCTGTGATGGCTACTACTCCTCCAAATGTTGATGGTGCTCTGCACACTCCTTTCAGTGGTACATATGATTTAGGCTCTTTAGCCAAACCTCCAAGGTTCAACTCAAGTAACTTTGGGTTATGGAAAAATCGTATGCTACTATTCTTGGAAGGAATCGATAGCAGGTATCCTAACATTCTGAGTGAGGGATCTATTGTTCCTAAAATCTGGGCTCACTTTGGCCCACAAAAAGACGCTGAAGGAAAAGATATAGAGTCAGATGATGAAAGGAGTGATAAAACTGGCAGATACATTATCAAACCTTCAAATAAATATAATGAGGATGATAAACGCCTAGTTGCTCTAGACACTAAAGTCAAATCTGCTCTTGCTGTATCTTTTCATGATGAAGTGTACCATTCTCTTCTAAATCTTTCTACTGCTAAAGAAATGTGGGATACTCTGAGTGTTCTATATGAAGGGACAAAAGAAGTTAGAAATTCTAATAAAATTTGTCTTGTAAGAAAATATGAACTCTTCTCTCATGAGAAAGGAGAACCTGTTTCTGCTTACTTCAATCAATTTAATTGTCTTCTTAATGATCTCAAAGTTCTAGGCAAAGTATATGATAATGAGGAAGTTTTATGCACGTTTATGGACTGCCTTCCAGACTTCTGGGAAACCATATGCACTTGCATTAAATAGACCAAGGATCTTGAGCAAATGCCTTTAACTGCTTTGTATGGGACTCTTATGAACTATGAGCAAACTAAAAATCATAGAAAATCCCTCATGAAAGACATTAAAACCTCTTCTATTGCTTTAGTAGGTGAGTCTAAATCTTCCTCATGTGTTCCTAGAATCACCTATCCTTCCTCAGAATCTGAAAATGAAACTAAGGGAGATTCATCTCATTTGTCAGAAGCTTACTACGATCTTTGCGATGATGAAACTGAAGAATCTGCCATTGACATACTGTCTGATAGTATGGCAATGATTGCAGGGAACCTTAAAAATAAAAGATTCTCTTTTAACCGTTCTAAGTTTCAATGAAAACCTTTTTCTCAAAAACCTCTATCCGATAAAGCAAATTAGGAATGCTTTAATTATGGAAAGAAAGGTCACTTTGCCTCTTAGTGTAGGTCTAAAATTTTCTCAAAACACAAGTCTTCTTCTTTTGGGCATGACTTCTCTAAATCGGCTACTAGAAAGCCTGAAGAGAGAAGTAGCCGATCTTCTAAGGAAAGTCTTGAACCTTCTCAATCAAAAGAAATCTCAGGGTATGTGACAAACTTTGGTTGCTGAAGCACATTGTTGGGAAGATGAGCAAACATCAGAGAGTGAGAGTGAGTATGTGACAAAATGTCTCATGGCCAAGATTGATGAACTTGAAGAAATGGAGAGATCACTTCACATCACTGTTCTTGTCTCTACTGAGGGATCAACTTCGGGAACCAAATCTCAGGTACATCCTTTTACTTTTCTGTCTGATGATCAAAAGATTGATGCCTTTGATTCTTTAACTGTTGATTTCTGTAACTTAAAAGAACAAAGAAAAAGGCTGACTTGCATATAAAATCCTTGAATGATCAACTTCTCTCTTGTTTCTCAAAACTCAAAGACTTTGAAAAAATGAAAGTTGACTTAGAAAATCTAAGGTACTTAAATGATAGTCTTTCTGAAGAAAAAAACAAGATTTCTAATACCCTTGAAAAGGAACAAGAAATTCTCTCAAAATGGACCAAGTCTTCCAAAAATCTTGAAAAGATTCTTCAAGATCAAATTTCTTGTAATGATAAGACTGGCCTAGGATATGGAAAAAATGATCCTCAAATTTTTGAATCTCAAAATCCATCCTTTGAATGTCAAGGTTTTCCAGCTTGCGTTCATCTCTCCGATGATGATCTCTTAGACTACTCGTCTGAAGATTCTACTTCTGTTCACTATATAGACTTGTTAGATATGCTTAAAATAGAGTCTCATGTTAAAAAGTTTGGAGTTTTTGTGAAAGCTAAAGATCACTCTCCTGAGCCTTCAAATGATCCAACACTTCCAAGCTCTTCTTCAAAACCCATTCCAAATCTCTTAAATTCTCTAAGTCTTCATGAGTCAAGGTACTCTTCTGTTGGATCTATGACTCCTGAACTTCCTGTTCCAGAAAGAACTCCTTCCTTTCAAAAGAAAAATGTTTCAAAAAAAAATTTCTCTTCCAAACGAAAATCTCATATAGTCACCGATTTTGTTCCTCGTTCTGTTAATCTGAAGAAATCTAGAAATCCTAAAAAAGGCATTCTTGGTCCCAGACCAGGAGTCGGTCACTCCTCTTCCCAGTCACCGATGTTGTCTCAAAATTTTGACAATATGGATTTCAAAAGGGCTTTCACCATCAAGAAATGCTACAATTGTGGCAATACTCTTCATTTTGCAAAAAACTGCCCAAAAGATAATGATCTTCATAGAAACAACAAAATGCCTTCTAATCCCAAAGGACCCACTTCAAAATGGGTACCAAGAGTCTAAATTTGTTTGTGGGTGCAGGTACCAAACAAAGATCATATATGGTACATGGACAGCGGCTGTTCAAGGCACATGACTAGAAACAAATATCTTCTATCAAACTTCTCAAAAGAAAAAGGACCCATTGTCTCCTTTGGAGGAAATGGAAAAAGTGTTACAAAAGGTTATGGTACCATGTCAAATGGAATCATCACTTTCGCAAAAGTGGCTCATGTTGAGGGACTAATGTACAACTTACTGATTATCAGCCAGATCTGTGATTTAGGATATAAAGTCATGTTTCAACTATGTGTTTTCTTGGTCTTTGATGTGCAGAATAAAGTTGTACTGGCAGGTACCCGAATGAATGATGTGTACATCATTAACATGAAGGAAAGTGAAATTGGTGAAAATATGTGTCTTCTCTCTCAAGAATTAGCTAAACAAAGTTGGCTATGGCATAAAGGTTTTCACATCTAAATTTCAAAAACTTAAATAGACTTTCCAGCAAAGACCTAGTTGTTGGTATACCAAAAATATCATTTGAGAAAGAAAAGCTGTGTGGAGCATGTGAAAAAGGAAAGCTTACCAAAACCTCCTTTAAAACAAAACAATGATCATCTATCTCTCAACCTCTTCAAATGCTTCACATGGATCTATGTGGACCAGTGAGTACCCCTAGTCTAGGTGGTAAAAAGTCTATGCTAGTAATTGTTGATGAATATTCTAGATATACTTGGGTTTTATTTCTAAAACACAAGAGTGATGCTGCTGAAGAAATCATTCGATTTATCAGGAAGATTGAAAATATGAATGGTCAACTTGTGAAGTCTATCAGAAGTGATAATGGCACTGAATTTAAGAATGCTGTTTTGGAAGAATTCTTTGACATCAAAGGAATCTCTCAAAACTTTTCTGCCGTACGCATTCCTCAGCAACATGGTGTTGTTAAAAGAAAGAATCGGACGCTGTGTGAAGCTGCAAGATCAATGCTGAGTGAATCCAAGTTGCCAACCTATTTTTGGGCTGAAGCAGTCAATACTGCATGTTTTACTCAAAATAGGTCTATTATTGTCAAAAGGCATGACAAAACTGCCTATGAAGTGTTTCATGGTCGGAAACCTGTAGTTGACTTTTTCCATGTATTTGGTTGTGCATGTCATATGCTGAATGACAGGGAACAACTTGGAAAATTTGACCCAAAGTCTGATGATGGAATATTCATGGGTTATTCTCTCTCCTCTAGAGCTTTCAGAATCTATAATCTCAGAAGAAAATGCATTGATGAATCTATGCATGTAAAGTTTGATGATTTTGAAACATCTTCATTATCTTGCAATGAAGAAGAACTCAATCAATGGATAAACTCATGTGTTGGGAAAATTCCATCTCATTCTACTCAACAACCTTCTCAACCAAGTCAAGAAGATAACAACTCTCCTCAAACTCCAAATAATACAACCATATCTCCTGAACTCATTCTTTCTTCCCCATCTTCTGAAATTAACTCTTCAGGAGAACTAACTCATCTAGACACGATATCTTCCACAACTAATCTACCCTCACCATCTCAAATCCCAAAATCACCCATCTCTATACCTCCTCCCTTACCTCCTGCTTTAAAATGGACCATGGATCACCCAATAGATCAAATTATAGGTGATCCACAAGTCGGTGTCCAAACAAGAAGAGGCATCAGCAATATGTGTTTGTATGTCAATTTTGCATCTATTGTTGAGCCAAAATAGATAAATGAAGCACTAGCTGATCCTAGCTGGATGATTTCCATGCAAGAAGAACTCTCACAATTTGAGAGAAACAAAGTCTGAAAGTTAGTTCCTCGTCCATCCCAAAAAACCATTATTGGAACAAAGTGGGTGTTCAAAAATAAGATGGACGAGGAAGGAACTGTCACTCGAAATAAAGCAAGGCTGGTTGCTCAAGGATACAGGCAAGAAAAAGGAATAGACTACGATGAAACTTTTGCTCCTGTTGCCAGATTGGAAGCTATTCGATTTTTTCTTGCCCATGCTGCTTACAAGAACTTTCGGGTATTTCAAATGGATGTCAAAAGTGCCTTTCTGAATGGTGAGCTAGCCGAAGAAGTCTATGTGAAGCAACCACCTAGATTTGAAGATCCAGTCCATCCATATCATGTGTATCGGTTAGATAAAGCTTTGTATAGACTGAAGCAAGCTCCTCGTGCCTGGTATGATACTCTCTCCGATTACCTTTTCAAAAATGAGTATGTCCGAGGAAAAGTTGACAATGCTCTCTTTTTCAAAAAGTCTAAAGGTAATATCATTCTTGTCCAAATCTATGTTGATGATATTATTTTTGGTGCCACCGATGAATCTCTGTGTGATGAGTTTAGCTCTCTAATGCAAAAGAAGTATGAAATGAGCATGATGGGGAGCTTACATTCTTTCTTGGTTTACAAGTAAAACAATCTCCAGAAGGTATTTTCATTAACCAAGGTAAATACATTAAAGACCTTCTGAAAAAGTTTCAACTTGATACTTGCTCTACCATGAAAACCCCTATGGCTCCTCCTCTTAAACTTGATTCTGATCCTGATGGTATGTTTGTCAATATCACAAGTTATACAGGCATGATAGGATCTCTTCTTTATCTTACTGCAAGTAGACCTGATATAGTGTTTGCTACTTGTCTATGTGATCGATATCAAGCAAATCCTAAGGAATCAAATCTAGCTGCTGTGAAAAGGATTTTTAGGTATCTGAAAGGTACCATAAATATGGGTCTTTGGTATCCCAAAGACTCAGGTTTTGATCTCATCGGGTACTTTGATTCTTATTTTTGCAGGTTCAAAAATAGACAGAAAGAGTACAACAGGAGGTTGTCAACTTCTTGGTGGAAAGCTTGTGAGTTGGTCAAGTAAGAAGCAACATTCGGTGTCTACATCTACCGCTGAAGCAGAATATGTGGCTGCTGGAAGTTGTTGTGCTCAAATATTGTGGATGAAAAATCAGCTGTGTGATTACAATCAGATTTTCTCAAAAATCCCAATACTGTGTGACAACTCAAGTGCAATAGCCATTGCAAACAATCCAGTGCTTCATTCAAGATCTAAGCATATTGATATCAGATATCAATTTATAAGAGATCATGTCTCTAAAGGTGATGTGGAACTTCACTTTATTCCCACTGATTATCAATTAGATGATCTGTTTAAAAAGCCTCTTGATGAAGCAAGATTGAAGTTCCTAATCGGTGAACTAGGTATGATAAATATAGATTAATATTATGTAAATAAAGAATAATAATAAACATATTCTATATGTATATATAATATAAATATATAAATATAATTATATATCGAAATGTCAAAAAAAATATGTATATATATATAATCGTTGAGCAGGTACTCTACCTACTCACCGACGTCTCTCTCTCTCTCTCTCTCATACATCTCTATATATACTCACCGACGTCGCCTTAACCCTAGACTCACCGACGTTACTCCCACTTTCCGACGATTACCCTTCTCTCACACTCACGACACACACACTAACCGACGTCTCCGACGTTACTCTCACTTTCCGACACCACAGTCACCGACACATCTTTCTCTTTTCTAACCCTAACCCCAAATCTCTCACTGACGTCTCTCGCTCTCGTGTGTCTCTATATAACCCTAAACCACCCTTTCCGATTACCCTTTTCGATTACCCTTTATTCACACCTTCCGATAAGCACACTTTCCGAAACCTCTCTTATATTCCTATCTCTTAAAAGGATAAATCTTAAGTTTCCATTCTTGGTGACTAAGTATTCAACGTATTTACCCACAATGACGTCATACACGTCACACCTGTCAGAGCATGCACCGAATTCAACCTGCAAACCTTTCAACTTCTGACCTTTCAATCACCTCTTTCACCATTCCCTTGATTTTCAAACTTTCCTTATTTACCTCCTATAAAACCTCAATCATACTCCCACATTCTCTTCTTTAACCTCCTCTACTATTCTCTCTCTCTTTCTAGAATTCAAAATCCAAAACCTGCAACTCTCAAGTTCATCAATGGCGTCCACAAACACCCCCACGAAATCACCCAAGGCATCTGAAGAGCAAATTCTCACATTTGGATCTCCCACTTTCCCTGCATGCAACCACTATGGTCGCATTGGTGATGATCCTGCTCATCCCAAATACAATGAAGTTTGTTAGTTTTTTCAAAGATGCCCTCTCCAGTATGCTATCACTGCAAAGCCTAAGATGAGTAAGTTTCTTTTGGGAAATTTCTGGTTAACATGTGTTTATGATGATTCCTCCAAAAGCATATGTGCGTCTGTTCTTAGTGATGATGAACCAGACGTGATCTTCGATGTAAATGATGTTCGTTCCATTCTTCACATTCCTTCATACGAAGTAAATGATGTAAATGATGTTCATTCCATTCATATGAAGTTTTCCCTCTTGGGAATGAACATCAACAGGTGGTTACTGCTCTTAACTATTTTGAAGACAAAAGGGGTCCAAAATCCAAAGGTCCAAGTACTTTGGTAAGAAAGAACATGGGTAATTTCTGGAATTTCTTCTTCTCTCATCTCATTCTATGTTTGAGTAAGAAGACAGGTAGTCCAGATCAATCCCCATCACAAGTCACTGAGTTGGCTCATGTTCTGATATTTCAAAGAAGGATCGACTTTGCAGCTTATTTCTTTAAGGAAATGGTCTCATCATTTTCTCCCATTCGGCGACCTTAGGTACCGTTCCAACATCTATTCTCTGTTATCATCAATGCCAAGCTTGCCGATAAGCTTGAAAAGAGGGATGATATTGTATATGATCTTCCCCTTGACCAAGTCGGCAAGCAACTTCTGTCAATAGCCCATTAGCCTCCGATAACCCTCTTAGACAAGGTATGATCGACTTTGCCCAAAATGCAACTTTAACTTGGGGTGAAAATGAGCCAAGGATACGGGGACCCACAGTTACCGAAGCCACCTCCTCTGCCACATCTCAACCGAGAGTAACTGATGTGCCCACATCTCGCAAGAAATTCAAGGCGTCGGGCACATCTACCTTTGCACCTTCCGATGCCATGAAGCCAAAAGAACCTTTGGCTTCTACCCCGGCAAAGAAAAAGTCCCAAAAGCGGAGACACTCAAAAAGCCCCCCTAGGACTTCCTCAAAGAAGTCCAAGGGAACCAAAAGGGTCTCAACACAAAAACCACCCGCCGATTCCCAGAAGTTGGTGGGTGTTGAAGATATCCCCAGTAGACCCTGGGAATAGCTTAAAACCCATCCTACCTCCTCCATGCCCTCACAAAAGGACATGGTTGTACATAGGGATACCCAAACTATGCCTTCACCAACTTACTCCTTAGTTGATGAAGATAACTTGGAGTCTCCCATCCAAGGTGCCCCTACTCCACCTCTTGAGTTTTCACAACTCATTTCCCTATCTCCAAATGAAGGTGCATCACTACCAGGTGCATCCGAAGGAGAAGCCCACTTTACCATTTTTATTTTCTCCGATACTACACCTTGGATGCGTACATCTCCCATACAAGTTCACAGGGAAGTTGAGGAACCCATCATTAAGGAATCCCCTCCTAGACACTCTCCTCACAATGTCTCCCCCACAAACTCTCTAACTTCGGAGCATATGAGGTCTCCCCTCAAAACAAAGCCTCCATCTCCCATCCACATTTCGGACTCCCTGAAATCCCCCCCCCAACCAATAAGACAGGTCTGGTGTATTACTCGTCTTCTTCCTCTCCAAGTGAAGATAATAATCAACCACCTCCAAAGCCAAAGATTCCAACCATTCTTGATCTACATAATGACTTTGCCAATCAAGCTTCCGACATTGCCTCTATTCTCACAAATCAAAAGGCAATTTTTGAATCACTTGCTTCTCTTCATACTAAGGTTGACAAGGTACTGAATTCCCTACACATTTCGAAGTTGATGCAGGCGATGCCTTTTTCACGGATGAGGATCAATTTATGGTTCAACGCATTGAACGCAAGTTGGGTAGTTTGAGTTCCGATGTTGAAAGGATCAAGTCTTTTATCTCTTCAATTGGTTTCAAGGGCTCAATCACTGAGGGCGAGAAAACCAAGAAAGCAACAAAAGTCACCGAGGTACCACCTCCTGTGGTCACCGAATTGGTGACTGTGGTAGTCTTCGAGACTTTGGTTTCCGATAAACAACAACCACCACCAGTCACCGAGGTACCACCTCTTGTGGTTACCGAATCGGTGACTGTTGTCACCGATGTCACCAATACAACTGCCAATGAACCTCTAGTACCGGTTAACACTGGGTCATCTAGAGATGAGGCTATAAGAGAAACTGGAGCATCAACCCAGGGGGAGGGATTCAGTGCCCGAACCCTTGAAGAATCAGAAGAAGAAAAGAGAAGAAAAGCCAAAGCTGAAGGAAAGAAACCTCTAACTCATGAACAACAGTTAGCTGAGAAAAAGAAGAAAAGAAATAGAGATCCTGAAGCTGACTCTCTTCGATTGCAACCTGCCTCAAAACTTACCGAAGATCCTCTTGGGATTGTACTTTCCAAAGCTGAAAGGGAAAATGCAATCAGGGCTCAACTTGAGTATGATCAAACAAATGTACTCAAGTTAGCTCAAGATGAAGCCATCAAAGCCAAAGTCACCAATCCTCACTAAGCTAAAAAAGATGAGCTTGAAAGATTAAAGAAAAGACTCAAAAATCGGAAAGATGATTCAAAGATCATTGGTGCTTCTATTCATCCTCCAACCGTGAAATCTCCTAAGTTACTTATCACTATTAAAAGAGCTGATTCTTTTAACAAAACTAATGAGATTGAGTGGTTAGAAATTCTGGGGATCACCGAATGGATGGAGATTGGTAACCATATTTCCAAGAGTAAGAGCAAATACAAAGATCTTGTGCTCAACACTCTTAGAAAATTTTTCATCAAAATGGTTAGGGTTTAGAAGGAGCACAATATAGCGGTTACAGCCATAGGAGGGCAACAGTTGTTTCTCATTCAGCAAGACCTTACAGGAGAAGTCATTAAAGCTCCAAATAACAAGAAAAAGGGTCATTTGGCTTCGCTCCATGAGAAAGGGATCAAGATAGATGCTTCAGGCATAAATTTCTCCATTCCGACTCCGGTTGCTTATCCGGAGCAAACTATGCTTTCCGAACTAGAACTTGGTGTATTCTTTGAAGACATCTTCGGAAACATAGGGTTCTTCAGAGCCTCCGAAATTCCAAGGGCTCACACCTCCTTTCTTACTGCCATTCTGGGTGTGCCTCCTGTAAAAGACAAAAGAACGTGCTGACTCATCTTGGATGAACTCAAAAGAAGAGAACCCACCGATTCCTAGTCACTTACTATTAGTATGAACTTTCTTAATCATGTACTCTGTGTGATGTACTTATCTTGTGTGATGATTAATAAAAGTTCATATTATCTTCATTCTATACTTGTTCATATTTTAAATTTTTGCGCATACTTATACTTACATTTATACTTATACTGTACATACTTAGTTTAAAAAAACTGAGTGAAAACAACCCAAAAGAAAAATAGAAAGGGTCAAAAGTATTTCTTTCTAACATACAGGTATCATCATCAAATAGGGGGAGATTGTTGGGTCACCGATGATTTGGTGATGAACCTTCTCTCTTTGATTGTTGATCTTTTATAGGTTCTTTTGAAGGTCTGGAAAATACTTTAAGTATTGGAGAATCGAAGACTATCCAATCAAAGGTAGTATATCAAAATGTGGAAATTATGATGTACCAACCAACATTAATATCTAGACCACTTGCCGAAATCTAAGAAGTTGAAGTCTCCGAAAAAGTTGCACTTGCCGATCCTAAGGTTGGCATACAGTTGCCGATCTAAAGCTCTTGTACAGTTGCCGATTCAAGTGATAATATAGTTGCCGACTATACAAGTTGCCGATCCTATGATGTACTAACCGATGTGATACATCCTGTATGTATCACTTAGCAATTTTCGAAGACAAGTTCTTGTGTTACAATAAATGCAAAACGTGTGCAGCAAGAACGTGGGCATCAAACCTTAAATTCGGACATTTTCTTTTCTTCTTATAAAAGGTTTGTTTGTTTTTAGCTAAAAGGTTTGACATGACTTCAGATGGCATGGAGAAAAGGGGCTACAATAATCTGACATTGCGTATGGTTCAACCATTTATCTAATACAAAAGGGAGTGGCATCACCTTTTGTCCAACATATATACTGCAAGCAAATGAAATCTTGACATGTGTCCCCATGCATCCAATGCATGGACACTATAAAAGGAGATGAAACCTTGCCCATAAATCTCACGCTTTCAACAAATCCTCTGGGTGATCTTTTGTTTGATTCCGGCATCCTGAGTGTTTTAAACAGTTTGTTTGAGCTTCCTTAGTGTTATAAGTTAATTACTGTTTACATGTGTTAAGATTGTTAAAATAGAGTGCTATCTATTCTTTTCCACAACAATCTTCTGTGTGTAAAGTTTTTAATATTTATATTAAAAAATTTAAAAAAAGTAAAAATTGTGTGTTTGTATTCAACCCCCCCCCCCCCCTCTACAAACTTTTACTTCTAAGCCATCTCTAATTAGGGACCAACAATGATAATTAAGGACCAAAGTTCTATAAGCTAACCATAGTTTAGGACCGATTTTTTTTTGTCATACAGGATTGGTTTTTAAAAAGGTCAAAGTTGAGGGTTTTAATGTAAATTATTTTTTCAAAAAAATGAGCGAATGTACCCATACTTGTTCATCATTAGAGGATACTATTTGTAAGAATTTTACCTTATTTTTTCTGACTTTCTTTATAAAGTTTTCTAATTTATGAATAAAATATGATTAGAATAAAGTACAATATTATAAAGATAATAAAGTCTTTGTTACGTTTCCACATCAAAGTAAAATATAGTACTTAGTTCTTTTTTTTCCATTTAATGCCTATTGGTGTTCCAAAAGTACCTTTTCGAAATGCTAGAGAGGAAGATGCATCTTGGGTTGACATATAGTGCGACTTGTCAGATATATTGGGTCATATGGGATTTCCCTGTTTTTTTCCGCAATCTAGATATCCTCTGTTTCGCCCACGAAAGATTAATTGAATCATCAAAAATTTGGAGCGTGAAGTGCAATTATATCCCTTTTTGGGGGGGATTCAAATTACTATTATCAATTAGAAGAATTTCTGGTTGGCTTAGTTGGACTACTACATTGAAGTATTCAGCTCCGTTTAGGAAAAAACCAAGTGGTAATATATCTATTTTCTATCATATGGGATTCTTATTTTTAAAGAAATCTTTTTTTGTAAGTAGAAGTTATTTCAAACTGTTATGTTAATAAATCGAGTAATATGCATGAAGCCGTCAACTTTTTTACGGAATGCGTGAATTGAAACAAAAAGGCATAACAAAAAGAAATGGTAATGGGAGCATTTGTACTATATGTGCAAATCAAAATCGGGCGGATCTTTATCCGGTAGGATTTATGGTATAAAACTCTCATTTCAGATCTAAACTCTCTCTCTCTCTCTTCTCAAAACCCTCTCTTTTCTCTCTCTAGTTTTCTAACCTTAAAACCTTAGAAATCCTATCATGCAATGATAAATTCATGATGTTTGATTAAATTGAAGCCATATTTGAGATTAGAATCATCGATAGAAGGTATGGTTATGTTTTTGTTTCAATAAATTTTATCTAAATGCTCTAATTGTTGGTGTAGTACTAAATTAGGATTAGAAACCATGCTAATCAAGTTATTATATAATGTGGTTATCAATTGTTAGAATTCCTTGTTGTTGGAATCTGGCAGGAAAGTGCTGTCTATTTTAAAAATTCGTATAAAATCACTGGATGTTCCATTTGAGGTGTATTTTATATGGATGAAAAGGGGCTTCTGTTTCCATAAAATCACTGGTAGTTTACACCATGACCTGATTGTTGCTCTAAGGAGCTCGAAACAGTAGATTTCCAAGACCAGGCCTGTTAAAATGTGATTTGCACACTGTTTTTGTAAAATTCGTATAAAAATGGTAATTGATCTAAATGGGTTGATTGCAATTGGATTGGAACCATAAGAGATTTATCTTCAACTTCCATATATATATATATATATATATATATATATATATATATCAAACATGTGATTTAACTTCTAAGTATTTGAAATAGTTTCCACAAGTTGTTGGTAGAAGATGTCTAGTGCAGGGTATGATCAAGGTTGCCACACATCTCGAATTGTACGGTTTCCCCATCTATTAGGTACGTATTTCTATAATTCTTTGATTCGTAGATAACCTATTGAAAGGGTTATCTAATCTACACAATACACCTATGAGATGGGTGTTGATATGTAATTGCTTATGACCAACTCCAATTGTTATAAAGTTGTCTTGGATTTTATTGTGTTTTCCATGGTATCCTTTCTTGAATTAATATTTCATATTTGGTTATTTGTTTCGGATCTTATCCATTATCATGTCTTCTCGTTTGGTGTTTATTTGAAATACTTGATTTATCAAGATTATGTATTCGATGTACTTGAGTATTTGTTGATCATTGAATTGTTATGAGTTTGTCACACTTTGCGGTGGACCTTTATTATATGTTTTTAGAACACCCGACCAATGGGGCGCCATAGTCGGATTGCTTCCATGGTGATTATACTATCATGGCGTCCTCATTCTGATTAGGCCTTAAGTAGACGTGACCTGGTACCGGACATTCAAAGTGCTTATGGATTGATCCTAGATTTAGTTTACCATATTTTAGGTCGTGAACATGTCACGGAGGGGACTAGATAGTCGCGTGCCCACACCTCTACCCCCACTCGTCCGAGCGGATTTGGTCGTTCATTGGACATCACGTCTTTGTGATGCAATTTGGACTGTGTGATTCTTGATTTTTTCCTTCGGGCATATATTTGCTTCATTGTATTATGTGGCATTGGTTATGTGATTTGATTCTGTTGTTTGTCTTATTTAAACCCAATTTACAGTTTACTTGTTTATCTTTAATCCGTTCATTGAGCATGTCGCTCAGCCGTATCTTTTTTTTTCTATGCACGACAGGTTAGTAGTAGTTATGACAAGGATGAGATTGAGAGCTGATCATGTTTCTTTTGAAGTTGCACCTTGGAGATGTTATACATAACTTAACCTTATATTTTTGTAGTTTTGTATGTTGTATACTTTTGTTAACTCTACAAGGCTCTGTAGTTTATATAATTATATATATAACGAATTAGGCATGCTATGTGGTTTAATGATCAGGGATGTTACACCTAAACAAGAACATCATCTATTACAAAATATCCCATTAATTACCAAGAACAATATTAGAACGTCATCCATCATCAAGAACATCAAAAAGGATTTGGTCTTGTTGGATCAGTCTTGGCATGATAAACCAAGATCAAAGAATAGTACAACCCTTTGGTTTGCATGATTGTTTTTGAGGCATATGGATTTGGAGAGATTTGGATTGGAATGGATTTGAAATCCTTTTATCCAGTGGCGGATCCAGAAATTTTGGTGACGGGGGTCGGAATTAAAGTAATGGTCATGTAGTTGACAAGGTAATCTAAATATTTGTTTAGGATGATACGACATATTTTTTCTTTCGGATGGATCCCATTCCCAAGAGAGTTCATTCAAATGAATTTTCTTAGGCATCAAATGAGTAGAGCTACTCGAAAGATATTAAATGAATTATATAACCACTGCTATCGATTTCGGACCTTGGTATTTAAGAATAATAATTTTGTAAAAGAATAACATAAGAGTGAAAAAATATATAATACTTAGGCATCAACTAAAAGATCCTAACCCTAACAATTAATAATTAATAAAAAAGTAACACTTAGGCATCAATTAATAATAAAATCTAGCTCTAACAATTAACAAAAAAATAACTGTTAGACATCAACTAATAATAAACTCTAACCCGAACAATTAACAAAAGAATTAACAATTAAAGATCAACTAATAAAAAACTCGAACTATAACAATTAACAATTAGACATAAACAAATAATAAACTCTAACTATAACAATTACAAAAACAATTAACAATCAAACATCAACTAAAAAACTATAACCCCTACATTTAACAGTTACACATCAACTAACAAACCATAACCGTAACAATTAATATAAAAAACAAATTACGGTGATGTTTTAATACAAAGTTTGTACCTAGCTTGAAGAACTTGTATATTAATTAGTGATATAGTCATTGTAAATATTCAAAGTATTTCGGGTGTTAATATGTAACACCCCGTCCCGCGTGGTTAAATACGGAAGATGCCACAATAAGTTCACAAGCTTAACATAAGATTTATCATCATGGATTATCTTTAGTTCTGCCATCTCCGTAGCTCTCATTCCCAAATCTTTTGCTAAGTCATGTACCTGTCGAGGACAAAGAAAATATCGGCTGAGCTTAATGCTTAGTGAACGGATAGTAGTAACTAAACAATTAAAATGAGATAACAAGTTCAAAAGAAAACCGTAACTTTAAATGACAATTCAAAAGAAAGTCAAGTCAAACAAATGCATCGAAGACATGTCAAAGTCCGAAGACAAACCGCATCACGAGGACGCGTTGTTCCTAAAGGATGATCAGTTCGTTCGGCATGAGTGAGGAAAGGGGCATGAGCACAATACAACAATCCTCTCCGTGGATTTAACCACGACCACATATATTCTCCGATAATGGTTCTTAGGATCATTCCATACGTCCTCTATTTTGACCGGTACCTGGTCAAGTCCACTTTTAAGGACTATATATGCAGTTGAGGACGCAATGATAGTTTTAGCCACCATGGAAGCATCTCAATACCGGTGCTCCCAATATTGAGTCAATACAATTCATAATAGATGAAATTTTAACAAGACAAGTGATCAAGTGATCAATGTTCCAAATAAGAAAGTAAGTCATTGTTCGAAATGAACTAATAAAGTTCAATAATCATTTAACAAGCATAAAAGAATTTGGAACCAATGATTTCAGAATTCATCATGAGTTATTCTGATTAGGAAGTCTTATGCAAATGGCTATCCCCGTATCAAATGAGGTATGATATCTGTACCTTAATCGACTTTGATAATTAACGCACGATCAAATGGAGTCCTCGATCAAGTTTGTCTTGCCCATGTGCCTAACGAATGTATAAATGGGTTATTATTTGCAAGACATATAAATCATAACGTACATATTATAATTAAGTTACTTAGGTATTAATGATCCTAAACAACTTAGACTTCAAGAAAGACAGCCGTATACGAATTGGGAACTTAAACATAACTTAGACTTCAACAACTCATGCCCTTCTTCTTTTCGACCATTTTTACCCTACTTAGAGATCAATCTAGGTTCTATCATCTAAATGAAAGTTGTGGAATGAACTCTTATGAGTATATTGGCTTTGGAATCAACTCACTTGGATCATCCATTTATTATATACGAATTAAACAAAATAGCAGCTATGATCCCGTATACACAATAAACAGCCCTATAAACTCACTGTTTTGAGTCACTTAGAGCCACAATTGGGTTTTCGACCCTTCATAACAGTACACAGTAAAGGCTTTTCATCTGCAAAATAGGAGCTTATTTGGGCTTACGATTTGAGAATTATGCACTGTTAAAGTACTAGATTTGAAGCTGTCCAAAATTCCAATTTCCACAGCTTTCTCCAACTCATTTTTATGATTCAAACTTCATAATTTGCTACCTTTAAATACTCTAAAACATACCTAACATGCTAAAAACTACAAAGGAGCTTAATGGTTAATATCCTAAGCTTGATCATACAATTTTTCTCTTTTAGACATTTAACCAAACACTTAGTGTGCGGTTAAACATATACACATAACTTCACCATATTGATTCCATATATAACCCTTTTCATTTCTTCTTCAATTTTAACCAATCTAAACTCCTAAACATATATAATTGCACAATTTTGCAATACTAACTCATAGCTTAAACATAAACTCATTTGGAAACTATCCACAAAATCCTAACATAACAAACATAATAGAAATGAAAGAAAATTATACCTCTAAGAAGGATTGGAAGAGAGAATTACGAATTTGTGATTGTTAGCTCCATTCCTTCAATAACTTGAGAGAATTTCTACAGAGAAGAAGAGTTTTGGAGAGAGGAGTATGGCGGTCCAAGAAGAAGAAGAAGAAGATGATAATATGTAAATTAATCTAATTCTTAATGTTCCTCTACTTTTATATTGCTGAGAGATTAGACATTTGGCGGTTTTAACCCCTCAAGTCTAATTTATCAACTTTACGTCCAAGTAGGTATAAACTTAGCATTTTAGGTTAAGTTTGGTTTCGTTTTGTACGTGTGTGACCCCTTGTAAGATATTACCTCACAATTTAGTCCAAGGTACAAGTCGATTATGGATTCAATTTCCCATCTAAATTCATATACTGAGATTAGTCGGTAAAAAAATTTCTAGGATATTATATAATATGTTTCCTTTTGTATAGCCTCAATTGTCTCCTTCATTGTTGTATTTATACCCAATCATTTTGGAATGCAAAGATCAAGGACCCAATCCCTTTAATGGTATCGCAGCTCCAAGGCAACCCTGCTCTCCCTCCCTAAAATCTTGTCGTCGCCCATCTCCTCTTCTTTTTCCGATCATGGCTGATAAAACAATTCCTGCTTCTTCTGATCACTCATCTTTTCACCCGGATTTGGTCATATCCAACATCAAAAACCACATACCCATCATGCTTGAAAAAAAAAATCCAATATGAGACGTGGGTAGAGCTCTTCAAAATCCATGCCAAATCTTATCGAGTGGTCGATCACATCATCCCTTTGGACAAGACAGCTTCCCCGACCACCAATAAAGACAAAGAAATATGGTCGACCCTCGATGCCACCGTCCTGAAGTGGATACATTCCACAATCTCCAAATGACCTCTTGCACACAATTATTGGACCGGATTCATCGGCAAAGGAAGCTTGGAATCGATTACGTGATATATTCCAAGATAACAAAAACCTGCGTGCAGTTACACTAAAGCAAGAACTTTTCAACACCAAAATGGAAGATTTCCCCAATGCTTATTGATGTTGCCAATGACTCAAAATTCTGTCGGACCAACTCAAGATTGTTGAAGCTCTACTAATGAATCATCGACTTATTCTTCAAATGGTGTCGGGCCTCACCAAAACCTATTATGGCGTTGGAACCCTAATACGTCAAACTAATCCCCTCCCACTATTCTATCAAGCCCGATCTATTGAAGAAGACGGTTTGGACAAAAAGGCTTCTCATGGATCCCCATCTTCGGTAATGCTCACAATCTCACCAAAACAAATCTGAAGATCCTCCATATTAGTTGGATCACAAATCTCCACACCGGAATCACAACGGTCCTCGACGGAGCCAGCAACGTGTGGGTGGAGGATGGAACCACGGGGGTGGCCATAGTAGGAGTGAAGATCGTGGCATGAGAAACCGCAACAACGGTGGTAGTAATGTTCGACATGAAGGAAATCAGTAACCATGGCAACCACAACGACCATGGCAATGAATGCCATGGGAAATACCACTTTGTCCATACCCGACGCAACCAACAGCCCCATGGATTCGTTCCATCAATCGATAAGGGAAGCCTGGTATTCCTGGCCCAAGACCTCAGCAGTCTTACTCGGTGACAACAACATCCACACCAACTGACATCGAAGCTGCAATGCACATTCTCGATATCAACCCACCAAATTCAAACGGGTATATGGACACCCGTGCAACTTCACATATGACATCCACGTCAGGTACTCACTCGTCTTACTTTAATTTGAGTGATAATAGTGGTATAATTATTTGAAATGGCCAAAATATTCCAATTCGACGTTACGGTGACACAAAATTGTCATATTCCCACCCTCCTCTGTCTCTCTTAAGTTAAAAACATTCTTCACGCTCCAGAAATAATCAAAAATCTTGTTTCAGTTAGAAAATTTACTATTGATAACTCTATTTCTATCGAATTTGATCCTTTTGGCTCTTTTGTAAAGGATTTTCGGACGGGGATGCACCTATTGAGATGTGACAGTCAAGGTCAATCATACCCTATCACCGCTAACAACTCGATCATCACGTCGCCTTCAACTTTTGCGGTCTTAGCACCTTCCCTTTGGCATGATTGTTTAAGGCACCCCGGGGCTCCCCGTTTTTTATTTTCTTAGGAACAATAAATATATTTTATGTAATCGGTGTCTTAATTCTCATGATTGTCAATTATGCACTCTTGGAAAACATGTTAAATTACCTTTTATTGCTTCAAGCGGGGGCGAAGCCAGGAATTTTGTTCTGGAGGAGCCTATAAACAGTGCAAAAAATTAGTGATTTTACATTTTGAAAGTTCCTTTATGTTTTAAAGTAAATACTTATCCAAATATACTAATAAATGAAAGGCTTTTGTGTACAAACTTTTTCCTAGAAAATCTGTCGCTAAGAGCGATTCGTCACAAAACCGTCAGAAAAGTTGGTGGGTATAGTGTTGGTGGATAATTCAAACCAGCGACAGATCACTCAGAGATTCTCGGGGTAATCCATTCATATTTTCTCACAAAACATCGGATTCTACCGAATCATTGGTATTTTTTGGGTGATCCTAGGTGATTTTTGTGGGTAAAAGTTAGTTGTTTTCTAATGATATAATAGCTACTAAAAGAGTTGGGAACTATGAATGAGCTAAACTGCATGCCGATGTCTATAGTTACACGAATAAAGATGTATCTACACATGTAGATAAACATATAAACAAGAAAAAACTTGTAAAAATACATAAGAATTATCGTAATACTCTTGTTTATTCATCAAAATAAAATAGAACTTCTAAATCTTTTGCTTTGTCAATGCATTAAGAAAGATAATGAAGGATTTTGATAAACATTAAGAAATAATGTTAAAAGAAAAATGTGTTTTTTATTTTGGGGTGAATCCATGATGAGATTGTAGAACCTCAAAAATTGGGAGTTAATTTAAAACAAATAAAATGCGGAATAGCTTCTACTTCATAAGACATCACCCATAAAGATAGGGAGAAAGTTAAAGTGAGTTTACAACATCTATAGGAATATTAAATGACAACCTAATAATCAATACAATCCAAATACAGATTAAGTTCGGGTGTCACTAAAATCCTCAAAATAATCTTCTATGCAACTCCATCTATACACACGAGGTGTACTCCAAAAAGGATGCCACTACCGGCATCTAGATTCTCTCATCCCATCAAGCCCCATCCGCTTGATCACCTGATATACATGTCATTTTAAGAAAAACTGTTAGGCTTAAAGCCTAGTGAGAACAAACAGTTCAAAATATAGAAAAAGCCATTTAAACTTCGAAAGCGGTAAATAAACATATAACCGAAAGCTTTTTCAAAACATCTCTTTTTCTTTACTTCTGCGATTTACACCTGAAAGTTACGCTTCACTTCTCTTGGGGGAAACTTTTACGGGAATGACCCGTCATCACATTAATCCTCACGAGTTCAACCCCAAACCGGGATCTATTACAAGTGCCCTCCCCAAGTACTTCTGACTATATGTGTCTATGGATCCATTACACTAGTCTAACATCTTAATACAACTGTTTCCAATGTATTAGCTTCTCTCCACAAATCTTTGTGAAGTATAACATCATGCTTCTAGGACCTTCCATCCAAAATTAGGTCAAATAATCATTTAGGTTTATACATCGTTTTTCTTGCATTTAAAACTCATAAGAGTATTCCAAAATCTTCCAAGTATAGAAATACTCATTTTAAACATCATATTAAGGAAAAATACTTCATTTTGACATGTATAAAGTTTTAAAGGTAAGAATGAACTCACAAGCTAGAGTTTGACAAAACCCTAGAAAATCTCTTAAGAAGATGAAGATGGTGGAACTAGCTGAAAGGGTGAAAAACACCACCACTTGAAGCTTTTAAATCCCAAAGCTCTACTTGAATCCTCACTTAAAGTAGCAATAAATGAGATGGAAAGAGGTAGGTGGAAGTTAAGAAACCCTATAAATCGCCTCTGCTCCTTTGCTCTCAAAGCCAACACTGATATCTGAATAAATGAGAAAGAGGCTGAACAATCGCACCTTATTGTGCTTTCTGGACAAAACGGGCTATGCTGCCACTGCGATAGTGCCATGGCAGTCTAGCCGGCACTCTAGTCCGCTATGTACCGTAACTCAAATTCAACATCTGATTTCAAAACTCCATGCTAGTGTGCCCTGGCGATGCTGCCATGGCAGTCTAGCCGGCACTCTAGCCCGCTATGTACCGTAACTCAAATTCAACACCTGATTTCAAAACTCCATGCTAGTGTGCCCTGGCGATGCTGCCATGGCAGTCTCGCCTGGCAGCCTAGCCGGGGTGTTCCGAAGGTGGTTTTGCTTCGTTTGTTCGTTCGTTTTCCTCCGTTTTCAATGTCACCCAATATTATACCAATGAAACACTTCGTCTAAATATTAAAGACCATAATATTAGGATGCAAGGTTTCTTAATTCATGACTAAAATTCCGGATGTTATAGTGATGCAGGATGTATGACACATGTCCTTTGTGAAAGAGAGAAATCCAACCTAGTTGGAAATACTGTTTACCCCAACATAAGCCTAGGCTACATAAAAATTTCCTCAAAAAATCCTAGGAGGGACACATGTCCTCCCCGGCTCCCATATAGCTCCACCACTGGCCTCAAGTTCACGTACCTTCATGCCTTTTGACATTGTTCATAGTGACCTTTGGACGTCTCTGATTTTAAGCTTTTCAAGCCATCGTTATTATCTACTCTTGTTGGATAATTTCACTAATTTTCTATGGACTTTTCCTCTTGCAAAAAACATTTGATGTCTATTACACATTTTTATATTTTCATATTTTAATTCGCACCTAAGTTGAACACGAAATGAAAATTATACAATGTGACAATGGTAAGGAATTTGACAATGGGTCTTTTTTGGAAATTTTGTAAAGTTAATGGTTTGTCTTTCCATTTATCATACTGTCACACATCTTCTCAAAATGGCAAATCTAGAAGAAAATTTTGAACCATCAATAAGATCATTAGAACTTTACTTTCCCATGCTTCTCCCCACCCCCCCCCCCCCCCTCCCTTTCTTTTTGGCACCATGCACTTGCCATGGCCACATGTCTACTTAATATCCTTCCAAACAAACAACTAGCATACAAATCCCCACTACAACTTCTCTATAAAAAATCCATTTCCTACTCTTATTTACATGTTTTTAGATGCCTTTGTTATCCACTTTTCCCTTCCACCTCTCTAAACAAACTCCAGGCTCGATCCACTCCCTGTGTTTTCTTGGGATATCTACCCAAGGATATAAATGTTATGACTTATATTCCCATAAAATAATCATCAATCGCCATGTTATCGTTGATGAATCTCAGTTCACTTTTGCCAACTTACATAACTCACTTTGTTACTCCTATCCACACATCATCACTTTGTTACGCATATCACCTCATTCACAACATCAAATTTCCTTACCCACTCCTCACACATCACCTATTTCACAAATACCACCTACGGCCTCTACATCCCCTGTGGACACATTGTCTTTTCCATATAATGGCAGCCTTGATTCCTTTTCTCTGAACGAATCAGCCACCCCTCTACCTCTCAACTGGTTCCAATTTCAATTCCGAACAAATCAACCACCCCTCTACCTCCTCCCTAAAAGACCATTAAATCTTTATACTCATATCACCCCACCCCCACCACGTAACCCCGTGGCTGCTCTTAACGACTCGAAATGGAATTGTTCATGAACGATAAATATAACGCTCTTATTAAAAATAATACATGGGAAATAGTACCCAATCCGGAAAATCTTAATACAATTCGTTCAGTGTGGATTTTCAGACATAAAGTTAAATCTGACGGGTCTTTCGAGCGATATAAAGCTCGTCTTGTAGGTGACGGGAAAACTCAACAGGTTGGAGGGGATTGCGGGGAAACTTTCAATCCGGTTGTCAAACCTGCGACCATCTGTATAGTCCTTAGTCTTACCCTTTCAAAATCTTGGCCTATTTATCAACTTGATGTCAAAAATGCTTTCTTACACATCGAACTCAACGAAACAGTCTACATGCACCAACCCTTGGGTTTTCGTGATCTTGATCATCCCAACCATGTCTGTCTACTAAATAAATCATTGCATGGGCTCAAGCAAGGTCTGCACGTTTGGTACAAGTATTTTGCGTACTATGTTTCCTCCACTGGATTTTTTCACAACAAATCAGATCACTCGCTTTTTATATTCTGCCACGGTGGTGGAACGAATTACCTTCTTCTCTATATTGACCACATTTTACTCACGGCTTCTTCCAATTCTTTACGTCGGTCTATTATATCCAAACTTAGCTCGGAGTTTGTTATGAAAGATTTGGCCTCTTAAGTTACTTCTTAGGCATCGTCATGACTCGTCATAAAAGTGGTCTTTTCCTATGTGAGTAAAAGTATGCCAAATAAATTATTGAACGGGCTGGCATGTCGTCACGTAATGTCGATACAAAGCCGAAACAAAGTTCTACCTCTAGCATACCCTATGTTGATCCATCACTATACCACAACCTGGCAGGGGCACTTTAGTACCTTACTTTTACCAGGCCAGATATTTCATATGTTGTACAACAAATCTGCTTGTTCATGCATAACCTAAAGGAAGAATATATACACACTCTCAAACATATTATTCGATACATCCAAGGGACTCTAGATCACGTTCTACATCTCTATCCGTCGTCTACCACTTCTTTAATAAGCTATACAGATGCCGACTGGGTGGGTGTCCAGACACCAGGCACTTATCCTCCGTGTGTTGCGTTTATCTTGGAACAAATTAATCTCGTGGTCTTCTAAACGATAACCAACACTCTCCCGATCTAGTGCCGAGGTGGAATATCGAAGGATCTCTAATGTGGTCTCTGAAGACACACTGGTATATTGCGATAATGTTAGTGCAATATAGTTATTCGGTAATCCAGTTCAGCATCAGCGCACAAAACACATAGAAATGGATAGTGATTTTGTACATGAAAAAGTAGCTCGGTCAAGTACGTATTTTGCATGTCCCCTAGTGCTATGAAACTGCTGACATATTCACAAAGGGACCATCGTTGATTCTTTTCAAGGATTTTCGGGACAGTCTTTGCGTACGACCTTGCCCGCTTTGACTACGGGGGTATGATAGAATCATTGTAAATATTCAAAATATTTCGTATGTTAATAAGTTTCCTTTTGTATAGCCTAAATTGTCTCATCCATTGTTGTATTTATACCCAATCATTTTGGAATGCAAAGATTAAGGATTCAATTCCTTTTAGTTAGTATTTTTTAATAAAATGTTATCGAAAATGACCAAAATACCCTCATCTGCTAGTGATGTGACAAAAATTAACGGGTTTTCTTAAAGACTATTATGGTTAAGAACGAAAAGCGTAACCAAATACAAAGGGTATGTGCATCTACCCAGAGAGTTCTTACTTGCTTGACTTTTCAATATTCATAAAATTTTGATGTTCTATAATTAATACATGGTGAACAGTATTATTTGAAGTAATTTATATTTCAATTAATTAGGGGCAACATTATCAAAAAGAATTAATTCAGATTTTCATAAAAATCAACAAGATTTTCTAAATCAATTTCCTTTGCAAATACAAATTGTACGAATTATGACTATGCACAAAACACTCAAATTTTAATTAAGGAATTAAATAATCATTTATTGTAATATAATTAAGTCCATTTAAGTTTAACCTCTCAACTCTTGTCTATAAATTTACTTCACTATTTCTTTCTTATTCTGCCACAAAATGGAGACTAAAGAGAAGCTTCCTAAAAACACACAATGTAGCAACCTCTTCCTAATTTCCCAATTTCTTTTGAGGTTTTTAGCCACAATATTTGCGATGGTTTCCATCGTCATGTTGCTCGTTAGCAACGAAGATGTTTATATGGGCAGTGAGGCTTTCGGTTACCTGTTTGTCGGGAAAGCCGAATATAGCTATTCTTCTGCATTGCGGTAATGCAAGATTATAAGTGATTAGTTTCAATTATTTAAAGGTTATTGTATCGTCTATTAAAGAAAAAAAACGCAGTATCTAACTTTAAAGCTCATTTTGATGCATAGGTACATGTTGGGAATCAATGTGGGTGTATGTGTTTTCTCTGTCCTTTCTACTATTGTCGTGTTGTGGGCGATGAAATCTTCTAAAAGCGACCCCGCTTACGATTTCTATTTTTATTTGCTCATTTTTGATGAGGTATGTTTTCTGTATTTCATGAGTATCTTTTTTTGTCTTGGTACATACACAAGGTCGGCAGTTGTCTAAGGTTTATAAGAATTAAGACATTTTTATGGTACATTTAATTAATATAGTTTTTATGACTAATAATGAGGTATTAAATGATATCATTTGTTTTTCTCAAAAATCGAAACCTATAGTATTTATAGTAAATAATGTTTTATATTAAGTATTTATCAGTTCAAGAAAACCAGGCCGTTTGTAATATGTTGTTTTTAATTTTTATAAGCACATAATCACTTCTCTGATTCACTCTATTATATTTTATACGTATTCTTCTCCTTTCTTCAAATTTGTCAAGAGCAAATGGTATAAGTTTTCCAAAGAAATGATTCTTGACATTTTCAAATTTCCAAAGCATGAGATCCAGTTTTATATGTAAAACCTGTAATTTTGTTTCATTAATGAAAAGACATAATTTTTTTGCAATGTGAAATGAAACATATATGTATTTTCATTTATGAACCATACACAAAATCACACATGCGTGCTCACACATGAACAATAATACAACCTTAAATTCTAGCTTAAAAAATGAATGGTTGAGATTAGTTCTTACGGTTCTTTAAAATTTTGCGCTTTCTCATTTGATTTTTCCTTTTTCTCTATATGTGTGTTTTTATGTATAAGTTGTATAAAATCTCAAGATATATAATTGTTTGTCAGGGTGTGCGTTTTTTTTATCTAGTAACATCAACTTTATTTTAGTGTGCTTTAAACTATGGTCACAAAATTCATTTTTTTATAGAGGGGATATTTGATTTAATGGAAAGTTTAAACATACCATACGACAATGCAAACTCATGATCACATCTTTACTTCGTTGAAATTATACATTATATAAAAATGACGGATGCCTGTGATGAACCATTTGGTTGGCAGGTGATGATGATGATGGCAATCTCGGGATGTGCTAGTGCGACCGCAATCGGGACGGTAGCCCTAAAAGGATTGAATAAGCCGGGAATCAGTTGGGCACCGGTATGTCCGTACGCCCACAGATTCTGCTCCAAGATCACTCTATCCATGGTCTCTTCTTATGCATCATTAGCTTGTTTGGTCGCCCTTACTTTGGTCGTTGCATACAAACTCAAAACTCTCCTGCAATGAATAGAAATCGTTTATCTTCAAGTTTCCTGTCCCTTTCTTGTCCACCAATCTCGTAAAACCATATCATCATTTAGGTGAGAATAGAGAATAAAAAGATGGACTGAATAAAATAAAAAAAGGTGTATTCACGATGGGACAACAAGGGAACATGAATTTGGGAAAGCAGATTTGTATTCGCTGGCAATCAACTAATTAGCTCTAACATCTTGTGTATTGATTCATCTAGAGTTCGGAGGGTTGATGTTCATATAATTTTTAGATGTATGCTTCTGTTTTATTAATTAAAAAGTTTCTCATTCCTTTTATTTCATATATATATATATATATATATATAAACGCACATACACAGATACATTAACGACCCATTTAACATATATCTTACCATTTTTAACTTTTACTTAGGTTTTGGCCGACTTGATCACAAAAGAACAAGAAAAATAAAAGGTGGAAAAACAGTTGGCTTGAGGCTTTTGTTCCATTGTACAGATAAACTTTAGATAATTATACTGATAACGGAATTAAAAAGGGTCACTACAAAACAAATAACTTTTCGTTGCGGTAATTGCCAACGAATGACCTAGAAAATATCAATGTTCAATAGATTTCTATGTTTTTCAAGAAATACCCACACTACTATAAAACAGGTTTTTCAAGAAATACCCACACTAAATATATCAATTCACAACTAATATTTTCTTGTGGTATTTTGACCAATAAGAATTTAGTTTATGTTGTAAGTTGTGACTATTTATATTAAAGTCGGTTGTAGAAATGTTTTTTTTTAATAAAAAGCTACGTAACTTTATTATACAAGTAATTGAGCTTGAAGCACAAGTCATAGAAGCATAATATTTAATTCATAGAAGCATAATATTTAATTATGTTTTGTAAGACCTTAGTAGTTATTCAAATGCTTAAGATACAATTTGTTTATGTATCAATGGACTTAGTAGGGGGTACAAGTGATCAAGGTTTTAGTGCAATTCATTTTTGCTAGTGGGTTAATAAGTGAGATCAATCTTTTGGGCCTTATTAGTTGCCATTTGCCCAACAAATCAATAAAGAAGGTCAAACCCTCATTCTTCTTCTCTTATTTGCTGTATACGATCAAGAAGAACAAGGGAGAGAGAACCATGAGTGCTTAATGGTGACTCTTGTTGAAATCAAGGTCAATTTTGGTTGCATTTACCTTTTTATTGAAGATTTGAAGTCTTCGAGCTTGTTGGAGCCTTGTGTTGGTGTTTCAATTCAAGATAGATTATCAAGAAGTTTCTTTCTCACACCAAGTAAGCTTCTAAACTGACTTTAATGAATTATTTAAGTATAATTAGAGTTGTTGTTGTTGTTGAATCCATGGTGATTTAGGTTGAAATGGTCAAGAATCCATGGTTTAGTGTTTAACTTGTGGTTTTATTGCTTGGTACCATCTGGAATGTATAGACATGTTAGCAATGGTCTTTGATTATCCAAGAAACTTGATTTTGAGTTTGGTACATATTAGATTCGTTTTGCATTGGAAAACTTGAAGGTTTAGGCAAAAACCGTAGCTCAAAAGTAGTTGTATAAATCATATAATTTTGGAAGATTTAGACCTGTTTTGTATAAATCATATAAAATCAACCGTTAATCTATTTTGAGCTGTATTTTATATTGTTCCAAAGCTATGGATGTCTATTTTAATCGATATTTGTATCTCAAAAGCTAGATCGAAATGTAAGATGGTCAAAATGTCTAATAAGTGAAGAGGGGTCGGCTTAATGTTATGTTTTACCAAATGTAAAATGAAGTTTTCGTTTTGTTGAGTAATCAAACCATTTTAGATACATTAGAATGGTTTGAATCAATGATTTGAAAAGTATCTGAAGCCTCATATGTCATGTAGGATTGTGGTTGATTAGATCATTCGGTTACGGGTTTGATTGACTAAAGTTTGGTATATAACTTTTATATATGGTTGAATTGAGCTGGATAGTGTTTTTACTTGGTGATTAATACTTGAGTTTGAGATCCTCATCCCACTCTAAGGTGAGTGCAATGATTTTATAAAACTCGTATACACATTTGTAAGTGTGTTTGTAGCCTAAAGAATATTAACAGCTTAAGGCCCAAGTCTTGGCCCATGGTCAAATAGACCCAACCCTTGATATATATATGTTTGTAGAACGTCAGATATGGGATAGCAGAGTGAAAATATCGCTAAAGAAATACTAAGTTTGTAAAAGAGGAAAAAGAAGGTCAATTCTTAATACAAAGGGGTCTCTCTTCTGGTGTGGATGTAGGCAAGTTTTCTGAAGCACATAAATCTCTCTTTCATTTGTCTCTACTCGTTATTTGGTTTCAGTTTCTTCTACTCGGTTGTTCCGCTGAACACAACAATTGGTATCAGAGCCTAATATCATTTTTTGGTGGTAGAGCTCAGATTGATGCACACAAGGTGTTCGATAAAAGTCCTGAGAGATATCAATTTTGGGTGGTAGAGCTCAGATTTGGGGTATTTGGGTGTTATATTGTGTGGTGCACACAAGGTGTTCGATAAAAGTCATGAGAGAGATAGATTTTGAAACAAGTGGGTAAATGATGTCTACAAGTGGAACGATTAAAGTTGGAAAGTATGAGTTAGAGAAGATCAATGGGAAGAATGACTTTTCCTATCGGAGGATGCAAATGAAAAGTTTGCTAATCTCACAAAAGTTACATAAGGCTTTGGCAGGTAAGGTAAATAAGCACAAAGATATGTCCAATTAGGATTGGGAGTAGTTAGATCTTGAAGCACGAGTATTGATCATTTTATACCATGAAAAGGATGTTGCTTTCTTGGCTGATAATGAGGAAACAGCGGCTACGATATGGAAAAAGTTGGAGGCAAATTTCATGACAAAAACGCTAATGCAGAAATTCTACTTGAAGTTCAAATTGTTTACATGCAAAATGGATGAAGGTTCCCCAATCCGGGAACACATTAGTAAATTTCATAGGTGTATATCAGATTTAAAGGACATTGATGTGAAGGTAGAAGATGAGGATCAAACACTTTTATTACTTCTTTCGTTGTCGAAGTCTTATGAGAATCTTGTACAAATATTGATGGTTGTGGGTGATTATCTAACGATGGATGAGACTAGATCATCAATTCTAGTGGACGATCTTCGAAAGATTCCAACCGGTGACATGGTTGCTGCTAGTGGTAACAAAGAACAAACTCAATGATTGTTTGCAAGAGGTAGAAGCAATGAGAGAGGAAAATCCAAGAACGACAAGTCTAGGTCAAAGTCTAGACCTCTTAGGGAAAGACGGTGTTTCAAGTGTAGCGAACTTGAGCATTACAAGGCAAACTGTCTTAACAAAAGAGTAGGATGGAAAAAAGACGGAAACAAAAACAAAATAAGGGCACAGGAGTAGCAAGTGGCTGGTTATGCTTCGGGAGATGAAAGCAATAACAAATGTTACTTTGTCAATTACAATGATGAAATCTCCGATAAATGGATTATTGATTCGGATCGCTCCTACCATATGTGCCCAAATAGGAAGTGGTTTACTGACTAGAGAAGCAAAGATGGTGGAAACGTGTTGATGGGGGATAATCGTTCCTGCAAGACGGTTGGGCTCTGTTATGTTAGAATCAAAATGCGTGATGGAGTGGTAAGAACTTTATTGGATGTGAGACATGTTCCAAAGTTGCGGAAGAATCTCATTTCTGTTGGTGCCTTGGACTCCGGTGGATGTAAGATAGTTACATGGGATGAAGTATAAAGAAGGTTGTTCGTGGGTCTTTGGTTGTAATGAAAGGTATTCGTGAAGGAAACCTTTATGTTATTTCAAGTACAATTGTGACAGAAAGTGCGACAGTTGGAACAAGTGGTAATGGTGGAGACCCATGTGAGAGCACTCGTTTATGGCATAGGCGGCTTGGGCATATGTCAGAAAAGGGTCTAAACTTCATTGGTGATGAGGGTTTGTTAAAGAACTTGAACAAGCCTTGCATGGATTTTTGTGAGCATTGTGTGTACGGTAAAGCACACTGGGCTCAGTTCAAGTCAAACAAACACAAAATCGGAGGTATTTTAGACTATGTGTACACGGATGTTTGGGGTCCGGCTTCATTCACTTCCAAGGGAGGTTCCAGATATTTTGCCACTTTTGTAGATGATCATTCTAGATATGTTTGGATATATTTTACGAAACATAAGAATGAGGTATTTGACACGTTCAAGAATTAGAAAACAATGATTGAGAACAGAACGTGAAAGAAATTGAAGACACTGAGATCTGATAACGGTACAGGGTATACAGAGGTTGCCTTCAAGAAGTTTTATGATCAGGATGGAATTGTTAGACATCAGACGGTCAAGAAAACACCACAACATAACGGGGTTGCAGAAAGGTTGAACCGCACATTGCAAAAAAGAGCGATGTACATGGGATTCAATGTTGGTTTGGGTAGACAATGGTTGGCAGAGTTGGTTGCTACAACTTGCTATATTGTCAACCGGTCTTCTCATAACTACCTAGATGGAGACATACCTTATAGGGTATGGTCATGGGAATATGCAGATTATGAGAAACTCAGAATCTTTGGGTGCACGGCTTATTATCACGTTAGTGAGGGAAAGCTTGAAGCAAGGGCCAAGAAGGAAATTTTCTTGGTATATGCATTTGTTGTAAAAGGCTACCGCCTTTGGTGTTTGGAAGATTCCAAGTTTATAATCAATAAAGATGTTACCTTTAATGAGAACTCCAAGGTAGCTTGTTCGAAAGCTATGGTACCCGATGGTGATGACATTGAGATGGCTAAGTCTCAAGTGTTGGAAATAGAACCTAAAAGCCAGCAAGGTTCTATTCGTGTTCAGGAGGAAGATCATGAGATAATCATGATGCGAATGGACATGGGACGGTTCAACAAGAAGGTGTACATGAACCAGATGAAGAGGAGCTTGAAGACAGTTGGTTTTCACTAGGCCGAGGCGATCATTTAAAAATTTTCAAAAGTTAGGCTCTGATCAACCCTTGAAGCACTATAGACAGGCATATTTGGTTGAGTATGCACTCTCGGTGGAAGATGATGAGCCGGTCTCCTTCAAACAAGTTATTCGAAACAATAATAGTGAGAGTTGGTTAGCTGCTATGGAAGATGATATGGAATTTTTTTCGGAAGAACCAAACGTAGGAGGTAGTCTCGTTTCCCGTAGGGAAGAAGTCCATTGGTTGCAAATGGGTGTACAAGAAGAAAGGGGATCCTTCTGAGCTCAGTGGTATAATGTACAAGGCAAGGCTAGTGGCTAAGGGTTTGCACAAAGAGATGGACGGGACTACAATGAGATCTTTTCTCCAGTAATGAAGCACGCTTCCATTCGAGTTCAATTGAGTATTGTTGCTCATGGTGATATGGAGTTGGAACAACTCGATGTAAAAACAGATTTCTTGCACGGTAACTTGGATGAGGAAATCTATATGCATCAACCTAAGGGATACAAGGTTGTGGAAAAGGAACGTCATGTATGTCGCTTGAGGAAATCAATATATGGATTGAAGCAATATCCTCAACAGTGGTACAAGCGATTTGACTTCTTCATGCTAAAGCATGGTACCACTACAACAAAAAAGGGTATTACCGACAGCAGAAACCGTCAGAAAACAGTCGGAAACGCCCTTTAGCGACGGTTATCCGACCGGAACAAAATGTCGCTAAAACCTTGGTCGGTAATGCTTAGCGACGACTTTCCGACGGCTTTTAGCAACGGCTTTCCGACGGTTTAATTTACCGACAGCTTTCCGACGGTTTACATTACCGACAGCATTCCGACGGTTTACAATACCGACAGCTTTCCGACGGTTTATATTACCGACAGCATTCCGACGATTTATATTACCGACAGCATTCCGACGGTTTATATTATATGCATTTTAACCTGTAATTATTATTATTATTGTTATTATTATTTTTATTATTATTATTATTATTATTATTATTATATATATATAAAATAAAGCATACAAAATCAAAAATTCAATAGATTTTTTTACAAATCCTTACATAAAATATCCATACATATATCCATATAAGTCCATTTAAATCTAATATTATACCAAATTCATACAATAATCAACTAAGATATCTATACGGAACCATCGGAAGTCGACAGTAGGAATTGCCGACGTAATCGCTTCAATTGCTTTCATTCTATCTTAATTCTCCTTCTCACGTTGAGCACGTCTGACGTTCTCCTTCAATCTATCTCGATTCTCCATTTTCTTAATTTTCTCCTTTAATTGTTGCACCTATATATATGTTCCAATTAAATAAGCGGCTCTTATGATATAGACATATAGTGCAATATCAAATATAAATGTTTGATAATTGTTTAGGATGTAATTAGGGCTGTTAATGGTTAAGATGTCCAGGATAGAAAATGATTCAGAGGGTTTTTGAACTAAGAGGTAAGAATTATTTTTTTGCCAAACAGGATTCACCTCTTAGCAATTCAGAGGTTGTCTCTTAATGGAACTGTTAACAGGATTCACCTCTTAGATCATTATGCAATTATTGAATTTTAAATTTTGCAGAAATGATATCCTACCGGTATAAAGGCAATCATAAAATCTTGGAACACCACAAAATATGGTTGGTTTCAGCACAAGAAGGTCTTCGATCAAATATCTACTGGCTACCGGCTAAGGAGGTATAGTGTAGCTACTACAGCTAAAGTTGGGTAGCTAGACCATCTACAGCAACTTGTTAGGACCTGCAAGTGTGATGGAAAAAAAGTTGGAACCTTATTAGATTGATAACACAAATAGATTGAAAAAGCAGAACATATGAATAGCTATATCTTACTCCTTGCCAAAATCCTATGGATTCTGTTGATGCAATAAATTTCAATTATCTGATCGAATATATGCGTTAAGCGAAGAAAAGAGAAGTAAGAATCATCTTTTGTGCCCTGCAACAAAGAGAACTTTGGTTATACATACCCTTCTATGCTGTAAGACTTAGGGGTTGTTTGGTTGATTTTTCATTAAGTCATGTACAAATAAAATTGTTTGTGTGGATTAATCTGTCTATACAGATTGTGAATGTTTTGTTTTGAGAGTTTTTTCATAGATGGAATGAGCATGCTCTTTAATTGGAATTGGATAGGTATGAAAAAAAAACTTGGCTTTCTGCATAAAGCTCCCCCCTAATAACTTACTAAATAAGTCTCTATCTATATCATTAAGCCACTACCAAATAATCATGTATAGTTACATGACTGCTTGGTAGTGGCTTAATGATATAGAAAGTGACATTCAGTAAGCTATTAGGGGGAAACTTTAGAAAAGCAAGTTTTTCTCAAACTTGCTCCTCCCAATTAAAGAACACCCTCTTCCATCAATGAAAAAACTCTTCCACACAAGAACATTCCCAATCTATACAGATACAGTAATCCACACTTACAACTTTATTCATACACGTGCTAATGGAATTCAAATGTTGAATGGTATAAACATAGAACAATTTGATTTGGAACTCTACCGGTTTGTCTGTTTCCACAAGTAGTTAATGCATTGACAAGACCTCATAAATGAAAGCACCGTCGCTTAATATGACACCCTTTGGTTCTCCCAGTTGTTTCACTTGTATACATTATAGTGCAAATGTCGGTATTCTATTTTGCAAGCAATTCATCATCCAAACTTCCCTAAAAATGATAATATAAGATGTGATAAGTAACTGAGTGATTGCTGCATATTCAGAACGTTTAGCAAACAATATTTACAATCGAAGAAAATTCTTCCCACGAAAAGCAATCAACACATTGTTCCATGGCTTCCTTCTTTTGTGATTCAAACTTTCCAAAACTAACAATAGCTTCACAAAGAAAGACACAGAACTTAGTAACTTTGAAGATACGGTTACACTTGACGAAATGTTGTGTGGTAGTTATTGAATGGCTTGATATAGAATGATTAAGAGACTTTTATGATATAGTGCAAAGGAAATATAATTGTTTAAATGAAATTAGGGATCTGAATCGTTAAGGGAGGTCCAGGATATAAAAAAGAAATCAAAACCCTTGAATGATATTGAAATTTAATCTTAATACTTATGGAAATGAAAACCATAACTATTGGAGTCATTTATCAAATGTTTCCCCACTCACTTAGTGTGCTCTGTTTTATGAGCAAAAAAAGAAAAGCATGGCATTCGCAGCAGTCTATTCTCTTTTCTCCATTTCTCTCATTTGCAGGTCTGTACATCTTAAACACCATCATTCTACTCATCTAAGTGTTCTTATTTCAATTTTTTTATTACTAATTTACATTAATGTATAATGTATAATTAAAATTAATTAATAATTTTTATTTAATATTAATTAATTTCTATGAATGTTAGTAATAACTAATATTTATTTATACTTAATAGTGATAAAATAATAATTAATATTAATGAGGGTTTGCAAAAAACGCATAAAGCTCCCCTTAGAGCTTGTGTATAAGCTCTTTCTATATCATTAAGCCGCTACCAAACAATCATGTATAGCCTGACCAAAGAAGTTGTGAATTCCGTTAAGCTACTAACAAACAGGCCCTTAGTTGATTAACTTTAAGTTTAGGTGGAAGATGAAAGACTCCGGAAGAAAAATAATGAACACAAAACTGTTATCACCTGATCCATCCATTCCTTGGTAAGTTAAAAGCACATTCTTGATGATAGAGTTTCTTATGGATGCATACATTACTCGTAAATGGGAAAGCAGTAAATTGTAAATGTTTTCCTAGCCTTGAATTCCTTATCCTTCAATCTTGTCTATGAGTTTGGTGATGTAAATGTCAGTCTTTCATAGAAGCCCAATTAATGTCTCCACGCCACTAAAGGGTCTTAATTCATGATATGCAAAGGTAGCATAAACTCCAAAATAGTGAATGGATTTCTGTCTGCTGCACTAAGGAGTTCATATGAATTTAAAAGATACAACATGAAAATAGCTTGTATGTAAAAGAGATAATGTTATTGTTAGTATGACTTAAATATCTAGAAGTGAATTACTCACAGCCATTTACTATTTAGGTACAAAGCACTTATCAAGCAATGAGAAATGCATAAAGATAATAAGTAGTGTTCAGTAGCCCGTAGGACAATATCCCTGAAATTCCATATCTTCTAAGCTTTTCCAATATCCTGAGAATTCCATGGAAAATAAGACTTAATCAATAAATCTCAGAGTATAAGTCCTTAAAACGTAAACAACAAAAGTCTTTTATTGTATTTATTTGCAAATCATCACACATCATTATTTAAATACCAACCTAAAAATAGAAATTCAACTTTGTCACCAAAAATCTAATAGAATGTGAGTTCATTTTAGTCTAATCAGCACTAAGAGTCACATAAATCAAACTCAGACTCAACAAACAAAAACTCATATGCAGTATGCTATTCCCAAGTCCCTCTCCTTTGCAAACCTCACAAGTCTTGGTGCAATGAAGATGCCGTAACTCTACAAATGTATTAAAAAAAGTTCGGTCTTGGTGCAATGAAGACGTTCTAACTCTATAAATGTATAAACAATAAGTTCATTTTAAGAGCAAAGTTTTAAAAATCCCAATTTTTTACACCAATAATAAAAGGTGTCAATGGATATTCAAATAATCAGCAAGACATGCCCATTACTTAGTTGATAATGTAACATTCACAGCCATCAAAATGCATTGTTGGCAAGGGTTTTAACCCCCAATTAGTGCTCTTACCAGATAAGATTCTTTCACTCACTTATTTGGTTTGACTCTTGATCCATGTTATACACCCTATATTGTAACTCTATGGTAAAACGTAACTACATTAGCTTCATGCAATACAGTCTGAAAAGAAAAAAATGAAATCAAATAGAGCACAACTTGAACTATACAACATAATGAATAGCAAATGGTATAGTCTGAAATTAGATCTCCACAATTCTCCACCTCAACAGCTTGACTTAAAACCTTCCAAATCTGTGGTACTTTATAAGAAGAAAATCTATAAGTCTATGAACAATCAATTATCTAAACGAATACATAAAAAAGATATATGCTTGAACCTTGGCGGAACAAAGGATGTTCGTAAAATCATAGCATAAGAAGAATAAAATATAATCATATGGAGGATATATCTATTCACATATCTCAAACAGGATTCTATTGGAGGTAGTAATTCTTCAAGCCAATCTGTTTCTTACAGCAGAATCAAATTTCAATAAAAAAACTTAAATGAACCTGAAGCAAGGAATGAAGGCAAAGCAAATTAATAACCAAAAAACTAACCAGAAACACACAGGACAAACAAAAGAAGGAATCCTTGAGATGGAAAAATACCACTACTAAAAAGAAGGAATCCTTAATCGAAGGGATCTTGCACTGAAATTACGTTAATCGAACCGAGAAACAGAAGGAAAAATCAATGGTCTACCTGAATCGATGGAGAAACCCTAAATCGACGAGTTATCTTATGTGTCTTCGTCAATCTGTGTCTTCATCGAGTGGAGCAAGAGTGAGAGGAGCGTTAGGAGTCCGAGTCTGAATCATGAGAGATGCGTGTTCGAGTCACGAAAATGGAGGAAGATGGCTGATTCGTGTAGGGTTTTGGGGATGGGCTAGCGTTTTGGGCTTTGGGAATATGGGGGAGTATGGAGATTAGATAATTGGGTTCTAATTTGAAATGAGTAATTAATCTGATAATTATATATTAGTATAAAAATAAACAAAAACCAAAATAAAAATCGTTACCGACGGTATCACCGACGGTTTTCTGATGGTGTTTTAAAAAAAATAAAATATAATTACAAATATGTTTTATCGTCGGTAACTCGTAGGTATACCGTCGGAAATTACCGACAGTTTCTACCGTCGGTAAAAGCCGTCGGTGATGGCCATTATTCTAGTAGTGTACTTATTATTGTACTTATGTTAATGGTCAAGAAACAATTATATAACACCTTTTGAAATGTTTGTGGGTCATGTTAACAAACATTCTATGCATGTGTTTTAATGACAAAACTTTTCATGTTCTGTAAATTACTAAATGTATAACATGTTTCCGTTTGTTGTAAGTTGTGTCTTAAACCAAATGTCAAGGTGCTTGAAAAAAAACTTCAACACTTGGAGTGATTTTTGGGTGTTACATTTGCATAAATGTAAATTGAATGATATGAAAAGGTTCAACAAGTCTCGACATGATGGGAGTCAAATGATTATAAACTCATTGCTCGATTGAGAAAGATTAAAAATGAAAAGAAATGTTAAAACTACTCTAACATACCTAATGGAGTTGAAGAAACCATGATGAACGCTCCATAAATCGTCCTTGTTCCTCCCTTTGAATTCTCCTCGAGATTCCAATTGATCTCCCTCCTTAACGACGGTTACCAACTTCCTTTTAAACCTCCAACAAAACCTCTTGATATAAAACCCAAACACCGTCGATTACGAGTCGCTGGACACTTAGCCTGTGGTTAAACCCGCTGGAATAGTCTCCCGAATGGTTTTGGGATCGAACGCAGTAACAGTAACTTAGGTTAGGAGTTGGTTCACTTGTCGAAAAAAGTCGTCTCGTGGAATTTTTGGGCCTGGGTTGCGATTCTTGTTAGGCAACGACTACAAAATAATAAAACAAAGAATACCAAATTGAAAATAAATCGTGACCTACTTATCATATTTTTTTCAACACCTATTTGACAAGTATGCCCAGATCATACTTTATAGTTATGAACTAGATGAATAGGCATTTGAGAAATATGCCCAGCCGTGTAATTCTTCAAAATATAAGCGAGGTTAAGGGAGTCTATTAACTAATCAAGAAGAAGTGCAAGGAATTCAATGTAAAAATAAGGTCAAATATGCGTTTATCAGCACATAGTTCTTTGACCTTATAAATTAAGTCTTGTATATAAAACTTATAAAATTGGACAAAAAATTGATTACCAATCAATTATAACTGGTTTTGTAAAAACCATGTCTACAAGATAATTAATATAAGAGGTTATTTTTTGTTCACGTGCGCAGACAGCTGACTCCTTTCAATAGGGCATTAGCGAGGGTTTTAAGCTACTTTTTTTCTTTCATTTCCCATCTCATGGAAAACCCTTTTCGCTCCGCTTAGCCTTATCCCTCTCTAGGGGTATTTTAGTGATAGGTGACATTTTTTACATCCTATCAACTCAATCTTATTGTAGTGATAAGGAAATTACAAAAGAAAAATCCACCATTAGCCATGTATGGCATAAAGATTGAAGAAATAATCGTTTTTTGATTTATCAAGAAAAAGTCGGAGAATTCAGCCAAATCCACCACCTTTTGTCACATGGGTGGGCCCAACTATGAGGCTTGCAAATCAATAGGATGAATAAATGATTTAGCTAAACCTATTAATGGTACAGGTGAAATTTCGTCTTCTGAATATAGGTTAATTGAACATGTGAATTTCGTTAAATTTCTCCAAAAAGAGGGGGTTTTGTGAAATATTAAATTCTCTGCTAGGTTGGGTCCCCCTTCTTACAAAAAATGGATTCCACCAATTGGCGGTCTTAATTGACGAGGTTGACAACTATTTCTTTATAAACCTAAAAATTTGGCTATTTCAATCTTTTTTTTGGTTATAAATGCCTATCTTTATAAGTTTCCCTTAACAAAAACCCAATTTCATGTTAATAAACTATACTCGCAATTTCGTGTACAAATTGCGTCACACTAACAAAAAGTGTTGACATAACATAAACAACCATCGACAACAATCCTATTTTGAAACATACGACCAACAAAAAAAAGTTTTTGGTTGAAGACAAAAAGTTGACCCACTTCATTCGCTGATCGAATCATCCTCTTACCAAACCTCATATTTGTTTATGCATATGTATGTCATGTAAGTGGGAGGTTCAAATAGAAAGGATAAATATAATGATAAGGTAACAAAGTAAGATTCATATGTAAATAATTGAAAAAAAATCATCTAAAAATGCATATATGAACCTATATGAATAATCTGTAAAATCGATTCACATATGCATCTTTAAATAATTTTTTATTGGATATTTTCAATAATCCAAATATAAACCTTCCTTTAGCTTTCATATTTTAATCTACTCATGATATTTAGCCTATTTATTTGAATTTGTTCCAAATCTATAAAATGTTTTACGTGATAATAAACAATCAAATAAGAAATAAGAAATAAGAAATGCATATGCTCATAAATTAAGGAGTGAATTACATTTTTGGTACCTCGTTTATGGCCCTCAAATTCGTAAAGAACATTTTTGGTCGAAAATTCGTGTTAGATCCCGAATAAGTCCATCCTTTAACATCATGGAAATGAGTCTCTTGAAAGAGAGAGCATTTGCATGTGTCCTCACGTGAGGGGCATTTTGGTCTTTTTAGATGGGGGACCAAAAAGTTAGTTCACTTTAAAACCTCCGTTCATTATTTTTGAGTAAATTATGGTTTTGGTCCTTGTGGTTTGTCGATTTTTACGGATTTTGTCCCTACACTTCACTTATTATGGATTTGGTGCGAGTAGCATGCATTTTTTGTTGTATCTAGTCCCTTGACCAAACGGTCGTCTACCTCTCGTCGTTAAGTGAGCCCACTTGCTTTCACACGAGGGAAAAAAATCATCCACGTGGTTCACCTTTATCTTCCCGCCTTGTTCATCTGGAAAAAAAAACCTTAATTCCTTCAACGGCCGCAAGATTATGGAGTATTCGGTCATCCAAAGACCCAATGGACATGAGCTATGTTTATGGTATGTAAACCTTTTCAAAATTTTATATGTATACCCTAACATTATTATCAGTGTTAATTTATTTACTACCAAGTTTTAATTTTTTTGGCGGAACGTTATCCAAATCGGATATCTTTCAAGATCAACCATGGTGGGTTTTTTAGCAAATGGCCAGGTAGGTGCTACAAAAATTGTAAGGTGAATTTTGTAGACCTAATTGACACTGACAAGTTAAGTGTGCATGAAATTGATGATATGATAAAATGTTAGGGTATACAGGGGATGAACATATGTATTACCACTTCATGATTCCAGAAAGTGACCTAGATTATGGCCTTGAACCTCTAGGAAATGATAAGGATATTATAAACCTATTGAAGTATACTACTAAGTACAAGGTGATAAATGTATACATTGGACATGGGCTGACCAGTTTGGGAAACTATTTCAAGTCCCCTAATGGTAGTAAAGTTATCATTGAGGAAATACATGAGGCATCCCCCTAAATTACAAGAGATAGGAATCTGTTGCAAAGGGGTGGGACTTCTTCATCTTGTAGTAAGAAATTTTTTCTGGAATGGTTTGGGGAAAACATGGTTGATGAACCACATATTGACCAACCTATAATAGAAGAACAAATGTTGGAGGAACCTGGAAGAGACCATAGTTCCCAATCCAGAAATTCTACTAAGGGCTTTGGCAGAGGGTCTAGAGAAGAAGTATCAATTTGGTGTGTCGATCATGAAAGCCTATAGAGAAAAGTCCATTGCGGTGAAGAAAAGTGGTAGGTGACTACACTGAACAATATGCACATTTGAGGGATTATGTTTTAGAGTTGCAGAGATCCAACCCAAACACAACAGTGAAGCTAGAAATTGAGCATGAAACTAATTTGAGTACTACAACAAGACAGTTCAAGAGGATCTATATTTGTCTTGGTGCATTCAAACAAGGATTTAAAGCAATTGGAAAGGATTTACTTGGTCTAGATAGATCCTTCATGAAAGGCCCTTGCGGGCTTCGGCGTGGAGGATCGGGCCTTGATGTTCTTGGAGGCCTATGATCGGGCCACCAAACAGGGCTACACTTAAACGACCATAACTTTTGATCCGGGTGTCCGTTTCAGGCCGACGACCAGGCGGATCAAAGCTACTTCCAAGGGGCTCGCCGAAGGGGCCTAACAGACTTTTGATCCCCAAAAATGTTGTTTAAGTGGACTTTTTGGACGTTTTAATGTTTTTTCCTTATTTTAGGCTTCTTTTGTTGGGCTTTTCTGTTTGGCCCATTGTCTTTTTCAGACCCGTTTTGTGTTGGCCTTTGTATTTAAGCTTTTTTGATGTAATTTGGATGGTCAGTTATGAAATTTAGAAACTTTTGATTTTCTCCCAAGTTTTGAGTTCTCCCGAATTCGGTTTTTGAAGCCTTCGATTCGGAATTCGTCGAACGAATCAACGAATCTTAGAAGAGGTTGTCCACGGTATTCATAGAATCAACGTGGTAATCTAATTTTTTCATTTATTCGCTGCATCACTCACTGTAGTAGGAGTTGACCCAAAACAAGGCATTTATCTAGAGCATATGCAATTGTTGAGGCTGAAAACACTAACTTATGGTCTTGGATTTTGGAGTACTTGAGAGATGATTTGGATTTGACTATAAACTCCAATTTCACATTCATTAGTGATCGACAAAAGGTATGTCATTTATCTTGCATATTTGTCAATGTTGATTTGTTAAACTCATTGGTATATTGTGGTTGTTCATTTGTAGGGGATTGTACCAGCCATGCCAAGGATTTTTCCAAGTGCAGAGCATAGATTCTGCCTTAGGCACATATATGATAATATGAAGAAACATTGGAAGGGCAAGGTGTACAAGAAGTTCCTGTGGAAATGTGCAACATCAACAATAGTTCCATAGTTCAACAAATGCATGGATGAACTGAAAGCCGTCAACCAAGATGCTTATGTATGGTTAAATGAAATACCAACCCCGCCACTGGTCTAGATGTCACTTTACAGGTACATGTTTATGTGTTGGTTTTATCAGAATATCATATATATGGTTTTGGCAAAGAATTGACCAATTAGATTTACGGTTTTTTTGGCATGGCACAAGTAGTAGAGCTCATTGTGATGTTCTATTGAATAGTCTGTGTGAGGTCTTCAATAGGCAGCTTGTGAATGGAAGGGACAAACCTGTCACTATAGCACTTGAATACATTAGAGGGTATCTCATGAGGAGGATAATCAATGTGCAGAAAGTGATTGCCAAGTCTGAATGATATCTAACTCCTACAACCACCAAGTTGTTGTCTGCAGTCAAGAAACTAGCTACACAATATGTTGTGCAATGGAATGAAGGGGACCTGTATCATGTAAGTGGACCATGGGAAGATCAGTGCATTGTTGATGCATGACAAAAAATATGCTCATGTGGAAATTGGAACTGAGTGGTATACCATGTAGACATGTTGTGGCTACCATACGGTCCATTTCCCTAAATGGTGAAGAAGTTAGGTTACTTAAACATTGGGTACATGATAGCTACACTCTAGAGTGTTGGAAGACTGTGTATTGTTTTAAGGTTGGCCCTGTCAATAGGAAAAAGTTGTGGCCAGAACATGATTGTCCATACAAACTCACACTACATGTGTATCACATACAAGTTAGGAGGCCTAAAAAGAAGAGAAGGAAGACTGCAGATGCATCAAGCCAACGGATGGTCAAAGGATCAAGGCTTTCAAGATCAGCGAAATCTGTAACTTGTACCAAATGCAAAAACAAAGAGCACAATTAAAGGACTTGTAAGGGACAAGAAGCAAGGGCAATATGAAGTGGATGGAAGTTTCTTTTGTGGTTAGACTATGGTAGTTTTTAATGTGGTTGATGGTTGTTTATTTTCTGGTTAGACTATGGTAGTTTCTGTTGATCTTAAAACATTGGTGGTTATGTCTTTTGATCTTAACTTAATGTGGTTCTTTTGGGGTTAGTTGATCGTAACTGAAACACAATGTGATAATCTCTTTTGCTTGTTTGAGTATGTAATCTATGCAACCAAACTTATGTGTTAATTCAAATTACAACTATATGCACATTGTTTATTTTCATTCAATTTCATTCCATAATGTTTACTAACAATTTCCACATATGCTGTCAAATTGATATTCAACGGCCTTTGCAAAACAACAATTATTCATACAAATTTCATGTCATTACAAAACAGTAATTACTACAACCCAATACACTAGAACCATAAATTATTGATCTATAGCCTAGATCCATAACGAAGGTAAAGAATTACAAATCAAATCCGACTTATAAAGAAGATTGATTTCCATCTTCTTGCTTCAACTGCCTTTGCATTCATTGTCTCTTCAAAATTATTTTTTGACCTCAATAAACCAAGAATTACCACCATACATCGAGTACAAGCTGGTGGATCAACCCAACCAAGAAAGGAGCAATTCGGTAGTTGAAAGAATAAATTAACATCAATTAGGGGTTAAATAAACTAGGGAAAACTAGCACTTATCTTACCTTTCTTGAACAACAGAAAAATCTACGACCAGGGTTTGTGTTCTTCCAAGAGGTGCGCACCATTGTATATGCACCATAGTGGCACCATTCCATTTCTATGCACCAAAGAAAAGAAGAGAAGGAAATATTTATCGAAGAGAAAGAGATGAAGTTCAAGAAAGGGTTAACCACGGGGACGAGTTTGATATGAATGTTTAATAACAAAATATTATAGTAGGTGGACAATTTTACCCTCTTCTGCAAAGCATGTAGGCTCACTTAACGGTGAGATGTAGACGGCCGTTTGGTCTAGGGACTAGATACAATAGAAAATGCATATCACTGCACCAAATCCATAATAAAGTCTAGGGACGAAATCCATAAAAATCAACAAACGAGGACCAAAACCATAATTTACTCTTATTTTTATTTGAGTGTATTATATTTTTGGTCCCTTGTTTATGTCAAAATTTTTGGTTTTAGTCCCTTGTCTATTTCAACTATTTTAGTTTTTGTTTTTGATTTTGATCATTGAAATTTGATTTTTGTCCCTTATTTTCATGTATATATTTTAAGCTTATGTGCAAATAATTAATGCATTCCAAAAAAAATAAGTAAATAAAATTCCATGATCAATAACATTCATCATCATCAAAAACATTCATTATTATCAAGAAGATTTTACTTAAATTATGTAGAACATCAAGAATAATATGGAGATAACCTATACACAACAAAAAATTTATTTTATTCCAAAAATTTATTTTATTCCAAAAATTTGTATACAAAACCAAAACTTGAAAACATGATGTTCTTCATTTAGATAATGTATTAAAAATATGATGTTCTTCTTTTTGGGTTTTATAATTAAATGTTTCAACTTTAAAGTTATGATGCTTTTTATTTATGGTTTTGTATACAAATTTTTGGAATAAAATAAAATATTCTTTGATGTTTATGGATATTATTTGTATAATCTTGATGTTCTTCATAATCTAAGTAAATTTTTTTTGATAATGACGAATATTCTTAATGATGATGAATGTTGTTGATCATAAAATTATTTATTTATTTATTTTGGAATGCATTAATATTTATACATAAGCTATGTAAATGAAAATAAGGGACCAAAAATATAATTTCAATGATCAAAACCAAAACCAAAAATGTTTACATAGATAAGGGATCAAAAAGAAAAAAAAAAAGTTGACATAGATATGGAATAAAAAATGTAATTCGGTTAAAGAAAAATAAGAAACAAAGGTTTCAGAGTGAATTACATTTTGGATCCCTCATCTAAAAAACGATCAAACTTCCCCTCACGTAAGGGCCACATGGCCGCCTAACGACCACACATTCAGGTCGGTATCAACCCATGAATTGATTTGGAAACATATATGAATCAGTGTCTCTTTTTCTTAAGTAATTGACCTGAATGGGAATTAAGATTTAAGATAGTGGGGAAGAAACTTATATAGAATTTTTGAAAAAGACTTGATCTACCATTTTCAAACACAAAATTTATTGATCCTTGAATTGGGGTGGGGGAGGGGGGCTTAATATATGAATTTTTTTATGATTTTTTTATTCTTCCATTATTTATTTATTGATTGATATTAAATATCAGTTTAGCTCGTTTATTTATTTTTATGTTCATAGGATTCTTAAATTATGTCTTCTTTATTTTATTTATTTATTTTTGTATATAAGGTACAATTGTTGTTTGTTTTCATTATTATTCATATTAGCTTCCATTCACTAAATTATCCTCTAGAAGGTCAATTTTCCCGATTTATTTATTTGGTATCATTTTTAACGTCTCTAATTCAAAACCGAACATGAAACTTTGGTTTCATTCGGCTCCTTTATGGAAAATGGATAAATTGTTAGATATTGTTGTCGCCATAATTTTGTATAAGTCTGCACTTAAATTCTTCCAATTTCAAGGTACAAATTTCAGTTCGTTGGCAAATAAGAAGATAAAAGAAGTGAAGGCATGCTCGAGACGATTAAAGAAGTGAAACATCAAGGGAATGTGGAAGATGAAACCGGGAACGAAGAAAATAAGAAGATAATCGAGAGCGAGGAGGAGAAACCATTGGAAGAGAAATCGGAAAAGACATACTTGATGCCAATGCTTCATGAGTGCGAAAGTCGGATTTTGCGGATGCAAAGAAAATACCTTACTTCATGTTGCAAATTTTTGCCACGGTTTCGCGGGTGCGAAGATTTCTTCACGGTCACTATAACACCCTCAAATTTGGAAAGAGCGACTAATTTAAAATTTTCAATAATATATCAAACAAATGGTAAATCGCTTTCGTATTAGTCAATACTTGAAGCACCTCTGATAATAAATCTAAATTCAACATCGATACATGATAGACCAAGTCATAGGTAAAGACTAAGTCAAGATCGGGTGTTACTAAAACCCAATAACTATCACTATCTCCAATTGTGGAAGGTGTCAACGAATAAGTAAGATCTTCTTGAGCCTCTAACTAGAACTCATTTCAATACGGTGTCACTAGCACAAACCCCAACGAGGACCTGATGTACATGCCGACAAATAAAAAGGGTTGGGCTTAACGCCTAGTGAGTTCAAGCAGTTTATAGCTTAACAATAAAACGGTAAACTGAAGAGAGTAATATTTAAAACGTGGTTTCAAATATAAAATGTATTTTAGAAAGTAAGCGACATCTTTCTTGAAGGCACCATTTTCGTGATAAAGACACTTAAATAAAATACCCAACGACGGTGAAACCAAACCAAATACTTACACGAAGTACAAGTGTGACAAGAATCCGAATACCAAAAATATGGTAATAACTCCTTTATCTGAAACCTTAATATGGGGTGATCCAATACATCAAGATCACAATTTATGGTTACTTTCCAAAACCCAAATAGTATTGAAACGGGGATAATACTCTATCCAAAAATAACACCATTTGGTGACGAGGGAGACCAGTATCCGTCGAGTGTGGTATTCATATGAATAAACCACAATCAACGTTAACAAGTCAGAACTACGGATTACCTAGGTGGCTCTTTTGCTAGAAATTCATCCAACCAACGGACTGCACGGTTATCGAGTTCAACCACCAACGATCTCTAGCTCGAGTTACCCGCTACGAATCATACGGTTATCGAGTTCAACCACCCACGATCTTTACCTCGAGTCCTCGCGACGGACCATAGGATCATCGAGTTCAACCACCCACGATCTTTACCTCGAGCCCTCCGTTACATCCGTAGTTTCTAACAAGAATATAGAGATAGCAGTTTAAATTACATGACTCCAACATGAATGACCAACGCACCAAAACATGTAGTTCTTTATAAATAAATATGCTATAAATGCATACAATTTCTAAAGCTCAAAATAGAGCACTTTAAGTTAGACAAATGTCCCCGAGGCTCTTTTTGTCAAAACCGAGCAAAAGCTCAACAATGCAACACTTATGTAATTACCCAAGATAAACATCTTTGGTTGAGACAAACCATTTTCCGAATGAAATCATACTCCATTATTTCCAAAGTGCCTCATAATGCAATTACGTGTATTTTCCCAAATGGTTTATAAGATCAAAACTCTAAAGATGCATATAACACCAAAAGATCCTCATTTATGAGATAAGAATTTAAAACAATCCACACTTGTGATTTATTTGGCAAAATATGCAAAGACCCCAAATAGATACATTTTCAAGATGTATTAACCCAAGAACACCATGTACATAAATTCATCAAACACTCAACACATTTGATAAATAGTGAGTAAACATGTTAATACTTCAAAATTGACATTTTTGGCATGTACATAGTTTTCAGAAAGTAACTTGAACTCACCTTGCTATACTTAGGTTAAATTTAGGTTTTACTCCACAACTCGTGTTTCCTATGGAGAGAGCTTCAGATCCACAACATTCATCATTAGGACCTTCATCTAGATCACAAACAAACCCAAAATACACCACAAGAAACTCTAAATCAAAACCATAAACCAAACCATGGATATGGTTCAAAACCCCCAAAAGTTTACCTTTTGACTTATAGGAACCACATATCTTTGAGGAATCTTTGAACCTAATTGTTTCCATATTGAAGAGCTTCGAAATACGAATCCAGCGCCCAAATCGGAGTTGAGATGAAAATGTTATGGCTAAATGAAGGAAATCTCGACTTTATGCACTGCTGGTTGCGTGCGATAGTGACATGCGATTCTGCCATGGCACTGTCGCATGGCACAATTGCCCGGATTGTACTAAGAACCTCTTCCCCCTTCAGGCGATCCTAACATGCTATAGTGACAATACACTATAGCATGGCACCATAGCATCAACTGTACTGAGGGGCATTTCCTACTTTTCACCTGTTTCTCGTCTAAAAGATGATACCCAACTCTAACATTAACTCTTGTTTATTGAATCGCTCGGTTCAACACTTTCTTCAACTGGGACAAAATTAGGATGTTACAGTCGCGAAACACTACTCTAGGAACACCTTTTAATTTATGTTGCAACTTTCACGGCCATGAAAGAATTCTAGACCTATTTTTTGGGCTTTTCCTTATGCTTTTTGGCTTGCCTATTTAAACTACGTTAGGTTTTGTTTTTTTCCCCAAACCGTTTTTTTCTTATCAAACGACTCATACGACAAGAAGCTCTGTTTGGTCGATTCTTACATTTTTGGGGGAAGAAGATTATTGGATTCCAAGCTTTGGCCATTGAAGATCGATCTACATTTTATTTTAATTCGTTATTGAGTATCTTCTTCTCTATCCCTTAGTTTATTTTGATTAATTTTGTTTTCTTTCGAATATTATAATTGAATGAATCGTTCTTTGAGTTTTTCTCCATTAATTCCTCTATGTTCTTGTTAATTTGTATCAAAGATTCGATTTTTCTGCACATCTCTACCCGTTACTTTTTTTATGCATTTCTACTCCCTATTCTCTACCCGTTACTTTTTTTTATGCATTTCTACTCCCTATTCTCTACTTTAATTACCGTACATGTTAATTTTTTGGACACTTTAAATTTCTGCACATTAGATTTGTTTAATTTTCTGCACTTAGCTTAATTTTCTGCATATGTTCACTCAGTTAATCATTGTTCATCGTTGATCTTTGTTATTGTTAGTCGTTAAACAGGTTGCATCTAATGTGATTACCTTGCTATTTAGATTTAATCTATCTTTCATTTTGTCGGAGTCTAAATAAAATAATTCGTCCCTTGGTTTCGATTTAGAGTTCGTCTTATTGAGTAACGTCACTTTGAATCGAGGCTTTGGTTATTGATCATTGTTCTTAAAAAGAATGTTGGGTTTTAATTCATTTTGATTATAATGAAAGTTGGAGTTGATTTAATTAGTTGTTGACGAAAATGAGAGTTTGGTCTTTTGCTTGTGTAAATTGATCAATGACAACGGTCCTAACATATAATTAGTTAGGGATGTTGATTGAGAAAATATTTTTTTTTAAATCTTATTTTTTTCTTCTCAACGTACATTTGTTGCGAAAGTAAATAAATGTTTTGGTTTAGAAAAACTTTTCCACCTTGAAAAAGGGTTGAAATAGTGTTGCACAACAAATTCCCACCATTACCGAAGTCCAAAGTTGATATTACCAAGTGTCTTTAGTTTCAGTTGTTACTTGTTTTCTTTCAGTTTAGTATTAGTTTTTTTTTATTTTAACTCTTCCTTTAATCTCGTTTATTTTATGTCCAATTAGTTCAACAATCAAATCAAATCATCCTATTCACATGACTAAGGCATAATCATTAAGTGGTTAGTGGTTAGACCCTTACCTCCCTACGATCGACCCGTACGCTACATAATCCGTACACTTATGGTATATAGAGAAATTCTCTATTTATAATTCTATTATCTCAATCTTGTAACCTTGTGGAAAATGGAATGAATGACAGGTGATTTCGTTGATCTATACTTGTGCTCTTAGTTAGTATGCTTGTGATTCTTCTACTAATTATGCATTCTATTCATTAGTTTGTAGTTGAATTACACAATATCATATTAACTTAACTTTCAATATATATATATATAATATTCGAAATACATAATAGAATATTATAATCCTACCATTTGCCCATTTACCTTATGACTATCAAATGCATGTCATCTGATACTCCTATATGTGATATTATTTTATTACTCTGATCTTCTAATTAAATACACTCTTTAATGCTTTGTCACTCAAGTCTCAAGATGATCGCCATGACATTTGCCATTGGCTTGTTAGCTCGGGCTCCCATCCTATGTAGAAGAAGCCCAGACCCACTAGCCCATGTAGCTTTATGTAATAAATGGAATTAAATTAGAATTAAGGATTTAGTTTCATTTAAATTAAATGAGATCTAGGTTGATTAATTAGGCTTAGGTTTTCATCAGTTTAAATAAATGAGGTAGAATCAAATTAATGAAAGAGTTACTAAATCATGTTGTTTAATATAGTTGTCATCGGAGATTAGTTAACCGTTGGATTGAGCAGAATTTTTGTCATCAGGTCCTTAAGGTATGGTTCTTCGTCTTCAATAGTGGAGATCGTGTTTGATAGCATAAAGCTTGAGGTACATCCCGGCCCTTGGGGTATTTTTCTTCGTCTTCCATTTTCCTGGGTTTCCCTTACTTTTGAGGGTTTCCACATTAAAAATCTTGGTGTCCCAATTTATTTGCATTGTTTATTTTGTGGCATGTTTTGTTATTGCTTCTCAAAGATTCTTGCAAGGTTGAGGAACTACTAGAAAATTGACTATTTTTAACAAAAAATGTGGTTGAATTTTTTTTACGAATTTTACAGGGATTATTGACAGAACATAAATTTTACTACGAACATAAATTTTACTACGAATTTTCAACGAATTTCCGTTGAAAAGCTTTCACAAACATGCATTTTCAACAAAAAAAATATTGGCGAAACATTCGGTTGAAAGTAATTTGGTTGAAAATGCATGTTTATGAGAGATTTTCAACGGAAATTCGTTGAAAATTCGTAGAAAATTTATGTTCTGTCAATAATCCCTCTAAAATTCGTAGAAAATTTTTAACGATATTTTCCGTTGAAAATACTCAATTTTCTAGTAGTGTGTTTAGTTTGGGTATACCTCAAGAATCGTTGCCCTAAGCTCTAGCTACTTGTCATTGTTGTCAGCTTGTCGTTACAAGATTAACTGTCTTTAACTCCATGCTTTCTTCATCTCAAATCTCAATCAATTTGTGATGTGATACGAAGAAGTTAATTAACAAACCCTATATTTGTGTATTGTGATTTCATTTTCTAGTTCGAAGGCTTCCTAAATAAAAGATGTGTTATTTCATTTATTGTTAGACCTTGCTTTTACTTTAGGGAAATGTTCAAAAAAACCCAACAAACTATCCCATTTTGAATGGTTAAGTCCTTAAACTATTTTTTTGATTGAAAAAATCCTTAAACTTTATTATTTTGAATGATTAAGTCCCTGAACTATTGACTTGAATGAAAAAACCATTAAACTTTCTCATTTTGAATGATTAAGTCCGTAAACAATTTTTTTGAATAAATAAACCATTGATCTTTTAAAAATTAGTTATCTACAAATTTTTTTAAAATAAGTTACTTGTAACTCACTAAAATAGTTTTTAAGTAAAATAAAATTAAATCGGTTTTAACGTTCCAAAAACCCTACGCAATTAAAACCCCTAGCAAACAATGGTATCACTCCCCCTCGTCAACTCTCCATTACCCCAACGTTGTCTGTTCTCCATTTCGCCTAGCACGTTGTTCGCCCCTGTCATAGATCTTCCTCTTTTTGACTATTTTTTGTCCATCATAAGAGGAACAATCAAAAGATAAACGGTTAAAGGTAGTTTATTTATGTTTAAAAGTTCTAACTAACCAATTTTTAAAAATTCGGTGTTTTAATTTTTTGAAAAAAAAAATTCAGGGACTTAATCATTCAAAATAAAAAAGTTTAATGATTTTTTCATCCAAAAAATAGTTCAGGAACTTAATCATTTAAAATGAGAAAGTTTAATGGTTTTTTCATTCAAAAAATAGTTATGTACTTAACCATTCAAAATATGATAGTTTGTTGGGTTTTTTTAAACATTTCTCTTTTCTTTATCGTTGGAGTTGGTGCAATTTTTAACATTGCTCTACATTGATCTCTCTTATTTATTGACTCCATGTGTTTTCTTTAATTATTATCAGGCAAAATAAAAGAAGTGATCGACGAATTTAATTTGATTGCTTTTTCCATTAAAAAAAGTTATCTACTTATATTCTCTCAGCCATGTTAATTAATTAACTATATATTTTGCCGTTTGACATCTACTATATCAAACTAAACTAGAAGATTTATGATTTTGGTTTTTACCATTACGAACTTGTATTTAGTTTACTTATTAATAGCCAAAAGTTCATATATAAACTTCTATTACAAAAAATTGAAGGACAAATATTTTATTACCTTAGCAAAGATAAGAATGAGGTTTTGAAGCCACCCAACCTAGTTAATACAAAAAAGTTGACTCCTATTACTCATTCAAAGACAAGAATGCGTAACAATATTGTCTCATATCATAGTTTTTTAGGTTTCACCACGCCAAACAACACCCTGTCCCTAAACGACCAAATACGTCAAAATGTTGTGTGCATGACCGCCTCTAAACATTTAATTTCTCCTTTCTTCTCGGCCTCAAATAATTCAACCATCCTTTCCAATTAGTTGTGTTATTAAACATAGGGGTATCAATATTCCATTGTCGGCTTATATTCCTCCATACATCCTGGGCCATAGAGCACTAAAAAAACAAGTGGTTAATCGTCTCATTCTTCCCATTCACATTGGGTAAATCATAGACGGAACGTCAATCTCCTTCTTAACAAGATTATGTTTGGTAGGTATATTATTAATCCCCAACCTCTAAACGGGAATGTTGACCTTGAGAGGAACCAGCTTATTCCAATTGGTTATAGCCTGTTCAGTCTCCAACGTTTTAGAATCGATAAACTTCCTACTGGAAGCCACCGAATACTCTCCCGCACTATCCAAGGACCAACTCTATCTATCCCTTTGGCTAGAAGTTGTACATTGTTGAGCATTTCCTTTAGATTTGTTAATTGAGTCATCTCCATCCCTCCTCTCTATGCTCTTCTTAACCTCTGGCTCCAGTCAGATAATCCCGCACGGTCTTTGACCTTATCCGTTTTATCCCAATCCAGCCTGTATACCCTCGGGAATTGTAATTTGAGGGGCTAATCTCCCAACCATGTTTCCTCCCATAACAATATAGAACTCCTGTCTCCTACCCTTCTCTTACACATATTCAACAAATTGACCCCATTGTTATTCATTTGTTGTATAGCTTTCAGAATACCCGTCCACGTGGAGTTTTGTTCTTTTTGGGTCAACTGTGATCCTATCATCCCGTTATATCCATTAGACTCACAATGGATTCTGATCCTCCAAGAATCTCCATATCCATTTAAAGAGCAACGCCCTATTAAGAGCATATATTCTCCCAATTCCAATTCCCTTTTCTTTACGGATGGCTAGGCATTTTTTCCACTTTACCCAAGACATTTTTCTCTCCTCACCATCCCCTCCGTTAAAGAATCTATTTTGCAGGGACTCCAAGACTTTTTCAATCGCGTTAGGAATCTTAAAGATGGACATATATATAGTAGGTAGGCTAGCTACTCAACACCGACCTTATTAGGGTTACCCGACCCTCAATCGACAGAGTCCGAGCCTTCCATGTATAGACAATCTTGATAAACTTTTATAATTACTATTGATAGCTGATTTTATCTAATGTTTTCATAATTTTAAATATACTTTGTGGGTTCTTTATGTTACACATTATTTAGTTATGTATTTTTTAGAAAATTTTAACCCAATAGCCATTTTCTCTTTAGGTTTACTAAAATAGCTAAAACCTCACGAAACACCCCACGATGATGTGGACTAAAAATCATTTTTTTCACAATTCGTTCGTGGGGTCGAAATTATATGAGTAGTCAAGTATTTTTACTCATATCAAGTATTTTATATATTTTTATTATATTAAAATAATGCATTATCAACCCTACGATTTCGTAGGGTGTATTTATTTTATGTATATATATATATATATTTGTAAATCAACTTTAAAAAATATATAGTTACATATATCAAACTTTTATAAAAATCATTTTATACCTCACGGATTTGGTCCAATCCCACAAATTGTAAAAAAAACAATCATTTTATACCCAACTCCACGAAATCTTGGGATACCTCAGTTTTTTTTTAAAAAGGTCACAATTTCGAATTCGTAGGATATTTCATGAAGTTTTTAGCTATTTTAGTAAATCTAAAAAAAAATAGTTATTTAGGTAACAATTTTTTTTAAATAGCTATTTTAATTAAATTTCGTTTAAGGCATTGTAGAACCAAAGTTTTGGATTTCCCACCGCATCTTCTTTTGTTGCTTCATACGACTCAGACGACCTTTTAATTCGCTAGTGATTTTTGCTTAATATTTATAAATATTGTACCCTTAAAGTGTAGAGTTTTATCTATAAAATCTATAAGATAATATTGAAGCATAAACGTGTATTTTCTGCACACGCAAACCGGTCTACACAGGCTGCCAATTGCAATGTGAGGGACAAAGCTGACTCACTCAGCGGCAAGGCGATTGCGAGGGGGCATGGGATCGAACCCAAGATCAATGGCTTATTGTAACAAACATCTCCTCGTCCTTTAACCAACTGAGCTACACGCATATTGGCAATCTATAAGATAATATTAATATTTGATTGATAACTGAACATTTTTAGAAAATAGAATTAATTTGGTAAAAATAATATCTTTATGAGTATCAAATTAGAAAAATGTTGGTTTATTTTGTAAAGATTTTTTATTTAAAATATTAATTATATTTTAAGATTTATAATAAGAGGTTAATTTGTTTTTATCTAAAAAAGAAAAATATAATAAAAACACATGATTAACATATCAGTTTTATGATCTTTTACGAATAAAGTAAATGCATGTAACATTATATATATATATATATATATATAGAGAGAGAGAGAGAGGAGGAGGAGGAGGAGGAGGTTAAAGGAAAAACTGAAAAATACCCTGTAAGCCTTCGATCCGGACGGTATGCATAAATGTATACAAGCGATTGAAATTGTTTTTTTTTCTATGCATCAGTGCATGTTACAAATTATCGTCGGTATACATTTATGCATACCGTTCAGATGGAGGACTCCTAAGGTGTTTTTTAGTTTTCTCTTTTTTTGGCGTTTGTTCCTGAGCCTGGCCTAACATATATATATATATATATATATATATATATATATAGAGAGAGAGAGAGAGAGAGAGAGAGAAAGAGAGATAAATGTTCAAATGAAAACTTTGCATTTTTTAAGAAACAAAGGGACACTTGTGGATCACATATGATGTGGGTCCCACATAATATTAAATCATTTATGATTTAACGTTAAATCATAAATGATTTAATATTATGTGGGACCCACATCATATGTGGTCCACAAATTGTTCCTTTCAGGAGGGTTGGTTCTCATTTGATCCCTCCCTGTATATATACATATATATATATATACACACACACAAGCTTTCTAAGGAGATCTAGTGATCTACAAAGAACAAATACCAAAGAGGGAAACAAGCGAAGTCCAACAAAAAACAAGTAGCAAGCAAAAACGAAGGCGAAAAAAGAGGAAATAACGAGGGAAATAACAACATAGGATCACGAAGGAGGAAAAGAAGGAAACCTAAACCATAGTGAAGATGCAATTTACTCTTCGTAAAATTAGCTAACATAAAGTTTAAAGTTTCAATCATTCAAACTTATATGGAGCTTTTATTCTTCCGTGTTAAATTATATCTTTCTTAATTTTTGTTAAAATAGAAAGAAAAATATATAAATGTTATAATTGATGATAGTATCTAACTAATATATTATTGATTGATATTTTAAAATTTTAGTTAAAAAAATGGTAACATGCTTTTTTATGGTTTGTAGTTTGAAAAAACATAGTTTCAAACGTTCTATTTTTTAGATTGTACTAATCACTTAATTAATGAAATTAATGAAAATCTTAATTTGATTTGATATAATCAAACATAGATATTATAATTTTGTAAAATCTAACGCATCATATTTTGTAAAGGGAAAAACTATCTTGTATGAAATAAAATATTAAACTTTCTTGTTTAATAATATTTACATTAAAATGAGTTGGAACGTTTTGTTGTTGATAGGTTTTCCACAAATAAACAAAGGTGTAAAGGGGTCGAGCCCATACCTCTCACATGCAATGCAAACACTCAACCACCTCAACCACAATTAGAAATTGTTTTTATTTTATATTTTAGACAACCTATTTCTAAAAGTTTTTATATTATTATGTCTTTAAAAAACTGATCTGAAACAAAAAATCTTAAAAACTTATTTTCAAGGGCTTTTCAAACCATGAAATAAGATCAAATATGTTCCTCAAAATTAAGCGTTTGTAAGTGGATTCTCCAAAATGATAAACGAAACTGATGCGGCAGGACAATGCGGAAGGATCGACAAATGTCTAATCCAAAAGAATTTAGAATTTACAAGCGTAATGAGCAATGACTAAGAATTAATGAGAAAACTCAAGAATACTTCAAAGAGATTTAGATTAAAACTGATAATTGATAATCTGATAAAAACTTAAAACAGTAGGGCATATTTATGGAAAACCACAGGCAATGAGAAAAGACCGAAGCTCTCAAGTGGGAAAATTAGAAGAATCTCGGATGAACAAGCGGAGGGATTGGAGAAGCCGTTCATGGAAGAAGAAGTTTGGAAGGAGGTGAAAGCGTGCGGAAATAACAAATCACCGGGGCCGGAGGAGATCAAGATTTATTTCATCAAAAAGAATTGGGAGGTAATAAAGAGAGACTTAATAAAGGTGATTCAATACTTCGGGGAGGCGGAGGTAATAAGCGGAGGAGGCAACACCCAGGGGCGGACCTGTCATGGTTCACACGGTGGTACGGGCCACCATATTATATCTTTTTTGAAGGGTAAATTTTTTGGATTTGTTAGCGGTGCAATCGTATTATTTTAGGAGTGCCCTTGACACTACAAAAAAACACCCCTTTTCCGACGGACCGATCCGTCGGAAATCCGTCGAAAAAGGTAGTTTCCGTCGGAAATTGGCTGGTCGGTAAAGCCTTTTCTGACGGATTTTCGACGGACATTTCGACGGAAGCCTTTTCCGACGGATTTCCGACGGAATATACTTTTCCGTCGGTAAAGGTCTTCCGACGGATACATTTTGCGACGGAAACATTTGCGACGGATTTCCGACGGAAATTTGTGACGGATTTAGAAACCTTTTCCGACGGTTAGCTTTTTCCGACGGATTTTGTAAATTTCCGACGGATTTTTTGTGATCATTTCTGACGGAAATTCCATTGAAAATCCGTCGGAAATGATGTTTTCCAAAAAAAAAAATTAAAAAATCAAATTTCCTGTACATTTGGAGTCCAGAATTTAAAAAATCAAATTACCACACAATTTGATAAGAAACGAAACAATTTTAAACAAATTTGTTTTATAACAAACGAAACAATTCTAAAACTACGAAGGAGGGTTAGGAGGGTTTTGGTTCTGGTTCTGGTTCTGGAACTGCTGCATTAAGGCTTGCATCTGGTCCGGGTTCTGGAACCGCGCCATGAAGTCCTCAAACGCTTTTCTCGTGGCCTCTTGTTGACGCAAGTTATCTTCATACCTCTGCCACCGCTCCGCTTCTTCTGTCTTAGCTCCGCTTCTCTCTCCCGCTCTAACCGTATCTGCTCCCGCTCAGCCTCCAACGTTGCTCTCAAAGACTCCAACTGAAATGAATTCACATTTAACAAGCAACAATGTTAAGCACTAGTTAATAAAAACATAATTAATACATTAATGTATTACAACCATATTATACATACCTCCGAAGCGGTTCCGAAACAACTATGACGGCCTTGACCGGTCAAATTCAAGAACTCTGTCACGTTATTGAACCCGGGAACACGATTCTTTTCGACCCACGACAGCCTTTTCCCACAATTGATCCTGTATCTCCGGAGTAAGGGTTGTCGGATCTACATCTGGGTATTCCTCATGTATCCTTTGGTGGAACGACGTCGACAAACACCAAATGTGTTAACTAATAAAAACTTATTGACATTTCGGCAGCATAACTTTTGTAATTGGAAGATATCCATTACATGTTTTTAAGTAGTTTACACCTATCGTCTGCCCAACAACGACAACCCAAACTAATTACTACAACTTTATCCTATAAAACAAGTCAATTCTAAGAACAAATTAAATTTTGTGCAAAAACTAAACTTACCGCTCTATGCTCGTGAGTCTGATCAAGATAAACAGGAGGATCTATGGGCGGCCAGGTCGCACCCGGAACTAGCTGCCGGTTCGTGCAGTGAACCCGGTCAAATACCTCACTAATGAGGGGCTCACGGTTCCATGCTTCTCTCTACATGCAATATATATATATATATATATATATATATATATGTATATATATATATACGATGTCAGTTGTTAGTAGACAACAAATTCATGATAAATTATATAAATTTAAAATATATAGTAGATGAATGAATGAATACCATCCGTGACCGATGCACAACCGTGCTAACTGAGCCTCCAGTATGCCTAGGGGCCGTCGACCACGAACGATTGGCCCTATTGGCCACGGATTGACGCTGAAATACCTCACCGGTCCAGACCTGTTAAAATATAAAAGATAAAAATCAACATACAAGTTGAAACGAACCCGTAACAACAAAAAATCCTACATATGAATAGGCACACACATACATAATTATAAATACATATAAATATATAACATACATATAAATAGGCACACACACCGCCATACATATAAATATATAACATACATATAAATAGGCACACACATACATAATTATACATATAAATACATATAAATACATATAATTATATAACATACATATAAATACACAAAACATACATATAATTACATATAAATACACATAACAATACACATAACATACAAATCAATACATATAATTAATTGTACCTCGCTTTTTGGTTGGAGGTTTTTTTAAGACGGAGCTTTCCGTTGGAAATCCGTCGGAGGTTTTATGTCGCCGGAGGAAGCTGTCACCGGAGTTTTTGTTGCCGGAGATTTCTGTCGCCGGAGTTTCTGACGGTGGTGGCTACGGTGGTGGGGAGGGTGGTGGTGTGCGGTGGTGGGCGACGGTGGTGATGAGGATGGTGGGGACGGTGGTGGGTGGCGACGGTGGCGCCGAGGGTGGTGGGTGACGATGGTGCCGAGGGTGGTGGAGACGATGGTGCATGTACGGTGGTGGTCGCAACGGTGTATGCCGGAATTCGCCGGAAATCGCCGGAGCGGAAGTGTTTTAGTCGACAAAATGAAAATGACGGCTAGGGATTCAACTTATACCCGCCGTTTCCGACGGAATCCGTTAAAATTAAAATTATATTAAAATTATATATTAAATATTTTATATTAAAAGTATACATTAAAATTGAATTAAATATTTTATAGTTTATATATATTAAAATTATACATTAAAATTTATATATTAAATATTATATATCAAAATTATATATTAAATATTATATAGTTTATATGGCCCTTGATGGGTTTTAATCACTTCTAACGACTAATAATGGGCCCTGATGGATTTTACAATTCCTATCGACTAACAATGGGCCCTGATGGGCTTTAACAACTCCTAACGACTAACAATGGGCCCTGATAGGCATTAACAACTTCTAACGGCCAACAATGGGCCTTGATGGGCTTTACAACTCTTAACGGCCTACAATGGGCCTTGATAGGTTTTAACCACTTCTAACGACTAACAATGGGCCTTGATGGGCTTTACAACTCCTAAGGACCAACAATGGGTCCTGATGGGCTTTAACAACTCCTAACGACCAACAATGGGCCCTAATGGGATTTAACAACTTCTAACGGCCAGCAATGGGCCTTGATGAGCTTTACAATTCCTAACGGCCTACAATGGGCCCTGATGGGTTTTAACCACTTCTAACGACTAACAATGGGCCCTAATGGGTTTTAACCACTTCTAACGACTAACAATGGGCCATGATGGCTTTACAACTCCTAATGACCAACAATGGGCCCTGATGGGCTTTAACAACTTCTAACGACCAACAATGGGCCTTGATGGGCTTTACAAGTCCTAACAGTCTACAACAGGCCCTGATGGGATTTAACAACTCCTAACGCTCTACAATGGGCCTTGATGGGTTTTAACCACTTCTAACGACCAAGGACTCCTAATGAACTACAATGGGTCTTAATGGGCTTTAACAACTCTTAGGTGGCGTTTGTTTTTTAAGAGGTCCGAAGTCTGAAGTCTGGTTTCAGTTCGGAAATGGTTATGAAATGCCTAAACGAATCAGACATAAGTGGTGATTAAGAGCTTAAAATGAAAAAACAAACAAGGCCTTAATGAACTATAATGGGCCTTAACGACTCTTAATGAACTACAATGGGCCTTGATGGGCTTTAACAACTATTAATGAACTAAAATGTGCTTTGTGGGACTTAATGACTCTTAATGAACTAAAATGGAACTTGATGAGACTTAACGAACCTAATTGGGCCTTGATGGGTCGTATAGTACACATATACGTACATATAGACACATACATACATACATACATACATACATATAGACACGTACATACATAGTATACATATATGTATATACATGTAGATACATACTACTTCCGACATACACACACACATATATATATACGTAATACATGTACATATAACGAATTATACAAAATAAATCAAATTAAAGGTCATACAAATAAGAAAAACTTGAAAAAAATACAAAAAACTGTTGAAAATCACCGACGGATTTTTATAAAAAAAAATTAAAAAATAAAATTAAAAGAATCCGTCGGAAATTTCCGACGGATTGTGCTCCCTCGGAAAATTCCGACGGATTTCCGACGGATTTTTTAATTTTTAATTTCTTTAATTAAAAACATTTGTCGAAAATTTCCTAGGGATTTAAATCCGTCGGAAAGGTCCGACGGATTTGTTTATTTTAATTTCTAATTTTTTTAATTAAAAAAATCCGTCGTAAATTTCCGAGGGATTTGAATCCATCGGAAATTTCCGAGGGATTTCCGACGGAATTTTTAATTTTTACTTTTTCTAATCGGATCCGTCGGAAATACGTCAAATATCCGTTCGAAATTTCCGACGATTTTTTTCCGTCGGTAAAAACCGTCGGAAATGCCCTTTTTTGTAGTAATGTAAATAATTTAAAACTGAACTTATACACAAATAAGGCAGATGTCATTGTGGTTTTTCCCAACTTAATTAAGACTCTTTATAGAGATGGTCCCAGGTTCAATTCTTTTTTGATGCAAAGAATCAAAAAAATTTGTAGCAACTCTATATAGCATTTAATAGCATACTAAATTCTCAATTAATTTTGTACTTTAATAACATTTACAATAAACACTCTATTAATTTCATATTTAATCATTAATTTTTCAAAAAGTATTTTTAATTTGCTTTTAGTTATTAAAGACCATCAATATCAAATAATAAAACCGAAAATAACTCTCGAAATCAACAAAAAAAAACCAAAAAAATATCTCGAAATTGATAAAAAAAAGCTTAAAAATCACCCTAAAAAACTCTTGAAATCAACCAAAAAACCGAAAAAGTCCCTCGAAATCGATTAAAAAAACTTAAAATCCCTCAAAATCAAGCAAAAAGCTTTAAAAATCTCCCAGAACGGTAGAATTAGATTAAGAACACATCGAAAGATATTGACCGTTAGTAAAAACGTAAATACACGTCGATAAAAATCGTATTTTTTTAATTATTTTTTTGTCTATGTTGTTTGGTGCCACCGTATGAAAAAAATTATGGGTCCGTCCCTGGCAACGCCTCATCTGTAACGCTTATACCAACATAACCCGATTGGTCTTAATGAGTTTAGACCAATTAGTCTAATCGAGATCTATTATAAAATTCTTTCGAAGATTTTGGCGGAAAGAATGAAAAAAGTCATGGGCGGTTTGATTGGCGACACTCAATCGGCGTTCATAAAAGGGAGAAACATACTTGGTGGGGTTCTCATTGCGAATGAAATGGTGGACTATATACGAAGATCGAAGAGGAAAGCAATGACAATCAAGGTAGACTTTGGGAAGGCGTACGATAGTGTGGAGTAGAACTTCCTATTGGATATGATGGAAGGGATGGGATTCCGTGAAAAATGGTGTACTTGGATAAGGACATGCCTTGCCTCATCCACCATCTTAATATTGGTCAATAGGTCTCCTACAAAAGAGTTCAAAATACAAAAAGGCCTTAGACAAGGAGACCCGATGGCACCATTCTTATTCTTAATTGTTGCAGAAAGCCTTAACACACTTATGATGGAAGCAAAAGAAAAGAAGCTATTTGAAGGAGTGGTGATTGGGAAAGAAAAAGTGGAAGTATCTCATCTTCAATACGTCGATGACGTGCTATTTTTTGGAAATTGGAGTACAAGAAACTTGAATAACCTTATGAAGATACTCCATTGTTTCTATATGGCCTCAGATCTAAAGATAAATATTTCAAAAAGCAAGCTATATGGCATGGGAGTTGAAGAGGATGAAGTTAAAGCTTGGGCAAGCGGTATCGGATGTGGATATGGATCGCTACCGTTCATGTACCTTGGGTTACGGTGCGAGTAAAAATGAGAAAAATAGATAATTGGAAGACGGTGGTTCACAAGTTGAAAAACAAGTTGGCGGATTAGAAAGCTCGAATGATTTCTTTTGGAGGTAGACTTAGGTTGGTTAAATCCGTACTTGGTAGTTTATCGTTGCACTTCTTTTCGCTTTTTCATGCCCCTAGAAGAGTGATTAGTGAACTTGAGAGGTTGAGGAGTTCGTTCTTTTGGGGAGGGGGTAGTGGTAGTGGTAATAATAGGGGATTGGCGTGGGTAAAATGGGAGAAGGTAATTAAGGATCTCAAGAAAGGAGGTCTTAATGTGGGAAGCCTTCAAGCTTGGGGGCTATTAGGGAAATGGTGGTGGAGGTTTTTGACCGAAAAGGAGGCTTTGTGGGTACGAGTGGTGAGAAGCATATATGGTAAGGGGGAGGTATAAAAGAGGAACAAGGATGGCATTAGGGGAGGGGGGCGGTTTGGACAAATATAATAAGAATTAAAGAGGAGCTTAGGAAAGTGGATTTAACTTTTGCATCATCGTTTAGGAAAGAGGTAGGAAACGGAAAACATACATCCTTTTGGTCGGATAGATGGATAGGGTGAACACCGTTGGGAGAAAGGTTTAAAAGATTGTTAAGCTTGGATACAAATAATGGAGCGTTGGTAGCGGATAGAGGGGAATGGGTGGGTAATACATGGGTTTGGAAGTGGACGTGGAGGAGGGAACCAAGGGGGAGAGAAGTAGGAGAATTGGAGGCCTTAAACGAGACTTTACAAGCTTGGATACCGAAATCAGATGTTCCGGACAAAACAAAATGTTTAATTGGTAAGGATGGAGCCTACTCGGTTCAAGAGCTCAAGTTTCTAATTGAGGAAGGAATGCACAAGGATGGGGAACAAGCGATCAAAATGAAGTGGCTCAAGGCGATACCGAAGAAAATAAACATTTTCATGTGGAGTGTAAAACTTGAAAGAATACCTTGCAGGATGACCCTTGATAGGTTTGGATTAGACATTCCATCTATATTATGTCCTAGATGCGGGAACACAGTAAAATCGATCAATCATGCATTAGTGAGTTGCGAGAAGGTTGGAAAATTGTGGGAAGGAGTGTGTCGGTGGTGGAAGATAGATATAGATAGGATTGAATCATCGAGTAACTAAACGGGGTGGGCTTACAACAATCACCGTGGATAGAGACAATATGGAGCTTCCTATACCAAATATGGAATCACAGAAATCGGGTCGTATTTAAAAACGACAAGAGGAAACTGGCGGATCTTCTGTTTGAGTTTCTGAAATATTGCTTCGAGTGGATTGGAAGAAGGTTGAATAACAGGAAATTAGACTGAATGCAATGGCTCACAGACCCTGTCGGAGCACTATGATTCAGACGCTGATCGAAGAGATAAGCACAGGAGGGTTCGGGGAGGTTTGGGACTGCGATCTCCTACTTCGACGTTCTCGAACCAGGGGGTCATGCACTGACGGGGTAGCGGCTGCACTTTTTGATCATCACAAAGTTCAGCTGCTGCACTTTCTTTGTTTTGAGGTAAGACGATTATTAGCACAGGTTTAGATCTTCTGTTTGGTGATTGTAAACTTCAGTTGTTGCACCTTCTTAGATCCTCTTTTGTGTAAATAAGGTGATTGTAAAACCGGGTGGTGTTTGGTAATAAAATGGTTTTCTCTTAAAAAAAATAGGTCCTATTTATAACTAAAGTAATTAAGAGATAAAAATATGGAAACACTAAAACAAAATTAGTTTTATAGAACGTCATCAATTTCTAAGCGTCCTAATAGACCACTTTATATGACTTAATTTTTAGGACCAATTATAGGACATTTTTTAGCATCTTAAGAAGTTTTTTATGACACTTTTAATTATGAGCGTCGCATCAGCACTTTTATAGGACACTTTCTCAAAAGTGTCCCATAAACTCATCATTTAAGAGGACACTTGTTTTTATGTGACACGTTTTCAAATAGTGTCCTATAAAATTGCTAATGGGGAACCACAAGGCTTGTAGCGTACTGGTTAAGGCTTGTGGGGGATGAGGCTAGATAACCCATCTACCCAAGGTTCGAATTCAGGCGCAAACAACTTGTGGCCACTGGGGAATTATCTCAGGGCTGCATGTTTTAACAGTATTAAAATTGTCAGGGATTAGTCTAGGAAAATGCTTAGGATACCCTTTCAAAAACATTTTGCTAATGGGACGCTTTGTATTAAAGGCGTCGTATAAACCCGAATTTGTTGTAGTGAAATAAAACTATTTTAATTCTAAAACAACTATAAAAGATATTAATAAAATGAAACTAATAGTAATAAATAACAACTAAAACTAAATAATTATCCTAAACTAATTAAGAAATAAAATAATCAAATAAATGCAATTCTTTCATGGACTGTTCAAAACTCGTGTGCAACCAGACACGCAAGATCGGATAAGTCGCATAAGCGCCTGTTTTTCAGTTTCTGATTAAGATTTACAAGCTTCTTTCGAGCCTCTTTTCTTCTTTTCCAATGGTCTGTGAAAAGCCTCTTTAAATCTTGAATTCCCCTACATCATAAACAAAATACATTTTGTTTTAATATAATTAGGGGTTGTTTGGTTCATGGAATGTGATGGAATCGGAAGAAATTGGAATGGCCAAATCCATTGAACAAATTCGTTTGCCATGTTTGGTTCACAAAATCAACTAGATGGAATCCTTTCAATTCCAATGGATTCCTTAAGTTAAAGAATTCATCATTCATTGGCATAAGTGAAGAAAATTGAATTCAATCTCTTTCCATAAACCAACCGCGTGGTCAACTGCCATCAAATTTCATTCCAATTCATTTAAAGTCAAATTTTTTTGATAGATTTCAATTCCACCAACTGCCATTCTGTAAACCAAACACCCCCTTAGGGTGTAAACAACTCATACTTTTAACGAGCTATTCAAGCTCAAAACCTTAATAATTTGCGAGTTCGAGTCAATCTCGATCATAAAATATAGCTCACTTAACTTAAGGAGTCGAGCTCCATAACATCAATGTTCGTCCCATCTCATTCAAAAGCTTGATTAAAATTTTCTAGTTGGCTTGAGTCGAGTTAAGTCATTTGAGCATACATATTTTTTGTCTTTTTCGAGCTAAATCGATCTTATAATCAAAATATACAAATTGTCAAGCTCGAGCCAATAAATGAGTTAATGCTCTTGTGTTCGAGCCCAATGCACGAAATTATAAAACTTGAATTCAAGGTATAATGTATAACTCAAATTTATTAAATGAGCATCGAGTTCAAGCTTGGACATAAAAAAAGTATTCAAGCTCTAATTCAAACTTAACCTTGCTTTGAAAAAGTTATCCGAGCTCGAATCAAATAATATTTTTTTGAGTTGAGCTCAAACAACTTGCTACTCAACTTAATTACTTCGGTTAAACCCACTATTTATAGTATTGTTACAATTCAAAAACAAACACCAACTGCTCCATAAATAATCATATATCACTAAAAAAGAAACTACATTCAATGTTTCTGTTCTTAGTTGGAGTACTACCTTCCATTAGGGTTTTCTTTTTAAATGATACACCTACCAATTGGTGATTCATAATAAAAGTATTAATTGGATCTAATATAATATAAAGAGTAAAATGGTACACATAATTTACTCTTGCATTGAAGTCTACCAACCGATTTTATTTACACACAATAGATGATGGTAGGAAAATCTAGTTGGGGATATGTTCAATTCCTTTTTGTCTACAGCATTTAATTAATTTCATATATTATATTCTATAATTTAAAAGAAAATATATCAATATAACTAAAATCCATCAATGATATACATGGACTTACGTTGATAGAGACACGTGTTATTCGTCAAATCCACATTAAAGAAAAAAATAGGTCATACGATTAAATGAAAGTACATTTTCAATTAGATAGTAGGTAAAACTCTTTTATGATATCCTTAACTCATGTGTCATGGAGGTGTAGAGTGAATAGTCCATTCAACTTTTATGATACTCTTAACTTAAATATTACGTTTGTGCTTTAATTAATTCAACTTACATTTATGCCTCTTTGAGCTTTCTTTTCTAGTTCAATATTGCAACATATGGTATACGATGTTGTAAACAATGCATAACACAATAGTATGTTGTACCCTAAATCAGAATAAAAGAATCAGCATGACACCAAAGATTAATGTTAATGTACGACCACACATAGTATGTTGAGCCCAACGTCTAGATGGAGAACTTATTTTTTGTATATTAAACTTAGTACTATGTAGTAGGAGTAATGACTTTTCTGTATAAGAGCTCGTCTTATAAGAGAACTAATATACTTCCTACGAGATTCACGTACCCATGTGTTGTAGCAAACCACCTGTCGAATAATGCTTCAAGACTTATTTTCAAAATTTTAAACTTTACTTATTTTGAAGTGTGGCATTTCAAGTCTAGTGTTGCAGCATACACTTGTAACACAAGAACTTTGTTCTGTGAAATACTTTTTAGTGCCAAAAATTCTTGGATCTCCCTCTGGACGGATATCTAACAGAAGAATTCCCATTGGATTATCGAGGGATCCTTTGTTGGAAATATGTCAAAAAATCAATTTTTATTAAAAAAAATATGGTTAAGTTTTTTTATTTCTTATAACTAATATCTAATTAATTTTAACGAGATGAGATACTCAACATACAAAGAGATGACATTTAAATTCAATTAAAAACTTCAAATCCATGTAAGTACTAGATATATATGTTGGAGGAGGGCTGAAGGGGGAGTCAGATATATGAAAAACATAACGGCCTCAAAAAGCTTTAATCCTCGCTTCCATAGCTTGCTTCGTTGTTGCTATCTCTGGTTCTTCGTGCATCTCTTCTTGTATAACTTGCTCCCTCGTTGCTACTCTTTGCCCTCATTTGTGTTTGGATTAGCATGCTTCTTTGTTTCCATCATTGTGATTATTTAATTTGTTCTTTTAGTCGTTGTACGTACAAATATTAAACATGTGATCAAAATGAGTAAACAAACGTAATATAGGGGTTGTAATGAGGCCTTTTAGGTTATAGTAGGTTGTGTAAAGTGGAAATATGTTGGGTTACGAACAACGATAAGTACACGATAAACACACCGTTAAAGATGCGAAAAAGAGAACTAGAACACAAGGATTTACGTGGTTCACACAATCAGGATGATCGTGCTAGTCCAGGGCAAACTAGAGAGATTTTTCTTATTAGGCTTATTGTCGTTACACACGCTTTCTGCTTTTTGCTTTTTGGCTTTTCGTCTAGCTTAGGGTTACAAGGGTATAAAGGGTTTTATTTATAGAGTAGAAACTAGGTTAAACTCCTATGGTCCGGGTCCAAATTTTGGAATATTTCCTTATCTAATATTTAGCACAATAGCCAAATTATTAGACTGCACAACTCAACAATCTCCCACTTGGAGGTTGATCAACCAATCTGCTCCCATCCAAAACATGTACTTTGTAAACCATCTCTCTCTAGTTCACGCCTTCCCATCAAGTTTCTGGAAGGCCGGTTGAATCCATACCACTATAACAAAATTGGATTTATAGGATGCTACCAATGAATAAGTGTCCTAATAGACCACTTTATAGGACCCAATTTATAGGACCAAAAAATAAAGCGTCCTATCTAACGGCGTTGTAATATAGGACGCTTTGGGCATCGTAACAAGCTTATTAAGACACTTTTAATGAAAATCGTCGCATTAGCTATTTTATAGGACACAATTTGAAAAGGTGTCGTATAAACACAAGTGTCCTATAAGAAGACGGATTTATAGGACACTTTCTCAAAAGCGTCATATAAACTAGCTAATGCAACATTTTTTCTTATTATTAAAAGTGTCATAATAAACTTGTTACAACGTCCAAAAGTGTCCTATAAACTTATTACAACGCCTTTAGATAAGACGCTTTATTTTGTCCTATAATTTGTATTCTATAAAGTGGTCTATTAGGACGTTTATTTATGGGTGGCATCCTATAAAACCCAATTGTGTTGTAGTGTACCTAGCTTCAACTTCTCTGTGAACAACAAGTAATTTGCTGATGGAGAATACTTTTCTGGATGTCTTATATCTCTAGTGGATCGTCTGAGCATTGGAGTTTCTGACTCTACCTTATCTGTAGCTTCATTTTATGAACTCCCACTATCCTCTATGCTCCCACTTACTCCAAATCCTTCACATTCATCTGAGCTCTCACTGCTTCCTGAACTCTCACCAGTCTTTGAAATACTGACTGGTGTTGCAATGTTTTTCTCTGAAATCTCATCATACATGACTTGATCTTTAACATCTGGTTTCTTACTATTGTTGGTGGCTGCTACAAACTCATATTTGTAAAGATGATTCTCGTTAAATGTTACGTCTTTGCTTTTGATAACCCTTTTATTTTGATTATCCCAGAAGAGATAGCACATGTCATCCAATCCATAACCATGAAAGTACACTTTTTGGCCTTTGTCTCAAGCTTTTCTTTATCTGCATCCTTCATTTTAATGTAAGAAACACAACCAAATACTTTTAAGTGTGTAAGAGATACCTTTCGACCTTGTCATTCCTCCTCTGGAATCTTGAACCCTATGGGACTTGAGGGTCCACGGTTGATTAGATAGATTCTCGTGTTAACCGAATTTTCCAAAACATCTTTGGCAGGCTTGCATGTAATCTCATGCTCTTTGCCCTCTCATTCAGTGTCCTGTTCATTCTCTCAACAACACTATTCTACTAAGTTATCTCTAGAAACGTCTTCAGTATCCTGATCCATTTTTCAGCATACTAACCAATGAATTTTCTGCTACTGTATTCGCCCCCATTGTCTAATTTCAAACCCTTGATCTTCATATTTGTTTCATTCTCCATAACAACCTTTCACTTATTGGAGGTGCTGAAAACTTCAGATTTATTTTTAAGAAAATAAACCATACCTTTCTCGGGGAATCATCTATAAAAGTAACACAATATTGAAGGCCTCCTATTGAAGAAACTATCATGGGTCCATAAACAGCGGAATGAACCAGCTCCAACTTCCTAGTCTTGGGTGGTTGTCATGTCTTCAAAAAAGTAACTCTCTTTTGTTTGCCAAGGACACAAAGCTCACAAAAGTCAACTGTCACCTTCTTCAAGTCTGGAATTCTACTTTTGGAAGCTAGCATCTTCATTCCTTTTTCACTCATATGCCAAGTCTTTGGTTCCATAAAGTAGAAACCAATGTATCTTCAACAACTGTATTTACCCCATCTACAGACACTTCAACCATATATCAGGTTTTTGTTTTTGTCCACTAGCAATTACTAGTGTCCCCTTCGTTACGTTCCTCTAGTGGTCACCAAAATCAACATGGTGGCCTTAGTCATCTAGTTTCCCTAATGATATCAGCATCCTCTTCAATTCTTAAATATATTTGACATTCTTTAATGTCCAATTTGTACTTAAAGAGGTCTTGAGGACAATATCCCCAACACCTGTGATATTAAGACACTTATTATTAGTTAGCCTTACCTTCCCACTATAATGCCTGAAAATCTGTATCAGTTATCTGCAATGGCTAGCATGAAACGAGGCACCCGAATCCATAATCCAAGATTCAACTTGACATTCTACATAACAAATCACGGCATTATCAAAATCTGTTGTCACATTCATCTCCTTTTTTCCTTTATCTGCTGAAGGTTTTGGGCATTGATTTCTGAAGTGTCCATTCTCTTTGCAATTCCAACAAGTAATGTCTTCCCTGTTCTTTAACTAACTTCTCTTCCTTAACTTAGATCTTCCTCTATTGTTACCACCTCTATTGGATTTTCTGCCTCTGTCCTCTGTACTCAATAGACTGTTGCGATATTCTCTTGCATTCTTCCTGCGGATGTCCTCACCTAGGATCAAATAGTGCATACCTTCTAAGGTAAGCTTAATAGTTCCTGATGAACTGCTAACAGTTGTAACCGTTCCACACCAGCTCTCGGGCAGTGAAGATAATAGAAATAATGCCTGGACTTCATCATCAAATGCAATATTAACATACGCTAACCTGGATAGTATCGAATTGAAACCATTTACGTGATTTGTCACCAACATTCCTTCCTTCATCTTCGTATTCACCAACTGTCCGATCAAGAATACCTTATTTACTATTGATAACGCCTTGATCAATCCAAATGTTGTCTTCTCGTTGATAATGTTAAACGCAACATTCTTCGGCAAGGACAACCTAACCATTTTTAAGGATATTAAATCCAAAATATCATTATTAGCATGTAGTAAATTGAACATTAGAAAGGGCGAGAAAGGGCTTATTGCTGGTTCGGAACACCCCACACCAAGAGCCTATCGATCCAACAGATTCCAATCTTCCTGCTTCATCGCTTCAAGTTTCTTCTCAAACAAGGGTTCGTGTAACTTCTTTTGATAGAGATAATCTTTGATTTGCATCTTCCAAAAGCCAAACTCACGACCTTCGAACTTATCGATCTTGAACTTCCCATTTTCGGCCATAGCTGAGAAAAGCTGCCTTTTGTTCGATAGAGATTGTACGATCTATGGAACTCTAATAGACGGTCTGACCTGTGAAAACCTAGACACATATGTTATAGATCTATTTTCCATAAATTAAGACGATCCGACCGTTCAATCTTCTGGAATAGGCAAACAGCGCGACTGGCGTTGCCCAAATTGTCTATCGAATTCCTTTTGTTCGACAGAGACTTTATGAACCCCGGACCTCTAATAGACGATCCAACCTAAAAAAACGTAGATCCAAATGTTATGGAACTACTGTCCAAAATCAAACCAATCCGAGCGTTTAACTTCCGGGAATAGGCAAAACAGCGCGACTGTGCATTGCCCGAATATGCTACCGAATTTTCTTGTCTTTTCTTCTTTACTCTGATACAATTGTTGGGTTAAGAACAACGATAAGCACAAGTTAAACACACAATTAAAGATGCGTAAAACAAAACTAGAACCCAAGAATTTAGGTAGTTCACACGATCAGGGTGATTGTGCTAGTCCACAACAAACTAAAGAGATTTTTCTTTTTAGGTTTACTGCCATTACAAACGCTTTCTGTGTTTTGGCTTTTCTTCTAGCTTAGGGTTACAAGGTTATAATGAGATATATTTATAGAGTAGAAACTAGGTTAAACTCCTATGTGGGTCGGACCATAATTCTGGAATACTTCTTTATCTAATATTTAGCCCAAGTGCCAAATTATCAAACTCCACAACTCAAAAATAAACAAACATAACCCATCAACAAATGCAGCCAGAACATATATATGATCTAACCATACTTTAATTTCCTTTCATTACAAGCAACAAAGGCAATACTGACGGACGAATCCGTAGTTGAAAGTCAAATCCCTGGAAAATGTCGCAAAGAACGCGTAGCTAATCAGTTGGTAGCAAAAATATTGGCTACCGATTTAGCGATGGAACTTTGATATCAGCGACGGAAAGTTTCCATAGCAAATCCATCACAAATTGGTGTTTAATAGATTAACAATTTTTCACTTTTTAAATAAAAACCACCAAAAAACGATAGATTAGCGACGGATTGCAGACGGAAAATCAACTACGTATTAGCTACAAAACATTTTAGCTACGTATTTGCTAGTGATTGTACTAGCGACCGATTCGCTAGGGAACCTGTTAGCTACCGATTAACTAAGGATTGTATTCGTTGCAGATTTGCTAGGAAAACATTAGGTACACATCAGCTACGGATTAACATAATAATTAAAATAATGAACTGTTGCTAAATCTAATTTTTTATTTTAATAAAAGTTAAAATAAACTAATAAAGCAATTTCAAACATAAAGATTACAAAAGAGAAGAAAACTTTAAAATAGAAAAGAATATTAATAAATAACTAAATTATGTTCAAAATTACGTACGTAAATATAGACACATATATATATATATATATTTAGAATTGTAGCAAATTCGTGACAAATTTAAATATTGAGTTTAATAAGATCCGTAGACAAATCTAATTATATTTGTCTCGAATTAGTTAAGGATTTAATTAAGAATTAAAGTAAGAATTTTTTTTATTTCTTTAATGCAGTGTATAATTAGATCCGTAGCAAAACTGTAACAAATGGAATTTTTTTAATTATTTAGTGATGGATCTTTAAGTTCACTTTTAATTTAAATAAAAAAAATAAGTGTTTTGGTATCTTCGTCGCTAATCCGTAGCAAATATGTAGGGTTTGCTAAAGATTAGAAATGGTTCGTACATTCGTCGCCATGTGTAAATCTTTAAAAACAATTGCTTTGTAGCTAATTCGTCGTTTATCCGTCGATACGACGGACCGATCTGTAACAAATTATTGGTTGGTAATGTCACTTTTTCTAGTAGTGGTTGGATAAATTCTTCAATGCGTACTTAGGTTCACGAGGCACATCAAATCCTTACAACCTCCACTTTTTCTTTCCTCCCATGGTTTGTGCCCATAACTCTCCATCAACATGTGGATGAGTATTGAGTAGCAACGTCCATCTCATCCTTCTAATTCATTGTATGTTGAAATGCTTCATCTAATATGATTCAGTGGGAAATTGCGGAACGATCAATAAGCGTATAAACCGTTTGGGTTGAGAATTAGAACAGTAAAACTTGAAAAACTAAGAGAAAAAGTCATAAAAGTTACAAAAGAAAAGAATTGTGTTGAATAATAATGTAATTAAAACTGAAAGCAATGAACCCTATTTATAATCTAAACGCTAGAAAAGATAATTATCGAAATTCATCAAACTAATCTTAATTCTAAAAAAATTAAAAGACTATTTAACTAATAATAATAAAAAGCTAACATTCAAACTAAATGATAATTAAAGAATAATTATAAGGAAATTTGCCATGGATTGGAAACGTGGCAGGTGGTAGAATCCATGCATGGTGAGCCATGCTAGAAAGAAACACCAAAACAGTGTAACATGCGTCTTGCTAGGGTGGCAATCGTGTCGTGTTCGGTTTGACGTGTCGTAGGATGGTGGGTTGGCGGGTCAGGGAGGGTCAACCCGGACACGACCTGTTTAGCTAATCGTGTCGAGATACGCAATCCTAACCCGCATACGTTCGTGTTGGCGGGTTGATTGCAGGTTGGCGGGTCAACCCGTGTGTTGGCGGGTTGACTGACTGGTCGCAGGTTGGCGGGTTAAGTTTTGACGGACGGGATTACAATTTACACAACACAATGAAAGAAACCCTATTAATTAGACTTTTAGATTTTAAAATAAAACATAAAATATATATATTTTTTCTAATAATTTTTGACGGGTTGGTGGGTCAACCCGCGACCTGTTCGTGTCAATGCGAACACGACCTGTTTATTTAACGGGTTGACGGGTTGGCGTGTCAAAAAACTTAACCCTAACCCGTTTATATTCGTGTCGGGTTCGTGTCGTCAGAGGCGTAGCTAATGGGGGACAGGCTGGTGCCTAGCCCCCCTCAACTATCAGCCCATTCTTTTATATATGATGAAAAAAAAAACTAATTTAATATTAAAAGTAAGTAGGCCAATACAGGAGAGCCCTCCCTAAAGTTTTAATCCTACTACATAATTACTGATTCTTCTTGACTTACATGTTTCACGCCTCCACTATCCAAAAGATTAGCCAATTGCATGTAACTCCAACTTCTAAATCAAAGTGCAACATGACATATTATATTATTAATATTAGCTATTGATTTTTGATTTTTGAGGTAAATGTAATAATCCAAAACAAATCTAATAACCCAAACCTTAGTTATTACTTAATTAGTTTAGTTGAACGCTTTATAATTGACGTAGAGATATAGTAATTTGTTTTGAATTTTGAACATTGTAAATTGTAATTTATTTGAATTTTAGATGATGAAGTTTTTAATTCTTTTTGATCTTAGGTTTAATCATGAGTAAAAAACGAACAATCAATTCTTTTTTCAAGCAAAAAGATGACATTGTTAATGATTTACAACTACATTTGCCAATCTTGCGGAAAATGTGGTTGATATGTAAGAAAATATTAGGGTTAAACCTGAAAAGATTGATGTATCAAATTGGGGATGGTCAATTTAGATTCTTTGATTTGTGATATATGCACACAATCTTCATTTTAAGTTATTCAAGTAACCAACTGATGAAATTAGGCAAACATATATTAGACTTGGACCATATCAACTTCATAAATCAAAATATCCTTTTTTGCTTTCACGTTTGTTTGTTTGGCGTATATGTTTATGTTCTAACTAATTGTTTTTATTCGTATCATACTAGTTCAATGAGAAAAATGATTGATGATGCTTATGACCTTTGAGATTTATGGGTTAGTTTAGGATGGAAGTGTTTTTTTGTTAAATTTTTTTTGTTCGAATACAATATTATCGGTAATTTTTCAATAAAATACGATTTTAAATGTTAGACCCCCTATCCTAAATTCTTGGCTACGCCCCTGCGTGTCGTGTCGAGAATTGTCACCCCTACGTCTTGCATGCAGGTGTAACTACATGCTATCCGTCAGGACCATTTGGGTGTGGGTCAAACCGCTTGGCTTCGTTTCTGTTTCTTTTGTTCTTCAAAGATCGAAAAAAAATCTCATTAATAATTCTCAAAACCTCTCCGTATCATAATACATAAAAATAACAAAACATAATAAGTAACTTCTTTTAAATTTCGATAGCATAATGATTATAAGCTAAACATATACAAAACAAAACAGGTTTTTAATTACAAATCATGTGTATAAACTATTATGGCAGCCACAAGGCCAATCAATCATTTACATATATATATATATATAGAGGAACGTTCAAATAAGAACTTTGCATTTTTAATCGTATGATCCCTCCCCTATATATATATATATATATATATATAATATATAGACACATCTTTATATACAAACCAGTCAAAGGTTACAAACTATACAAACTCATACAAATTAATATAAAAATACTTTTTTGATGATTTTTTTCATCAAATGCTATGATTTTATATATTATTACACATATGTTTGTTTCACCTTGAAAAGGTTTCACATGTATTTATACATAAAAAAAAGTTTCTCGTATTCTCGTAAATAGTTAGCGTTCTCGTATTAATCTCTATATATATACATATATATATATATATATATATTATCCCTATATATTATCCATTATATATTATTATTATTACATAGTTTATGTTTATTATTATTATTAAATACATTTAACACTACTACAAATATGACTTTTATACGGACCTAATTATACACGTTTTTACAATAACCATGTATAAAAGATGGATCTGTACCATTTTTACACCGTTGAAATAAAATTGTTGCTAAATATAAGGTTTTATACACGGTTCTTAAATTAAAACCATGTAAACAGGGTACTTGACAATTACAGATGATTGCAGCGTTAAAACCGTATACAAAAGCCACCTTTTATACACGGTTCTGTATAAAAACCGTGTAAAACCGTGTGTTACTTTTGTACACGGTTCTGTATAAAAATCGTGTATAAAAGTTACCTTTATATACGGTTGTGTAAAATGAAACCATGTATAAAAGTAATCCATTATACACAGTTTTTTTATTTACAACTGTGTATAAATTTAACCTTTATACACGGATTCTTGTACACAAACGTGTATAAAATTAACCTTTATACATGATTTCTTATACACAATCGTGTATAAAATGTTGTACCTGGCTTGGCGTTCTTTGGTATTATTATTCACAAAATATAAGTGATGATCATTATTTAAGAAATTAATAAATTATATCATTATTAATATTTTATAATATAGAATTAACGAGAAATAAGAAAAGAAATAATATGCTCTTTTTTATGTTAATGAAAAAAGAAAATATAGTAATAATAGATAATACTAGATAATAGGGGCGGATGTAGCCAAGTGGATCAAGGCAGTGGATTGCATTGTGAATCCACCATATGTCCCGTCATTCGTGCAAATTTGTTTATTTTAATAAATTATTTGCTACAAAAGGATTTTTTAGTAATATTTTAATAATTATTAACTGAACAATAATTTCCTCGTTTAAAAGAGTATTACATAATAAATTAGTAATATTAACCACAAGACTTGTGGCGTACTAGTTAAGACTTGTAAGGGATGAGGCTAGATAACTCATCTACCCTAGGTTCGAATCCAGGCGCATTGGGGAATTATCGCAGGACTGCATGCTTTAACAGTTTTAAAGTTGTCAGGAATTAGTATAGACAAATGTTTAGGATACCCTTTCCAAAAAAAATCATTAATATTATTAAATAGTTATAATAAAAAATCATTAAATATTAAAAATTAAATTACTAACCATAACTAAATATTAATGCGTAGAATCTTCTAAAAACTTAAATGCTCTAATTAATCTCTCATTTCCCTTTCTTTTCTCATTCCCGTTTTAAAACATTTTCACTTCACTACATATGCAAATTTCTAGAACTGATTTTGATAAATAAATAAAAAGTTCAGATCGGTTTTTTGGTAAAAAAAATATGCAAATTTGTCTTTAATAAAAAGTTCAAATATGTTGTTACAGAAATAGCGTTGAATACTTTTTACATGATATTTGATTTACATCTATATTTTTTGTTGCGGTTTACGTAGAAATTTTGGAGCAAGATATGGAAAATCCTTGGAGATTTAGAATATTATTATATGTTTATTTTTTGTTTGGAATATTGTAAAAGAGTGATTATTTTTATTTAATATCTATTGTTTTTAGATATGTGTATTTGTATAAAAAATGGATTATGTATAATTACAAAATTGTATTTAGAGAATTACTTGTGTATATTTAGAAAAGTTATTACATAAAAAACGATTGTGTATTTTATTATTTTTTTATTCAAAAACGATTTTTTAGCGACGGATTACCGACAAGATATCTGTCGCTAAGATCAATCAATTGCTAAAGTCTAGTCACAAATCTGTTGTAAATCCATCGCTAAAATGTTCGTTGCTAATCCGTCATTGATAGTCGGCAAAAAGGTGACAAGTTTCATTGCTGATAGATCCGAAGCTAAATCAAAGAAAATATTTAAAATATAAAAATAACTTATTATACACGGTTCTAGTAAAAAAACGTGCACAAAAGTCTGTAATTTTTTTATATATGGTTACAATTATACACGGTTTTTTTATGAAAACAATGAAAAATTATTACAATTGGAAACGGTTTGAGCAAAAAGTCGTGTAAGATGGTTACTTTTATATACGGTTATTAATTCATTTTTAAACAGTTTTATGTAAAAACCGTGTAAGATGGTGACCTTTGTACACGGTTATTAAGTTTTTTTTAAACAATTCATCTAAAAACCATGTAAGATAGTGACTTTCACGGTTATTAATCTTCTTTAAACAGTTTTAGAACCGTGTATAAAAGTTGAATTTTCTACACGGTTGTGGAACCGCGTACAAAAGTACGAAACTTTCACAAACACTGGCCTTATACACGGTTCCAAAACCGTGTATAAAGCTCAAAACAACCGTTTATATAAGTCTATTCTGCACTAGTAACCTATATATATTACGATTTCTTACAAAAATATTAATATTATTATGTATTAATTATAAATAGATTTTTTAATTGTATATATATTAATTATATATAGTATATGTCATATATTCACCATTTGTAATATGTTACGTTATTTAGTTTCAGAACCACTAACTACTAACTTACCGTTCAAGAAAAAAAATTAGTTTCAGAAAGTTGGGAAGTCTTTATAAGGTTTGGGTTGAAATTTTTTGATCATTTTCTTTATAAGTGTTGTTAAGTGTTTATATTCTAAAGGGTTGTACCGTAGGTCAAAGGTAGAAAAAAAATTCGATGAGTACACATAATTTTCCTGTGTTGATTGTAATACAGATAATGTGATTTTATGTTTTATTTATATTTACTTTTGTTTTATATTTTTTATTTATATATCAAATCTTAATGTTTATGTTTTATTTTGGTAATTATATAATTATTAATAAAATTAGTAATGATTATATTCATAAAAGTTTATTTATTTTAAATTAAATTAGAAAAACATAAAAAGAGATCAACGTATATAAGAAATAATAAGGTGAAATGTTATAAAACAAATATAAAAATATAATTAATTAATTATATAATTATATAAAAATATTTATACGACTTGTTATATTTTTCCATATATATATACTAGAAAGGTACTCGTGTAATGTAACAAGATACATTTCGTTTTTAATGTTTTCTTTTATTATTTGTCCATATCGATGTTATAATACGATTTTATGTGATTTTTTCTAATAAAATATAAATTTGAAGATATAATAAAATTTTGAAAAATATATATCAATATTAGTACCAAATTAACTATTTAAAGTTTTTTTTTGTTTTTTTTTGTTTTTTTTTGTTTTAATTAAAAATTTTATTATAATTTAATTTAACGTTAATCACTATGAAATTTAATTTTGGTTTAATAATATAATTTTTAATAAATATAATAATTAAGTAATCTATTATAGCTCAATAATGATCCTAACTATTTTTTAGATTTTTTATATTTAAAATGAGATGTTTATCTTGTATTTAATAATATTTATCTGCAGTTAGTTACAAAAATTCAAACATGGAGCTTTCATAAGTTGTACTTACGCATAATCTACTTGTAATATTGAATTTTAAGTAATATGCATCAATAAACAATATTATATACATAAAAAGTGATTTTTAAGAGTTTTTGTCAAATACTTTGTAATATAATATATATATATATATGATGTGAGAGGTGGTGAAAATTATAAATTTCAAGCAATAGATGTCAACATTGGTCTTTATGAAGATTCATGGTCAACAATTCGATTTAATTTGATGGAAGAGCTAGACGCATACAAGGCATGATATCTTAATTTTCAAGTTTTATTTTTATAATTATATACTTATAAAAACATTAGTAAAGTTTATATATATGTAAAATATATTTATATAAATATAGTTTTAAAAAATTAAACACGTATTTATATAAATTAGTTTTTATCACGATTAAAAAAATTATCTATACTATTATAAAGCATTTGGTCAAAAACTCTTAAAAAAAACAATCTTTTAAGCCTTAGGTACTACTATTTAATGCTAATTAGTTAATTTTCAAGATTACAAGTACATTATGCGTAAGTACAACTTATTAAATTTTTATTTCTGAATTCGTGTAACTAACTGTAGATAACCATCATCCAAAATACAGGATAAACATTTAATTTTAAATATAAAAAATCTAAAGTATAATTAAGATAATCACCGAGTTCTAACAGAAAACTTAATTATTAATATTAACAAAATTATATTATTAAACTAAAAATAAATTATTTTGTTATCAAACATAATTAAATTATGATAAAAAAAATTGAATTAAAAAAATTAAATAAAAAAAGAGAACTTTTAAATGAACATTAAAATCGTTTTCTCAAAACCGCATAAAACCATTAGAATATCGATAGGGACAAAAATTAAATAAAACCTAAAATCGAGATGTATTTCGCTGCATTGCGCGAGTACCCTTCTAGTATTAGTTAAAAGTAATAAAAAAGAAAAGAATTAATAATTTGTATTAATTAAAAATAATAAAACAGAAAAATAAAATAAGTTAATTATTAATTTATATTAATTAAATCTAATATAAGTATTAATCAAATAGAAAAAAAAAGACTAAAAGACAAAAAAAATAAATAAAAAACTAATGATGAACCTAGGCTTAGGGAACCCCTTAGCAATAGTTAGGGGTTTCATTAGCCCCTCCCCGTTTTAGGTGTTCAGCTCGGAAGCTATAAACCTTTTATTTGATCAATAATTCAATCTCAATTAAACTATAATTAGTTATTCTTTCATTAGTTAATTAATAATTTAATCACATTAAATTATAAATGCATCAAAATGTAACAAAGTTTGATTTAGTTATTATTTAATGAAATAAAGATTTTTTTTTCTCAATCAATATAACATCATTCATTTTTCCTATTTTATACATATCTTGACCGGCAACCTATTGAATAGGTGACATAGATGACATAGATTGCCAAGTTGTCAAATGTAATATGAATTTGATTGCATGTATTACCAAGTGTCAGTTTTTCTTTAATTCAATTTATTTTATTTATGAATATCAAGATTCTTATCTTCCATATTGTTACCCAATCTATTCATCTTCACTCGCCGTGAACTCAACTCACCGTGAACTCAACTCACCGTCCCAATCTTTTATCATCCAACATTCGGGTTTGAAGTTTGAATCTGGTGATATCTTCATCTTCCTCCAATCATTTCATTTTCTTTTGTTTGCCTAGTCTTTACAGTCGAATCTGTTCACTTTTTCGGCCCTTCAATGATTCTCCCCTCATCCTATCTTTCATATAGATATTAGATAGGAAGACATTTTGCGAATAGATTTGGAGAATCGCTAAAGAGCAGTGGGTGTGTCGGTGTCTCTTTTATAGATCTGGACAACGAGAGGTTGTGTGAATTTAATGAGAGGTTGAAGCCTTTACTTCATTTGATTTTGCTCATCTCAAAAATCAAAACGATAAGAAAACATGTCCAGTATTAGCTTGCTTATGTTCCTACTTCATAAACTCAAAAATCAAAATGTGAAGAAAACATGTCAGGTGGTGGTTTCCTTCTGTTTCCACTTCATAAGCTCAATCTTTCACCCTCTTATCTAATCGTCTTTTAATTAAAAAATAAAAATTCACTTTACTCTAATATTAAACTACCGTGATTTCCTCTTGAGTTTACATAGCTTCTATGAGAGAAATAAATATAGGTGAATATGTTGTAGGCGGCGCTTCTACTTTTAATATCATCCTCATCAAGAGTAAGATTACATGGACTATCAAAATAAAATTAAATGCCACCTCAAAAAAAAAGTAATGCCACGTAAGCCAAAACCGGTTTAATAGGTAAAATGAGAATAAAATAGGAAAAAATAAGGGAGCGGAGGCGGGCTAATGACACCCCTACAAATGAATCCTTCTCATATACAAGTACATCAAAACCAGCTTTTTACATTCTCAAGACTACAATAATACAAAAAAATTTGTGTACACCCCTATTAAAGAGGTGCCATTAGCCCTCACCAAAAATAAATGTTCTTTTTAAGTATGCCCAAAAATAAACGTTTGTTACATTGATTAAGAGAAAAAAAAAAATTGTTACACTAAATAGGAATCAAACCAAACTTTATTATGTTTCCATGTATTTTATCCTTAATTTAATAATTAAACTTTAGTTATTTATATCCTCATGCAAATAGTTTTATGCATGTCACTCATAGGGTTTAAGTTATGTAGGTGATGATAATAAATCTCATTTATAATCGTAAGAAAACTTGGTGTATATATAGCAATAAATCATTGTTACTTAAATGACAAGAATATTTTGATTCAACCAATCATCAAACTCGTGATCTTATCAAGTACATGTTATGTCTCTTTTATCTTAAATGTTTGGATCTGGATTGAACACAAGACATTTAAAATATCATCCGACTTATATACAATTTTTAATTTCTTAGTTTACTCATATATTGAAAGTACAAACCTCACAAATATTGATATCTTATTTTTGATCATTTGAGCATGCACGGGTTTCATTAGTACCATTCATCAGGGAGACGGGGACATTACACATGTTACATAAAAAGGACAAATCGTATCTTGATCTATGCTAACGCTACCTGGCATACCTAAGAAAAATATGAAGAGTATCGATTTTGTTGTTTTTCACAAACCATTGAAATTATTTAAACTACAGACTCCAAATTAATTGTGGGTAGTGTTTAGGTAGAAAACTCCAATCTTATGACCATCGAGAGATACTAACGATCATCCAGTTTTTATAATAAAGAACTAACGACTATTGATTTCAGGATAGAAGGTCGAGACATATGAGACAGTGGAGACGTACGATCGATCAAAAGTCAACGTAACAAACGACTCCTATTTCGACTCCTCAATAAAAGACAAATACAATATAGGTCGCCGCACCTAGCTAACGACGGTCGAAAGAATTTCCTAACTTAGACTTAACTGACAACAAATTTACCGTTTTGATTGTATTTTAATGCCGGACGGTTATCATTATAAACAAAACGGCTATAATCGACGTCATTTATCATCTTCGTTAAAAAGTCCAGAAATGAAGATTCTAAGACAAGCATAAGAGGGAGGAGAATCAGCAAAGAAGAATACTCCCAATAGCTAGCAATTTTACAATCTTTCTTTATTTCTCTTCTTTTTAAGCATCTAAACCTACGACCGGTGTACCTCAAGGACGACGTAGTCCCTGTTTGACGTCATTTTTTCACTAGTGCATCGACAACCTCAACTCTCGTCCGCGGTTTTTTCCCTCGACCAACGACTTTTCAGCGTCACCAATTCTTTGTATTTATTTACATTTCTTTATTTCCTAAGTTTATTGAAGAATATATTATTTAGTCGATAAAGCTACACAAAAACCTTAAATTGATTTTATTAAGCAATTTTTGACAAAAAAGGTAACATAAAAGAATATTTTGAAGGTGCATTTTTACTAGTATTCACTCAAAGCACAACATCATCACTTCTTGTTGAATTAATTGACGTTTTCCTAGTTAATACACCACGTACCGTAAGGTCCATTTTAAGTCACTAAATTATATTTAATTAGGAAGTTAGTAATTTGGGTAATTTTAGTTACAAAATTAAATAAAGGGTATGAGTATTTGAAAATCGTCTCTCCCCAATCCCCCCCCCCTCTCTCTCCCTCCTCTCTCTTTCCCCCCTCTCTCGCTTCTCTTTCGTCCCCAACACGCTCTCCTATCACCACCCCAAGTTTTGTACACCCATAATATTGGGAGAATAATATGAATGCCATTGTGAACCAATTTTGAACTGATCTATAGTATAAATATTGTGAACACAATTTGCACACAACAATTATGTATGATGTGTCCACTTTGCAAATGGTGGTTTTGTGGTGGGATGACAATGTGTACAGTGTGCACACCATATATTATGCACAAATAACATCGTCAAAAGATGGAATGAAGGTTGTGAACACATAGTGAATATGGTTTGATCATTATGTTAACATCGTTGTAAACACATAATTCATTCAAGAACATAACAAATATATAAGCAACTCTTTGGAGTAATCCGTAGATGAGCGCCCCTGGACGAGTCTCAGTAAGACAAATAGAATCAAACAAATTACAACTGGAGGAACGACGGGTCTGAAACGGTAGGTTGATGTCAAAACTACGTGTAGTGGATGAAATAGGGATTTGAAATAGGTCGGATCCATCATTTCTAGATTCAAATTATAGTGGTACGGTTTAGTTCTCCTAGTGATGGTTAATATTCAAAATCGACCAGGAATAAATGATTGAGGATGATGAAACAATGGATTAAAAAGTAAAATGGTATAAGAATGTCAAATTAAATAAAATAAAATGTTCCTTCTTTAGACAGGAGTAGACCCACTCTATACGATACGGTAGCACGAGCCAACACTTCGTTCATCCGTCATGTAGAAAATTATAGGTCATGAAAGAGTGTCACGTATCTTTTTGTTGTGTGCAACATTATATATTCTGAAACTACAATTGTGACACAAGTTTTCCTTGATAGAGTTGGTTTGCATGGTTGTTCTCCTACCCTATATGTAGGTTCTGATCATGTTTGTGCCATTTTCTTAGATTTTAGATTTTAAAGCTTTATTATATTTATAGGAAAAAAAGTCATTAAAAAAAATTCGAACACGGGACCTCATCAGTGGTGGACCTAGGATTTTTCCCGAGCGGGTGCACCCTTAAATTATATCAAATGTCCGCAAAGCTTTTTGAGGTATTTTTCGGTTGATTTCGAGGGAATTTTTTAGTTGAATTCCCTGTTTGGGGACTTTCTAAGTTTTTCGGTTTATTTCAAACGATTTTTTAAGGTTTTTAGTTATTTCGGGTGATTTTTTATGATTTTTGGTTGATTTCGAGTGATTTTTTTTTAGGTTTTTGGTTGATTTCGAGAGATTTTTTAAAATAGTGCTCCTTTAACCCTTGAAATATCAAAAGTTTAGCGGGTGCACCTCATGTAAAACTTACGAAACGCTATTTTTTTACCTTTACGAAACACGGTTGAGCGGTAGCACTGGACCCCCCTCCCCATAGGGTGGGTCCGCCCCTGGACCACATATATGAAAACTAAAATTAACCAACCGACTAATGACGATTTTGCAAAAGATATCCATATATTTGTTTCTTATAATCAAATAATGTCACCATTTAAACAAAAATTTAGATACGTCTCTGGTGTTGTGGTAGAGAGAGAGAGATTAACCAACGAACAAACTAATGGAGGGGGAGGGAGGGAGGGAGGGAGGGAGGGAGGGAGGGAGGGAGGGAGGGAGAGAGAAAGAGAGAGAGAGAGAGAGAGAGAGAGTAACCAACGAACAAACTAATGGAGGTATACGTCGGTAGGGTAACATGAGTGTGATGTTTTATTTTTTGGGGTTATAAAGTAGTAGACACAACTACCCATGTGATTTTAGAATTTATCATGCCACAATAAATATTTCCCAACTTTTTACGTTATTAAATATATCACACTTGAAGATGGCAAGAATATAGTACTCAATTCCTAACCGATGCCTTTTGTCCATATATATAAAGAGAGAGAAGGGTGAGAATGTTATTTATTTTAAAAAAAAAATATAGGAGAATGGTTAAATTACGTATAAAATTACATGTGATTTTACATTAACGTCCAAAAAATTGTGCGGGCAACCTTATGGTCGTATGGCAAGGTCGTATGGATCACATGTGATTTTGTACGTGATGTTAGTGTGAAATCACATGTGATTCATCTATCCTCTTATTTTCATACATAGGTATCATTCTCGTATAAACCCGACTATATATATAGGAAGATAATCAAATAAAAATCAAAAAAAAGTTAAGGACTTAAGGACTAATATAAGCCATTGATTAAAAAAAATCAAGGGTTATTAAAGAAATAATATATTTGTAATAAAAGGGTAAAATAAGGGTATTTTTGTCAAAAAATAAGTGGATTAAAGGGTATTAGAGGCATAACCAACATTCCTGACCAAGTCATACACATATCTGGATTGAAGCGTTGCAGGGTATCATCGGGCCACCTCTTGCCGGAACCCCATAGCTCCAACTCCGGCGACCGATGTGCAACAGCACCGCCCCACCTGTATCTCAATTGCACACGAAGATCATCGTCCGCTCCCTCCCCTTAAAAAATCGAACCCAGAAATCGGATCTGGGATGGAGCTGTTCTTCGAACCCATAATCGAACTAACAGAAACCTCCAGCTCCAGCTTATTGGTGGTCGTCTCTATCTATGGTGTGTGTTGCCTTCATCCTCCAGCTAAACTTAAGTAAGTCTTCAGTACGCTTTTAGTTACCGGATAAATTCAGATCTATCATCCTTTTTGGTCGAAGTTGCCGGCGTTTTGCTTCAGGCTTGCGACGGTCGTCTCTTTCTCTGGGGTTTTTAGACTTCTTTCTCCGACTCAAATCTGGATCCCTGTCAAGAACCCTCGAGAGTTTTCTCATTGCGAAGTAGCAGATCTTGTTTTTCTTGAAATCATCAAAAACTTTATGTTTGTTCTTGTTTTTTGGGAGCTTATGATCGGATCTGGGTTTTTTTAGGTTAGGGTTTAGATGATGTTTTTAATTTTATGATTTGATTTAGATTTTTGGGGTGAAATAACATTTAGATGAACATTGTTTTTTATTTCATGAGGTGAAATAGCATATTGACGAAAATTATGTTTGATATCATAAGGTGAAATAATATATAGACGGACTTGATTTCATCAGTTGAAATAGCTTATAAATGAAAACTATGTGTGTTTCATAATGTGAATCGTGTTTTATATGGTGAATATGTGACGTGTTTCATATGATGAATCGTGTTTCATGTGGTGAATATGTGGCGTGTTTCATATGTTGAATGAATATGTATGTTTCACCTGGGGAATCTTCTTATCAAAATGACGATTATGCCATTTATTTAATTAAAAAATGATATTTTTAATTAAAACCATAAGATCTAAGGCTTAGATCGGTCCTCACGGTTTTTAACCTTTTTTGGTTTTTATTTGATTAAACTTCTCTCTCTCTCTCTCTCTATATATATATATATATAGAGAGAGAGAGGGAGAGAGAGGCATCTTCAAATACAAACCAATCAAATGTTACAAACTATACAAACTCGTACAAATCAATATAAAAACTATTGTTCTCATGAATTTTTTTCATCAAATGTTATGATTTAAGATATTATTACACATATGTTTGTTTCATCTTGTGCAAAAAATACATGTGTAACTTTTACATTATAAAACAAATACATATGAAACTTTTTCATAAAAAAATATATGAGAAACTTCCAACTTATGAAAACAAATATATGTGAAACTTTTACAATGTGAAACAAACATATGTGTAATAATATCTTAAATTGTAACATTTGGTGAAAAAAATTATCAAAAAAAGTATTTTTTATATTGATTTGTACAAGTTTCTATAGTTTGTAACATTTGACTGGTTTGTGTTTGAATATGTCTATATATATATATACATATGTGAGAACTGAATTTACCGTGAGAAGCGTAAGAAAAGATCTTGACCGTTGATCACTTCTAATCTCAAATCCAGCCATGAATCGTGCTTGATACGAGGATTGATCTGGTGCATCTTGGTGTATCTCATCTTCGTGCATCTTATCCTAATGTGCATCCAAAGGTGGAGGTCTCTTCTTACTTTTCTCACCATAACTTCATTTCTCACAACCCAACCCTATATATATATATATAAGGGGGTTCATACGAGAACGATACATATTTAAAGAAATAAAGGAACAAACAAAATGATATATGATTTTGCACTAAATCACCCAAAAGTCCGAGCGGCTTTCCATGCTACTTAAGTGGCCCCAAAAGTCGCCCGCTACCCTTTAGTGCAAAATCATATATCATTTTGTTTCTTCCTTTATTTCTTTAAATATGATTCAGTTCTCGTTTGAACCTCCCTCTATGTGTGTGTGTATGTGTATCCATATAGCCAAAGGTTATTTTGAGATATTGTAAATATTTGAGAAATAAAGAACTGATCCTAGTCATTCATACGGTCAAGATCGGATTTGGCTGGTTAATTAATTGTGGCTTTAACTGGTCAAAGATTGCGGCTTTGACTGGTCAAAGATTACGGCTATGGAAACAATAGAGAAGGTAGTTTTGTAAATTCTAAAAATAGGCGGCAAATGGATTCATATTTGAACTTATGTGATTCATATATGAACACTATGTTCATCTATGAACTTTTTTTTATTAACCTACATATGTGAACTTGTGTAATTAACATATAAACTATTTTAACTGATTCACATATTAACTAATTAACTAATTCATATATGAATCAATTAATTAATTCAGATGTGACTAATTAACGATTTCACATATGAACATATAGTTCATATGTGAATCACATGCGTTCATATATGAACCTGTTTGATGCCTATTTGTAAAATTACAAAACTACCCCTCTATATTTTGCATACCCTTGCGAGAATTATCCAACGCTTCAAGGTCAAAGCCACAAATGTTGACCATATGAAGTGTTGAGATCACTTCTTTACTTAAATATATACCACTTCTCATTTGAACATTTCCATATTCGTATAACCACGTGTGATTTGTAGCAAAATACATTTAAAACGTATAAAATCACATGAATTTCAAAACGTAATTCATAATTTACACATTTGGCATGTAATATTGTGGGTAACTTATATTTCTTTAATTTCCATTATAATCAATATCACATATGATACATTGACAACAATTAGCGATTCTTTTTTGGAAAAAAAACGTCGATTAATTATCTTAAATAAACTACTTCAATAAAAATAAATATTCTAAACGAAAAACTAAATAACACTTATTTAAAATGTTGTAAAAAAATAAAAAAATACTAATGATCAAATCACAAAAACTATGAAAAATTATGAATAAATAATGTAATTAAATGTATTATGGAAATAACTGAATTTTCATATATAATCTGTATACAACAAATGACACATATGCCTTTTTGGACGATTTTATAAAAATTTTTAATAAAGGTATTATTCAAATAAATGATTGGCGTAGAATTATTCTCTTATTTTCTTAAATACGCATGGTTCTCGTATGAACCTCCTTATATATATATATATTGATAAACCCGTGTATACTCTTCTGTCGTAGATGAACAAAGTGAGAGTTGTATCCGTTTACATGAATAAATCGATGTGTACACTTCTCTCTGTCAATAGGGATAATTGGTAAAGAAAACAATAGAGAGACACATAAATTAAGAGATGGAGAGATTGATAAGAATAAAAGTAATCCAGAAACAAAATGGAAAAAACTAAGAGATGGAGAAGAAAAACAAATTTGAATCAAGATGAAGAGCGTAAAATGGTTACAAGTTAAGATTGATCAAAAATGGAGAAAGTAAAAAGGTTTTCTGAAAGTTGGAGGGTTTGGACGTTGAAAGTTAATTAAAGTGGTTGCAAAATTACCAAAATGGCCTGATTGTAATGAAAAATACATTTTTGGCATAGAAATATTTAACATAATTAATATTTTAAATATTCAAACAAATCAAAAAATTCCTAGCTAAAAATTCTACTTTAAGAATATGTCACAAACACTCTGTGTTAGTTTTCCTTTTAGATGTATATGCTAGTGTTTGACATCATGCATTACGAGGTGACAAATTTTGTTTCAATAAACTCATGTAACAAAATTAAGATGAAACGTAATTCATTAATTTATTTGCAATAAAATACAAAGTAGAATAATTAATGTTCTCCTTTTAGAGGATGAGCCAAAAAAACAAACCCTTATAATCACGTCATTCCACTTATCATATTCTCCCCATTGTGGATAACCAAATCTAATACAAATAGAATAACTATGAATACTCAAATCTCACAATACCACATAATCACTCTTAGGTGGCGTTTGGTTCACAGATTCTAGAGGAATCTGATGGAATTAGAATGTTAATTCCATTGCCTTTTTCTCGTTTGGGTCATTCTTTTTTATGGAATGAATCTTCAAATTTCATTGAATTCTACAAATAAGGGAGTTCAACAATCCTTGGCTATAGGGTGGTATTTTGATGGAATGGAATGTTCTAATTTCATATTCCCAAATATGTCCCTTAACTTTATTATGATAAAATAGTCGCACACCTCCTTCTCAATATGAATTACCGCCGACCATCGTCAATCTGAACCACCACTGATCACCGGCCACCGTCGATCTGAACCACCGCCGATTTGAACCACAACTAACCATCGTTGATCCGAACCACCACCGACCGCCTTCTTTATTAAATTAAGAAGTAATTACAATTTTAGTCCTTGTGGTTTCTCTTTTTTTGTCTTTTTTGTGTTTCCTATTATTTTATATTTCATTTTATACTCTTGTTATATTAATTAATTAATGTTTATTTTAACTAATAATATTTTAAAAATACGTCTTTCATTTTATAAATTACGCCATCAGAAAATGTTTTCGATGTTTTTAAAATAAGTTACATATTGAAAATATTTTAAATTTTTATACAATTTTTTGAATATATATCTACAAACTCATCTACAATAATTTAAAAAAAATTAAGTTAGGGTCTAAAAAAGTATCGCTTTATTCTTATACATGTAAGGAAAAAAATCAAAATTTATCAAATAAATGTTTTTTTAAATATGTATTAAATAAAAAAGTTATTATTTTTTTTTCTAAATATAAACATAAATAGATCCCATGGAGTACTTAGCATTTCGTGTACATATTATTTATAGAGAATGATATTCATTTATATTCCAAACTACCTACCAAATACTCCAAAATTCCAAACATTTCCAATCCCAAATCCTTAGACAAAGAATTCAAATATCTCTAAAACATCATGTTAAACCAAACAAACCCTTATTGTTTTGTTTAGTCTGAAAGGCAGGGCATAAAAAAATTTGATTAAATGAAGTATCTAAAAAAATACATATTTTTTTTAATAAATAGACAGATAAATTTAGATTTTTTTCTTACATATATAAAAAAACGATAAATATTTTAAACCCAACCTAGAAAAGAAAGTTGTTTTTTGGATTAGTGTAGACGGTTTTCCAGATATATCAGATAAATTGCATAATAGTTTAAAATATTCAATACTTAACTTATTTTAAAAACATCGACAAACCTTTTTTGATAACATAATTTATAAAATAAAACATGTATTTCAATGTATTATTGCTTAAAGTTATCATAAATTAATTAATATAACAAACGTATAAAATGAAAAAGAAAAAATATAGGAAACAAAAAAAAGAGAAATCATAAGGACTAAAATTGTAATTTACTTCTTAATCTAATAAAGTAAAAATGAAAAAGAGAAAAAAAAAGGTAAAATGACTTAAATGCTATTAAGTTAACTAATTATTTTAATTAAAGTTGGCCAGAGGACACAAAATGAAATAAAATGCTAACCACGATGACCAAAACTATAATTAGTCTGAAAGAGGTACCGAGCATGATAATAGGTGGCAACCACGGGAAGCAAAAATGTAATTTACTCTTAATTTTTCAAATGGATTAACTTTCTAAGAGGGTGGCCAAAATGAACCAACTCCATGAGTTCGAAGGATCAATCAAAAGAAGCCAACCCAAAAGTTGTACAAAAGCATATCAACCTCTTTTCATATATATACATACCATCCATTGTCCATCTTTCATCTCTCCGTCAATGTGGGATAAACTAAACTCGACCACAATTCAAGAAATGAAGATTACTCAATTATTTAGGTGCAACATCAATGTTGTGGTTTTTTTACTTTTATATTTAAATTTGTTTTTTAACTTTTTGTTTTGCAATATATGTACACTATGTGTTTTGCACTATAATTTACTATTTGGTTGGTTTTGATTCCAACCAAAGTTATAGATTTCAAAGAATTCGTCACTCTTCATCTCCTTCGAAACTATCATCTTCCAACCAATGTAGGATGATGGAACTCAACTTTATTTCAAGATGACACAAAGGCACCCAAAGTAAAACAACCCTATGAATTGACACAAAAGCACGCAATTCACCTTTTACATTTCACTTGTTCAAATCTTTCAACTCTTCACCACTTTTGGACAACTAAAAGTCAACCATAATTCACCATTTGAGAATACTCAGTTCTCATCAATACCCTAAGGTTTTTCTTTTGTATATAAAGATTACCAATTGGTTGGTTTTGATTTCAACCACGGTTACAAATTTCAAAGCATTCATCACGCTTTTATACGTTCAACATCTTCTTCCAAACTATCATCTTTCCACCAATGTGAGATGATGAAAGTCAACCTTATTTCAAGATTTAAGAAACACTCAAACCTCATGTTCCCAAGTCATCATCATTGGTTTCACTATTAATTTTGCACTATAATTTTAACCATCTGGTTGGTTTCGATTACAACCATGGTTATAGATTCAAAGATGGTCTTCCAAAATAAGACAACCCCATCAAACAAAACCCATGAATTGACACAAAGACATTCAATCCGCCTTTCTTATGCGCTTCACTTTATTCAAATCTTTGAACTTTTCACCAATGTGGAACAGCCACAACTCACCATTTGAGAATACGCAATTAGGCATGGCGATGGTATAGGGATGGGGATGGGGCCGAGACCCCAATCCACGTCCCCGTCCCCGATACTAATCTTCATCCCCATCCCCACCAGAAATATGATCACATCCCCGTACCCAACGCGGAATCGGGGATCTTTTTTCCCGTTAATATAATTTTTTAAAAATCAAATATGTTAGATACCAAACCCGATCGATAATAGTTCATGTTTAAATATCACATATTTTCAAAATTTGATTTTACAGAATATTAAATATTCATATGTGAACCAAATCACAGCATCATACGTAATTGTTTGACCAAACGTTTTCAGATTTCAACGTTTTTTATCTAAAAAAAGTAAGACATCTCAAAAAAATGTATATAAGAAGAAATGTACAAAAATATTATTTATAAATTTAAAATATGTTAAATCTAATTACTTATAAGTAATATATTTAATAAGAAAAATTTATAATATATTTAATAATCGGAGAGGAGGTGGGGTGAGGACCACGTTAACCGGCCCCATCCCCATCTCCGGTTCTTAACTTCTGGGGATCCCCGTCCCCATCCCTGATCCCCAGTTTTGTTGGAAATCCTCGTCCCTGTCGAGGAGGGTACACCGGGTTCCATGATGGGGCCGGCCTTACTCCCATGCCTATACGCAATTCTCATGATGCTACCTTAATACCCCAACAATAAAAACCACAAAAAATGTTACAAACTTGTGAAAACCGATTTAAAAAAAAATCATGATTTATTTTCATCAAATGCTAGGATTTAAGATATTACTTCACATATATTTGTTTCATAATGTGAAAGTTTCACGTGTAATTGTTTCAACATATGAATATTTTTTAAGCCATATGAATCTTTTTAAGCATATTTTCCGTTTCCCTGGGTGAATCCAAGAAAGAATTTCACATGTAATTATTTCACAAGCTGAACACAAACATATGTAAATACTTATCTTAAATTATAGGTTTTGATGAAATAAAAGTATGTTAAAACATATTTTTTATATCGATTTTCACGAGTTTGTAACATTTTTGTGGTTTTATTTGATTATTGCCGTATATATGTATATATATATATATGCATAGAGGGAGGCTCATGCGAGAACGATAACAATTTTCGAGAATGTGAGAACAATCATCAGCCAATCATTTTTGTACATAAAAATTTTCATGTAAAAAATCACATATGATTCATGTACAAAATCATAAATGATGCAGGCGACTTTCCATGCGACTTAAGTGGCCCCAAAAGTCGCCCGCTACAGTTGTGCAAAATCACATGTGATTTTGTACATGAAAAAAAGCTCATTGCATTCTCGTAAACTGTTATCATCCTCGTATGAACCCTCCCCTATATGTGTATGCATATATATATATATATGTGTGTGTATATATATGTAGAGGGAGGTCATGCGAGGACGGTAACAATTTACAAGAATGCGAGGGCAATCATCGGCCAATCATTTTTTTCATGTACAAAATCACATATGTATGATTTTGTACAAAATCATAAATGATGCAGGTGAATTTCCATGCGACTTAAGTGGCCCCAAAAGTCGCACACTACAGTTAATGCAAAATCCCATGTGATCTTGTACATGAAAAAAACTCCTCGCATTCTCGTAAATTGTTATCGTCCTCGTATGAACCCGTCCCTATATATGTATGTATGTATGTATATATATATATATATAGAGAGAGAGAGAGGTTCATGCGAGGACGGTAACAATTTAAGAAAATACGAGGACAATCCTAAGCCAATCATTTGTACATGAAAAAAAATTCATGTACAAAATCCTATATTATACGGGCGACTTAAGTGGCCCCAAAAGTCGCCCGCTACCCTTTAGTGCAAAATCACATATGATTTTGTACATGAAAAAGGTTTCTTGTATTCTCGTAAATAGTTAGCGTTCTCGTATGAACCCACCCCTATCTCTCTCGCTCTATATATATATATATATACATATATAGAGAGATATTCAAATGAAAACTCATCTTTCATTCTGCACATGAGGATAAATCTTGGCCATTGATCAAAATTTAGAAAACTAACTAATGGTTAAAACATTTAAAAGGTTAATTAAGAAGTGATTAGGGACAAAAATGGAAGTTAAGATACACGCCTACCATCTTTGACTTTTTATTTTGTTTTTTGATTAAAAAACTTTTACCCCTTCAATTTTTAAACTAAATTATCTTAAAAATAATTAGTATTTTATTTAAAAAATCGAGCATTTCATTCTCTTCGATTTGACATCTACCTCGATATAGTTTTTTTTAACGTTTTTACGTTAATAGTATATATCTGTAATATTCATTATGAATATTGATGCACGTTCATATGTTTACAACAACTCTTTGATATTCATACATTAGTATGATATTCATAATGAATATGCAACTTAGTATGACATTCATCATGAATACTTATGATTTTGACATGTATTCAACAAATCTTCAGTATTCATACATTGGTATGACATTCATCATTTAACATACATTTTCATTATAACATTCATAATGCATATAAATACTACTAGCCGTGTACCCGCACAATGCGACGGGATGTAAAATTTGAATAAATGTAAGTGAAGATACCGATTACGTACGATTTATGAAAGATTACTAATTGCACTCGGATTTGTCAATCCGTGAGCATAACTTGTTGATCGTCTAAGCAAAAGCTAAGGCGAATGGAAAATTGTTTTTTCTTCGGTTTGATTTGAAACATGTTATATTCAAACGAAAATAGATAACTTTTTGCCAAAAGTATCTTTTTGAAACGTGAAACTTGTTTTAATTCGATCCAAATTCTAAAACAAGTACTATCATTATACAATTCATTTAATGTTTATGGCATGGAAATCACAACGATATAAGGAAATCTACATATTATTTTTATCGTAAAGTTGTACCGGGAATTAAATTAATATGAAAAATAAATGTAATTTTCATGCTTCTCTTATCAAGTAATTTATTTATTAATAGTTTGTTGTGTACGGTCAATCAATTCAACTTACTTTTTCTTACAACATAGTTACACATTAGACTATAGACTTGGGATGTTTTCGTGAGATCTGTGAGACCATTTTTTTACATTTCAAACTTTCACAGCAAAACTCTGTGAATAGAACTTTCACGGTGCTTTTGCTTTGAAGGTTCGGTTTTTTACCTTCACAATGTTTTGCCATGAAGTTTCAAGTATAAAAATATGATGTTACGTGTCTCACAAAAACAGACTAGTCCAAGTAAATTCAACCTTAGATTATATATACTATAACTACATGGTATATCCCATGGCATTCGAAAAAAAAAAGGTTTATATTTTAGTGAAGACATCTGCATGCATGCGCTGAACCATTAAGACACAAAGATGAAAAAGTTTTATATTTTTCAATACTAACTCTATTGCATTATACTATTCCAACTAAAAACCTATTTAATACCAAGAATCATAGCCAAAAGGCCAACAAAAGTTGTCCCTCACATCTTTTTCCTTCAGACTTCAGATTCTTCACTCCTTGTAGAACAGAAGCAAAAGTTGTCCCTCACATCTTTAACACCTGCAACAATATATGATATTTTAGACCAAAGAGAACTCCTATATTGTGTATTTCAAGAGTGTGACCAATTGTGTTGCTGGTGTGTGTTGTCCCTCCTAAAGAGAAAAACGCAGCAGAAGTAGATTCATAACTTCAAATTTGAAAACAATGTTGTACGGATCCGAATTCAATGGTTTGAAAGTTTAGGAGTAGAGATTCATAACTTAAAAGAAAAACTATCGTCGATGTTGCCCCGTCTTCTCCAAATCACCCCGATTAAATACAGTGAAGAAATGTGACATGATTTAACAAATATCTGATGTGGGTTCTCATAGTATTAGTAGTCGAGATTACTTGGAGTACTAAAGTAAAAGGGCACAATAGAAAGGGGAAGAAGAAGACCCGTTACCTTTCCTGAGAGATCGATGCAGGAAAAGCTCGAGAGATGCTTTGAAACTCTTGGAAGCCGAAGATGGAGGAAGAGGGAAATCAATGGAACAATTAATCGTGAATTCTATGGTTCGCGTTTTGAAATCAGACAAATGGGTACATAGTCTTGAATCGTCTTGGGTCTTCAAATATAAGTAGAAGCCATTTGTAATTGTCTGGGGGTTTGATAGTATCGACTCTCAGGAATCAAATCTGGTCGGGAAAGATGGAAATAATCATCAATGGAGAAGGAAAAGTTGTACAAAGGAAAAAGAAGACCTCAGTCATACCAAAACGGTAGTACCTTGTACATCATGCTTCCTTGACTTGTAATTAAGAGATTTTTGGAACTTATGCATAAAATGATAGTACCTTAGGCTTAAGGACTTGTATTTAAGACATTTTGGCCAAACCAATATTAAGGTAGTATAGATTTATCATGAATATCTTTATATGTTCACAAGTTTACAACAACTTTTCAACATTCACATATTAGTATGACATCCGTCGTAAATATAAATACTATTTATCATAAATATTTGTATATGTTCACATGTTTACAACAATTTTTCAACATTCATACATCAGTATGACATTCGTCATGAATATACATGTTTACAACAACTTTTCAACATTCACATATTAGTATGACATCCTTCATAAATATAAATACTATTTATCATAAATATTTGTATATGTTCACATGTTTACAACAACTTTTCAACATTCATACATCAGTATGACATTCGTCATGAATATACATTTTCACTATAGCATTCATCATAAATACACACATTATTCATCATTGAACATACATATTATTCATCTTGAATAAAATGTTTAGATTAAAGGTTGAAATGATATTCATTTTGAATATCTACCTTTATTCGGACTAAATAAAGATAGATATTCAAAATGAATATAACTCCTCACAAACATGATAACAAGATTTTAAAAATAGTAACCAATCACATTTTACTGAGTTTATTCAGTCTGAATAAAATGTGTAGATTAAAGGTTGAAGTGATATTCGTTTTGAATATCTACCTTTAATTTAGTCTGAATAAAGATAGATATTCAAAATGAATATAACTCCTCACAAACATGTAACTTGGTGATGAAGAACGCAGTGTCTTACTGGAACACCCTCAAATTTGGAAAGAGCGACTAATTTAAAAATTTTATCAATACAATAAATAAGGAGTAAATGCTTTTCCTACGAATCAAAAATTGAATTGCCTCGAATAAATATTCTAAATAAACCTCGACAAAAGATAGACCAAGTCTTGTACAAAGGCATAAATACGGTCGAATATTACTAAACCCAATAAGAGTCACTATCTCCAAAGGCGGAAGACGTCACCAAAAGCTAGATCCTTAGCACGCCACTCCTGGCACTCAGCCAACACGTGTCGCTAGTACCAACCCTAACGAGAACCTGATGCACATGCCAACAAAGGAAAAAGGTTAGGTTTAACGTCTAGTGAGCTTAAGAGTTTATAACATATTTATAGTTTGTAGAAATCGAAAAACTGCTTGTTTTAAATAATAATTTCTCGAAAAGAATGCCTTTATTATAAAAGCAACATCTTTTCCAAACTCATCATTTCGTAATAAAAGCTTTAAATCAAAATACTGTAGTAACGAAAGATTTAAATAGAAATTCTCATTCAAATACGAACTTTATACCCTTTATTCACTCAAAATGTGAATAAGTTTAAATGCTTCAAATACCAAAATATGCGCAAAGCTCCATTATCTAGAATACCAAAACACGGTTAAGTCTCAATGATCCAATAATATAAATTATGGATAATACTCCATGCTCTAAAAACATCACCAAAAATAATGGATAAGACTTTATACCCAAAACAACACCTTTCGGTGACGGGTGAGGCCTGATTTACCACTAGTCGTGAAGGGGCACAAAGGTAGGCCACGAACCAATGTTATAGAGCGTCACATAAAGGTCTGGTAGCCATTGACGTCAACCAAAGCCAGTATTATAGTCATTTGTGCACATAAGCTCTTGCCTCAAGAATTATACAATTTATCACAATACATATTCTGAGTTAGTGAAATGATGTATGGAAATTACACAATTTATCACAATGCCTATTTCCAATTAATAAATTAGATAATAAAATTATTCATATAAGTAACGGATAAATTGGAAATCACACAAGTTATCACAATGCATATTCCCAATAAAACAAAAAGGAAACTCAAGTTGTACGGCTTGATAATCTCATCCCTTATACACCATTAGACCGACTTATATGTCTACGGATCAATTACATTCTAGCCATAAAATTACATGACATTAAATGAATGAATAAGGCACCCAAGACGTGTAATATATCAAATAAATATGTCATGACTGCATATAACTCTAAAAGCCCGAGATAGAGCAATTTAAATCGCACAATTGTCCCCAAAACTCTTTTTAATCAAAAACCGGGTTGAAGCATAAATAACTCAATACATAAGTGTTTACCCAAAATAACATCGTGGGTTGAGACAAACCATTTTTCAAATGAAATTATACTCATATATTTCCAAAAATGCAATAACATGTATTTTCCAATAGTTTATAAATCAAATACTCCCAAAATACATAATACCAAATAATCTTCATTTATAAAATGAAACATCTAAACAACTCATATTTATGTTTTATTTATCAAAATGTCTAGGAACCCAAACATAAGGATTTTACATGATTTATAAAACCATTTATGCCAACTAATACACATTTTATCAAAACACCCATACATTTGATAAATAGCAAGTAAACATGTTAGTACTTTAAAATGGACATTTTTGGCATATACAACATTTTCACAAAGCAACTTGAACTCACCTTGCTAGATTTTAGCTAAATCTAGGTTTACCCCAAACTTGAGCTTTCATTGATGAAGACTTTAGATCCACCACTTTCCATCACCAAAACCTTTACCTAAATCATAAACAAACCCAAATCATAACCATAGAACCAAACCCTAGATATGGTGCAAAAACACCCAAAAACCTCACCTTTTGACTTATAGGAACCCCATATCTCTGAGAAAACTCCAAACCTCATTGCTTCCATCTTGAAGAGCTTCGAAAGACGAATGCATATCAACTTGAATCACCATATCGGAGTAGAAATGAGAGAGATATGGGTAAAATGAGGAAGACCCCGATTTTTGGTCTTTAAATACGCTGAACACAGGCGTTCGCTAGTTATAACTAGCGAGCTAACCAGCCCGGTAAACAGAAGTGTTGGCTACTTAAAAGGCTAGTTTCGGCTCTGAAACTCACTTCGTAACCAGCTTGACCCACTTTTTCCACCTTAACTGATCATTTCCTTGAGTTTTGAAGCGTCAACACCCAAACACCCAAAAACATTAAAAGAACTTAATTTAAACCTTAAAGAACTAAATTTATAGATGAACCTATAATGGAAGATAGTAACAAATATTCCGGATGTTACACTTACGATGTTCAGGAAACTGTCTAAGAAGGTGATGTCGAGTTACAGATTTACGGTATCGAGTTTTATCTACACTTGAACAGACATAAATATTCATAATGAATATAACACGTATATATTATTACACGTAAAAGATGGTTAAAACGAGAGAGAGAAAAAACTCTATCGAGATGGATGTCATATCGAAGAGCAAGAAATTCTCGTTATTTTGATGTAATTTGTTTCATTACTAGTAAATTTTAAGATAATTTATTTTTAACTTCAAAGGGGTAAAAGTTTAGGCGAGTATCTTAACTTCCATTTTTACCCCTAATCACTTCTCAATTAACCTTTTAATATTTTAAACATTAATTAGTTTCCTAAATTTTGATCAATGACAAAGATTTATCCCCATGTGCACAATGAAATATGAGTTTTCATTTGAGTATACTCGTATATAGATAAGAAAAAACCTTGCAATATTGAGGTGGCACCATGAGAATTGCGTATATTCATGAGAATAAGACACGCGCCATCAGGGAATCCGGTGTACCCTCCCCTACGAGGACGGGGATTCCCAGCAAAACCGAGGATCGAGGATGGGGACTAGGATCCCGCGGAAGTTAATATGAGTTATTAGATCAGATTAGATGGAGGACCGAGATTGGTCCCCATGTGCATAATGAAAAGTGAGTTTGCATTTGAACTCTCCTCTCTCTCTCTCTTTCTCTCTCTCTCCCTCTCTCTCTCTCTATTCGTACAAACCGTACAAACCACATGCACCCAATATCTTTTTTTTTTAAATTTTTTCACTTTTTCTTAATTATTAGGGTTGATTAGTTAATAATATATGAAAAAATTTCATCAAGAATACATGAAGGTTGGTGAATCAAGAATACGTGAAACAAGATTCATCAAACTAAGAGTTTCATGAAACAATTCATTTTCATGTAGAAAGAACAATAATTTCATGAATAAAAGAATTATATGAAACAAATTCATCATATTAAACAATTTCATGAAAAAAAATTATTCAAAAAAACAATGAAACACACGGTTTATACGGTTTGTACGAGTTGACGTGGTTTGTATTTGAAATCTCCCATATATATATATAGGGGGATATAAGTTAATCTTGATAACCATGAGATCCAATCTAATCCATTGAATTAATTGATCAAGGGTCCATAATTAACTAAATTAATTTTAATGACACTACCTAAAATAAAGCAGCATAATTTAATTAAATTATATCAAAAAGGTATCATTGTAATTTTACATTGAAAGTCATCTATATCTAAATAAGGCGAGTACTATATTCAGGGTATGTTACGATAACAAATCAAAACAAATATCCTTTTTGAAATCAATTCAAATCAAACATTCATTGGATATTCATAAAAAATGTATCATATGTATTCATACATTTTTTACATACAGGAAACAAATGCGCATACATATCCATTAATATATACCATACATATTCATAAATTGGTATCATATGTATTCATAAACATGTACCATACATACAGGAAACAAATTCGCATACATATTCATAAACATGTACGTATTCATAAAGAAGGTATCATGTGTATTTATAAACATGTATCATACGTATTCATAAACAAGGTACCATATGTATTCATATATTTTTTACATACAGGAAACAAATTCGCATATACCTTACTGAAGTATAAAATTTAGACTTTTATATCAACCATAATTAATTACCATTTGCTTGTCGGTTGGGTATACAATTGACATAGAAAAACGATGTACCATACATATTCATAAAAAGGTACCACATGTCTTCATGTGAATTGATATGAACACAGGAAAAACGATGTACCATACAGCTATGATACCAGTGTGATACCAGATCTGGATTGGGACCATATCTGATCTGGGTTTTTCCAGCCAACACACATATCGGCTGGAAACCTACAAATCGAAAAATACACACTATAAAGAGAATATAAATATAAATCGGTTGAATTAGTGCATTTTGGCCTAAAATTCACCATTGAGGACATGAAGCAGAAGCAAAAGTAGCAGCGGCAGCACCCATTTATAATCTGAAACAGTTCTCGATGCGCCTAAGAATGGTGAAGCAGAAGATGGTGGTCGGGAAATTAATGGAGTTGGAGATTTTTGCAGGGAGTTATACATGGAAATTCAAGTACAATTAATGGAGTTGGAGTTTTTTGAAGCCGGAATGATCAAGGGAATCGATTGAATGAATGATCCGATATGTTTTTGATTTTGTTCTGTTAGATAATTTAGGAAAATAAATCATTTTTATCTTTATCTGATTTGTAATAGAAATTTAATATTAAAAAGATTAATTATTAAATTTGTTGATTTACCAAGTTACCCTTCTTTATTTATGGTTAGGAATAGAAATTTAATATTAAAAAGATTAATTATTAAATTTGTTGATTTACCAAGTTACCCTTCTTTATTTATGGTTAGGAGTGGATCTCATGGTTATCAACCTTTAGAAGGTTCTCATTTGATTATGCCCCTATATATATATGTGTGTGTGTGTGTGTGTGTGTAACACCCTAAAAATAGGAGATAATTTAAACCGAAATAACCTGTAGAATAAAACTTAATGGCATAAGGTTCACCCAATAAATGGGGAAAGAGTAATAGAGTTTACATCAAATAATAGATACTAAAACAACAACCTATTAATCTACATAAATTCAAAACATAGATTATATTCGGGTGTTGCTAATATCCTCAAAATGATTAAACTAGTAACTCCAAAATATACACTAGAAAGTATAGCCCAAAAGATGCCTCCACCGGCATAACGCTCCGCTCACCCCTTGGGAGACCCGCTACGATGATCACCTGATATACATGACATTTGAAAAAAAATGTTGGCTTAACGCCTACTGAGCAGAGGCGGAACACAAAGGTGGCCTATGGGGGCCAAGACCACCCCGCTAAGTCCTGAGTTCGAATCTCACCCAGTGCACTTTTTTTTCTTTCCCATTTCCCATACTATATTATTAAATTACTCATTTCCCATACATTTTCCTTTCCCATTCCCCATACTATATTATAAAATTACTCCTTTCCCATACTATATATATTATTAAATTACTGATACTAATTATATGTAAAAAATAATTTTCAACTAATATATAAAAAAAACTAATATAAAAATAATGTTTAATAGACTATATAAAGTTTATTATTAATTTAAAGGTTTTTTTTATATTAATTTATAGTAGTCCGAAAAACATAGAAAACAAAATTAAGTTTATAGAACATCATTAATTTCTAGACATTTTAATAGATTATTTCATTAAACTTGGTTTATAGGACCAAAAAATAACGTCGTATCATCAATTTTAAGCGTCCTAATAGACTATAGGACCAAAAACTAAAGTGTGATATATAAAGACGTTATAATAAGTTTATAGAAACTCCATATATGTAAGAAAAAATATATTGTAAACTAGAGTAGAGAATGACCGGAATTGTGTTTTTATTAATTTGGTTCCCTACAATTGTTAGTACATGAATACATGGAGCCGAATATGCTTTGATGAGTTTATATTTCTCATTCACTATTAAATAAGATAGACTAATGATCAGGTTGGAAATTTTTTTATTATATATTTTTATGAGATGTATTTGATAGGTTCGGCCCCCTCGATTGAAAGGCTTGTGTTCCGCCCCTGCTAGTGAGAACAAACAGTTATATAGATAAAGCCGTAAAATCTTTGAAAATGTAATAAGGACTTTATCCAAAATATCTTTTCTTACCCACGTTTGCTCTTGGGTGAGCATGATTCTTTTAAAGATGATAGGGAGACTCGTTATTATCATCCATAGTGACGGGTACAATAGTAAGTCACATACAAATGTTGAGGTTTCTTTCTAGGACCAATGGCTATTGGCAGTGACCAATAATACAACCCAATATGGCCCTCGATGATCCTAGATAGAAACCCACACAAGGATAAAAGGCTATTGGCACCGACCAATAATACAACTCAGTATGGCCCTCGATGATCCTACGCGTTGACAAAAATGGGACGACAATCCCGGTTTGACTCGACTTTTATGCCTATGGATCCATTACATTCTAGTCATAATTTCTAATACATCAACCAAGATATATTAATAATTTCCCAACACCATTTCCTTTGCACAAATGCTATTTCTCAATAATTAATATTTCTCAAGTTAAGTCAAAGTAGTTTTGAGTTCTAAAATCGATATTACTTTGAAATAAACTACTATCAAGCATGTAAGATCATTCCACAAACTCATTTTAACAAATATAATCAAAATCCCCAAATTTCTCAAGTTTGACCTAATTTATATATCAAAATCAAACAAATGTAAAAATACTTGGAATACAAACTTGTAGGAAGTGAGATACATCATTTTGACATGTATAAAGTTTTATCAAAAGGAAAGAATGAACTCACAAAGCTACGGTTTGAGAAACCTAAGAAAAACCCCCCAAAATGGTGAAGGAGATAAAGGTTTGATGTTGAAGATGAAGAACACACAAGCCTTGAAGGAGAACCTTTAATTCCTTAGCAACAAAAGAGGAGCAAATGGTTGGAGTTTGGTAGATTTGAGGAGTTAAGGCTCTCAAAGTCGACTTTGGGAGAAAAATTGGAGAGGAAACCGAGTGAGAAATTAATGAGGTGGGAAATCTGGTGAAAACCCGTTTATTGGGTCCAGTCAACGCGAAATGTGCACCCGCGTGACTTATGTCGTGACCTCAAGTCACGTGAGAGGCCGCGGGCGAGCACTAAGGTGTCGAACAGAGATTCACGTGACCTAACCCGTGTGGAAGGTCACGTCAGCGCCTGTTTTCGCCTGGTTGACTCCTTTTTTGGAGATTCAGCTGCACAACCAAAAACCTCCTCACCAGAACACATTCTTTTCTTAAAAATCTACTTAGTAACATTTAAATTAACCGGAACCAATTTAAATTCCATCAAAATAAAACTAACTCTTAAAATAATATTTTACCAACATATTAATAGTTTTCTTAGAAATTTACGGGTGTTACAATATATATATATATATATATAGAGAGAGAGAGAGAGAGGGAGAGAGAGAGAAAGAGAGGGGAAAGTTCAAATGCGAACTCAAATTTGGTTGTGAACGTGAGGATAAATGAGAGCGCGACACGTGTCTGAATATAGATTATTCAAACTGAATATAGATTATTCAGACTGAATATACAAAGAGATATTCAGACTAAATAAATACTATATTCAGTCTGAATATTTCTTTGAATGGGACACGTGTCGCCCTCTCATTTGTTCTCATGTTCACAACCAAATTTGAGTTCTTATTTGTACCCGCCACTATATATATATGGGCCTAATCAAATAAGAAGTGATTAGTCTATAGAAACTGTAAGAACCAATGTGGAACAACCATTTTAAATAGCATAAAAGATAAATTGGTAAAATTGGGTATCACAATGGGTAACACAATGAGTATCACAGTGGTTATCATAATGCATCTTATATGTATTTGTGTATCACACTAAGGGTATCATAATGGTATCACAGTGTGTATCACATAATTGTATCACGGTGAATTGTGGACGGGGAGAGGAGAGGAGAGAGTTTAAAATACCCAAAATGCCCTTTCATTAAAAATTTAATCAAAATTATCAATTATAAGTTCCTTAATTTAACCATTGATTTGTGGTTAAGCTTGGTTCTTACAGTTTCCACAAACTAATCAGTTCTTTCTCGAATTGCTACACAAATATTTATATATATAAAGATAGAAGATTGCTACACAAAACTCTCCTACCTTCTTCCTGAGTATGAAAACTATTTCCCAAATCACGTAAAAACAAGGTTTAAAATGACATTAGGCGTGACGGCGAGGTCAAACCTCAAGTCTTAAAAGCCACAGTATAAGTACATATATATATATATATAAAGATAGAAGATTGCTACACAAAACTCTCCTACCTTCTTCTTGGGTATGAAAACTATTTCCAAAATCACGTAAAAACAAGGTTTAAAATGCCGTGAGGTGTGGCGACGAGGTCAAACCTCAAGTCTTAAAAGCTACAGCGAGGCCGCGACGTTTTTCAAGGATTGACTTATGATGACAAATGTTTATATCATATATATTATTATACATATAATCAATATATATTTTCTACTATTACTAAATTAGTGAATGATATTAAATAGTTTAAATTAGGTTATACATTAAAAACTAACAAATAAGACATTACAAAAAGCAAGTAAAATCAAATATTACGTTTCAAAAACCATGCATTAGGTCATGACGTACCACATGATTACCGTGACATGAGACACAAGCCTAAAGCAACAGTGTACCATAATGGTTGTTACGACGAGTTTTTTTTAATACCGCATAAAAGTATGTAGTATGTCAATGGATTATCGTTTACGATCATATGTTGACAAGATTTGACAAAGATCACTGAAAAGGAAAATGATGAATAACCTAAGATTTTTATTTTGTATTTCAATTTAATGCTTTAACGTTTAACAAACATGGTGTATTTAATTTAATATTTTAATGTTTAATACAATGGTATGTACGTGTTTAATTTTATTTTGGTTTTTTATCAATGAATCAAATGTACATAATTAAAAAAGGTTATTTAATCATACGAAACATTAAAAACTCTTTAAAATTGATTTTGAATTCACAAATTTAAATATTTACTTATTGAATAAAAACATTTTATAAATTAAACAAAATATTTTATTTTATAGTTATTATTTTAACTAAAAAGTTATTTAAATAATAAATAATATTCAACTGTAGTCTTACTGTTATTATATTAAAATATATTTTTATGATTAAAAATAGAACTTCAAGAATTAAAAAGTTGAATAGAAATCATTCCAGTGGAGTGTTTAATAGCATATTCAACAGCTTTTTTAATTTAAAAAAAAAATAAGTGTTTGTTCTCTAAAATTCTTTAACAAATTTTCTATCTTATTCTTTAAAAATAGAGAATGATGGATAAATCTTTAAATATTGAGTAAAAGTTAAATTATATTTCTTCTTCAATGTATTACTCTAAAAGAGAATATTACAAATATATTCTCTTCTATTTAATTACATATATTTTTAATAATACTCTTATATATATTTATTAAATTTATAAATTATATCCTTATATTTTTTATTTTCACAATAACCTTATATTTATTAACTTTATCATGTTATCTTAACAACGTTATAATTCACATTTAATTCCGAATTATTATCAAAAACCAAATTTAATTAAATAAACATCTAAAATTAAAACACATGAGCATTTAATCAAAATTAACATATTTTCTCATAAATGATCAGCTAACGCATTACGTTTGAAGAATATTTTAAAATTGTTATTAGACAAACAAATAAAATAAAAATACAATAGTCTTAGAAATTAAAGAACCATTTATAATCATCAAAAATTTTAAAAAAAAATAAAGATTCTAAACAATGTTTTTCTAAAAGTTACTATTTATCTCTTTATTATAAAGAATTAATTGTAGATGTTTTAAAAAAAATAGAGAGTAAAAAATTCAGAGGGTTCATTATTTTCTGCCTGAATCAGCCGGTTCAGTTTGAAAAAAAATTCCCAGTGAGAAAAAAAAACTAATATTTTTCAAAGCCTTAGATCACTTTTGGTACTCTATATAAACACCCCCAACCCTCTATCCCACAACCCACACCACTGATCTGATCAGATTTGAGCAAAAACCTCACTCACTCAGTCGCTCACACAGACAGAGTACTCAGCTCTCTAATAGAAGTAATGGCAGTAGTTGGAAAGGTGGTTTTGGTGGTACTCTTTTGCTTCATCGTAGCAAATGCACCACCGTACACGGCGGAGGGAGCCATGACCTGCCAGACGGTGGTGAGCAGCTTAACCCCATGTGCCTCTTACCTAACCAGAGGAGGTCCAGTGCCACCCTCATGCTGCAGTGGAATAACCTCACTCTACAGGGCTGCAACCACCACCGCTGACCGCCAGACCGCTTGCCGCTGCATGGAACAAGCCGCCGGAATGGTTCCCGGAATCGATCTTAATAACGCCAGTAGCCTTCCTGGGAAATGCGGTGTCAAAATCCCTTACAAGATCAGCCCTACTACCGACTGCTCCAAGTACTCTACTTCATTAATTTCTAAATATATATAACACATACTTATTACTTATTATTAATAATAATAATAATAATAATAATAATAATAATATGGCATGGGTTGTACTTCGGTAAGAAAGAGATTTAAGATGAGAAGCATAATAAGAGATCTCCACCCTTGGATGTACTCATGTACATTAGGATGAGATATACTGAAATACACCGAATCAATCCTCGTATCAAACGCGATTCATGGGTTAGTTTGAGATTAAAGTTGATCAGGGGTTCAGATCCCTTAGAAGCGTAAAAAAGGGATCTTGAATTCTTGATCATTTTTAATCTCAAATCCACCAATCAATCGCGTTTGATATGGGGATTGATCTGGTACATCTCGGTGCATCTCATTCTAATGTGCAACCAAGGGTGGATGTCCCTTCCTACCATTCTCACCATAATTTTACTTTGTTAAAGTGAGAAACGTAAGAAGGGATCTGAACCTTTTTATTACCTATAATCTCAAATTCACTCATGAATCACGTTAATATGCATCCAAAGCTAGAGATCCATTTTTACACTTGTTGCCTTTATTCACCTTCTCACTTAAATCCAACCCAAATTTAAAAACCCATAAAATTGTGAGTAGCATCCTGAAACCTACATTATTATTTTTCATATAAGAATTAGATTTAAAGTATTGATTAATATATATTTTGTTTTACAATATCAAACTCTTTTTGCGTGTCTATGAAACAAACAAAAAACACGTAAATTTTTTCTTTATATTGTTAACCAAATACATATAAAACAAGTATATTATAAAACAAATGTAGATTAATCAATATTTAAGTCATAATTTTTTAAAAAGATCATATAAAATAATACCTTAATTATGATAAAAAAAAATTCTCTAGCTATATATGAGGTTTTCATTTAACTATGGATATACATTTATTTGACACAAACGAATTTTTTTAATGCAAACTAAAGATCTCGAGTAGTTAGATTTTAAAACCTTACCAACTTTACTTTGGTTTTTATTACAAGAACATAAATCTGGTTACCAAGTCTCATAAGTAATGAAGTTTTAAAAGTTAGATTCCTCAAAATATAAAACTTTTGAAGGTTGATTTATTAAAATAAAGTTGATTGCAATACCTATTTACCTAATACAATATAAATATCATAATATACTTTATATATCATCAAAATGACTATAATAATTATTTTATTAATTGATGGTGTTTTATGTATGATACAACTAATGAAGACATTAATGTACTAGCTTATGTGCATTTCAACTGATTTCCAAATTTTGTGATTACCATAACTCAGAAAACAATTCAAACGTTTTGTGACTAATTGTAAGTATCTAGACCAATTTGCTATTTTGTATGCATCTCGACAGATTTCATAAAGTTTTTTAACATTTGTTTATATCACATGGCTCATGGGTGTTTTTGTTACATATTGTGATATATTATGTTATGATACAGAAAAAATTATGCATCTGATTTAAAACATGTTGCAGGGTGCAATGAGGATAGGAATGTGGATGTGAGCAAAGCAGGATGTAGAAGTCGTAGTATAACGATGAATAAGGACGTAGATGATCCAATACTCGTGCTTCCTGCTCGTTTATTCTTAGTGTATTGATGCTATGGTAGCATCTGTTTTGTATGTCGGTTATTGTTGGTTGTACTCAATGCGTGTCTTTATCGTCTTCAATGAATATCTCACTTTTCTAACGTTCATTTGTTGCTTACAACTATTTGTTTTGCTTATGACGGTTTTATTCGTATACCTAAATCAATTATCTCGACAACTAAATCCTTAGGTAGCTGAACCGGTCAATTGGAGGTCTTGAATTTCCTTCCCACCGGTCATCGGCCAATTCAAGTACCTTCAGTATCATCGGAGGTTTATTGATTATTAACTTCAAGGCCCATAAAGTTAGTAAGATGCATGTATACAATATAATCTGAACACCTATTCTTATAAAAGAAATGTCTCAAGAAAAAACCTTATCATAGAGGTATAATTTTGCTAAACATCATAGATGGTTAATATACCCTTAATTAACAATTGCTTCAAAAAAATTATTATTGACAATAAAAAGAAAATATACCATGCACACTTAAAGAAACGACGATGAAACAGATATTTTGAAAATTCTTACAAGGAAAAATCGCATTAAAACGAGAATTTAATTTTTGGGAAACGTACATTATATGTTCAATGCAATTAATATGTCTTTGATATTGATAAAAAGAATATAATATAGTTTTGTGAACGAGAAAAACATATTTTAATTTTGTAAAAAAATTATTGTGAAAATAAATATAATAAACTTTATTATTTGAGATGTATTTAAGTAGATTTGGGATAACTCGTGAAATCTAAATATTGTAGGAAACTTAGAAAGCGGAGAACCACAAGAATTGTGACGTACTGATTGAGGCTTTGAAAGATGGGATGGAATATCCCATCTGTCTAGGGTTCGAATCCAAGTATACATAACAATTGTAGCAATTGAGTTTATTAGATTTGATGTATTGCAGTCATAATTTGTCGGAATTAGTTCAGGTATTGCCTGAAATACCCTTCACAAAAAAAATTAAAAAGCGGAGAAACCACGACCATTGGAAAATTCAACCTTAACATTTGTTAACATATATTAATAAATATTAAGGTTCTAAATAACGTGAGGCATATGACGATGTCAAGCCGTAACTCTTACAAGTTACGGCGATGTCATAATGTTTTTTAATGTATGCCTTAAGGCGGCATATATATGTAGGAAAGATTTCAAATACAAACCAAACAATTTATATAGATCATACAAACTTCATTTAATCAATCATTTTTTTCAATTTTTCTTAATTATGAATGTTGATTAGTCAATAATATGTGAAAAAATTTCATCAAGAGCACGTGAGGGTTGATTAATCAATAATATATGAAACAAAATTCATCAAAATGAGAAATACATGAAACAATTTCATTTTCATATAAAAACAAAAATATTTAGAATAATTTCATGAAAAAAAAAGAATTATATAAAACAATTTCATCATATTATATAAACACTTTCATGAGAAAAAAAACTTATTCAAAATAAATGAAATAGTTTGTACGGTTTGTACAAATTGTTTGATTTATATTTGAAATTCCCCCTATATATTTATATATCTATAATATTCTATATATACACATCGACACATATACTTGTATATATGTGTTAGTGTTTTGAATAATATTGCAAAACAAATTAAATTCATATAAAGTAATAAAAAAAAAAAAATTTATACCAAATATATAGAACTTATGCAAAATGATACAAAATCATGATTAAATCTCTTGAATCTCTCTACTCGCTACTTTTTTCGATTTTCAAAGAATTCGTGTTCGACTTTTCGTATAAGAGAATATGAGTAAACCATTGTTTGGTAAAAATAAGTTGACTCACTACAAAACAAATACTTTCACCCACAAAAATTCACCCAGGGAAATTTCCTTGGGTGATTACCACGAATTACCCAGGAAATACTAATGGTTCTGATAAAATCTAATGTTTTCAAAAAAATATCAACGGATTACCCAGGAATTTCCTGGGTAATCCGTCACTGATTTGATTTACCCACCAACAAATTAACCACCAACTTTTGTGACGGTTTTGTGATGAATCACCCTTTAGTGACAGATTTCCCAGGGAAATGGTCGTAGGTGAAAGTCTTCCATTTTAGTAGTGACTTATAAGTAGCTTTTTTTTTTAATAATCGTTTGGATAAATATAGGTTAGCTTATTGATGAACTATTTGTAGTAGTTTATGAAAAGTTATTTGACACTTTTTTCAATTAGAATCCTTATTAATATTATTTATTTATTAATTTATTATTAATTATTAATGAATACCAATTATTATTAAATACTAACCATATTCAATATTAATATCTAGTAATTAAAAATGATTAAAAAATGATTAATTAATTTTAGTTATATATTATTAATTAATCTTAATTATATAATAGATATAAGATATCAATAATAATTATTTATTATTTATAACTGTTATTAACTATACCAATTATTTATTATTATTATTATTCAATAAAATACACCAATTCTAAAAATATTCATGTAAGATACATATAAATCAAAGTCATATTTTTTTATTTTACAGATAATTAAAATATACTAAATAAGTTTAATAAAGTATTTAGTTTAATTGTTAATTATAAATATGAAGTATATTAATTAAATATGATATGTGAGGTTGATCAATTATATTGTTATTTACATTATATGTAATGGTTATTGAAAATCAAATATTAATGTATATTTTTTCAAAAATTTGTTTTAACAAATTCAATATTTATACTATATATAATAATCAATTTCAAATTCAAATTCTTTCAATTAACATTTTATGGTTTTTTAAGTTTTTTAGTATACTATTTTTATTAATTAACATACTACAATTTTAGAAATTTATCTTAATTATATTATTGAAAATTTATTTGAATTAGATTATGAAATATTTGTAGTTGACTATTTTTTTCAAGATGTCATTTTTTGTCATTTTATAATATGCTTATAAGCTAAGTTTTGTCAAACATAATTTGTTCATCAACTACCTTATCAGCTACTAGTTAGTTTACCAGCTACCAGCTAGTTTATTAGTCATCAATTAGCTTATCAACTAGTTTTCTAAACATAGCCTAAGACCAAAGTATTTACCTATTTAAGGTTTAAGATTTGAAGCTTCTTTTTTATGTTTATTTATGTCCTAGGTCTCGTACATAATTATCGTTTATCCCTCAAATTATATATTAAATTAATTCAACACCTTACATAATAATGTGTTGATCGTAACGCATCATAACTTGTTGTAATGCATCATAACACGTTATAATACAAATAAAGTTTTAGTGGAGTCATGGGGGTTAACGTGGCGACGAACCCAAATTTTGACGCTATAACGTGCCATAACACACTGACCATAACGAGTTATTTAGAACCATGATAAATATGAGCATGCATGAACCTAAGCATACCTCACAATTTTAACTTGTGTTGATTAACATTTAAACCTTAACATATATTAACATGTCTAATTAACATGGGAAACAATGAACATTAACATATCTTAACGTGAAAAACAATAACCCATTAACAGACCTAAACATGTAAAACATTGAACGTTAATGTACGTTAACATATATAAGTTAACATACATTACCCATGAATATTAACATACTTTAACCAAGAAAATATTAACATGCGTTAACAAAGTCAAAGACAACAGTCTAGATGCGGATGATTGAATGACGATTTGCACTCTTGGCAGCGTGTAGCTCGATAATTAAACAATCAATTTGTTGCTCGACCTCCTGGTCGAGGGCTCACGATGCTTCTTGCCATTTCTACCAAAATTTAATTTCCTACCGAAGCCTAATCCTTAAAACATCTAAATTTAGATTTTAAACAACAATTTTTCTAAAATAAAAAATAAACAAAATATGTTACGTTTTCGTATTTGTTTGATTGTAAAAGGGTATGAAGATTAATTGGTCATGGCCGGTTTCTCCAAGATTCCTGACTCCTGAGTTGTCATAAAATAGAAGAATTTTGCTATTTCAATTTCATGATTAAGTTTAATTAAAGATTTAAATGTTTTAATGGTTGCTTCTTGAATGATAATTAATCAAAATAATTAATTAATTCACATAATACGTTTTGGGATATTTATGAATAACCTTTTTTGAGCCAAAGACCAAAATGTTTCTTATTTGTGGGGAGGATTGCTGTGCTTCAATGTAACCATATAAAGTGTCATAAATTTGCAAACAAAGAAAATACATACAGTTTATTATTACTATTTTTTTTAGATAAACTTTTTATACCAAAAAATTAATATTAAGAGGATGGCATGCTTCAAAAAGTATAGTATAATCTTCATTTTTGGTCATTAAAATAGTTACTCTCAGTTACTTTATCAGGTAATATTTTTGGTCATTAAAATAGTATGATATAATCTTCTCATTCTCAGTAAGTGTTAACTGAATAAGAGTCATTACCCTCATTTACAAAGTAAGATTGTTGTTAATAAATGACATGGTAAGATTGTTTGTAAAGTTCATCATGGGTAAGCCTCTCTTACTGAGTGGGTTGGGTAAGTATTTGGTACGTAGTAAACAATCCCTAATGGATTGTTTACTGAACACTTACCAGGTAATCGTTTTTGCGTAACTTACCTTATCGGTTGAGCATAGAAAGAACCGATAATCTTACCCGGTATGAGGTAAGACAAGGATCGAGAGTCTTACAAGGTAAGTGAGGATAGTGACTCTACCCGATAAGCAGTTACCAGGCAATAGATGCTTACCAGCAAAATCGACTTCGATGGTCTGGAATATTAGCCGATAAGGTAATTAAGTGAGGGTGGTGACTCTAATTGGTAAGCGCTTACCAAGCGTTTGATAAATAGTCCCTGAGTTGTTGCTCACTTCATTGGGTGTTAATTCAATGTAGGGATGGTAATGGGGAGGACCCCAATCCCCGTCCCCGATCCCAATTTTCATCCCCGTCCCCATTCCCATCGGGGAATATGATCACATCCCCATCCCCAACGGGGAACGGGGATCCCTACCGGGGATTCGGGGAATTTTTTCCCCGTTAATTTATTTCTTTTAAATCAAAGATGTTAAATACTAAAATCGATCGGTAATGGTTTATGTTTAAATTTCACATGTTTTCAAATTTTGTTTTTATAGAGTATCAAATATTCATATGTGAACAAAATCACAATATCCTACGTAATTGTTTAACCAAACACATTCGGATTTCAACGTTTTTTCACTAAAAATAAGTAAGACAACTCAAGAAAATGTATATAAGAAAAATATATCAAAATAAAATTTATAAATTTAAAATATATTAAATCTAATTATTTATAAATAATATATTTAATACACTACTAGAATAATGGCCATCACCGACGGCTTTTACCGACGGTAGAAACTGTCGGTAATTTCCGACGGTATACCTACGAGTTACCGACGATAAAACATATTTGTAATTATATTTTATTTTTTTTAAAACACCATCAGAAAACCGTCGGTGATACCGTCGGTAACGATTTTTATTTTGATTTTTGTTTATTTTTATACTAATATATAATTATCAGATTAATTACTCATTTCAAATTAGAACCCAATTATCTAATCTCCATACTCCCCCATATTCCCAAAGCCCAAAACCCTAGCCCATCCCCAAAACCCTACACGAATCAGCCATCTTCCTCCATTTTCGTGACTCGAACACACATCTCTCATGATTCAGACTCGGACTCCTAACGCTCCTCTCACTCTTGCTCCACTCGATGAAGACACAGATTGACGAAGACACATAAGATAACTCGTCGATTTAGGGTTTCTCCATCGATTCAGGTAGACCATTGATTTTTCCTTCTGTTTCTCGGTTCGATTAACGTAATTTCAGTGCAAGATCCCTTCGATTAAGGATTCCTTCTTTTTAGTAGTGGTATTTTTCCATCTCAAGGATTCCTTCTTTTGTTTGTCCTGTGTGTTTCTGGTTAGTTTTTTGGTTATTAATTTGCTTTGCCTTCATTCCTTGCTTCAGGTTCATTTAAGTTTTTTTTTATTGAAATTTGATTCTGCTGTAAGAAACAGATTGGCTTGAAGAATTACTACCTCCAATAGAATCCTGTTTGAGATATGTGAATAGATATATCCTCCATATGATTATATTTTATTCTTCTTATGCTATGATTTTACGAACATCCTTTGTTCCGCCAAGGTTCAAGCATATATCTTTTTTATGTATTCGTTTAGATAATTGATTGTTCATAGACTTATAGATTTTCTTCTTATAAAGTACCACAGATTTGGAAGGTTTTAAGTCAAGCAGTTGAGGTGGAGAATTGTGGAGATCTAATTTCAGACTATACCATTTGCTATTCATTATGTTGTATAGTTCAAGTTGTGCTCTATTTGATTTCATTTTTTTCTTTTCAGACTGTATTGCATGAAGCTAATGTAGTTACGTTTTACCATAGAGTTACAATATAGGGTGTATAACATGGATCAAGAGTCAAACCAAATAAGTGAGTGAAAGACTCTTATCTGGTAAGAGCACTAATTGGGGGTTAAAACCCTTGCCAACAATGCATTTTGATGGCTGTGAATGTTACACTATCAACTAAGTAATGGGCATGTCTTGCTGATTATTTGAATATCCATTGACACCTTTTATTATTGGTGTAAAAAATTGGGATTTTTAAAACTTTGCTCTTAAAATGAACTTATTGTTTATACATTTATAGAGTTAGAACGTCCTTCATTGCACCAAGACCGAACTTTTTTTAATACATTTGTAGAGTTACGGCATCTTCATTGCACCAAGACTTGTGAGGTTTGCAAAGGAGAGGGACTTGGGAATAGCATACTGCATATGAGTTTTTGTTTGTTGAGTCTGAGTTTGATTTATGTGACTCTTAGTGCTGATTAGACTAAAATGAACTCATATTCTATTAGATTTTTGGTGACAAAGTTGAATTTCTATTTTTAGGTTGGTATTTAAATAATGATGTGTGATGATTTGCAAATAAATACAATAAAAGACTTTTGTTGTTTACGTTTTAAGGACTTATACTCTGAGATTTATTGATTAAGTCTTATTTTCCACGGAATTCTCAGGATATTGGAAAAGCTTAGAAGATATGGAATTTCAGGGATATTGTCCTACGGGCTACTGAACACTACTTATTATCTTTATGCATTTCTCATCGCTTGGTAAGTGCTTTGTACCTAAATAGTAAATGGCTGTGAGTAATTCACTTCTAGATATTTAAGTCATACTAACAATAACATTATCTCTTTTACATACAAGCTATTTTCATGTTGTATCTTTTAAATTCATATGAACTCCTTAGTGCAGCAGACAGAAATCCATTCACTATTTTGGAGTTTATGCTACCTTTGCATATCATGAATTAAGACCCTTTAGTGGCGTGGAGACATTAATTGGGCTTCTATGAAAGACTGACATTTACATCACCAAACTCATAGACAAGATTGAACGATAAGGAATTCAAGGCTAGGAAAACATTTACAATTTACTGCTTTCCCATTTACGAGTAATGTATGCATCCATAAGAAACTCTATCATCAAGAATGTGCTTTTAACTTACCAAGGAATGGATCAAATCAGGTGATAACAGTTTTGTGTTCATTATTTTTCTTCCGGAGTCTTTCATCTTCCACCTAAACTTAAAGTTAATCAACTAAGGGCCTGTTTGTTAGTAGCTTAACGGAATTCACAACTTATTTGGTCAGGCTATACATGATTGTTTGGTAGCGGCTTAATGATATGGAAAGAGCTTATACACAAGCTCTAAGGGGAGCTTCATGCGTTTTTTGCAAACCCTCATTAATATTAATTATTATTTTATCACTATTAAGTATAAATAAATATTAGTTATTACTAACATTCATAGAAATTAATTAATATTAAATAAAAATTATTAATTAATTTTAATTATACATTATACATTAATGTAAATTAGTAATAAAAAAATTGAAATAAGAACACTTAGATGAGTAGAATGATGGTGTTTAAGATTTACAGACCTGCAAATGAGAGAAATGGAGAAAAGAGAATAGACTGCTGCCAATGCCATGCTTTTCTTTTTTTGCTCATAAAACAGAGCACACTAAGTGAGTGGGGAAACATTTGATAAATGACTCCAATAGCTATGGTTTTCATTTCCGTAAGTATTAAGATTAAATTTCAATATCATTCAAGGGTTTTGATTTCTTTTTTATATCCTGGACCTCCCTTAACGATTCAGAGCCCTAATTTCATTTAAACAATTATATTTCCTTTGCACTATATCATAAAAGTCTCTTAATCATTCTATATCAAGCCATTCAATAACTACCACACAACATTTCGTCAAGTGTAACCGTATCTTCAAAGTTACTAAGTTCTGTGTCTTTCTTTGTGAAGCTATTGTTAGTTTTGGAAAGTTATCTGAATCACAAAAGAAGGAAGCCATGGAACAATGTGTTGATTGCTTTTCGTGGGAAGAATTTTCTTCGATTGTAAATATTGTTTGCTAAACGTTCTGAATATGCAAGAATCACTCGCCATTTATCACATCTTATATTATCATTTTTAGGGAAGTTTGGATGATGAATTGCTTGCAAAATAGAATACCGACATTTGCACTATAATGTATACAAGTGGAACAACCGGGAGAACCAAAGGGTGTCATATTAAGCGACGGTGCTTTCATTTCTGAGGTCTTATCAATGCATTAACTACTTGTGGAAACAGACAAACCGGTAGAGTTCCAAATCAAATTGTTCTATGTTTATACCATTCAACATTTGAATTCCATTAGCACGTGTATGAATAAAGTTGTAAGTGTGGATTACTGTATCTGTATAGATTGGGAATGTTCTTGTGTGGAAGAGTTTTTTCATTGATGGAAGAGGGTGTTCTTTAATTGGGAGGAGCAAGTTTGAGAAAAACTTGCTTTTCTAAAGTTTCCCCCTAATAGCTTACTGAATGTCACTTTCTATGTCATTAAGCCACTACCAAGCAGTCATGTAACTATACATGATTATTTGGTAGTGGCTTAATGATATAGATAGTGACTTATTTAGTAAGTTATTAGGGGGGAGCTTTATGCAGAAAGCCAAGTTTTTTTTTCATACCTATCCAATTCCAATTAAAGAGCATGCTCATTCCATCTATGAAAAAACTCTCAAAACAAAACATTCACAATCCGTACGACATGCATTAATCCACACAAACAATTTTATTTGTACATGACTTAATGAAAAATCAACCAAACAACCCCTAAGTCTTACAGCATAGAAGGGTATGTATAACCAAAGTTCTCTTTGTTGCAGGGCACAAAAGATGATTCTTACTTCTCTTTTCTTCGCTTAACGCATATATTCGATCAGATAATTGAAATTTATTGCATCAACAGAATCCATAGGATTTTGGCAAGGAGTAAGATATAGCTATTCATATGTTCTGCTTTTTCAATCTATTTGTGTTATCAATCTAATAAGGTTCCAACTTTTTTTCCATCACACTTGCAGGTCCTAACAAGTTGCTGTAGATGGTCTAGCTACCCAACTTTAGCTGTAGTAGCTACACTATACCTCCTTAGCCGGTAGCCAGTAGATATTTGATCAAAGACCTTCTTGTGCTGAAACCAACCATATTTTGTGGTGTTCCAAGATTTTATGATTGCCTTTATACCGGTAGGATATCATTTCTGCAAAATTTAAAATTCAATAATTGCATAATGATCTAAGAGGTGAATCCGTTAACAGCTCCATTAAGAGACAACCTCCGAATTGCTAAGAGGTGAATCTCGTTTTGGCAAAAAAATAATTCTTACCTCTTAGTTCAAAAACCCTCTGAATCATTTTCTATCCTGGACATCTTAACCATTAACAGCCCTAATTACATCCTAAACAATTATCAAACATTTATATTTCATATTGCACTATATGTCTATATCATAAGAGCCGCTTATTTAATTGGAACATATATATAGGTGCAACAATTAAAGGAGAAAATTAAGAAAATGGAGAATCGAGATAGATTGAAGGAGAACGTCAGACGTGCTCAACGTGAGAAGGAGAATTAAGATAGAATAAAAGCAATTGAAGCGATTACGTCGGCAATTCCTACTGTCGACTTCCGATGGTTCCGTATAGATATCTTAGTTGATTATTGTATGAATTTGGTATAATATTAGATTTAAATGGACTTATATGGATATATGTATGGATATTTTATGTAAGGATTTGTAAAAAAATCTATTGAATTTTTGATTTTGTATGCGATATTTTATATATATATATAATAATAATAATAATTACAGGTTAAAATGCATATAATATAAACCGTCGGAATGCTGTCGGTAATATAAATCGTCGGAATGTTGTCGGTAATATAAACCGTCGGAAAGCTGTCGGTATTGTAAACCGTCGGAATGTTGTCGGTAATGTAAACCGTCGGAAAGCTGTCGGTAAATTAAACCGTCGGAAAGCCGTTGCTAAAAGCCGTCGGAAAGTCGTCGCTAAGCATTACCGACCAAGGTTTTAGCGACAGTTTGTTCCGGTCGGATAACCGTCGCTAAAGGGCGTTTCCGACTGTTTTCTGACGGTTTCTGCTGTCGGTAATACCCTTTTTTGTTGTAGTGATAATAAAAATATATAGTATATTTAATATTTGGGGACGGGGCGGGGTGGGACCATGTTAATTACCCGGCCTCGTCCCCATCCCTGATTTTTAACTTTCGGGGATCCCCGGTTTTGTAGGGAATCTCCAACCCCACCGAAACGGATACACTGGGTTCCCGGCCCGATGGGGTGGGTCTTATTCCCATCCCTAATTCAATAGAAAGATATTAACATATAACCATTTAAATGACAAGTGTTTTTATGCTTGGTCTTCAAGGTTAGAGAGAAGGAAACATATTTTTGATAGGTTTTGGAAACCACTGAACCAACTATTAGAACGGTTGCACATTAACATATAAAGTCGTCCCAATGAGATCTTCTTCCTCCCTTTTATCAATCACATAAATAATGTTCAAACAAAAAGGCTTATATTTTTTTTTTCTGACAGCAAACAAATAATATTATTTACCCACTAAAAACCAATGTAATACAACAAAAGACCACCGGAATCAAAAACTGAAACCGAGCAACCAATAAGCTTGCGAGCCGCAAACTAAAAAGCAAAAAGAACCACTTGCTGAAGAAATAAACCACCTGCAACATATTCACAAAAGCCGCAGATAATCGAGAAGCTCAGCAGCTAATTCGAGATCGATTAATAAACTGAATTGAGGCCGACTTTAGCCTTGAGGATTCCCCAGCCATTCCTGCCATCCGATTTTAATATCTCCTCCCTTGCCGAAACCCATTCAAACGTCTTGCTTTGTAGCTCAAACATCTGATCCGATAAACTTATATTCGACTTAGTGAACACTTTTTTATTTCTATTTGCCCATATGAAGTACAAAAAACATCTTACCATTGCCAACCACCTCCGAGAACCCATCCTATTCGTACCACCTTGTACCCCAGTCGCTTCAATATCGTCAATATTAGTAAACCCGTCTAAATTCAGGTTATATTTTAGTGGGGTCTAATAATATCTCAAGAATCCTAATCTTGATTTATATTTTGTTATGTTGTTTTCTTTCTACTATTTTCTAACATTTGGTTGGGACAAATTTAAAGTGTACATGTAAGGGACAAACTCTTTTTTTTTATAATAATAATAAAATAACAATATTTGTAACATTTTAAAGGGGTGTTTATATAGGAAATATATAAAATCCTAGGGTAACTAACAATCAAGCTTAACAGAAAAGCGTTGTTTTGAGGCCCAAAATAAGCTCGGATGACTGAAAAAGCCCATACATCACGACAGAGTAGTACATTTGATTTGTTGACCCGTTTTTTATTAAAATAATCAATCGGACATCGAATGCTAAATCCGAAACAGAGTGGATTTGATCCCACGTTTAAAGTGCTCAATCGTCTCTTCTATCTCTAAAACAATTCATCCTGCATCATTATATGATTTATATCTCCATTGTTTGGTAAGAACATTCTTTTGTTTTATATTGTTTTCTAGGGGAAAAATGTTGCGATAATGGGCTTGGTATATTGGGGTTTTATTGTTGCAAATAAGCATAGAACGTTCAAATTTATTAAACATAACTTATTCCTAATAAAAGAGTAAGTATGATGTCGATCTTGTAAAAAAATTAGTAATTGAGTTTCAACAATACATATATCCTCAACTCAACGACTTTATTGGATTGTTAACATCAATAAAAGCTTTCGGATCTACTAATATCAGCACCAGTACGCTTATATATTCCAAATGCATAAAAGTGACAGTTTATCAATCATTAAATCGGTAACAAGAACCTAATAGTTATTTTGTATACATGTTAAATATAGGAAATATAGAAGAATTATTTCTAACTAAATGTCGTCGGGAGTTGAAAATAATTATAGGTTTGAAGACCTCGAATAGTTTAACCTTTTAAATTATTGTTGAATCTACGAGCATGTAAGAGACAACCTGGAAAACTGAAACATCATTTTAGTCGCTAGAGGAAAAGAAAGCAATAGTGATTTCCCTCAAAAATCCAAAGTGGTATCCATCGGTAATCCGTTAAAAATGTGCCTACGGAAAACCGTCAGTAAACTGTCACCAAACAGTGCTAAATAAGTAATAGGACATCAGATTTTGCATTGAAAAAGGTCATCTGTAATCCGTCGGAAAGTCGTCGATAAACCATTAAATTTTTTATTTCGCCAAGTATTATGGTGGTTTACTAACATGTTACCGAGGGATAGGCCCATTTGTAATACTTTAAAAGTCATCAGAAATTGTCTACAATAATGTTTTACTAACATGTTACCGAGGGATAGGCTCATTTGATGAAAATTTCCACAGTTATTCCGCTAGTGTTTATCTGTGATTGTTTATTTCTAGTACTGTCCCCTTTGGAACCCTAATCCTACATGAAACTAATGATAAAAGCTATCAAAAGTCTGAACTCTATATAATTGGATTAATTAAAATATTGTAATGATGACATGTTTCTCTTCACTAAAATCGAATATTATGATGTTATTAGCACAACACCTCCAACTTTAATGTTGATTTCGACCCACGTGAAACTTGAATTTGAAATAACTCAAAACATAAAAGTTGTGGCTTATTTCCTTATTTTTCCACTCAATCTTAAAATAGGTGCTTAGATGGATGAGATATGATCATAAAACAACATCATAATCAAATTGTTATGTTTCATCCCATGCTTGGTTCTTCCAAAAGTTCTAAGAACGTGCCATTTTTTCATTGTTTTCATATCAAAGCATTGATTATTTAGAGTTACATCAAAACTAATTAGAACAATATCAAATCATACAAATAAATAAAGGAGTAATTTTGTGTTTTTAATCGGTTGAAGTATAATCAGTGATGACTTAACTGCTAACGCAACTACGTTGTTGGACGGGATTTTGGCTTTTTGTCTTCTTTATTCTGATTATGTTGAGAGATCTAGTCAAGTTAGGTGCATTATAAAAGGATAAAACCTGGATTAAGTTCGTGCTTCTTCTTTTTTTCCAGTTTTCCCTTTTCCACGTTGAAATTACCACTATAGAATATTTAACTCAATATATGAAACTTAAAAGACAAGTTGTTAATTATAATTAGTCTTAACTAAAACAATAAATTACAGGTTAGTTAGTCCAAAGACGAAAGTCTAAATCTAATGCGGTAATGCCAAATCTCAAAGTAAACAAAAGTCAAAAGAACAATGATAAATTGTAAGATTAATAATTTAAACTACTCTGCATTGCAAAGAATAATTGTTCAATAATACAATATCACAATATGTTGTTATTACTCCAATTGTGCTTCTGTTGATACAGTGATGTGCTCATATGTATTACAAACTTCGGTTTTCAAATTTCAATATGCAAGACTAGGGTTGGAAACGAACACGGACAAAGGCTTATCGTGTTTTTTTTACTTACCTAAACAAACACACACGAACAATAACAAACAGAATTTTTTGTATTCTTTTTCGTTCGTAAAGAAATGTGTTCGTTAATGTTCGTTCGTTAAGGTGCTAAACGAACATATATGTAGGGGTGGCAATTCTCAGCACGACACGAAACACGACACAAACCCGACACGAAAATAAACGGGTTAGGGTTGAAGTTTTTGACACGCCACCCGTCAACCCGCCAAATAAACGGGTCGTGTTCGGGTTGACCCGCCAACCTGCCAAGCAAATTTTAATTTTTTTAAAAATATTTTATATTTAGTTATTTACTTAAAAATTAAAACTCAAAAAACAAAAATGAAAAATCATGAATGTTTTATGTGTTTGTTAAGATTTTTTGTTGAAATTTGGATGAATTTTTAGGTGACCCGTCAACCCGTTTTTGACCCATCAACCCGTTTGTGACCCGCCAACCCGCCACCAACTCGTTTATGACCCACCAACCCACCACCAACCCGCCAGCACGACCGTGTCCGGGTTAGTATTGTGTATCTCGACACGATAAGCTAAACGAGTCGTGTCCGGGTTGAGCCTCAGTGACCCGCCAACCCGTGACCCGCCAACCCGAACACGACACGATTGTCACCCCTACATACATGGACGAACTTAAATAAACATAAGCGAGTACAAATAAACAGACACAAATGAACAAAAAATAACCGCTATTACTTATCATTTCATACCTCTAAGATTATATAACAAATGTAAAATCGGGTAAATTTAGGGGGAATAAAAAAAGAATTGTAAAAAATTTAATTTAATTACTGATTTTACATATTAATGTCAAGGAAAAAAAGATTAAGAGAGAATCTTGAGGAAAAAACCCCAGATAACCACGAGAAAACGTATGAAAAATATATATCAAAATGGATGTCAAATTATAGATAATAAAATGATTGTTTTTTGTACAATTCGTTTCACTCCTTTTTTTATTATATTTCGTTGATTTTCGATTTAATGTTCTATTCATTTACAGTCCTATAAAAATGTTGATGATAATTTGATGCCCCTTAGGCTTTAATGTCCTGTACGGTTGCACGTGCTGCACGTGACCAGGGCCGACCCTGAATATGGAATTTGAAAAAGTAAGTTGTATCCGTACCTGAACTTTATGTCACCTAAAGAACATAAGAGTTGTTTTTGTGAACACCTCTAGCTTGTGAGTGTAAAAAAGAAAAAAGATTCTTAAAATTTTGTGGATAAAGAACATAATAATAAAATACTTCCTTTTTCCTAAAAAGTATAACTTGTCAACTTAATTTTTGTCCCTTTACTTGAAAAACTATGGTTAATCTAGCGATATTTCGGAGTTTGACCAAAAATATTTAGGATCTTTCGTGTAGAAGTTTGAAATACATTTGTGGCAAGGACTCGATTGTTTTATTATGAGAGAAACCCACAGAGATCACTTTTTGAGCAATAAAGATGATATGTTAGTTATGTCGCTTTGTGTTCGATAAAAGTTTATGTTATCTAATTGTACGTCACACATATATAACATTATAGAATTGAACCTGTCAAAACATGTATATTGAGGAATGACATTATTCGTTGTGTAAGATTTCACAAATTATATGTTTCTAATTGATAAAAGATCAATCTTGGGGGTTATTTAGTTAATTGGTAAATTGTGCATCAAAATGTAACATCTTTTATCCTCGTTGAGTCTTTGACAGAATTAAAATAACATATTGCGATTTTCTGAAAAGCAAATTAATGAACTTTCTTATTTGAATTATAATATTATCTTGTCGTAGACACCAAAACAGATGTGGAAAGTAAGTTGTCCGAAATAGCAATTGGAAAAAAGTACATTCCTATCAAAGAGTTACTGGACCAGTGGTACCTGTGTTATCGGTAGAACCCAGCCTTTTAAGAGGTCATAAGATATGTTTGTGAGTATTTGTTATAATTTATCATGATACGTTGTTATCATCATTGTCGTAACGAACACCATTAGAACTTTTCAAATGTCGTTTTCGTTATTTAATGTTTTATGCATTTATTGCACCAGAAATTTGGCCATCGGATGTTTGTGTTTATGGTAGGAAAAAAAACATATGTTCATATACTAGACTTGCTTTTCGTGGTACGTTTTTTCACAATGATGTCCTCCCAACCATGTTAAATTCTTTTCCTATCTTCTTACGAATCTACTTTCAATGCACATCAAAATCTTATTACGCGTTTTGGTACCAAACTCATTTACAAAATTAAAAAAAAAAAAAAAAAAAAACTTTGAAATGACGATGACAGAACCAACTCCTACGCTTCTAAACTTTTTAACTTGCTACGACAAAATTTGGTTTTTATAACGTTGTCATATGACATTTTCAAGAAGCGTCATGTAAAATAGACTAATAATATGAATCATTGTTTGAATCCTATTTAGATTATCCAATATTTCATTTTAACAACTTATTGTTTAATTATGATAAAATTTGTTAGGTTAATTTTCTGACTTCTTCCTAACAATTTATTATAACGCATTTTGTATAAGATGCACAGTTATAGGTCTTATATACTTAATTAAAAGTTTAACTAAGTAATATATTAAGACAATTATGTCGTAATTGTTGGCGTGACCATTTAGAAGGGAATGCAAATATTGTTTCCTAAATTATTATTTTTAAATTTATAAACAGAAACACGAAAACGAACTTTATGATCGTAATTGCCGAACAGTCTTTATGTTCAATTGTTTATTTATTTCTTGTCTACTTTTTAATTTTGAGAAATGACGAATTTTCAACATGAAATTTATTTGTATGTCAAAAATTATTTATATAAACAAATAACTGTTTTGTTTTGTTTTGTTAATTAAACATGTTTATACTTCAAATAAGAAAGAAAAAAAGGCTGAGAATGTATGAGTAAAAGATCCATACGTAAATTATTGGTAAAAACGAACTTAAGTTTATATATACATCTTTATATGTGAAAATAATGTAAACGAACGTCTATCTAAATAGTAATCTTTAAATTTCGAATTTATTGATGATTTAAATATGAATAAGTTTTTTTATGTTTTCAAATTTTTTCTCTTTCTTATTCAAGAAAAGGTTTTAATATCAAAATTAAAAATAATTTATAAAAATACTTTGGAAGTGAACCAAAACCACTTGGTGTAATAAATTTGCTTGCCTAATCCTAACAACTTCAATCATTAGGAAAGCCTCACATTTGAAGATGCATTTTCACCAATGTTAGTTCAACACTTCAACTACGTCTCTAATTATAAACTAACCCAATATTTAAATCTAAAAAAAAAAACTCTCCTCCATTCCAAAATAAAATAAGTTAGACGTTTGGTTCATAAAATATTTTTGGATAAAATGAAATCTGTTATAGAATTTTTGATTTTGGAGGAATTGAAATAGAATGTTGTTAGATTTGACCACTTATTTGTTTGATAGAATTAGAATGAAATATGCTAAAGAAATTGAAATATGTCTGTTTGGTTCACTATATGTAGCTTTGAGGTTGGAATGAAATACTGATAAATGACCAAAATATCCTTTTTGATAATTTTAATTTATCTTAAACTAAAAAAATACTTTAATTTTTTAATTTAACAGACTTTTCTAATTTTGATACCCTCGAAAACGAAAAGCAAATTGAAATTCAAACCAAGTTACTAAAAAAGCAATATTTAAATATTAGGAACGGAAATAATTATAAACAAACAAAAATCTTGAACTTACTCTTAAATATAAGAATACATGAAATGGAAACATAATTAAACAATTTTCACAAAAGGGACCTATTGGATTTGGTAGTGATTATTAGGTAACCAGAACCTTCATTATCCTCTTGCTTATATTCCCTTTAGACCAACATTTTCAAAACCAAATCTCTCTCTCTCTCTCTCTCTCTCTCTCTCTAACTAGAGTTAGTTTAAAACAAACCATGGTTAGTTTAACCCGTCGTCTTCTTTTGACGGATTATCCTTCGAGCGGGGAGAACACAGACAGTTCTTCCCGCTCAGAGGAAACCGATTTCGATGCCAACATGGTGTTGGTACTGGCGGCATTATTATGCACGCTAGTAGCTGCACTGGTATTAAATTCAGTTATACACGTATTTTTACGACGTAGACGTGAGTCCATGGAGGCTTCGTCAACGAACGTAAAATCTCCAGGCCTCGAGAAACGGGCCCTACGGAAGATCCCGGTGGCGGTGTTCCGGTTGCGGACGGGTGGTTCCGCCACCGAATGCTCGATTTGTCTTGGAGATTTTATGGATGGAGAGAAGGTGAGAGTTTTGCCGGAATGTAACCATGAGTTTCACGTCAAGTGTGTAGATAAGTGGCTGGCGGAACATACGTCGTGCCCGAATTGTAGGCGGTCTTTGGTGGTGGTCGATGGCGGAGATCGAGCAACGGTTAGGGTGGAGCACGGTGGTGGTGGTGGTGGTGCCGCCGTAGTTTAGCGTTATTTACCAAGTGAAACCGGTTGTAAATATACAAGTTTGCAGAAAAGATAGAGCAAATTTCAAGTCATAGTTACTTTTAACTATGGATTTGATCACTTATTTGATGAAAAAAGCTTTCCAAATGCGTTTCTTGTGATCTAAATTCCATTTTTCCGCTCATGGTTTCGCTATTCGTAAAAGAAAACGACTTAAAATTTTATCGTAATTGCATATGTACTTATAAATGCTTTTTGCTCGACCTAAGAGCGTCCAGAAAGGAGGCTTTTCGAGAGCTTAATAAAAGTTTTTTGACTGTTGGGTTGGTTTTCCATCAAGGTCTGTTGTTACTAGTTTAATGAGTTTAATGGGACTCATAACTTATTTGGTCAGCTATACATGACTGTTTGGTAGTGGTTTAATAATATAGAAAGTGACTTACTCAATAAGCTTCTACAGATGAGTTTTATGCCAAAAGCCAAGTACTTTTTTCTCCAAACCTACTCCTCTCAAATAAAAAACACGTTCCTTCCATCTATAAAAGAATATTTTCAAACAAAAACATTTCTAATCTATACAGGCAGATTAATCTATACATACAACTTTATTCATACATGACTTAATGGAAAACCAACCAAACAACCCCTAAAAAGTAAAATTTGTATGAATAAAGTTGTATTTGTGGATTAATATGTCTGTCTAGATTAGGAAAAGTTTTGTTTGGATAAGTTTTTTCATAGATGAACGTGGTTTTAAATTGAAAGGCGGGTTTGGAACAAACTTGGCATTCTACATAAAGCTCCTTTAGGAGTTTACTAAATTAGTCACTTTCTAATATCATTAAGTTACTACAAAATAACCATGTATAGTTGATCGAATAAGTTAAGTTTCATTAAGCTCATTAACCTCCTAACAAACAGCATAAACCTCTTTTCTTTGGCCACATAAGCTTATGGGCCCCACTTTTTGGAAAAAAAATGCTACCATTGTGGATACTTTAAGACGGTCCATTCTGAAAAATAGCCAAAAATCAAAGGTAGATGCATAGCTAGAAAGTGAGTACCACATTTCAGATTTAAAAGAGTCGTCGACAACATGTTTTATTCTGTTTGATATCAGTTATCGATTGTACAACATACATATAAAGACACGAGATAAAACTCACAAACCGAAATCACAAAAAAGGTAGTATTTTCCATTCGTGGAAATGAAAAAGATTGTGTCTTTTCACACGAGCAAAGTTCCAACCATAATCAATAGTCTACATACCAAAAAAATACCAAACAAGTCCGGTATATCCCACCTAGAGGTGGGGTCCAGAGGTTATGATGTATGCAGACCTGATCTTTATCCCAAAATCTGCTTACCAAAAAAAACCCATTCGAGCCCGGTATATCCCACCAGAAGGTGGGGTCCATTGGGCATAATATATGCAGACCTGACTTCTACCCTAAAGTTTAAGAAACATAATTCCATTATGAAAAATAGGTTTACAAACGAGTTTCTTGGATATCATCGGGTTCTTGGAGCTCATCATCATCACCCACTCTATCATCTTCTTGTTCTTCTTCTTCATCTCCACCTCCACCTCCGGTTTCTCCATTTTCTTGAGGCAATGTTTGCGAACCGGAACTAGCTTGTTGCTCAGAGATTAAGCTCGTAAGACCATTTTGCTTCAAATACGTTTCCAATGGCAAATTTGCCACTTGGAGAAGACTCATCATGCTTTCACGATGAGGATGGATGTTTAAATCTAAGTGTCCTTTGCTCGTACTTTCACTTCCTAACAAACTTGATTCATTATCCGGAAAGCCGACTTCCGCCTCTTTGGGGGGGCCCACCACGGTGTAGCACAGTTGGTTATGAGGTGGTATACTTCCAGAAACTTCTACGTCTTCCTTGTGGGTGGGCCGACATGGCGGCTGGTTTTTCTCGGCGATTTTGGCTTCGTGTTCCGATTGACGTTTTTTCTTGCGCAACATTAAGGTTTTGAAGCGGCGTTTGACGGTCATGCATACGTTGCAAGTGCAAGTTGGGTTGTGTTTGCCTTTGCCGCTAGGAGGTTGGATGCAGACGATGCAGGTGCAGCCAGGGCGGTGCCTTGGGTGCTTGGTGGTGGTTGCAACCGATGGTTCGGCGGTGGATGGTGGTTGGGCATCTATGCCGCTATATCCTGGTTCTTGTTCTGGCTTATGGCTCACGGAATTTCTCCTGCTGTGAAAATCTAAGCAAAAGAGAAGAAAGGAAATCTTTTTAATTATTGCAACTTTTTAATTAACTAAATGACAATTATACCCTTAATAATAGAGGCAAACCTTCTCTCTCTCTCTCTCTTTCTCTCTCCATCTCATCAGTTCTAGAACATTCATGATTCGTAGGGTAGAATTGGAAATTTAGTAAACTATAACTATTTATTTTTGAAAGTGGAAGCTTATTTTTCAATAAACTTTTGTTAACAGCTTAACAATCTTAATGGGACTCTCAGCTTATTCTGTCAGCTGCAAGTGTATGGTAGTGGCTTAGTGACATAGAAAGTGGCTTATTTGGTAACCTTCTAGGGGGAGCTTTTTGCAAAAAGCCAAGTTTTTCTAAACCTGCCCCTACCAATTAACAAACACGCTCCTTCCATTTATGAAAAAACCCTCCCAATCCATAAAGACAGATTAATACACACAATCAACTTTATTCATGCACGACTTAATGGAAAACCAACCAAACAACAAAAAGAATATCCACCTTAGAGTGGAAACACTGCGGTCAAGAGGTCAAATCACACGAGATGTATCACAAATGTGGTGAGAAAAAATATAAAATAATGATTAAAATTTTAAGAAATACTAACAAATTATAAGAGCATCATACCTTTGGCCATTCTAAGAAGGTTCTCAAGTTCTCTAGGGCCTAGTTCATCTGGTGCAAGACAGGCAGCCCTAAGAACACAAACTTGGTAAGTAAAAGCTATACTTTTTTAAGTATAATATATATAGGCCTAATTAAAAGAACTGATTAGTTTGTCGAAACTATAAAAACTAATGCGGACCAATCATTTTAAATAATTAATGTTATTTACTAAAATAGCATAAAGGGTAAATTGGTAAAATTGGGTATCACGGTGGGTTACATAATGGATATCATAGTGGTTATCAATCACAATGCATCTTATATGTATTTGTGTATCACACTGAGGGTTTCATAATCGTATCATGTGTATCACATAAATGTATCATGGACTGTGGGCAGAGAGAGGGAGAGAGGAGAGTTTAAAATACCTAAAATTCCCTTTCATTAAAAATTTAATCAAAATTACCAAATTATAAGTTTCCTAATATAACCATTGATTTGTGGTTAAGATTGGTTCTTACAGTTTCCACAAACTAATCAGTTTTTCCTCGAAATGTCCCCATATATATATATATATATATGCATCATAAGAATGATCCTCATAACTGACCTGCTCTGGTCCCATACATTATCTTGGCATGTCCATCTAGGGGGGAGGAGGAAATATGGTGGTAACCTTCGCCATTTGGAACAATTATCACACTCAGCCCATTGTTCTTGCTCACTGAAACATGAAGCTTTCCATGTTAAGCAAACACTTTATGATATCTTAATAGGTAACAAAAAAGATCCTTACCCTGATGAGCAAACTGTGAATATACTCCCCTTGCCAAAAACAGGAGGTTCCTACACACACAAAAAAAAGTGTAAAAAAAATGATACATTAAAACAAATTTCAGGAGATATAATCATATAACCAATAAAGATTACTTACTTCATATTCTTCAAACTCATTATCCTCTATAGTAACAACGGTTGGCTTCTGAAGAGGGGGTGGGAAGAGCATATCTTGTGATTCTTCCCATGTATGTTTTAGCTCCAGAGCATCTTGGCTTTCAATGACCATCCTTTTACTTTTTGAACCAATATTTCGACTTCTCTTTTTCTCTGATGGTGGAAATGAACCAGCCATTAACTTCTCGTTTGTGTGCCAACCAACATCCCCATTTGGCATATTTACATTTCTTGATAACTCACTTAAATGGGAATATGTGCTTCCCTTCAGCAACTGGAGAATGCTAGAGTAATTAGTATCACAAGATTCCAAATAATAATAACACCCAAAAAAGTAAAGTTCAAAAGAGACCATTATGCATGGCAGATATAAAGTTTACCTGTACGAAAGAATCTAACAAGTTATATATATATATATATGTATGTATGTATATATATATATGTATGTATATAAATACTGCAAAGGTATCATTTTCAAAGTGAGGTACCTGCAGAGAAGTACTAGTTGAGGCCTTCCGGAAGCCCATAAGAAGTTTTCCTTCAGGTTCCATTCGGCTGAATGTCACTGGGGAGAAACAGTTGAAGATAAGAAGATGTAACTTATTAGTGTTTTACTTCTTGCATTTATCTAGTTCAGTTCAGACCCGTGGATCCATCTGAACTGAAACATAGCAGGGCAGCCATGGCCGAGTTATTGACTAAGTAATAAAATAAAGGTTTTTGATCAGTACCGGTATCCCCAGCCTGTAACTGCATGGACTGTATGCATGGGGTAACACCCTCTAAAACATACATGCGGCTGTTATTATTTGGCCAAAATCTGAACTGAAACAGCCATTCTTTTCCCTTCACATCCTGAATTCTCAGAGGGAGTCCCTCAGGTTGAGATATGGGTGGAAAATATGCCTGCAAAGTAGTTGAAATTTACTAACGGTTTTTCTTCAGGATAAGCTACTAAAGATTAAGAAGATAATAACGTTCAGCTTACTTCAGCACACGCTTTTGGGAGAACCAACCGACCAATTCGACCAGCATCACTGGCACTAAGAACCTTTTCAAATAATGGCACAATGGTCGCATTTGAGCTAAGCCGGCAAACTTAAAGAAACCATTGTAATGCAAAAGTACGATGGAACACATGGATCTAAAATAAATAAATATATAAATAAATAATGCATTTATAAGCATGGATACTCTCCAGATATTTGTTGCAGCTCTTGTTCTGTAATCCTAGGCCAATAACGAGGAAGCAACTGATTTTTAACCCTCCCTTCAACAGGTGGTCTTGCAACTCTTATCTGTGAAGTCGTAGCAGGATTTGCATTAAATCCTTGAGAAAAGATGGATTTTGGCACTTTGGGCAAAATATGGCGAGACCAAGTCGCGTGTTGGAAGGAAGAAAATGTTTTGTTGAATTCCGTTTCTTCAACAGCTGAACTAGGATAGAAAACTGGCTTTCCGGAAGAAGCCGATAAGCCAATAGTTAAGTTCGTTTGTACAGGTGATCCATACACGTCTTTATTAATTCTCGCTGCATGGGGAGATTCAGAAGTTCCATTCAGAGTTGAAATAGACATGGGTATGGTTCGATTGTTTTCTTCTAGCTTCATTTGAGAGGTGGATGCAACATCATTCTCAGATGGTATCAGTAATTCTTCACCAGTATCATTCAATTTTGTCAACATTATCTTATTGAAGTTGCCAATATTTACATGATTATCAATAGAAGATGATCGTGTTTCTCCAACGCTATTTTCTACCGAAATGCCAGTTTCTTTGGTCTTCTGCATGTAAATTTGTAAAAATCTCAGTACTTGAATTGAAAAAAGAATGGCTATATATAATTTAGAATCTCCAAAACAAAAAGAATGGCTATGGGTTTGTTTGTTTACCTCTTAACAGTTCCATTAAGAGGTAACCTCTGAATTGTTAAGAGGTGAATCCTGTTTGGCAAAAAAATAAGTCTGCCTCTTAATGGTTCCAAAACCCTCTGAATCATTTTGTATCCTGGACCTACCTTAACCATTAAGAGCCCTAATTATGTCTTGAACAATTACCAAACAATTATATTTCATTTTGCCTTATGTTACAAGAGCTTCTTAATCATTCTGACCACTTAATCATTCTGCACCAAACCATTCAGCAACTGCCAAACAACCCCTATCTATCATGAAAAGTTGAGCACCTAACATATGAAAGAATCTTACAGTATTTGAGCAGGTGACACAACGTACACCACCATTGTCAAGTAATTCCAAGAAAGCACTGGAAGCGATACATCCACAATGGAGTCGCTGCATTAGGAAGAAAAAAAACGCAATTATATAAACCCGAATGAGTACACAGAGGCAAGTGAATAATGAAAAAAAACTATCTATGGAGGTAACTTTAGTACAAGCTTACTCTGCCACAAGAAGTGCATTCCCTCCAACCAGTGTCGTTTAGGTGGAACAGTTCACAGAAAGCTAGTTGCTCATATGCAATACTGGAAAAAAACAGAATTTTGAATGTTAAAGATTCTCTAAGGTCTCATTTGGTTTGCGGGATTGGATAGAATTTGGGATTCGATTCCATATTTCCATTCCAATCCCATGTTCGGTTTTAAGGATTGTTCGGATTTGAAATCCCACAAACATTGGGTAGTTGGTATTTCGTGGAATTTCATAGGATATGTTTTGTAATAAACAATTACTAAAAAGATAATTTTAATTATTTTTATAATTTTTTTGTTAGATTATTTATAAAGAATGGAATTCAATTCAATTCTAGATCCTACAAACCAAACACATCAAATTTGCTTCTCAAATCTAACTCTCATGGCTACATGTATTTATTGTTTAATACTCGGAATCATTCAAACTCACAATCTATATCTGTGATTATTGTAGCCTCAGGCTTAAAGATTAACAATCCATCAAATTTATTCGAAATAATATAACCTAAGAATTGTACAAAGACTGATTTCCTGGATGTTGAAGGGGCCTACACATGAGCTGTTTTGAAGAAAAATCTATCAACATAAAAAGATTTGAATAGCAAAAATATTATATCCATTCCCTTTTTTTAGGGAAAAAAGCTGTTTTAAAGTTGGTTCCTCAAATTAGAAATTTGGGGAAAATATACCTTTGTTTCCAAAAAGAAATTGAACAGAATGCTGCACTTTAACCATATTCCCTTTTGCAAAATGCAATTCCTCTTTACATAAATTGAACTAGAATGCAACAATTTGGGGATAAACATTAGCAAGAGATTGTGGAAATCATAAGTAAATATCACCCAATACTGAACAACTATCAAATAAAATACTAATTCCAGTTTTCCAATAAACTACGCAAATTTCAAAAAGGAAAATTAAAGAGATTTGGGATTACCCGCACTTATCACAAAGATTTGCAAAACCACCAGATCGCAAAGCCCAGCCTTTCTTATAATCACCTTCAGCTGCTAATAAACCCCCACATAATCCATTCATGCATACTTCAGACTCCATCCACAAAACATCAATTAGAGAAAAGCCCTAACCCTAGAAATTTCAAAATCCAATCCAACAGGAGAAATCAAAAAATTGGTCAACTTATCTACAAAAACAAATAACAGAATTTTTAAAAAGAAATCGTTTCTAGAAATCAATTACAGATATTCCTACATACTAACAAGTAAATGGTGAATCAAAAGAATCTTACATCTTCGCAGTATGATTCTGACTCGTGGTGGACTTGGAGTGATTGAAAGAACAAATTTGAATGGTAGTTTGTTGTGGAGTTGTGGTTGTTGTTGGTGATGTGATTAGGGATTCGCCGGCGATTGAAGCTTCATGAAACCATGGGTGAAGAGAGAGATAGAGTTGAGTTGCATGCACGACGCTTGAAGATACGGCAAACAAAGGCTTGTACTCAAATCCAAGCTTTCTTTCTTTGTGCGTATGATTTGTAAGTAGAAATTGTTACAAACGCCATTGGTGCTTAAGTTTTTCTTGCTCTTTTTTTTAATAATGTCAAGGTGGTGGTGATGATGGAAGATACGACACATTCAAATCGGATATAATTAATTCTGTAGTAAAATATGTTTATTATGTTATAAATATCATAGCACCTTTTGATTTGAATTTAGGACCTACTTTATAGAATAAACTCTAATTTTGGTCCTTTTCAAAAAAAAAAAACTCTAATTTTGGTCCCTGTCTCAGTACTCTGTCATTAAGGGGGATTTATCAAATCTTACCCGGGTAAGTGTTTACGGGTAAAATTTAACACTATCACTTACTTACCGGGTAAGATTTTAGTTCACCAAAACGGCATCGTATGCAACAATTTACCCGGTAAACGTTTACCGTGGTAAGAGTCGTCGTCATCACTTACCGGGGTAAGACGTTTGGTCCTTGATTTCCTTGTCTTCGCTCTTACCGGGTAAGATTTTTGGTACTTGTCATATTCCTTCGGTAAAGTAATATAACTTGGTAAGCGCTTACCCGGGTAAGCATTTGGTAAACGACCCCTAACTTTGGTTATAGTATAAACTCAAATCGGAATCCGTAGTTCTCAATTTTATTTTGAAAGTGGTCCTGATCATTAACTTTGTTAAAAATATCCACATTGGTGAGGGAAACAAAGATTGTCTTACAAGGAACTTGATATAACCTTCTTTATCAGACGCCTTTTAAAACGTGAATCTAGGTGTGTGGACAAAGCGGACAATATCTGGTATGGTTGACCTCGGATGTTACGGGTATCTTTGGTCATTTAGGCTACTTCCCAAATTTTCTCTAAAAAATTAAACATATTATATATTGTACTTATATATAATAGTATGAGAAGGAGAGTTAAAGTGAAAAACGTAAGACGAGATCTGAATCATTGATCACTTTTAATCTCATACTCATCCATGAATTGTGCTTTAGAAGAAAGTTGATCTGGTGCATCTCGGTACACCTCATTTTAGTGCACTTCATCTTAATGTGCATCCAAGATTGGAGATCTCTTTTTACGTTTCTCACATTAACTCTCTTTCTCAATGAAACCAACCCTATATATGATATATGTTTACATGTACAAAGATTAACAGAAGTGGACAAAAATGCCCCTGACACTAACAGAGAAAATCAATAAAGTTAGTGACGAGGACCACTTTCAGAACAAAATGAAAACCACATAGATGATTTTTAGAGTTATCAAAGTTTAGTTCTCACTTTAAAAGACTTAAGTAAATTACAGGGACCAAAATTAAGGTTTACTCCTTTTTATATATATATTTTTTCACTCGTTAAATTAAAAACCTATATAAAACTTTATAATATTAGGTTCCTATAAAAACTCATTTTGTGAGTCTAGTATATTTTTTCCAACATCAATAATCATGGAGGACGTTAATGGCACCCCTAAGGGGGCGTTTGGTTCGTATAATGTTTTCGGATGGAATGTAATATGTCAAAGGAATTTGACTTTGAAGGAATTGGAATGGAATGTTATCAGGTTTGACCACCTGTTTGGTTGACAGACATTGGAATGGAATCTGTTAAAGGAATCAGAATTTGTTTGTTTGGTTCACATAATGTAGCTTTTGAATAGGAATGAAATATTAGTAAATGACCAAAATACCCTTTCTAAATATTTTGAAACCGAAATCCAACAACTATGGTTCAGATTGATGGTGGTCGGTAGTGATTGGCAGTGGTCGATGGTGGTTCAGATCGACGGTGGTTCCGGTAAGCGATAGCCGGTGGTGGTTCCGATTGACGGTGGATCGACGGTGGTTGACGATGGTTGAAGATGGTTCAGATCGGTGGTGGTTGGCGGTGGTCGACGGTAGCCGGTGGTGGTTCAACCGGAGGGTGGTCAGCGGTGGCGGTAGTCTTCGGTCGTCAACGTTGGTTCAGATCGGCGATGGTCAACGGTCGTCAATGGTAGTTCAGACCAGCGGTGGTCGACGGTCGTCAACGGTGGTTCAGACCGGCGGTGGTCGGCGGCGGCCGGCGGCGGCGGTCGGCGGTTGTCAACGGTGGTTCAGACCGGCAGTGGTCGGCGGTTGTCAACGGTGGTTCAGACCGGCAGTGGTCGGCGGTTGTCAACGGTGGTTCAGACCGGCAGTGGTCGGCGGTTGTCAACGGTGGTTCAGACCGGCAGTGGTCGGCGGTTGTCAACGGTGGTTCAGACCGGCGGTGGTCGGCGGTTGTCAACGGTGGTTCAGACCGGCAGTGGTCGGCGGTTGTCAACGGTGGTTCAGACCGGCAGTGGTCGGCGGTTGTCAACGGTGGTTCAGACCGGCAGTGGTCGGCGGTTGTCAACGGTGGTTCAGACCGGTGGCGGCGGTCGGCGGTGGTTCAGACCATCGGTGGTCCGCGACGACTGTTGACGGCGGCTCAGACCGACGATGGTCAACGTTCGTTACCGGTAGTGGTTCAGATCAAGTAGGGAAGATGGAGATAATTTTGTCTTTTTGAGAATATAGGATGGAATGGAATTGAATTCCTTCTCAATTGTGATGGAATGGCCAAATCCATGGATGGTGGAATGTGTGAAATTCAATTCCATTCCATAGGTAAACCAAACGACTTAATGGAATTTGGTCAATGGAATTGATCATTCCAATTCCTTCCAATTCCATCGGATTCCTGCAAACCAAACGCCCCTAAGTCTATGATACGATTGTCCCCATGATTGCCTTTTTTATGTTTTATTATGTTTTTTTTTGTGTTTTTTTGTTGTTTTTATATTTTGTTTTTTTATTATTTAATCATATTTGTATTAGATTTAGTTAATTTATATTGATTTTTTCTTTTCTTTTTTATTTATATTATATTTTAACTAATATCAAATATTAATAAATATATGTTTTATTATTATATTATATTTTAATATTTATTTTATAACATTTCATCCTATTATTTTTTACATACGTTGATGTCTTTTTTTTAATTTTATTTAAAAAATAATAGTTTTTCCTTTTTTTTTTTTGCACAGTACCATATAATTCTAAATCAAACAATACAATCCACAAGTCACAAAAAGTGACGGTGGAAACAAACAACAACAAACCACAAGGCTTGTGGCGTACTGGTTAAGACTTGTGGGGGATGAGGCTAGTAACTCATCTTCTCCAGGTTCGAATCCAGACGCAAACAACTTGTGACCACTGAGAAATTATCTCAGGGCTGCATGCTTTAGCAGTCTTAATATTGTCAGGGATTAATCTAGGCAAATGCCTAGGATATATATCCTTTCATAAAAAAAAAAAACACAACATCCTGCCACTCACAACCCTCATATAGGGCAGCTTAATTCAATCAATAACTATTAAGCCCAATCCAATAGAAAGAGAAATCAAAAAACAGAACCAAACTACTTAATTCTAATCCAAAACCAACAGCAGCACCAAAGTTCAGAAAACAACAACACAACACAATTTTTTTCTATTTATGAGTTTGTTTGTTTTATTTGTTGTATATAAATATTATATACGTCAAAAAAGAAAAGATATAAACCTAGATGGAAGGTTCAGAATTTAAATATATAAAAATATAAAATGTAAATACAAGTACAAAATAAATTTTATAAAATATAAATATAATATAATCTAATATATACAAAGAATTAATAATTTGTAAATATTCATCTACATAATTTGTATATTTTTAAGAATGATTTGATATTATTACTGATTACATTTTAACCATGATTATAAATGCTTTTAATATTATTATGGATTACATTTTAATTATGCTTTTATCCAATTGTTATCATTTTTGTAAATGATTTAAAAAAATTTCTTTAAAAATGCTTCATTAAATGATAACAATTTCTTCAAGCAAAAGTACCTCTCTCTTTTTCTCTTTTCAATCGTAATATAATATATTTATATAAATAGATTTTCCGCGTGTTATTTTATAATAAAATAATAAATATTAGATAATGACATATAATAAATTAAAATGAATATGAATAAGAATATAAATATAATAATCTATTAATATATAAAATAAAACATATATATATTTCTAAGATAAATAGTATAAAATAATACTTTGAAGTGATGGTTGAAAGTGAATTGATATGGTTCAAATACTTAGGCATTCAACACTCCTATATTAAGGGTGTCATTAGCACTCCCCATAATTATATATAAAATTATTGAGTTTTCACAAAAAAAGGTCAACAGACATTTAAAAAAACTATTAAAATGTCATACACACAAAGTTGAAAGTAAGAATTAAGGTTTTCGTATAAATTAAAAATACGAGTGTCGTATAAAAAATTTCTTCAATGGTAGTTTTTTAAAAACCTACAATTTTTACTTACAACTTATAAGAATGCTCTATGGAAAATTTCTTAGAAAAACTTTAACAATTCGAGTGACCAATTTTTCAGGATAAAAAACTTGAGCAAAAAAAGTTAACCTAAAGTTTTTAAGAGGGTTTCATATTTTGAATGATTAAGGGGTCGTTTACTAAACACTTATTTGGTAAGCGCTTACCGGTAAAATTCAGCACTATGATTTACTTATCAGGTAAGATTTTAGTACGTCAAAACGGCATTGTATGTAATAATTTACCCAGTAAGCACTAATTGTGGTAAAAATCGTTGCCCTTACCGATAAGACTCTTGATCATTGTCTCGTTCTTACCGGATAAGATTATTGTTCTCTATCATATTCATCCGGTAAGGTAATGTGACTTACTAAGTGTTTACCCGAATAGGCATTTTGTAAATGGCCCCTAAGTCTCGAGACATTTATGAATGAATAAATTCTTACGCTTATAAAACAAAAACAATAACCAAAAGGCTTTTGGCTTAGCAGTATCATAGCCCTTGCCCTCCTGAGATATTAGAGGTTCAAACTTTATCAAAGATGAGGAGAGTTTGTAAGTTTATTTATTACATTTACTATATATATTTATATATTTAAAAAAATTATAACTATTATTTATTCGTTTATCTATAAATGTATCGATAGATAACTTAAAAACTGCAATAAATCAATAAAATGAAACTACTATATGTCATTTCCATTATCCATTATTTATTTTTTAGATTTAGGCTTTGTTTGGCAATAATAAACTAGCTTATTTTCAGTGTACACATTTGACAAACCATAAGCTAGCTTATAAGTTAGCTTATAAGCTAGCTTATTGAAACGCTATTTGGAGTAACGTTTTGGAAGCTTATTGTCATTTTTTCCAATTATAACCGTCATTAATATTAATTATTAATTTTTATTTTTATTTTTCAATATGTCATTTTGGTCATTTTACATTCATATACGTTAATTTTGCGAACCATGATTTTTTCATCAGCTAACTTATTAGTCATCTACTAGCTTATCAACTAGTTTACCAAACATATAGTCTTAGATTACAATCATAAAAAAAGCTAATAATTATTTATTTTTAAAATATAAATGACAACCAAATGATCATAACAAATACATACGGTTGTCATTTAAATCTAAAAAGTAAATAATGAAATGGGTTTGATAAAATATATTTGATTCATATATATTTTGTTTAAAAAAAACCATGTAAGCAAACATTGCTTTCAAAATGATTAAAGATAACATAAGAGTGGAACTACACCCAAAGCAATGGACATTTAACTACCCACCAAAGCCCCTCCAATATCTTTTGCATGCTAACAATATCCTTTGCATGCTATAAGCACTATATTTATGGTTTTGATCGATTGGGTTAAAGACATTTAAACAACCTAATTTAATGTTAATAGTTTGAATTTTTTTAACTCAATTCAACTAAAACAAAAGTACACGAATTGGTCGGATTATGTTTAAACAAAGTAAAATCAACATTAAAAACATAAAAATAAAGGAAACATCCATTTAAAAAATACAATCAATCATTGAGAATATACGAGTTAATCAGATATTTAGGTATACATATAAACTTTCCAATAATCTTCCTTAGTTTCATTGCTTGTTGTTGCCAAGTCGTTTTTTGTAACCTGTACATGTCATCAAAGAGAAATACAAATAATTTTAGAGAAGTTGTTAAAACTTTCATCAAGTTATCGGGTTACTTTAGGCTTAACCCAAATTCATCCAATATATTTGGTTTGTCCTAAGTTTGTATCTACCATATGGCAGGTTACCTCGAGTTGATTATTAATTTCAAGGTTTTTAGGGTTGGGGTTGGTCGGGTTTATCGGTTTTTTGAGCACCCCAACTAACAAGTACGAGGTTTTATGTTCAGTTATTTTTCACTATCGGTTATGTTAATTTTTTTTTTAATAAAAAAGCTTTATCTGATATCAAGTGGCTCATAATTTAGTTTAAGATGGATCTACCGAGGGGGTAGGGGGTATACGGGTTACCACTCAAAGTCTCATTGTAATGGAGAAAAAAGATCAAGTCTTAATCGTGAGGGGTGCCCTTAAATGTTTTTATAAAACATAACTTATAACAAAAATCAAAGTGATTGAGATAGTCAGGTTAATGTTTGCCCTTTGAGAGATTGCAAGTTTAACGCTCGTTTCTAACGAAAATCTAGTTTTTCACTTTCTAATTGTTGGATTCTAATACTTTTATTAAAAAAATTTAAGAAAAGTAATAGGAAGAAAGGTTGAACCCGCAACCTACCCTAACGAAAGAGAGGGACGAACTACCTACTATACCATAATATTTATGAAAATTATTATAGTTTTAACCTTTATGGTTTAATACTACATGCGTTTGAATTTTTGTTTGTTACATCAATACTTGTTTATCGATTTTTAATAAAATCATACTTTTCATAATTTTTTTATATCATGGTATTTCTTTTGTGCATCCCTTGAGCAAAAATCATGAGTTGATTACGACAAAAGCGACTTCTAACATTTAAATGTGCTCAAGTTTATAGGCAAACCATATCATACGGAACTTATTTTGGGAAACTTACTTTTGAAAGCTCTATTTTGATTTCTATGAAAAAACATCTGAGACAAGAAAGTTTAATAAAAATTTACAAAATTATAATAGTTTTTTTTACAAAGTTATAGTAAGTTCCATTGGTTGCATCAAATACATAGCATGTTCCCTAAGTTCAATTCACGAGTAGGAACTTCTTGCCAGCTTGCTTCGTGTTTTGTATTTGCATATGTGATCAATGAAACTGCTTTATAGTGGTTGCATCAAATACATAGCATGTTCCCTTAATTTATATAAAAACATAGTACGTTATCTAAATTTGAACTTTTGAAAGTAGGTTCTCTAAAATATAACTTGAAAAGTATACGTTTTATTTTTATATAATTTACCACAAATTTAATCGTGTTCAAAAGTAGGCCCATTTAGGACAAACATTTTCATTTAGGTAAGACCAAGTAAAAAATACACGAGTTTATAACCATGTCTTGAATTAGGTTAAAATCGGTCCAAAAATCCGGCTTTAACCACTTATAATTGAACTGCAACGTAAAATATAAGACTCAGTAGGGCTTGAGGTAGATTTAAATACGGTCTTGAACATAAACCCATTCGTGACACATGTTTTACTTTTTCATTGTGAAGAACCTAGTTATTAACATAAATACAAGTTACATGATAATCTTCTAACTTTAAATATCTACTATCCAAATATCTAACACGAAGACAAATCAAACAAAATTTGTATGTTACGTCAGAAAGTAGAATCTATAAAGATAAGACACAAATCTTTCCTTTACATGTTCCGAAAAGATTTCAATACTCATTATCCAAGTACTTTTTGGATCATAATTCATAATAATTAATTTGAAAAACCTACTAAAATACAAGTCCATATTGAAAAGCTTACAAAGTCAAGGTTTTGAATTGCAATTTCCAAAATTATAGGATGCTTTCTACAATTTACGTATAATAGTTATTGGTTGTTTGTTTACCTCTTAACAAATTCATTACGAGACAGTATTTGTATCGCTAAGGGACTGTTTGTTTACCTCTTAACAGTTCCATTAAGAGGCAACTTCTGAATCGTTAAGAGGTGAATCCTGTTTGGCAAAAAATAAGTCTGCCTCTTAATTGTACCAAAACCCTCTGAATCATTTTGTATCATGGACCTCTGTTAACCATTAAGAGCCCTAATTACATTCTGAACAATTACCGAACAATTATATTTCATTTTGTACTATATCATAAGAGCCTCTTAATCATTATGACTACTTAATCATTCAACACCAAATCATTCAACAACTGCCAAACAACCCCTAAGTTTGCCTCTTAATGGTTCCAAAACTCTCTGAATCATTTTGTATCTTGAACTTTCCTTAACTATTAATAGCCCTAATTACGTCAACAAAGAGTAAACTATATATTTATCCTTGTTGTTTGTTAAAAATTGTTATTTCTTGTATTTTTATAACCACAACTTTTGTCTTTCTAGTTTACAATTTATCGTTGTTTTGTTTTTATTATTTATAATTAATTATTGTTTTTGTCTCACATACTGACCAATAAAGTATTAACAAAATTAACTTCAAGAGCGAAAACAACAATCAATTTCAAAGTATAGTATAGGTTATGAAAACCGTAACTTAAAAACACAGGGAAAAAAGTCGAAATTTTTAACAAACCACAGGGACCAAAACTGTAAATTACTCAAAAAAGGGAGGAAATGAACCAAAATACCATCACAGGAAAACCCTCCTTATCCAAGCTTTTGGGGGTTCTTCTTGGGTTGAAGTTGGTTTTGAACCTCGTAGAAGAATTAATGGTTTGTGGGTGAAAGAATTTCAGAGCATAATACACACAGTAGTTACACACAGTTAGAAGAAATCTTTGATGGCGAGCATGATGGCGATATTCAAGTTGTCGCCTTTCTCATCGCGTCTTCCACCATCGCCTGCTGCTCATTCTTCAATTTCATTATCTTCAAACAAATTCTTTCTTCCTGTCAAGTTTTCTCCACTCAGAAAGTCCATCCGTCCTACATTTCCAAGTACAAATTCTTTCTTTCTTTCTATCAATATCTGTAGATTAAGATTAAGATTAAGGGAGCAATCGATGAAGTAACTCTTTAGAGTTGGTGGGTTTGAGTTAAAATTTACAAAAAAAAAAACCCTTCTGTTTTTGCAGAATTTGTATATAAAGTTATGAAATTTGTGTATTCAGGGTGCTTTTCTCTATGAATATGTGTAAATTTTAGGGATCTGTAATGTTAGTTCTTTGTGAAATAGTCTTGTTTCGAATTGCAAGTCTTCCCAATTCTTGCAAAGTGAGAATCTTGGTGCAAACATTATGATATGTATGTGTAGATTAGGGTTGGTAAAAATGTTGATCCTTTTTTTTTTAACCTTAATTTCAGGGTTTGAGTCACAAAACTTCATTTTTGTTTTGGTTATTACTGTTTACAATTCATTGTTGTTTATTTTGGTGTGCTTTTTTGCATTCTTTTAAAACTCTATTGCTTATATTATATTATATGTGGCCTATTATATTGTGTTTTTATACTAATAGATATGCTTCTTTTTCCGGGGATCTATTCGGGTCTGTTTGGTTTGGTCCTTGAATCCGAGTAGTCTTTATGTGATGGGTTGTGCTTGTGAATGTGTTAAGATTATTGTTTGTTATTCTTACAAAAAGTTAAATACTTATACAAGTTAATATTTGGATATTGCAGGAATTTATGCATTTTCTAGTAATGATATTAAGGTGGGTTCCAATGTTGAGGTAGATGGTTCTCCATGGAAAGTTATAGGTACTTACTTCCCACTTGATTAACTTGTAACTTGTAGTGAACGTTATATATATATATATATATATATATACTACGGTGTCCCATTTGTGTTCTACACTTGTATTATTGAATACTTCATATATTTAATCTATTTGTATTACTCAAAATAGGAACTGCACTTCAAGATTTGTTTCGGTTTAGAACAATGATGTGGTGTTAAATAAATGTATTAGTTTGGATGGGGAAAGTTCATTTAGGAACTGTGAGAACCAATTATTCATGATGAATATACCTAAATATTCATTAATATTATATATCATGAATTTCATGCATTTTCGTTATTCATGATATTCATCATGAATAATTCACGAATAGTTGGTTCTCACGTTTCTCAAAATATTTACAGTCCTCAAATGAACCTGCCCTCATTCTTCTTTCCATTTTCCATTTATCCCATCTGTTTTTTTTGGGTTGTTTTGCTTGATCTTCAGAGTTTCTTCACGTGAAGCCTGGTAAAGGGGCTGCTTATGTGCGGACTACACTACGTAATTACGTCACCGGAAATTCCGTTGAGAAAACTTTCCGAGCTGGAAGTAAGGTAAATATATAGATGTTCTTCATCCTTGCTAAATATGGTAAAGTTTGGGGCTAAATGCAAAAAAGTTAGATTTAGTTCCTATTCACTGTAACAAAGTTTTTTTTTTTTTTTTTTTTTTTTTTTGCAATCGGTGGAACAAATTTTCAATCTTTCTATTTTATACCCATTTTGACCAGTAACCTACTAATCTTGTAACATCTGATGACGTGCATATTTTTTGTTAAAAACTTAAAAGAGATTTTTAATTTCATTTTTTACGTTCACTTAGGCTGAAAGCTGGTTTAACAGGTAAAATGAGTACAAAAAAGGAAAAATTGAAAGAAATTTTTGTTACATTAAATAGGAATTAAACCGAAGTTTGTTGCATTTTGTTACCCGAAGCCACTCCATTCTTAATCGAGTTGTAAAATATTCAAACTGTAGGCATTGGGTTGGAATGGTTTAGAAGTTTTGAGGTTGAAAAGTGGTTTTTTTAACTTTTACCTCTAAAAAGCCGAAATGTACCTTAAATTAAGATGTTTTTTTCTTCTTATCTTACGTTTGATCTATATGTAATGCTCTTATCAGATTGAACTAGCCGAGATTTCTAAGGAGACGAAACAATTTACATACAAGGATGGTTCGCAGTTTGTTTTCATGGATCTGGTATTTTTATGTTCTTTTCAAATGTTGTATGCTTTAGATACCCAATTCTTTATGTGCGAATGAATTCGGAATTTAACTTGAGAATGGGAGAAGGGAATCCGTGAAGGTGAATCCGGAAATCATTGGGTTGGGTCCCACATCTACATTCCTCTCACATCTAGTAAATGAGACCCACAATCATATTTTCTTTGTAAAGGACCATATAAGTGGACCCACAAAATAAACAAAACTGACCAAGTAAATCCCACCCGAAAGTAGGGTCTTTGGGGGGAGGGGGGAGATGTACGTAGATACATTGCTTTCATTCCATAAAAACTATTATTTGGTCATATATATATATATGTGTGTGTGTGTCTATATATATATATATATATATATATATAGAGAGAGAGAGAGAGAGGGGTTCAGGGGAATACCTCAAAAAAAAAAAAGAACTGAAGAACACCCTTAGAGCCCACCATCTGGACAGGATGCATTTGTGCATAGACGGTATGCACAAATGCATACAAGCGTTTTTTTTCTATGCACGAATACATGTTACAAATTACCGGTATGCATTTGTGCATACCGTCCAGATGAAGGGCTCCGAAGGTATTCTTTAATTTTCTTTTTTTTTGAGGTTCCCCTAAACCTGACCATATATATATATATATATTGCTTTCATCCCATAAAAACTCTTAACATTTGGTCATATATATTGCTTTCATCCCAAACTAGATGTAGTTGTTGGGCCCTCCATTGAAGGCCATGTTTGGCAACCATAAGCTAGCTTATTTTTAAAGATTATTAAAAAACCCAGTTTGGTTAGCGATAAGCTAGCTTTTTGACAAGTTAATTCAAGTAGCATTTCAATAAGCTCAATGGGTTTTTTCACTTATCTTTTTTTCATCCAATTAATATTTCAACATGTCCTTTTAGGTCATTTTACACTGTCATCTAACCGATCAACTAGTTTTTACCAAACATGACTTAGTTTATCAACCAACAGCTAGCTTGTCAGCTAATTTACCAAAAATAACATAAGATCTTAAACTAGCAAATTGAGGGACCAACAACTACATCTACAACTTATAGGATAATTCATGGGATAAGGGAGATACTTAATTTTATTTTATTTAAATTTCGGAAATATTTTCTATTGCAGACTTCGTATGAGGAAGTTCGTCTTAATGAGTCAGATATGGGAGATAAGACGAAATGGCTAAAAGAAGGCATGGATTGCATTTTGTTGTTTTGGAAGGGAAAGGTATATGTTTTTTGTTATGAATGATAAAGATATCTACAATCCCTTTGAATCTATATCTCTAAAAGAGCCTTTATTCCCATGAGCATTTATCATCTTTGCAGGTTATCGATTTCGAGCTCCCAATACAGGTTAAGGTGAAAATAGTCGAGTCTGATCCTGGTGTAAAAGGTGACACCGCTCAAGGTAAAACATAAAATGACTAAAATACCCCTCCATCCTATCTGTCAAAAGACTGAAATACCCTTATGGCCCTGAAGTTAATAGTCAGTAAAACCTCCAGTGGCCTTAATTGTTCCATCTTCTATTACGTTTTGAGGATATTTTTAACTTAAAAATCGTTTGTTATTTATCGGCAGGCGGAACAAAACCAGCCACAGTGGAAACAGGTGCAGTTGTGAATGTTCCTTTGTTTGTAGAAAGAGGTCAAGAAATTATTGTCGATACCAGGACCGGACAGTACGTGAGTCGTGTATGAAAACATTTCTTTTAACGGTTTCTTTTTTTTTTTCCAGAGAAAAGTTTTGGTCAACCGCGAGTTTCTATCATAGCTTTGTAGATTCTAGAAGGGTATGTTAGTAAATTCACATTGAAAGGAGATGTGCTATATATATTGTAATGAATCATGAATGTACTTATTTTATAAGAAACTTCAGAGTTCTTTTATTCGTCTGCTAATTTTATTAAAACTAATTCACCTCCAAAAAGTAGAGCAGTTGTTTTTTATAAGACGTTTGGCTTGTGCATAGTGTGCAAAAAAAAAGATAAAATATTGCTCAAAAGAATTGCAAAAGAACACATGCCGCTAATTTCTTTGTGTAGTATAAATACACATAATGCAACTGTAGATTGATTCAATACGATCACAATTGTACTTTCTGCAATGTGGTATCAGAGCCATTATAGGTTTAGGAAAAAAACTTTCTTGATTGGATTTGCCACCGAGAGAACACATGAAGAAAAGAAGAATCCGATGAATACATGCCTGTGTATCTCACTCGAATTTGGAGTCTAGGAATACATGCACGCCAACTGTTTGACATAATTCTTCTGAGAATTTCTTCACCAATGGCATCCATACTCATTATCTTTCAAATTACTTGTGGATTCATTGTATATATATAATTAGTGTTAAGAAGTTAGTTCCTTTAGTACAAGGGTATAGTTGCAAACTCATTTGTTAGTTGGATCATTTGTGTAGTATAAATACACAAAATATAACTCTCAATTGATTCAATAAAAATAAAAATTTCAATTTTCGTAATAACAGTCTACATTCTACACTGGTTTCCGTGGTGGGTTCACTCCGTTTTTCAATGCGACACAATACACACAAGTAGCACCTTTAACCACACCTTGTCGATTCATCTCATTAATCAAAACATCAAATGTGACACCATCGAGCATTCCACATCTTCCTTTGCACACCAAAGCTAAAACTAACATCGCTTTTTCAATCTTTCCTTCAACACAAAGCCCTCTAACGACACTATTCAATACGAACGTTTTTGGACACAAATTCATCGTTATCATCTCACACAAATTCACGAAAGCCTTTTCCATCTCATTCCCGTTGCAAAACGCTTCAACTGTTAGCTCACGAGCACAAGGGTCGATATCAACACCTCTTTTAGACATTTCATCGAACAGTTGGTAGGCGTCTTTTAGTAGCTCTTTTTCCTTCCTTGATCTCCTGCATACTCCTCTTAACAATGTGTTCATCATTCTCTCATCAACATCAAATCCCATATCTAACATTTCATTATAAACTCTAATCCCATCTCTAATCTCTCCCCATTGTAACAACCCATGTAACAACGTGCTGTAACTAACATAATCTGGATCGCAATTCCTTTCTTTCATTTGCTTCAATAAACCAAAACCATCTTTTGGTCTACCTTCCTTAAAATAGCCATTAAAAATGGTGTTATAAGTCACAATACTTGGCGTTAATCCCATCTCAATTGCTTCATTAAGCAATTCTAAAGCCTCATTTGACCTACCCACTTTGCAAAATCCATCCATCACAGCAGTAAAACTATAAACATCAGGCTGCAAATTCAAAGATTTCTTGATTTTGTTCAACAGTTCATAAGCTTCTTCAACCTTACCCACATAACACAACCCTTTTAACAAACAGTTATAAGTATTGATTGTGGGATCACATTTAACCTTACCCATTATCTCAAACACTTCAAATGCTTGCTTTAATTTACCCTTTTTGCAAAAGGAATTGATTAGTTGAGTAAAGGTTTTGACTTTTGGAGATTCAAACCCATTTTCAATCATATGTTCCAAAACCCTTTTAGCTTCCATTGGCTCATTTCTCTTGCAGTAACAATGGACAAGAATGGAGAAAGTAAAACTATCTGGAGATAAGTTATAACTTGGTAAAGATGAGTACAATTTATAGGCAAGATCCACTTCATTTTCCAAAACTAAACCCATAAAGAGATGATTAAAGTCTGTTATGGTTTCAAAGTTTCCATCTTTGAATCTTTCTGCCAAATCTTGAATCTTTTTGCTTCTGGTTTTGAGTTGTTGAAGTGGGGTTAAGTTTCTGTTTATCGATTGACGATTAAATTTGAGAGCTTGTGGCGATGGTTGGTTTGTGATGATAAAGTGGGATGGTTTTGGGGGGATGAAGAAAAGAGAAGTGAAATTAAAATTAGACGGAAGAAATTGAAAGGGAGAAGCTCTTGCAAATGGAGAATTCATGTCGGCTAAAGAAGAGAATGCAGGTTGCTTATTCAAGATTATATTACAAGACGAGTAAACTACAAGTTTCGTCCATGTGGTTTGCTACAAATTAAACTTTTAGTCCCTATGGTTTAAAAATTGTTTGTTTTTTGCCTTTTTATGGTTATTATTTTGTTTCTCTTTTTATCCTTGATGCTAACAATGGTTGAAAAAATCCGTTAAAGTTAGGTTTTTTTTCTCTTGAAACACGGTTAAGTTAGGTTAACTTGATCCTTTCACCTTTTTTTGGTTTTTTTTATTAAATACTATTTTAGTTTACAGGTTATTAAAGGGTTTTTTTTAAGAAAAGGTATTAAAGTTAGGTAAACACACTAAATCAGAACTAACCTTTTAATCGCTACCTACAACATCCCTCCTCTTTTTGTCTTTTTCCTATTAAAATAATAATGACTGTGATGATAATAATACCAACAATATTATATATATACACACACACACATACACAATCACATCTTCAGGCACCCCTTCCATCCCTATTAGCGTTGCCTCCTTCCTTTTGTCCATCTCCACCTTCGGCCTCCCCCTCCTATCCTCGTCCACGTCTATTCCTCCTTTCGGCCACAATCTCCAACCTTCACCTTTGCATCCTTGTCAACAACTTGCAACCGACGCACATACAGTGAAACTATACTCGCAATCATGTTCCTTCCCTACTTTATATGTTCTCACCGAAAAACCGAAGCATCAAAATCTAGTTGTGTAGTGTGTATATGTTATGTAAGGTAAATCAACTTCATCAAACCCAGTTAGGGAGGGGCTTGCTTCACTAGAGTGCCTCAATAGAGGAAATCTTTTGCATCCATCATCGATCTCACATAACGCACATACTAGCTAGCACGTACTAGGTTGAACTTGATGAGCTTCATGTTATTGGCCTAGAACCGGGGAAAGGGCGATGTGTCAATGGGGAGATGGGTGATTTGGCAAAAGCTAGATGCAACTTGTCCTTTGGCTTACCTACATGGACTTGATCATATCAAACCCACCTATTTGTGATCGAAGATGGTGTTGTGTTTTTGTTTTCTATGTGTTGTAAGTAGATACTGTGGGTATGAGGCCGAACAAAGAGTGCCTAGAGATGGATGCGGGATGACGTGTGTGGGCCTTGCAAGTTGTTGAACAAGGATGGAAGGGTAAAGGTCAGATATCATGGCCAAAAGGAGGAATATACGTGAACGAGGATGGAGGGGGGGGGGGGAGGGGGCGAAAAGAGGAAGCGATGTCGACGGGGATGGAAGGGGGAGCCCAGAGGTGTATATATATATAATTGTTATTATTAATACTATTTTAATAGGAAAAAGACAAAAAAAGAGTTAAAAAAACCAAGTTGCCTCTTAGTTAACGGATAAAAATTAACTCTGTTAGATATAGGGACCTGTTCGTAGCGAAATATAAATCATTTCTCGAGTGTACTTATTTTGAAATATGGACATTTTGGCCTCAAATCCTTTATACCATAGGGATGAAACCAAAAATTTGAAACCACATGGAGGAAAAACTTAATTTACTCTAAAATTTTATTGGAAACTAAAGAAGTTGAATTATCTTAAAAAATTATGAATCTTTACTTTTTTTTGGAAATGGATTAATTTGATATGAGGTTTTGATATTTTATTGTTTATTTGATTGATTGACCTTATATTTGAAAATGATGTAGATGGTTCCAAAAACTTTGTTTTAATTTTTAAAGAAGTATAAAATAAGAATATTTTAAAAGTAGAAAGATTTTGTATTATTAATAATCTATATGCTTAATGTTTTATAAGTTTTACCCTTGAAAAAATTAAAAGTTTTCAAAAATAAAAACTTAAAATGTTTCATAATACTGCTAAATACTTCAATATGCTCGAGAAAGTATTATATTTATTTGGTGACAACTTAGGGGGTGTTTGGAATTGCTTGTTTAAAACAACTTATAGTTTTTTTTGTAAAAGTGCTTATCAATTTATGTGGTGTTAAACCGAAATTTTACAAAAAATATTTGGATTAAGTACTTATGGCGGTATCAAAACGTACAAACTAGTAATAAAGTGTTTGGATTAACTTATATATGTAAAAACTTGTTATTACCAATAACACTTTAGGATAAATTAATGAGTTAGAAATGAGTAAATTATAAAAAATCCTTATTATCGGTGTTTTTTTTACCTTTTTTTTCTTTGACTCTTCGTTTTTTTTTTGCATTTTGATTTTTATTACTGGACTGCTCAATGAAACAATTCAATTGGTTCTAGTCAAGTCTCAACAAGCCCATTTGAGTCCTTTAGAAAAATAAAATCGTTTATCGTTATAGTATAAATGCCAAGGCTTGACTAAATTAGTTAGCCTTTAAGAAAAATAATTTTGTATCATGTTAAAATATGAGTGTTTGAGTGGATTCAGTTAAATACTTAGGAGTCGTTTATTAAACTTTATCAGGTAAGTGTTAAGCGAGAATAGTTACCATCCTAACATACCTTATCAGGTAACAATTTTGGACATCAAAATGAATTGTTGGTAAACGTTTTTTTTTATCGGGTAAGAGTATTCTCCCTCATTTACCAGGAAAGATGACTTGTCCATCCCATGACTCTTGTTAGGTAAGAATTTTTGTCCCCATTATACCCACCAGATTAACATTTACTGGTTAAACATTTGGTAAACGGCTTATTAGTTTCTATGTTCTAATAAGTTCGATAAAGGTATAAATGTTATTGAGTAACATAAATATTTAAAAAATCAAATTTTTTAATTAAAAGCTCATTTAAAGTTATATAAAACCCTAAAACCTTATTCGATCGTCTAATTTGATTAATAGAAAGACGTTTTCATTTGAGTGAAAATAATATACGAGACGATTTAGAAAACTCTGACACTTTGTTTTAAAATAAATATTAATTATTCACGCTATAACAAAATTAATATTTATGATGTAGAACTGTCTTAACTGGAGATGTACAAGGTTCGGATTTTTCTAGACCTTAGTACGGGTCTTTCAAGTCCGTTTTCAATTTAAGCAATAAAAAAGTTCCTACTTTTTAAGACATCGGCCGGTCCAGGGTCAGAGTTTAAGCTTGACATAGGGTCCAATCGGATTTTTTCAGGTAGGGAATTTTTGGGATTTTATCAGATTTTTTTAGCCTTTTTCAAGTCGCGTTTTTCATGGACGCGCCTGCCGCCCATATTTCGGCTTGACCGAGCTATGAGGCTCAGTCTGGATCGGGCTTCGGGGTCACTGGACATGCGCGTTTTTGGGTGGGGCATGGGTCGACTTCAGGCTTGAATATATTTGTGCATCTCTAGTCTTGACATGATATTTAATGAGACTTTTAAGTTTATTATACCAACAACCATGCAACTTAAACAAATGTGTTAGGGTTTAATGTTTAATGTTTAAGTTAAACAATCTAACAACTTTTATTATTATGAAACAATAACTTATTAGAATGAATTTGAACAAACGAATATAACTCAAATAAAAAATCGTCTTATTAGTATTTTTATATCAAAGGGGGTTAGCTCAGTTGGATAGGTAACATTCTGGGGGGTGTGGGGTGAAAACCACACTACCCCGGTTCGAATCTCACGAGCGATACTTTCCTGAGATATCCAGACTTTGGATCTGGTCCTTCGGGGCCGGGTTCGGGTGGGTCCAGTCTATGGGACCCTCTACCCTGCTAGTCGGGTTCAGCTATAGGTTGGGCCGGGTCGCAGCGGATTAGTGGGATTGCTCGTAATGGAGGCCCGATACCACTGGAACGTGTGTGTACATTTACTTGCCGTTCAAAAAAAGGTACTAAAAATACAAAGTTATTGTAGTATGTCATGTTTTAGTGGAAATTTAACTTCCAAAATAAAACAAGGTTAAAATATTTCACCATTTGGTTAAGTTTTAATTATTAAAGCAATAGATTAGATCTTAAAACTAAAAAAACACTTTTCTGAAAAAGAAAATGAATTATTGAGGAACAAAAGAAGATTTTTTTTCAAAAAGATTATTCTTGTCATATAAATTAACTCAATAAAATAATAAAACAAGTATTTGAGAAATCATCATGGTCAAATTTTCATAGATTTCCAATATATTGACAATTTAAATACTTTGGCAAGAAATTATATGATTTCTTTTTTTAAATCATAATATTATCATTCATTTAAATATTTTGATAAGTTTATTTTTACATTTTCTTATGTTTTAGATTTGTTAAATTATTACAAAAACGTTACGAAAATAAAATTCATGAAAGCTACTGAAAAATCACGTGTATTTTCAATGCCTAGAAGCATAGCCCGGGCTTTATAAAAAGACGGTAGGGGTCGCTCTGGTGAATGATTATTGCCACATCGTCATATGCCTCCGTGAGACCCACGTCTAGTGATAGAAAGTGTTGCTGGTTGGGGACAGAAGAGCCAACATTACTGACTTGATCTGAATGAAGCTTGAATGCTATGCAATAAGAGATATTGGAGTAATTTTTGTGGCGGGTATAGGAAAATCTGTTTTCGATAGTTGTTGGGTTGAAAGATATCTTGCAACTGATCTCATGCTTGGAAAGCCGTAGATTGAGTTCGAGAATGTTGTGGATATATATGACATCATCTCTCATGACCCACTCCATAACATTATGCAATTATAATGTTTTCGTTATTTACTGATGATCCCAATTGTGATATTCAAATAATGTTAGTAGTAGAATTATTCAATTTAAGATAATTTTAAATGTTAGACATTTTTGTTCTTTTAGTTTGTCATACTTTTTAATCTAATATATGATATAAACTTTCATATTTTATTTATAAAAGTGATACATATATATAGTGGCGGACTTGGTCTAGGAAGAGGGGGGGGGGGAGGGACCCATTAAACAATTCATATATGTATATAAGGGTTAAAAAAAGTCTCTTGAAGTCAATTAAAAATCCAAAAAATCTCTTGAAATCAATCAAAAAAACTAAAAAAATCATTCAAAATCGAAAAAAAACACTAAAAAATTCATTAAAAAAATCAACAAAAAAAACTTTAAAAATCATTCAAAACATTGTGATAAGACTAAAAACACATTGGATAAACATAAAAACATTAAGATGACACCATTGGACAAAAATTATAGATTCGTCACCTTATATATAAACATAAAAACATTAAGATACACATATATAAGTACCTTCAAAAATATTTGAATAACCTGATAAAATATATAATTAAAATTATATTAAGGTACAACTTTTAATGAGAAAATTACTTATCGTTAGTGGACCATTTGATTGATATAAACATAAAAACATTCTTACCAATATTCAATGATTATCATCATTAATAATCTTAAGAATGTGAACAAATGATTATGATGTTTGAGCAAATGCTCTCATTAGGAGTAAACTCAAAGACTTTTGCCATTTTTCATTCATATACATGTATATTTTTCCATTATTATCTTCAAAAGAAAATTACCTATGTAATTAAACGTTTGTTTATATACCAAAATCAATATTTTATCTATCTTGTAATCTATTTTAGTTTTAAAACGTTAAAATGATTTTTTGGGAACAATTAGTATCTGGATTAATTTATATGCAACTCGACTAATCTTCTATGACTCTGTCTGTTGTTAGTTAGACAAACCCTTAGACAAACCCTTAGAGTGGCTATGATCATATTTGAAAGGGTCGTTTAAAGGTGATAAACCTAAAATTTTATGAACTAAAGTCGGGATTTCATCTGTCTTGAAACATTTTTTATTCTTTAACTGTAAAACGTTAAAAATGATTTATTTTATAAACGATCGTAAAATTAAAACACGAAAAAGAAAAAGGAAAATCAAGTAATGATATGAATGGATGGAGACTAGTGTTTGAATTAATAAACAACATGTGTGGTCTTATGACTCATACATTACCCCCAACCCCCCCACTCTCTTTAACCTTCCATGACTTCAAATATAAGCATCAATTCTTTCCACCAAAAACTCATCATTCAAATATTTTCAGAAAGTTAATATTAAGTTTATTATAATATATATATATATATATATATTATAATAAACTTAATATTAACTTTCTCTATATATATATATATACACACAAAGGATCATATAAAACTAGGAGTTAAAAAGAAAAGTATAAAAAGGGATTTGAACAATTGATATTTTTAGTCCCAAAACAACATATGAATTAAGTTTTAAAAGAAAATTGATTCAGTGGTTTTCATCTTCAATTATGATATTAGTTTTCCAAAAATATCAAATATTTTTTTGTTTCATTGAATTTTATTTTAGAAGGGTAGTAGAGATTTCAAAAGCTCTGTTTAAAAACAATTGAAATATTTTCGAAATTAGAATACTTTTAATGAACTAATACTTGATGTTTTAAGAATTTGTACTTTTTAAAAATTATGATTTTTAAAAATAAAAAAATTAAATGAGTGTTAACGAAACAATTAGATTTTTTTCTTTTTTCGCGATGGATATTAAGAGGAAGTTTTAACATTTTATTGTTATTTATTTATTTGATGGTGTTTTATATGAAAGGGGAATTATATTCACACCCTTCTTATATGGTGTATGTGAGTGAGTAGAGGTGATAGAAAGTGAATGGTGTGTGAGTAAAGAACTTTATTATTATTGTTTTCACCAATAAAAACAACTTAAATTAAATCAGAGAGAAAAAAACTATTAATATTATTAATGTTTTTTTTAAATATATAATATTTATATACTGCAAATGCAACAAATAAATTCATATACGCTTCTCACATTTGGTTAATATTAGTAATGTTGTAATCTACAAATAAAGAACTATTAGAGTTAAGTGTAGTTTTGTAAGATTTTAATTTTTCATTTTGGAGGGTTTTGAAAAAACCTAATGGAGATGTAACACATCAATACATCAAAACCGTGTAACATTTACTGTAATAATTCAGATAACTTATCTATTAAGGTCTTCAATTTGTTTCTTATTAGTTATCAGTTTGAGTCCTCTTACAACCATCGAAGGTTTGATTGCTATTAACTTCATGATCTCATAAAACCGTTCCGAGGTGTGAAGTGGGAGAGAAGGGATGTCATAATTGGGGTTTTGAATAAGACGACCTATAAGTCAGACTCAATAAAATTTGATCAATCCCTTTTTCTGTCGTTAAGGTGGAGAACTGAACTACCGGAGGCTCTGAGGAAGTCGGAATAGGAGAGCACTCATCATGAGGTGGGCTTACTACTTAATCAAGATACATTCAAGCAAACTCACTCAGATATATTATCAAAAAGAAATCTAAAACTGTATCTTATGATACTTATATATTAAGTATGTATTGAAAAATTGTTAAGTGCTTTATGTATGGGAGTTTAAGGTCCAAAAGGTTTCACAATGACCCAATTTTAAATGCTTATAACCATGGGTTGGGTTACTGTGCGAAAAAAGTTAATGTGAGAAGAATAAGAAGAGATTTTCGTCTTTGGATGTACATTAGAATGAGATGCACCGGATTAATCCTCGTATCAAGCACAGTTTATGGGTGAGTTTGAGATTAATGGTGATCAAGAGTACATATATCTTCTTACGCTTCTCACATTAACTCTCGTTCTCATACGATTCTACGCCTTATAACTATTTCTTAAAAATCTGTATGAAATAAGTTAACTTAAAGGTTAATTCTATTTGAATAAATACTTATCAAAACATTTATTTTACCATTAAAGAGGCATCGCAATGACCGGCAAGTCCGTTCCTGACATTTTATAGGGCTTTCGATGAGATGTAAAAATGGTCCTCGATAAGTATGCAAAAAACTTTCATATATTGTTTTTATCACCAGAAATAACATCGACTTCAAGAAATACTAGCATATAATTTTTACATAACATCGTCAATAGGTTCCACAATCAAACATACCCTATGGTATACATTTTATATATAGATTAACATTATTTGGGATCACGATGTTGAGTATTTGGAGTAACACTCTATATAAATCAATTGAGCTTCCATTTTACCTCATCTTAATGTTTTTCAACAAATTTAAACTTTTAGATTTAAAACAAACCTTAACTATTTATCTTAAAATCAAAAACCCATGTTGGTTATAGATTGAGATTTTATTATTGTTTCTAGAGATAAGTGAATACTTACCGATTCATGCACTAAATATTAGATAATAAGAAATCAATAATATATGAAATAACAACGGTAGTTTTGGAACCATAAATTTAAAAATACGTTGGACTGTCTCATATGTTTGGTATTTTTTTTCAAAAGTTAAGAGTTTTTTTTTAGCTAATGGTAAAAAAATCGACTATATTCCAATAAAAAATAAAATTCATAACAACAAAATAATCACAAAATAGTCAGTAATAGATAAATGATGAAGAATATATATCAAAGTCTTTTAGGCAAATAGTTTTATACTTTAAAAACTTAGAAAAAAATAAGCAAGTTTTTTCTTGAATTACTACTATATAATTAAAAAAGATTTGAACCCTTATTTATTGTGGGTCGTTGGCGAGCACCTCTGGACATATGACCGATAATCTTACCTTGTAAGTAAAGATGATGACTCAGAATTTAATTTCTATTTATGGATAGAAGACACATTCTAAAAATCTTACTATATCATTTTAATAAATAAGAATTTTAATAATTAACTTTTACCAATGTTTTAAAACCCGGGTTAACCCGGCTGGTCGAACCGGTTGGACCGGGATCCGAGGTAGTGACCGGGTTAACTAACATCGGGCTAATGCATATGACCGGCCCGTTTCAACCCGGGCGGGTTTCTCAAAAACCCGGTTAAACCGTTGGTAAACCCGTTTCTCAAACCCGGTTAACCCGTTTTTATATTAAAATTCAAAAAAATTTAAAATTTGTTGTTTGTATATTTTTAATGTTGGAACTTGTGGACATCAAATGTATATTTTTTAATATATTTGAATTGATGTAAAACTTGTTGTTTGTATATTTTTAATGTTGGAACTTGAGGACATCAAATTATTACTTTATATATATATATATGTATGTACGCAAGAAAATGAAAAAAAATACAAGAGATTAAATGAATTATTAAAACCGATTAACCCGATAATTGAACCGATTAACCCAAAACCCAGTTACCATATTGGATCAACTAAAAACCTCGATTTTAAAACATTAACTTTTACCCGATTCACGATTAACCACCACTTAAAAACAAATATATGACGACATTTTTGTAATCCACTCATCATTTCCAAACATTTTTAACATGTGCATTACTTTTGAGACATATTGTGGGGGACATAAATCAGAATACAACACAATCATTTGTCACCATTCACCAACATAGAAAACACAGTAAACCAAAAAGACAAAATTGCCCTGTAAATTTGTGATTTTGTAAACTAAAACAAATATTCACAAAAAGGGTAAAATAGGAAACCCTATAAATATTCAACTTGGACAAATGATCTTCATTTTCAACAGCATAAGAAACATCAAAACCAAAATACAACCTTAAAACAACCAAAAAGTATGGGTCCTAAACCTATATATCAAACAAAAGGCAAAATGCTATCACCAAAGACCCCCAATTCTTCTCGTTTTCAGGATCCGGGTCGGAATCACGCTCCATATACTCCACGGGTTTTTTTAAGATCCGAAATCGTTCAACATTCGTCTTTGCCAAAAGCATTTTGCCCTTTTTGCCCTTTTCATTCCAACTCTTCGTGGCTTTCCGTTGGACACCGAATTAACTCGAGAATCTTGATCACCTCTTCCATATCGGGCCGATTAGATGGCACTTGCGATGCACATACCAAACCAAGCTTAATTACCGAAATACCCTCGTCGATCGGAAAATCTCCGTTCAACTTTCGATCAACACATTCTTCGGCCCGACCACCGTCTAACGCTCCCCGAACCATATCACACAAAATGACCACATCGTCCTCCATATATTCCACCGGTTTCTTTCCCGTAACAACTTCGAGCACCAAAATCCCAAACCCGTAAACGTCACATTTTTCCGTTATTTTCACCGTTTGGCAAGCGAATTCCGGCGCTACGTACCCTAAAGCGCTCTGAATCTTGCCGCTAAGAACGTGGCGGTCTAACGACGGTAGCAACGTCACCAAACCGAAGTCTCCGACTTTGGCTTCACCCGAACAATCGATCAAAACGTTGGTCGATTTCATGTTGTAATGAATCACGTTCATCCGGTGCAAATGAGCCAAACCCCGAGCCATACCGAGTACGACGTCGAACCGTTCTCGCCACGAAAGGGTATTTTCGTAATTTCCTTCGTGAAGATGCTTATACAAGCTTCCACTCGATACATACTCGTTGATCAAAAGTTGTAACGATGGAGTCCAATAATACCCTTCGAGTAAAACGAGATTCGAATGGCGGATCATCCCGAGCTTTTTTACCTCCCGATCGAAATCTTCTCGAGACTTTATTAAACCGGGAACGTGTAGCTTTTTTATAGCAACCGATCGACCGTTTCTAAGGGCAGTCCAGTAAACCACCCCGAACCCACCACGACCCAATTCGCAGTCCTTATTAAGCAACCCGTGGGTCCCGGATACGAACTCGGCATCACCGGTAAACATCACGAGTTTCCCGTAATCGGAGCTCGGCGAGCGGGTATGGCTAAAATCATCTCCACCGGAAAATGTGAGGGCCACTGCGGAGGATCGGGAGACCGAGTTTCGGACATGGAGGTTAAGGATCGTAACCACGATCACACCCAACGCGATGAACACAGCCGCACCGATGGCTATAATAGCGGAGATACTGAGTATGATTCGTTTGTGGCTAAGGTTCAACGGTTCGGACCCGTGGTCAGAATGTGATGGGTTAGGGTTCAGGACGATCGGCTTTGGGTGTGCACCGGGGCACGATTGGTTCACGATCGAACCACATAGAGACGGGTTAGCCGAAACCGAAGAAAGTGGTATCGTGTTGAAAAAACCACCGAGTGGAAGTTCGCCTTCGAGATCGTTATGGGATATGTTAAATGTTACGAGATTCGAGAGGTTTGTGAGCTCTTTCGGTAAACTTCCCGAGAGATGGTTGAACGATAAATCAACCAATTCAAGCTCCGATAAGTTCACAATCCCAATCGGGATCGAACCGGTAATGTTGTTCCGAGCCAAGATCCTGCAAATGAGTAAAGTTAACAAAATTATAGAGAAAGATTTAACATTTACTGCGCCCAGAAGAAAGTTCAAATGCAAACTAAAATTTGGTTTTGAACGTGGGGACAGATGAGAGCGCGACACGTGTCATGTTCGGACTGTCCGAACAATGAAAAAAAATATTCTGACTTTATTTTATTCAGACTGAATATGTATAATTCAGACCAAATATTATTCGGTCCGAATAAGTTATTCAGATTGAATAACACTACATTCATATTTTCCTTCATTATTCGGTCTGGATGGAAATGACACGTGTCACGCTGTCATTTGTTCTCACATTCACAACCAAATTTGAGTTCTAATTTGAACCCGCCGCCCCTATTGCACTATAATAAACAAAATTATATCAAGTGATTTACGAAGACTTACAGAGTCCGTAGAACCGAACAGTTTTCGATCTGGGCCGGGATCGAGCCGGTCAAGAAGTTACCATCGAGTCTTAATTCGTTCAATCGAGCTGCTCCACCGATCTCAACCGGAATGCTGCCATTCAGCCAATTGTGGCTTAAATCAACCACATTTGCAGCTTTTAAACCTCCCAAACTTGGAGGAACTGAACCAATCAAGCCATTATAAGACATATTCAAGAACATCAAGCTACTAAAATTTCCGATCGATAACGGGATCACACCGGAAAACGAATTCGAAGATAAATCCAAGATTTCAAGAGTATCAAAAGCAGCAACAGTTTCTTCACCAAATTCAACATTCCCAATAAACTGGTTGCCGGAAAGAGAAACACCCTTCAATCGTAAGCTAAATGCCCAAACGGGAATGTTTCCGGTGAACAGATTCCGGCTAAAATCAACAACGGTTAGGTTTACACACTTTCCCAAAGATTCCGGCAAGTTCCCAGTGATTTGATTTAACGAAAGATTCAAACTTTTCAACGATTCAAGATCACCAAATGAAGCTGGAAACGAACCTGAGAAATTATTAACGGATAGATCCAAGAATTCAAGACTTTTCAGACTTCCGATCCACTCCGGCAACTCTCCGGCGAAGTAATTTCCTCTCAAATTAAGCACATTGCACAAACTAAGCTTCTGTAAAGATAAAGGGATTGTTCCAATTAAATAATTATCACTAAAATCAACTGATTTCAGCAACAAACATTCTCCGATCTTCTCCGGCAACTCGCCTCTGAAATTATTTCTGCTAAAATTAAAAACCCTTAAATCAAACAGACTCTCGATCCTTTCTTGTGGGATTTCGCCTTCAAGAAAGTTATTTGATAAATCAATTGATCTTAATGAAGTCAATGACCAGATGTTTTTCGGTAATCCACCTGATAACTGATTGGATGAAAGATCAACATTTTGTAAAGTCAAACATGAAGAAATTGAATCAGGGATTTGACCAGTTAACTTGTTCTTGGATAACGAAATGGATCTAATTGACCCACATTGATTGAAGAGTTGTTCGGGTATGGACCCAAAGAACCCGTTTTCACTAAAATCAATCACTTGTGAGTTCTTAATGATTTGTGTTAAAATGGGGTTACTGATAAACCCAGTGAAATTGTTTCTAGAGAGAGAAAGTGTGTGAAGAAACTGTAACCTCAACAAGCCTTTGCTGATGTGACCCGAAAGAGATAACCCATCTAAATGGAGCTCCGTGACCCGATTAGAATACGGGTCGCATGTAATACCAAACCATTTGCAAGGACTGTCGTCTTCTTCCTTCCATGTTGAGAGCTTAAAGTAAGGATCAAGTATGTCTGCTTTAAACACCATAAGACCCAAAACGTCGTCGTTAAGGGCTACATTCAAAGAGTTAGCCGGAATAATCATCTCCGGCGATAATAACAACAAAAACAGAAGAAGGAGAGCAGGAATCAGTTTCGTCCACATTTTCAATTGCTCTTTGAGTTGTGGAAAGAATAGTGGGGATCTAGACTAAAATGGGCATGGAAGGTGTTTGATGAAAGTCCTGAAAGAAGATTGGATACATGAGAAGGTTGAATCTATGGCGGAAAAATAAGAGAATTTAGAAGAGAAGGTGGAGGAGATAAAGAAGAAAAACGGCGAAAGAAAGAAAGAAAGAAAGAAAGAAAAGGGGTTGTCTGGTGTGGTGTGGTGTGTGTGTGTGTGGAAGTGTGCCGTCTTTATGGTGGTGGAGTTAATGGTGATGATGGATGCCGGAGGGAAGAGACCCTTTTTTTCCTTTTTTTCTCCACAATTTCTCAAAATTCAAAACTATAAAAAGAAGTATATTTAATTCTATATATTTTTTTAGTTTAGAGAATTATGTGATTTAAATAATATATATATATATGTATTTAATAAACATTCAACGTACAAAGTGTTTTTTGGAAAATATAATGAAATTGTTTTTCTATTATAATTATATGAGAGTTTTCCTAAAGAATTTCACACTCTTGTATGCTTAATATATAAAAGTTTTTGAAATTTTGTTGGAATAAAATTTCATCCAAAAATCAATTTTTTGTTATAAATTATCTGTTAAAGATGCAAGCATACTTCTTTCTTCTCAAGAATTACTTTTTTTATTAGGAAAAGGAAGCAAAATACAATGGAAAACGAGAAAACATGTGTTTTGTATTTATTTTTTTAAGAGATAAAGGAAAAAATACGAAGAAAATAAATGACATGTTTCCTTCTAAATATAAGAAATGAAAGGAAACAAATGACATCATTAGCGCAGTTTATAAAATATATCATATCTGTTAATATGATATATTTTATTTCAAATTTTTCGGTTAAAGAACATGAAAAATTCTCTATTTTCAATCATTCTTTTTCTTTTTCCTTCAACACAATTTAAAAAACTTTTGATACAATCTTGAAATCAGAGAAAATTGTATTTTCATGTCCTATTGATACAAACCCGATATCTAAATGTTTTATAATTCGTATATCTAAAATAACAAAATAATTTTTTTACATAAAATAAGAATTAGATTAAAATACATAATACTTATGTCTAGGGGCGGATGTAGTGCAAAGGGGGTGGGGGGAAGGGACCCCACTCAAAAGTTTAAAAATATAATTACATAGGTTTAAAAAAATAAAAAATATTGAATTTACTCTTAGTTCCTTCCAGTAAAAAAATTTGAGGGACCCCATCTTACTGATGATTGTCAAAAACACTAAAAAATCTCTTGAAATCAATCAAAAAACCCGAAAAAATTCTTCGAAATCGACAAAAACACTAAAAAAAATCCCTCGAAATCGACAAAAACACTAAGAAAATCCTCGAAATCAACTTAAAAAATTTAAAAATCCCTCGAAACACGTCGGGTGATTTTACGCGTCTTTAGTCACTCTTAATGATGACCCCCCTGGATATAAAATTCTTGTATCCGTTACTGTTATTTGATAAGAACCGTATAATTAATTAATTACATATATTTTAGAAGTATTTAATGAATATTTGATATTGAAGTGAAAAACAGAAAGTGAAAGAGGAGTGAGGAAGAATTTGAATAGGTTGGAAAAAGTGAAGAGAGTAGTAATGAGTCATGAGCGTGTCTGGTGGGGACTGCATTAACTCCAAACCCAATTTTCTTTTTCTTTTTTAAAATATATAAAATAAAAATATTATAAGAAAAAAAACTAAAATAAAAAACATATGACATGATGATGGTATTTTTGGTTCTTTACACCCTCATGCCCATGGCATCATCATGTTGTCAAAACATTCCACATCTCATGCTTTTCATTCCATGTAAAAAGCAAAATAAATCAAATATATTTGAAAAAAAATCATTTAAAAATAAAATTTTTGATGTAAATATTTTATTTATTCCGTTCGGTTTATGTTATTTTTGATCATGTTTGATAAATATAAGAGTATTTTATAATAAAATCGTTAAAATTAAAAATTTTAAAATAAAATAATATTTATATATAACAAATTCTTTTTTTAGAGATTATAATATAAATTATGTTATTAAAATATTCAATATCACTCCTATACATAGAACCAAGAATTTTCATTGTTAGTAAAAATAAAATATATTTATCTTTTATAGATACCATTTTTTTAAAGAGTTTTCTACTACTTTCTCTATTTTGGAAAAGGTTTTAAGAAATTTGTTGGATCAAAAATCTTTAAAATCTTCTTTTTTTTAAAATCTGTTGGAGGAGATGTTTAAAGTAACTTAATCAAACTAACATTATATTAATTTTTTTAAAGCTATTTCAAGTAGTGTTTCAATAAAACTTAAAGCCTTTTTTAGCATTTTAATGGTGATTAATTTTGAAATATTTTCGTTTAGATTATTTTATACTGTCATCTAATTTATCTATTAGTTTTTACTAAATGTGACTAATTATCAGCTAGTTTGTTCATTAATAATTACTAATTAGTTTACTAAACATAACATTCCTTCTTGATTTGTAATTTTTTTGAAAAATTATAGGAGAAATTGTAGTTTCTTATTTTGAATTACCAATCGAAAAAACACGCAAAGTTTAAAAAAAAAATAAAAAAAAAAGATAAGATCTTAAATTCCCACTTATCTTGCACTTTATACAAACTAACTAATATACATAATTTTTTTTAGTAAAAATACAAAAAAAAAAGTTACATATGACTACAATAGATATAAGAATACAAGTAACATTGTTAAAACAAATAGATGTGTAATTAGGAATAAAAACAAGAGTTCACTTTGTTGTGTAAAAATGAAAGAGAAACAGTCAAAGGTAAAGTCAAACAAAATCTCAGTGCTCCTCTTTTGGTGTTTTCATAAAATCCATGTTTTCTTTATATAAGTCTCATTTTTGTTTCTATTTGTTATTTTTCTATCTTGTACTTGTATCTATCTAAACACCTATAAACAAATCTTATTTTGACCTTTTTTTCAATTATAAAATTATAAAATTATTGGATTTTTGTTAAGTAAAAAAGAAATGGACTTCAACCTACCCCATAACCATATCTACCAAACATTGAATAAAATGTATACAACAAATTAAATAAAATATATAGCGGTTTTTAAAAATTATCAAGAAATAACCTATAATTTCGTAAACTTTTGTCGTAAATCTTCGTAAAAATTCAAAAAAAAAAAAAAGATACTTGTCGGCTGCTATTATAACCTACCATCTAACTAAAAGAAATAAAAAAAAGTAATTTGACAAAGAAAATTAAAAAGTAAGTAATAAAGTAAGAGGCAGGGTAAATGCATCTTTACTTATTAAGATTTAGGGCTTGTTTAATCATAAGGGTTATGGTGTACTGTTTAAGGTCTTGAGAGATGTGGTGGAATATCTCATCTGTCCAGAATTTGAATCCAGACGTACATAACAATTGTGGCCACTGAGTTTATTGGAGCTCATGTATTGCAGTCATAATTTGTCAGAATTAGTCCAAACATAGCCTGACATACCCTTCAATAAAAAGATTTAGGGCTTGTTTACCTAAAAACTTACCCGATAAACACTTACCAGTAAAATTCAACATTGTCACTTAATTTACCTACTAGGATTTTGGTCTATTAAAACGGCAACAAATGCAACAATTTACCCGGTAAACACTAACCGAGTAAGACTCTTGGTCTTTGTCATTGCTCTTACAGAGAAGATTTATTGGTCTTTCTCATTGCTCTTACAGGGTAAGATTATTGGTTTTTGTCATTGCTCTTACAGTGTAAGATTATTAGTGTTTGTCATTGCTCTTACATGATAAGATTATTGGTCTTTGTCATTGCTCTTACAGGATAAGATTATTGGTCTTTGTCATTGTTCTTACAGGGTAAGATTATTGATTTTTGTTAAATGTTCATCCGATAAGATAATATGATTTGATAAAATACTTGCTAGGTAAACATTATACTGTTACATTTTTAATACATAATTTAACATGATATTTACATAAATAAAATAGAATACAACAATGTCTTAAAATAAAAATAAAAATAAAAAATGTGGTGGGATTGGGGGTGGGGGTCTGCATATTATAAGTAGATGGGGTTTGGGCGTAAAAGGCGGGGTCAGAGACAGACAGAGAATACAACAAAAAGCAAACAAATTAATTGCGTCGTAACGTTGCAGTTAATTTGGTTTTAATTAACGCCCCACCCACACATCTCTATGCTCTTTAATTACTCAACTTCTCTTTATTTTTATTTTTTATTTCTATAATTAAACTATGTATATAAATATATAATTCAAAAATAATTTCATCTGACGAGGTAAGTGGCTTGATAAACACTGGTCCAGTTCGATACACCAAGAGAAGATATACAATGTGTTGTTTTACTATAAGCATATTTTAAATAATTTGTTTGAGAATGTTAATAATAATAATACTGGATGAAACATACTTCAAAACCAACTGGTTTAAATACATTAGACGATATCAAATTATACAAAGACACAATAAATGAGTATGTCGTCAAAAACCCTTAACCGTTTAGATGTCTCCAAGAGACCCGTGAACAGAAACTTCTCCTTGACCATCCAAGGGCATGTACTGCGCCATGATAGCCCGAATCTCTGAATCCATGTATCTCTGCATGTGAAATATTAACATACCAACGTCACCACAAGTTTATCAGGGTGGACACAACATTTGATAGGGTCGAGGGGCCGCTCAACTGGTTGGACCTTGAATTTGCTCGACTGAGGTCACATGTTCAAGTTCCCTCAAGGCTAGTAGAATTAATTTTATAGAATCTCCAAAAGATTATTTATAATTTTTTAAGATGAAGAATCAAAAGATAAAATCTCTAAAAAAATGTTACATTTTAACTTTAACATATTCTCTATTTTGAAAACTTCAACATTACTTATCACCAAAATATTCAATATTCCATGATATTTTAGAGTAAATCACATTTTTTTTGTCATTGTGATTTGTTGAATGTATCTTCGTCTATGTGGTTTTGAAATTATGGTCTCCAAGATTTATAACGTATTATTTTTTTCATCCTTATGATTTAAACCTTGTTACTTTTTTCGTCCTTGTGGTTTATATAATTCATTTCTAATTTATTCCTTCGTACTTAAAAGTAGTAGTTAGCCTCAAGGACAAAAATGTAATTTACTCTAAAATTTATATGAAATGAAAATATATTCAACGTAACCGGTAAAAACGGTAAAAAAAACAATTTCTTCTTCTTCAACATTAAATTTTAGAAAAATCTCTAAATTTGAATATTTTTAGTTCTTTCTACTTGGTTTTCTATGCTTTAGTGAAACTTTTAGACAATCTCTTGGAAGCAAGAAAAATATCCAAAATCTTTATTTTTTCTATTTTAGATAATCTATTGAAAACGTTCTCAGCACCCATAAAATTAATAATTAATGCGTGCAAGCAAGCTGGTTCAGACACCATGATTATAAAAAAAGTCGAATTACCTGAAAAGGGTGAGTAACAATGTATATATATATATATATATATATATATATATCAAGGGAGAAAACATAAAGCGTACCCGAACTCTGTACTTGTAGAGCGCATATCCTACGAATCCGATAGCTGCCAACCCAAAAACAAACCCCCAAACGAAACCCCAACCAGCACTCGCATTATCATCTTTACCTATATCTCAGCGAGAAAATACCAAATCAAACCAAACGAACCAAGTATATCCCAGTCAACCAGCAACTGTGACTACTATATCCGCAAAAAAATTACAAAAACTAGTTTCAAAATGTTATAAATTTGAATTTCTACGTGAACTTTCAAAGTATTGTTTCAAATCAAACAAACCCAGTAATTAAATCCCACACAGAATAAAGTTTGAGACGGAAAGTTGAATACTTACTTAGACAAGTGTCATGTTCTTTAAAATAGAGCAAATTAGCCGTGCAACTACACTCGTAACTTCCCCATGTATTCTTGCATTTGCACTCGGGACACTTACATATCGTGTTCTCTTTGCATTCATCTATATCTGAATGACACACAACGAAATTCATAAAATAAATTACGAGTATGACTTTCGACAAAAAAAAAATTCCAATAAAAACACGGGTATATATAACGACAATGGTTGCATCAAGGCCCTTCAGATTTGCGGAAAAATGTTTGTGTGAGTTGAACGCAAAAAAAAGTAACCTCATGGGTTGTGTAACATCACGAAGAACATAAATTGTAAGTTATGGAGAAAAGAATTAGAGGAAAATGAATAGTACCTTCGCAACTATGAACTCCGTCTCCCTTGAATCCCGGTGGACATTGGCAACCTTCTGTATGGCCGTCCTTAATGATAAAGTATAGCGATTTTAATGCGTACAAGTTATAAATACAAAAAGAGCCAAGAAAAAAGATAAATAATCGATTGTGACACCTAGAATCTTCCAATTGCGGTACACACATACACACACACACACATATATATATATATAAATAAATAAGTGAGTTCAAATGATAACTCAAATTTGGTTGCGAACATGAGGACAAAGGAGAACGCAACACGTGTCATATTCGGTCAGAATAATGAAGGGGAATATTCAAACTGAATTTTGTGTTATTCAGTAGTAATGTATGAACTTCACCTTAATTAATTATTCAGTGTGAAAGCCCTTCAGACTGAATAGGACACGTGTTGCGCTCTCCTTTGTCATCGTGTTTGCAACCAAAATTTGAGTTTGCATCTAAACTTTCCCCCCCTATCTCTCTCTCTCTCTCTATATATATATATATATATGTAACTAAATCATACCAAACGAACCTAGTATATCCCTAGAGCTGGGATGGCAAGGCTTACAAGACCATACTTGAGTGACTTTTACCCTAAAGAATAGAGCGGTTGTTTCCATGAACACATACAAGGATATATATATATATATATAGGGGTAGGTTCAAATGTGAACTCATTTTTGGTTGTGAACGTGAGGACGAATATCAGCCACACATCTTCGGTTATGGTGGACCCGATCACGGAGGATTGACGCGATTCATGGGAGGGTGGAGATTATTAAAGGAGGGGAACCAGGTCAAAGCCGCCTTTATTGACCGGATAAGTGGCTGAGATTCGTTCTCACGTTCACAACCAAAAATGAGTTCACATTTGAACTTTCCTCTATATATATATATATATATAGAGAGAGAGAGAGAGAGAACTAACAATACAAGCAGAATATGTCTTGTCTTCTTTGATGCTTTTCCAACAGCCTCCATTGTTAATTCCACAATTTAGGGCAGCTGAAGCTGCAACACAATTACAAAGCACCCCAAGTTTCAATCAAAGATTACCCATCTTATGAGGGGTACTTTAGACATTCCATTGAACTATATGCTCAACTAAACGTAGTTATTTTTTAGCTTAGCAGGTAAGAAGGTGGACATCCTCATAGAATATGCTCAAATATTGTATTAATCCTTTGAATGGAGGCAATCACAATAAGAACCAAATTACCTTCACAGTGTTTATAACCATCACCAATATATTTGACACCCTCCACGATCGGGCATTCACACACACTCCCACGGAAAGTATCCTAGAAAAATAAACATGCTCACCAATATAAAACAAGCTAATTCATAAGCGGAAATAGGGATGTACGTAAAGATAAACATATAAGTACCTTACATGCCGTAATATTAGCAACTTTGTCCATCCAACAACCACCATTGTTTTCTAGGCACTGGTTTCTTTCGATATCTACAAATACAATAACATAAAATCATTCACGGAAACAGCCAATCTACTAGAAGCGTCTCTTACCCGGTAAGTGCTAACTTAGTAAGAACTTACCAGGTAAGATTCTCGGTTAACAAAACGACATGATAAGATTGTCGGTAAAAACCATCATGTCTTGCCCGGTAAGAGACAATAACTGTTTAGTTACTCGGTAACTGACAGTAAAGTAAAGGGGAATTTGGTTCAGGGAATGAATTTCATTTCCCCCAATATAATCTGGGATGAAAATTTGGGCTTTTGGCGGGATGAACCCATTATATTATATTAACCCAAAATGTTTCTTGATACAGAGAGGTTTTGAGAGTTAACGAGATTTTTCTTTGTTCTTTGGAAAAAAAGAAAACGGGCTCGAAAGAAGCTCGTAAACCTGCATCGGAAACTGAAAAATAGTTTCTTGCACAACTCAGGTTGCGTGCCGAGTTGCGGGTGCATCCTAATGAGTCACGAAAAGATTGCGTTTATTTATTTGTTTGATTATTTTATTTATTAGTTAATTTAGGATTAGTATTAAAAGTATTAGTTATTTATTTTCTAAATTAGATTAGGATTATAATCATTATTAGTTTCCTTTTATCAAATAGTTTCCTAGTTGGTTTAGAATTAGGATAGATTTATTTCCATAATTATCTTTCCTAGTTTTAGATTATAAATAGGGTTTAGCCTTTTCATTGTTTAACAAGTTTTATTCAATAATATTATTCTTCTCTTTTGAGTTTTTAAGAGTTTCTCTTAATTTTTGTAAGTTTTACCGATCGTAATTCTCAACCTAAAGGATTTAAACGTTTGTCGATCCTTCCGCAAAACCCCGCTACATCATTTCTTTTATTTTCATTCTCATTAATTACTGTTTAATACCTACAACCAAACACTCCCTAAGCATTTGGCAAAAGGCCCTTTAGTTGCTAAGAAATAAGGTCTACACATGAATGTAGGTCCGAAATTCAACTGAGTATAACAGATACTTGAATATTTGTTTGGAATGAAACTATATGCACTAACCGTTGCTTAAACAAAGTGCTGGCTCTGTGGTCTCCTCAAATCCTGAACAAATGCCTTTCAGAACTGCTTTCTTATCAAGCTTACCTGAATCAAAGAGTAATGCAGTTATTTCCATAAGCACACACTTATGTGTGTGTGTGTGTGTGTCTATACATACATATGCATAATCGTTTACAAACCCAATAAATCATACAAACTTAGAAACTAGTTTTCATGTCTAAATTCACATATGAAACAATATGTATGAAAATGTAGCATTTACAATGTTGTTTCCTATGTGAAACGTTTACGACTGTTCTATGTGTGGAAAAAAAACAATCTTAAAGGTTTCACATATGAAACAACACTATATCTTCAGACGTGTATCAATTAACACATAAAAAATGGTTTGTAAGTTGGTACAAATTATTGGGTTTGTAAAAGAAGGGGACTATATCACTACAAAACAAATGACTTTTACCCACAAAAATTCACCCAGGGAAATTTCCTTGGGTGATTACCACGGATCACCCAGGAAAAACTAATGGTTCCGGTAAAATCCAATGTTTTCAAGAAAAAATACCAACGGATTAATCAAGAATTTTCTGGGTAATCTGTCACTGATTTGATTTACCCACCAACTTTTGTGACGGTTTTGTGTGTGAAAGCCTTCCATTTTAGTAGTGTATATAACCATATATATATATATATAAGGAGTGGGATTGTGTGAGAAGTTGAATCATAGTAAGAAGTGTAAGAAGGGATCTAGAATACTCACCTCTGTATTGCCTGTTATTTATTATGAGAGTTGGAAGTATCGTCACATCCCCACGGACACCTTTCCCTAACTGCAGATTTACAAGAATATCGAAGATCATATCATCATATACACAAAAGGGGTAAGTTAATTAATGTCACTGGGCTGTAAGTTATAGCTTTACAAACAAACACACCTGTGCTTCTTGCTCGGCTTTGAGGATCGTGTTTTCAGCATCTGATTCGGGATCACCCACACATTCATCTATTTTCTTCATATCAACTCCTGAGAAATGAAAGAAAACAATTCAATACTCTTCGATCAAACAACCCATCGTCTAATAATAGACTGCTTTACAGGACTTCAGTTTATACAACAAAATATTTGTATGTCCAACGTAAAAAACGAATATATCTAGGTAGCTTAACAAGTTTCAAGACACTTTTGAAACAAGTGTCGATAAAAAGATATTTTTATAGGACACTTTTCAAAAGTATCCTGTAAAAATGCTTCTACGGTACTTTATTTTAAAAATGTCCTAAAACACTAGTCACAACGTCCAAAAACGTCCTACAAAATTAATGCAATGTTTTGACAAAAGACTTAAGTTTATATAAAAGTGTTACGATTAGTTTATAGAACGACTTTAAAGTCTTAACAAGCTATTTAGGACTTTTCGCATAAGGCGTCCTATTATTTTTTCTATACGAAATTATTTGAAAAAGTGTACAAATGTCCTATATAAAAGGATGTGTTGTGTCATATAGAAAACGTAATACAACATTTTATTTTAAAAGTGTCATAAGAAACTCATTAAGACGCCAAAAAACCTCCTATAAACACACAATTGTTTGGTCCCGTAAAGTAGTCTATTAAGACACTTAGACATTTTTGACGTCCTATAAACCCGATTTTTTTTTCAAAAATCGTAGAAATGTTTGAACAACTCACCGAGTGACTTAATAACTTCCTCCGTACAATCTTTGGTATACTTATTATTTTTCATCGAGCAACGAGTAGCAAATTCCGTCACATAATCCCACCAAATCCACGGGTTTCCACTTTCATTCGCCACTTTATACAAACAAGCCTGCCGTAGATTTTGAACAACAACATCCTTCCCTTCGTATCCTTTACTAAAATCTTGTTCCGGATCCGGAGCACAATATCTTCCATGGTTAATACATTGAGACCTACATTTTGTGCTCGAAATATATTCCTCCGGGCAATACCAAGTGATATAATGTGGTGTAAACCGAGTGTACCCTTTTCGCTCAAGTATTTGAGCGTAACTTTTAAAGTTTTTTATAAAATCTATTTGGGTATCGCACTTGGGCCCACATTCGTCGTTGCTATTGGTCCAAAACTCGTACTCAACTCGCTCATCGGGATGAGGGAGGGCTTCGGTCCAATCAAGAGTTACGCGAATGAGATCATTGTTGTTTAAGGCTTTTTTTATTGAATCTTCGAGTGAAAAGGTAATGAGTGCCGAAGGGATTGTTATGTTTTGTATGTAGTCGAGATGTGCACCTTCTTCTTGGGGTAAATCCATGGTGATTAACTGCTCGGGTCGGTCATCGGCCACTAAAATAGCGGCGGCACCGGCATTTTGTGCGTTCCATGCCTTTTCTGTGAAAAAACAACCTGAAAATTTGGGAAAAACAAATGGTGAAATAAACTAAATACTACAACAAAAACAAGTTTATAGATCGTCAAAAATGTCAAAATATACTAATACACTGCTAGAGACATCTTCATTTAGAAACCAGTCAAAGATTAGATACTCGTGGAAACCAATATAAAAATAACTTTTATCATAATTTTTTTTATGAAATGTTATGACTTAAGATATTGTTTCACGTATGTTTGTCTCATAACGTGAAAGTTTCACATGTATTTGTTTTCATATGTGAAAGTGAACCAACGTTTTCTTTTCACATGTAATTTTGTTTTCATATGAACACAAACATACGTGAAATAATATCTTAAGTTATAAAATTTGATAAAAAAATCATGAAACAGATTATTTTTATATTGGATTCCATTAGGGTGCGTTTGGTACAGAGAATGGAATTGCAGAGAAATGGTTGCAGAGAATGGAACTGCAGAGAAAAGGAATTGACTCTTCTGTTTGGTAGCACAGAGAGTTCAACCGAGAAATGTAACAGAGAATCATTTCTCTTGTTTGGTACGACAGAAAATTCAACAGAGAATTGTACCCTATTAAAGCCAAAACAGACCCTATTAAGCCAAAACAACAGCTTAACCAAACAAACCAGCACAACAACATACCAAACAGACCCAATTAAGCCAAAACAGACCTATTAAGCCAAAGCAGACCCTATTAAGCCAAACAGACCCTACTAAGCCAAAAGAGACCCTATTAAGCCAAAAGAGAACCCATTAAGCCAAAACAGACCCTATTAAGCCAAAACAACAGCTTAACCAAACAGACCAGCACAACAACATCCCAAACAGACCCTATTAAGCCAAAACAAACCCTATAAAGCCAAAATAGACCCTATTAAGCCAAACAGACCCTATTAAGTCAAAACATGCGCTATTAAGCCAAAACAGTAGCTTAACCAAACAAACCAGCACAACAATATACCAAACAGGCCCTATTAAGCCAAAACAGACCCTATTAAGCCAAAGCAGACCCCATTAAGCCAAAACATACTCTATTAAGCCAAAACAGACCCCTTCTTTTCTTTGATGTCAATAAACAAGGGAACTGTTTCTCTCTCTACCAAACACACCCTTAGTTTCTACTCTTTGAATGGTTCCTAAAATAAGGAGCCTCTACACTGCTATATAGATCATAAAATTATACATAGGATCAACCAATTGCATGTCCTATGTATAAGTCTTACAATAGAAGTGGGTGTCTCGTAATAAGTTAATTTTTAAGACACTTTTGAAGCAAAGTGTCCTGTTAGCTATAAATTTTATAGGAGGAGTGTCTTGTGAACCATGAAAACAACTTTTTGTAGAACATTTATTTTTTGAAAGTTGAAACAGTTTTTTAAACAATGTAGTATAAAAAGACTAATAAGACGTTTTATTACAAAACTGTCTTAAATTTGGTAAGGGTTCCAAAAGCGTCCCCTCAACTTATTGTAACACATTTACATAAAGACACTAAATTGTTTGGTTCTATAAACTTATCAGCCTTTTTAAACGATATATTTAAACATTTGGACTATAAAACCAACTTCGTGGTAGTGAAACCAAACTAAATGAACCTAGTGTATTCCAAATATATTTCATATTTCTAATTTATCTAAATTTTCAATAAAATTTTTGTACTACCAATTATTTACAAATTTAACTCATAATTTTTTTTTCTTGTGATAACTTATAAATTATAACCAAAATAAATTATTCGTATATTTATAAATAACTAACTTCAAACTAAGTATCATTTAATTAAAAAAGTTCCATTATGTATCACATTTAAATAAATAAAACACCTATTTTTAATACATTTAAGCATTTGAATAGTTCATTTCATCGTATTGTATATATATATTTTAGTTGTGTGTTTTAATTCAAATATGTTATTGTATTTTAAATTATAACATTTTTAAATAAGTTTGAAACATCAAAAAAATCGTAATATACCAAAATATTTATATAAATATAATTTATCATATAATATTTACAAATATTATAACCAAAATATGATTTAATTACAAACAAAGTAAAATTACATAAATATTAAACTTGAGGGACCATTTTGTACTAGCTAAATAAAGGTGATTATTTACGGGGTTGGACGATGCATAAGTCAGGCCTAATATATTTTTTTGTCCAATGAGTCTAATATAGCAAACATAAGCCCGTTTTTACATGCTGAAGAACTTGCCCATGCCCTTCCTATAAATGGGCCGGGCTTGCCAACAGGCCTGAAAAATGCATTTAAAAAAATACATATAAAATGACAAGTTATGTAAAATTGTCTAAAATACATTATTTTTTCGCAACTAAAAAGCATAAAATATACCAACATACACAGTGTAAGAAAAACGTATATCTCATAAAATATGGAGTTGGACTTTTCTTATCCAAAACTATCATTAACCACATAATATTTCAAGAGAGAGATTCGAGGTGTAATAGATGACATATCACATATAGTATACATTTATGAAAAAAAGCTATTGACAATTTGTCCTATAAACACATCTTGTTATAAAACATTTGTTTTTTATAAAACACGTTTTTCAAAAAAATGTCATATAAAAAATTAATAAGACTATTTACACCCCCAACTTATTGGAAGACTTTTATATATATCGTATAATTGTTTGGTCCTATAAATTTATGGTGTGTTTGTTGGCTTCTTAATGAAAATGATAGCTTACTTGATCAACTATACATAACTGTTTGATAGTAGCTTGATGATATATAAAATGGCTTATTTAGTAAGCTTCCAGAGAAGATTTTTTCCGAAAGTAATTTTTTTTTTCCAAACTTCCCCTAAGCACCGTCCATCTAAAAACACACTCCCAAACAAAAATGTTCCAATCTATGAATACAAATTAATCTACACAGACAACTTTATCCGAACCGGAGGACGAACCAAACATCCTCTTAGTCTATTAGAACACTTAGAAGGTGTTTGGAATTCGCTTATTTAAAACAACTTATGTTTTTCTCCCAAAAGTCTTTTTCAGCTTTTTATAGTTTAAAAGGGTTAACTTCTTTAAAAATTCCTTATTACCGATTTGACACCGGGAGGATGTTTGGGATTGCTTGACTTATTATCTGTATCACACCGGAAATAAGCATTTTTGAGTGTTTGGGTAAAGTGCTTGTACCGATGCCAAATCGGTAATAAGAAGATTTTCAAGAAGTTATACCCTTATGACTTATGATAAGTTGATAAACACTTTTGTAGGAAAACATAAGTTGTTTTAAATAAACAACCCCAAACAAACACATAAGCAAAAGTGGTTATTACCAGTACCACACCGGAATAAGTCAATAAATTGTTTTGATAAGCAAACCCAAACACCCCTTAAATCAAAAACATGATTAGGGAAAGTATTATTAATTACCACCGCGATCTGCAAGAAGAAAAACCGGAAGGCTGCCATGAGTCTTGTTGTTGTTGTTGAAAGAGAAATCATAAGTGAAGTTGCAAGCATTTTGATTGGTTTTTGGATAAACAATGAAACCAGTTAATGCTCCACCATAAAGAGGAAGACCAAAGTTACCAAGAGCACATTCATATGTATCTTTTATATTCTCAGGTGATATCACCTTCAAACTGCTCTTCTCTACCACAAATCTACCAAAACAACAACTTCCATATGACAAAAACCAAACACAAATCACAAACCCTAACTTCATTTTCTAAACAAACTGATGTTAATTAATTGTAATTGAACCCAAAAAGATGAAGAAATTTGGAATTTGGGTGAATTTTGAAGAACAGTAAGGGATTCTGGAAGTTTCCTTGTGATATCGGAGACTACGAGGATGAATGGAGTTGGAGTATATTACAAGGAGGAGGAGGAGATAACTAATAAATCAAACTATTTATTTGATTAAATTAACTATTACTTACTGCCCCAATTTAAGTATTCACAATTGAAATGAACATACAGTTTTAAATATATATAATTAATACACTTTTTAGTAAACCAAATTACATCTTTAACCTTATTTAATGTCTCTCTCTTTACAACCCTTAAGTATTTATACATTAATTAAGGGTAAATTTGAGAATGTGGTTATTTAATTTTGAAAGTGGACATTTATTTTGAGACAAATAAAAATATGGACACTTAAATTGGAACGGAGGAAGTATTAAACACCAACTAATAAAATTTTGTTGTCAACAATTTTTTATTAACCATAGTGATTTTAAAAAAAGTCTAAGTTTATCTATTCGTCTAAATGTTCATTAATAAGATTCATTCTCTAACAGATTTGTTTTCTCAATCATTAAATTCAATTCAATTTTATGGGTAAAAGAGGAAAAGAATTGATAAAAAAAATAAAAACCTTTTGTTTGATGAATTTTTTTAATGGCTATTTAGACGAATAGATCAATATTCAGATTTTTTTACGAATCGAAAACCTAAATTTATAGTTTACTCTAACTAATAAAATGCATTAATATGTAGACTATAAAGTATTTGAAGTAAAGTTTTCATCGAAATTGTTTTTAATTTTTATTTGCTAAAATATGTTTGATGGATGCTAAATGGACCGGTATTGTTCCATCTATGAACTTGAGTTGATTTTTGAGTAAACTTTATTTTTGGTCCCTGTGCTTTTCAAAATTTCTCGGTTCTGGTCCCTACAATTCATTTAATACAAATTATCATTGTAGTTTGTAATTGTCATGTATCTCCCACCGATGAACGTTAACTTCCGTCAATTAAATGAAGGGGTATTTTAGCTTCTTTTTTTCTTTTTTCTATTGTTTTTGTTGTTAATAAATATATAAGTAGTATAATTTTTTGAATGGAAAACATATTAAAACTGAAAGCTGATTTTACTATAGAATCACATGTGATTTGGTTCTTCTCACAAGTTAATCGATTTCTCGCACAATGATGCTTCTCTCTCTCTCTCTCTCTCTCTCTCTCTCTCTCTCTCTCTCTCTCCCCTCTTTGTGTGTGTATGTATATACATATATATTATTTTTTTCATAAAATATTAAAAAAATAATAAAGTTACCAAAATATATCTTATTAAACTGAAGTTAACACAAAAGCTTAACGGAGGCACTTAGGAGGGACCAAAACAATAGATTTGGTATACGTCACAAACATATTTATAATAAATGGAGATTATGGGACATTTCTATTAAAAATGACATAGTTTAGAGACCAAACACAAAATTTCGCTCCAAATACTTTTTGAAGTATCATTTTACTATTTTAGTGTCTATAACAACAAATTTTAATACTTAAAAGCTTAATAATTTCTTTCAAAATATCTTGTTTTTTATGAAATTACAATGGATTTTTTTTTTCAATCAATAGCTATTATTTGAATAAAAATGTTTATTACCAACAACCATCGATCAATCTTATATGGAACCCGCTCCCTAATAACTATGAGTGATAAGGTATTTTAAAGTTGACTCAACGATGAAGACTAATAGAAGGGTTTAAGTGTGTCTCTCATAATTCAAACTTGAATATGTTATGTATTCAAGTAAAATTGAACTCTCATTTTACCAATAAAATTTCTGATAGCCTATTAAAAGATATTTAGAAAAAGCTTATAAAAAAGCATATCGGTTAAAAAGTAAAGTAAATAAAGTTATTGACCAACTATTGGAATTAGTAAATTTATAATATCCTTTTAAAAAATTGATACTTATAGAAGATTTTGATATATGTTTCCTTTGTTAATAAACAAAGATAATCAAAAAAAAAAAAAAATCAAACGACCTTTGGTTTAGCGGTATGTAAGCCTATGGTCTTCTAGAAAGTCGGGGATTCAACCTTCACAAAAAGTAAAAAGGGTGTGTAAATTTATTTATTTCATTTATCGTATATAAAATATTATATACTTCAAAAAAAAAGTTAATCAAAGAATGAAATATATTCTGAAACTTGTTTTAAAAAAAGTTATCTTCTAAAATAGTGCTAATCGTAAAATATGGTATTAGCGCATCAATAAAACAAAAAATCGAACAAACCTTTATTTATAGATGAGTTCGGCTAAGATAAGAAAGAAGCTAGGTAAAGATGAAAGACGAAAAGCCGGCCTAATGTCATATCAACGTCAACCTCAATGTAAATAAATAAATATTTTGCATTCAAAGTAAAAAGAATCTAGAAACAAATAATGAATTGAATATGGGGAGGCTAATGACATCCCTAAGTTTTGGTATGCTAATGATACTGTTATAAAATTGAATCATTCTCACATATGTTAATGTCAAAAGCCCCTTTTTACATTCCCAAAGCTATAAAAGTATAAGAAATTATCTGTACACCCATACTAAGGGGGTGCCATTAACACTTCCCATTGAATATTTAAAAACACAAATCTACACGCATATGACGTTAACCTACAAGATGGAAATTACCTAGAACAAAAATCCGAGCTTGTAGCAGTCTTGGTTTAATGAGGCAAAACGTTCACATATGAGTGTGAATATGAAAAGTAAATTACATATTTGGTCCTTGTGATATGTGTAATTTTACAAAATCAGTCATTGGATTCATTTATTATGTATAGTGCATGGTGGTATGCAATTTTTATCTGATCCCAAGACCAAACGACCGTCTACTAGGTCTGTTAAACTCGGGGGCAAAATGCTCTTTTTGACGTATATGTTTACTTTAACCCTTGTTAGATAAAATTTTAGAATGAAGGACCAAAGTGTTTACATTAGAACTTGAAGAGCCAAAAACAAACGTATCCATCTTTTTTTTAAATTACTATTTCCTTCCCTCTCCTTTCTTCTATCTCACCAATCACTGTTTTCATCGAAACCCTCTCCCTTTCTTATCATTGATTAATCCCGTCCACCTCCATCTACTGTGGCAATTACCACTGCTCGAATGATTGCATGTGTGTATGTGTGTACACAGATGGTTCACGTTTTTATTAAGGGTGTTCAAAAAACCGATCAATCTAGCCAACCTAACCCAACTCCACGTGAAATAACTCAACCTGATATCTAGTGTAAGATCTTCAGACTGTAGATATTGGATTGGAATTGGGTTACGTTCATTTGAACCCAACTCGATGAATCCAATATTCTTTTATTTTTTTGGATTTAATATGATTGTTAAGTCATTATTAATATGTAAATTAGACAATTACATTATCACATTCCCTCTTCATATACATATATTTTCATTCATTTCTTCTCCATCTCTATATATTAGAATTAAAATAGAATGGTACGTACTCACACAATTTAGCGAGATACAACTCGATTTTAATGTTTCGTTTTATTCTTTGTCTCCGTCGATGTTATAATATGGTTTTATGTGGTTTTGAGAAAGTGATAATGTTTTTATTTTTAATAAAATATAAAAGGGAAGACAATACTAAAATGAAAAGCTTTTACTTATTTCCCTAGGAAATCCTTCGCTAAAGAGTGGTTCTTTAATTAATTATTTTTTATCAAAACTTAATTTGATAACGAAGTAATTTATGTTTGCTTTAATAATTAAGTATTATGTTGGGACTCAATTATTATCCTAATTATATTTTAGATTTTTTTATACTCAAATGAGATGTTTATCATATATTTGATTGTGTTTATCTACAGTTAGTTACACGAATTCAAACATGAAGCTTTAATAAGTTGTACTTACGCACAATTTATTTGTAGTCTTGAATTTTAAATTAATGGTATCCAACAATAAACAATACTTCATTTGTATAAAATGATTTTTAATATTTTTTATCAAATAAAACTTTGTAATGTTAACATAAATATAGATATGATCACCGAGACCAATGTGATCATAATTTTTTAATACACAAACAAAGCAAATGATTTATTAAAACAAAGTGTCACACCTTTGGCCATACTCATCATTCTATTGTCCATAACTCGTGATCGACTCACACATCTGAATGAAGAAGAGCCTCTGACCAATCAAGATTTATGCTAACAACATCATTCTTGTATAAGGCTTTCTTTATTGAAATCCCAAATGAATGGCTAATGAATGCCAAAGGGATTGTTATGTTTTCCATATAAGGTAAAGGTGCACCTTCTTCGTCTTCAGGAAAATCGATGGTGAACAAGGACTCATACCGGTCATTTGTAACGAGAATCGCTACAGCCCCAGCGTTCTGTGCATTCAATGCCTTCAATGTGAAGTAACAATCTGTCGAATCAATATTATATATAAATATATAATAATATCAATGACTGCTTGTACTAAGAACACGTGACTAATAAACTAGTTGTTAGATGAAAAACTAGTTCACTACAACAAAATTGA